>OX380350.1:7366133-7980697 GCA_947425015.1 Pterostichus niger
AATTAATTCCAATTACAGTAGCTTATAGAAATCTTCGTCATGCTTTCATGTTATTCAGAATCATTGAACTTTTATTTATAAAGCAAAAGTGTATTAAAAATATTGTTTAAAGCTAAAGAAAACGAAGAAACGATTATCTTCTAACAAAAAACATCGTGCGTGATCTTCGAAACAACAATTATGAGTACGTCTGAGAACATAGCATATGGTTTTAGCTTTCGCATGTAATAGTTAATTCATATAAGAAAAATGTCTCGGTATCAACATCGTAACATGCAAGCCAGCAGAAGAAGTATTGAATCCTTTAAAATTAATAATTCAACTGAAAACTAACGTTTACCTTCCGTATTTTAAACACCGGGTAATTATCTTTTTGTGTTCATTAAAAACGTGCTGCTAAAATATTTAAACCTAACCTATTAATGCAAGTAATCGATTATTCGTCTTATTGCTTTTAACTACCTTCCAAACGAACTAATATACCCAATGTAAACAGTGTAAACATTTAACTAATCGGTTTGAAATAAATATTCTAGATCGAATTCACACAAACACGCTATTTATTTGACGCTGGATAAATGAATACATTAAAATTAAGGGTCACTATAATTGATTGATCAATATTGTGCGTAATTTGTAAATTAGGTTTGTGTATGCGTAGCGTTTATCCTGTCGACGTAGCCATGTACTTTAAATATTTATGGACTTATGATATATTAAACGCTGAAAGGGTGAACTTGTAATGAATTTATAAATTTCGGATTGAGGGAAATTATATTTCAACATAATTTGTTTTTCAACAACTCTGTTTTAATTGAAGCATTAAAAAATTAAGACAATTCTAAAAATGAATTTGTTCATTAAAATCAGTTTGAACATTCGATATTCCTGTTGTTTTCTTCTAATTGCTTATAACAGAACGACAGCTATGCATTTTATCATAGCACAGTTGATGAAACTTGCGCGATCAAACCTCAACTTATACGTGAATAAAAAAATCTGATGTGGACATATGACTTCCTTGTACGCGTATTATACTATACCTACATTTTTTATAACACATATTTGACGTTATTTGACATTGACATAAAATTTTATATTTTGTTCTTATTTTTTGTTCTACTAATCCATAGCAAACTTAATTACAAAAAAACAAGAGATATATAATTTTTAAATTTAAATATCTCGCTTGTACAAAAGGCTAATTTAATAATTCTTAATGAGCTAAAACTTTTATTTGCAGCATTTGTTTCTAAAATCAAAATAATACCATTTTTGTCAAGTAAAACTGTTTGAAGCTTTATGTAATGTATCACTTTCGGTTAGTCCATTTTAACCAAAATCTATTATGTTATTTTCATTGATATAGTAGTCTTATATACCAGTTTTGTAAAGTTTTTGATTATATTTCAATATAGTTTTTCATTAAAATCTACTCAAGTAAAGTAGCACTTCCGGAAGTTATATAATGACCAAAAAGGGAAGTGCACAACTAAATAGATGTTATAGCAGTCATAAATACAAAATCTCAACTCTCTACGGATTACCGTTTTTGAGTTATGCGAGATAAATACGTACGTACAGACGTCACGACGAAATTAGCCAAAATTGATTCTTCGTACAAGGAAGGAAGTAAATTTACATATCTCGCTTATACAAAAGGTTAATTTAGTCATTCTTAATGTGCTAGACGCAGAATTTAATTCTCTAAAACTGATTTGCAGCATTTATTTCTAAAATCAAAATAATACCATTTTTTCAAGAAAAACTGTTAGCAGCTTCTGTGTAATGTATCACTTCTGGTTAATTCATTTTAACCAAAGTCTATTATGTTATTTCCATGAAATAAAAGGCTTAATTTTCCCAAAATTACCATTTGTTGCGTACTGCGAAATTGCATAGGAGGACAACGTAAAAGATATTAATTTAATGTTGTGGAGAGAAATAAGAGCAAGTATTTGTAACAATGTGTATTGTAATTCTGATTTAGTAACATGTAACAATCGGGAAACAATCTCTTGGTAGACTGTTGTGTATTTTACGTCAGCACTCAGCTCGTTAATGTTTTACGAACGCAGTTGATGCACCCGGGTTAAAGGTGACACTTACATTACGTGATGTGTTCGTTTAACTTCTCTCAAAACGTTTTACTTCACTTCCAAAATAACATTTCAATTGTTTGCTTTTCGTTCAAGACGTTTTAAACATATATACATATAAATATTTCTCCTTTTTTGTCACTTTTTCTACTTTCAATTTAAACTAAATATAGATTTTATCAATAATTTCCATTTATTTCATCGATGTCTAGGCGAAAATAAATTATACAATATATAACATTGTTTTTTGAAATATTTGAGAATGAATAATAGCGATAATCTTGGAGATATAAATAAATGTATTTGCTATTATATTTCATCAAGATTATCATTATTAAAATAGGGTAGGTGGCTCAGTGGTATCGAGTCGGCCTGTGGATCTTGAGAATCCTGGTTACATCCCCACAGCCGACAAACAATTTTCATCAATTTAAATCTATCCCTGTGGCTCCCCCTCCACTAATATCTTTGGGGGCCGTGATTTGACGACTGGTAACCATACTTCACGCGAAATAATATATCACTTACCGAAATCTGCTTAGTAAGAGTGCCACACCCTGTAGGTAAAAGGCGTGATGATATATTTATTTAAAATAGGGTAGGTGGCTCAGTGGTATCGAGTCGGCCTGTGAATTTGACAAACAATTTTCACCACATTAAAACTATTCACTAACACTTTTGACGGCTGGTATCCGTACTTTCTGCGCATAAATATATCATTAACCAAGATCTGTTACAGCAGAGTGCTACACATTATAAGATAAAAGGCGTGATGATATATTTATTTTTAACATTTTTACTCATTTTTGAAAGTTAAAAAAATATTGTTACAATGAATATAAACAATTATACTATCATGTTTTTTATGGATTAATGGGCGTGGCACTCTGCAATAGCAGATCTTGATAAGTAATAGATTTTTTTGCGTAAAGAGCGGTTAACAGCCGTCAAATTACAGCCCACAAAGATGGTAATTGAGGAGTACATTTTATGTGATTTAATATTTTTACCGGCTATGGGAACCGAACCCGGGTTGATACAACTGAACAACCTACCCTATAAATGAATAGTATATATTGTATAATTTATTTTACCTTGAAGAAGATTGAAGTGTTGGCCGAAACATCGACGAAATAAAGAGATATTCTTAACTGAATTTCTAAAAAATCTGTTATGCTTATTTCAAATTTCAAATAGTCGAATAAAAATTTATATCTTTTTAGAAATACGTTATGTTTAAAATTATTCTAGAAAAAAGTGCTACGAATAATAGACACGTTTATATCTAAGATTTGCCTTTAAATAATTTAGGGAAACAACATTAAATTTGCAAGATGATTTTAATATGTTAGTTATGTACTTATTTGAAATATAAATTAATCGCAATTACAGTAGCTTGTAGTAGAATTGAAACTAGTGGCAGTTGCATTTTAGGAATGTGCGTGCAATAAAATTGAGTACGTTTTGGGCCAAATTAATTAATTCTCTAGAGGAGTGTACTTTACGATCCTTCAGACCTTCCGCACACCTGACGATCTACCACCAGATGCCATGGCAATAACGCCGTGTTTTATTAATTATATAATGACGTCACCGTACGCCAATCTCGCTTCGCACTTTTTTTAATCTGCCCCCGTGGGGAAACCTCGCTGTGTCAACAATTGGATTAAGTTTTTAGCCACGCGTTAAGATTGTCTTGCGCTCTGCTGCTAATGACATTTGTTTCAAATAAGACATTTTATTTCTGGCTGAATTTCCTCAGCAGGAATTCATCCCAATTATAGTAGACATAAAATATAAATACGTTTCTAAAACTCGACCAAAAGGACGAAATCATATTTTCCATATATTATATAAACATGAAATGATTTAACTCGACAAAATATACAGCGAAGTACATTTAAAATTCATTCAGTTATTCGCAGATTCTGCGTATTTTTCAGAAGTGTAAATCCATTTTGCAATTCCGCGAATCCTCGGTGATATACCTATACACCTGAATGCGATTGTTCGTCGTCTCATTTTTCATAATACTATGTCGAATGGCGCAACACACCTGGGATTCTACGAGTATCTCACGTTACCTCTAATCCGAAACTCAGACAGCAATAAACAATCTGAATATATTTATTTATTTGCTACAATTCCCAGCGGGACATTAATCACAGTTGAAGTAATGTTACAATTGTTACAGCATAAATAAAACTATACTTAACTTCAAATTACAACTTAAAATAGATCAGAATCCATTTGGATTCATTGGTTAGATTTTTCGAGGGTTTGTCTGCAATTGTGTGGAGTTCACCTTCAAAAACAAGCGCAGTGAGTGGTCCTTCCCTTTCTTATCTTTTTGATTCATTTTCTGTTTTTACTTTAGAGTCCAACTGCAATTGTGTGGAATTCAGTTTCAAAAACAAGCGCAGGTAGATACTCCCTTCCATCTTCATCTTTTTTTTTCTTCATTTTCAGTTTTTATTATACAGTGGCTAACTGCAATTGTGTTAAATGATTTTTCGAGGGTTTACCTGCAATTGTATCTTTTTCATTCATTTTCTGTTTTTACTTTCGAGTCCAATTGCAATTGTGTCGAATTCAGTTTCAAAAACAAGCGCATGTAGATACTCCCTTCCATCCTCATCTTTGTTTTTCTTCATTTTTAGTCTTTATTATACAGTGTGTAACTGCAATTGTGTTAAATGTATTTTTAAACAAGCGCAGGCGATGCTGCCGTCATTTTTTTATAGATTCGTAAGTGAAGATTTACGAAACAGGTGTACAGGAGCGAATGGATGAATGTGAATGAAGGTTTGTTGCGTGATGATGGATTTTGGTTGTGTGGAAAGAAAGAGCTCGTATGGAGGAAGTGTTAATGTGATCGAAACGAGTATCGTGTGTCAGGATGAGAATGTTCTGTGAATGTTTCAGGGGTTTGTGCTGCCCCATTTAATGGGATATAGCGTGATGTTATGTATGTATGTATGTATAATCAATTTTCGACTTAAACAATCTAAAGAAATCTTTATACTTTAATCAGTCCAGTTCTCTTCAATGTTAGCAACCTGCGCGCTTGTAAAATGTGCAGTTGTAGAAATATGTCCATGTACAATTTCATTTTGCTGCGAAAACACAAATTCCGGGAAACAAAAAGCACAAACTCTGCAAAGAAACAAGTGCAACTCAGCAGAGGACAGGGTCAGCTCAACAGAGAAAGAAAAACTCAAATGTATAACAACACATATGTGTTTCATCCAACAAGTACGAGGTCTCGCCACTGTCTGAATTACAACGCGACAGATTCAAGAAGGGAATGTTGCAGGAATTGAACGCTGAATAGGTGAATAAAAAATGTAACAAGCAGGAATATCTCGTTTTTTCTTAAAGTTTAAATTAATTTGACCGGTTTTAGGATATTAAACCTATGTTTACATGCACAAAAGTAGGCTGGTAAATAAGTAATAACTGTATTCTAATAAATAAATAATTAAATAAATATATCATCACGCCTTTTGCCTATTACTGGGTGTGGCACTCTGTAATAGCAGATCTCGGTAAGTGATATATTTCTTCGCGCGAAGTGCGATTATCAGCCGTCAAATCACGGCCCCCAAAGATATTAGTGGAGGGAAGCCACAGGAGTAGATTTAAATTGGCGAAAATTGTTTGTCGGCTGTGGGGATCGAACCAGGGCTCTCAAGATCCACAAGCCGACTCGATACCACTGAGCCACTTACCTCATTTATAATATGGTAATATTACCATGCTGACTTGTCAAAACAGTCAAGAAAATGAAAATAAAACACAATGATAATATAACACTATTCATACAAACGGAACTCAAAACAACAATAATACAAAGATTACTTCTCTTGCTTATCATAATATATGTATATATATATATATATATATATATATATATATATATATATTAATTGTACAGTCTTTCAAATTAGAGATGACCACGTTATGACATTTAAATAAAAACATACAGACCACAGACTTACTTGATCACCTTCTAAAATAATGACAATGATGTTATTCATATTTGAATTTCAAAAAATAATATTTATTAATGACGTTAACGTGTTTATATTCTGAAACCGGTAAACTATTGAACAAACCACGGATGTTATGACTCATAACAGGCCTTAGATGTTTTCGAACTCGTTTTATTGTTCAACTTGTACTTGCTGCTTTTGCTCAGCCATAGTTTACAAATTAATATAATAATAATAAACTCCGTACGACTTCGTATACAAGTATTTATTAGAGAAATATATAATTTCAGTAAAGTTGCTGAAAATATGTTAGTTTATATCAATGAAATTGTGCTATAAACAGTCTTTTAGTGTCTATAATATCACAAAACACTCTAAAAGATTCTTCGTCACATCCCTGTCGGTTATACATATACTGCTTTTGTTAAATCATGGGCGCATTCATCCCCATTAGATATATTCTCATCATCTGCATCTCACTGCCTCCCCTATCTCACATATTCCCCCCTACTTACTTCCTCGACACCTATCCTTGTTCATCTTTCGTAGAATCCTCATAATTCCGAGAATGAATTACTGAAAGAAAAAGAAGCATAGACACTTTGTTGGAATCTTTTATATATTTTTTTTTTGTTGCGTTGCACGTGTCGCCCCCCAGATTGTTATTCGGGGGATGAAGTTTGAACCCATTTAAACGGGCACTTCGTAACAATAAAGACGGTTGTTAAATTTTAATTAGACTTTTTAAACTGTGAAGTAAATGGTTATTTTGAATTATCATTGCCTAATTAGTGAAATATTTGAACGATACTTTAAATCTCACACAAAAAGAAAGTATGTAATTGCCAGTACCAAATTTAGTTAATTGAGGCACGAGAGAGAGTGCATCTTTTTATCTCGTTTAGCCTCAGGATATATCAGGGTTCGAAGATATATATCGATCGATATATATCATGATATTTATTTTGATATATATCGTCATATTTTTGCAATGATATATATCCATTATATAAAAATATCAAATAGTTTTTGAGATATGGCCTCCGGAGAAGTGAAATTTTTAGAATTTTTCAGTTCTACTTTTCCGAGGCTATATCTCAAAAACTAAATGTGATATGAAAACGCGCTCAACGGCATTAATTTTCTCGTGCTTCAGATAACTTATAAACATAGTTTCAGCGATTTTTATTTTTTTTCAATTTTCAGCCAAAAAAATCGCAAAAAGCGGTTTTTTAACATTTCCTCGAAAACCAGAAGTCATATGCATTTGAAGATTGCACCACTGGATTCAGTGGGTCAAAATACATATGCATGTAAATTTTCGTTTTAATAATCCTACGATTAAGGATTTTTGGGAAAATTTAATTAAAATCTGAAAAAACCAAAGGGGTACCCCTTAGGAAATAATTAAAAATATTAAATTGCATAAAATTGTATGAAAATTTGCTTATAAGTCAATTCGGACACAGGGAATTCAACGCCGTTGAGCGCATTTCCATATCTTGTTTAGTTTTTGAGATATAGCCTCCGAAAAAGTGAAATTTTTCGAATTTTTCAGTTTTTCTAAATGTGTACAAAAACTAAAATTAAAAAATAAATATCCAAAAAGTGATATTTATCTGATATATATCCTGTATATCAGATATTTTGATATTTATTATAAATATCATGATATTTACGAACCCTGGGATATATACAATGTCAAATGAGGTAAAATTTAATTTATCTATATCTTTAAAAATAAACAAGATATGAAGCTGCTTTCAACGGCATTTAAAGATTTAATTTTTGTGAGGGGTATCCATAGGGTTTTTCGACTTTTTGCCAATTTATATTTTCTCTAAAAATTTTTCTCGTATGAATATTGCAATGAAAATGTATATACATACGTATTTTAGTTAACTGAATCTAATGTTTAAATCTCAAAATGCACATAGCTTTTAGTTTTTGAGATACAACATTGAGAATTTGGAAAAATCTGATTAAATGAAAATTCTATTTTTCTTAAAAATTAAACAAGATATGAATGTTCAATCAACTACCTTGGATTCTTTGTATCCGAATTCATCCTCTAGCAAAGTTTTTGATATATTTGAGAGATTTAATTTTATGAAAATATCTCGATTTTTGGCCAATTTAGTTTTTTGTTTAAATCCTTCCTCATACGAATATTGTAACCAAAATTTACATACATATGTATTTTGATTAACTGATTCCAATGGTAAAGTGTTCAAGTGTACACATCTTCTAGTTTTTGAGTGATTGTTCAAAAACGAAAATTTTTCCAGAACGTTTAAACGTTAATTGAAGCTTGAGAAATTCAATGCCGTTAAATATATTTCTATATGATCTTTAGTTTTTGAGATACAGCGTCGTGAAAATACAAATATTATTAGTTTTAGTTTCATTTTTTTTACTTTTTTCAATGCTCATTTAACATGTTATTATTTGTCTAAAAATGAAGTAAAGGTTTTAAATTGGGTTCAGCGAGGTTTGAGGGCGCAGTTATTTACTAGTATTTGTGTTGTCTCAATCATATAACACCCTCCACTACAACGATATCCCTGGTCAACCTCTCCGTCAGACAAACCCCTGTGTAATTGTACTTTACAGCCCTAAATACCCGTAATCTAGCAAGCAGTCACTCCGCTCCACGTATACGGCCATTTGTGGAAGTTAACACAAGAGGTGGGGGGTATCTCGACCTCTAATTGTTCTCTCCGGACACCAGAGGCAGCATGGTTACCAACTGCGGTTTTGTTGCTGAGCACATTTTATTATGTTTACATTTCAGCGTTTTGTTTTAATCTGGTGGTGAGAGACGAAATTGTTTCTTGATTTCCTTTGCGGGAAACAACCCTTTAACTAACTTTTTCCCTTTTGTTGTGGCTGCATGGTTGCGCTCTCACTTTGAGAACGTTCAAATACAATCGGAAATATTATTGCAGTACGAGATTGGCACCTCCACCAAAAATAACATCCACAAGAAATTTTATTTTTCTGCGATCAGTACAATAAGATTCTTTGCCGACTTTTAAACAGTTGTAGCTAGGCAGTTAGTGATATTGCAGCACAAGCAAGAGAACGGTAAATACTTATTGACTTAAACCTATATTACGTCCAGTGGTTATTTGAAAAAATGACTTTTAAATTCATCCATTGTCACTATTCGATGCAACTGTTCTTGTTTCTAGTTTTCAGGCAAATGTATGCTCTACGTAAATTACAATACTACTTGAAAACTATTCAACTACAGATAGAGTTTATGAGGTCTAATGCAACCATAATTACTCAGTAAAATACTTATCCCGTGATGCTATTCTTGGCTTAGTAATGTATGTACAATACTGAGCTGTGCAACTAATAACATTTTGTACCGAATTTAAGCGAAAGTTACAGGATAGTATTAAATTTATTTAGAATTATTAACTTAAAAAAATGCATAATATTTTCTAATAAATATATTATGTTTTAGTAGATTTCCATGGACACCCGTGATCTTTGTCCCTAAAGGCCTATTTTAATCAGACTTTTTCCTATCAGGTTCAGAACCAAACGAATTGAAATTAATAATAAATGGCTCGATAGATTCAACAATCACAGTGTATTAATTTCAATTGTTATAATATATAAGATACTTCCTTCCATCCTCATCTTTTTCTTCATTTTCATTTTTTTCTATACAGTGTCTAACTGCAATTGTATTAAATATATTTTTAAACAGGCGCAGGCGATGCTGCCTTCATTTCTTTATAGATTCGTTGTTAGAGAAGTGGGCGTAAGTGAAGATTTATGAAACAGGTGTGCAAGAGCGAATGGATGAATGTGAATGGCTAGCAATTGTGTTAAATGATTTTTCGAGGGTTTACCTGCAAATGTATCTTTTTGATTCATTTTCTGTTTTTACTATAGAGTGTCCAACTGCAATTGTATGGAATTCAGTTTCTAAAACAAGCGCAGGTAGATACTCCCTTCCATCCTCATCTTTTTTTTCTTCATTTTCAGTCTTTATTATACAGTGTGTAACTGCAATTGTGTTAAATGTATTTTTAAACAAGCGCAGGTGATGCTGCCGTCATTTCTTTATAGATTCGTTGTTAGAGAAGTAGGCGTAAGTGAAGATTTACGAAACAGGTGTACAGGAGCGAATGAAGGTTTGTTGCGTGATGATGGATTTTGGTTGTGAGGAAGGAAAGAGCTCGTATGGAGGAAGTGTTAATTTGGTCGAAACGAGTATCGTGTGTCAAGATGTGAATTTTGACGTGAACTGATTTTTTTATGAATCTTTTAGTGGATGTTCTGTGAATGTTTCAGGGATTGGTGCTACCCCATTTAATGGGATATAGCGTGATGTTAATTCAAAGTAGAGAAACCAACCAAATTAAAACAAGAGTTAGTGTAATTTTTCCAAATATTTTACTGTAAAAATGATAGTTGTGCAATTGTGGTTCCTGTTAGCACTATCATTTAACGCGTTAGAGTTCATAAATGAAACCTCGGTGAGTGTTTAGGATTAAACTGTGAATGTTAGAAGCTGACTAAGATTCGGTAGGCAATTCACGCGTCTATTGACAGTATAAATCTCCCTGAACAATAACAGTAGTTAGCTGGGAGATTTCAGCAGTAACCTGTATCTCTAACTTCAGAGTTGCTTCTCAATAGCAGGCTCTGAAAATAAATGAACACAGATAAGGTTGAAACTTACGTCCGTGGTCTTTTGTATTATTGGTTCTTGGCTCGCGGTAGAATACATAAAGGTCTGTTACAAACCGGATGTTGAGAAAAAAGCCAATTACCCTTTAATGGATAGCAAGGAAACCGCCATACAGGAATAATTGAGAAAAATTATCTCGTTAATGTATTATGAAACGGTAATTTTCAATCTAGTTTGCAAGGTTTGTTCATTATTGTGAGTGCCTTCATACTTCACAGAGGTTATAGATATATCTTCTCCTGTCAAACGTTTCTAAATTATTTTTGTGATGTATCCACGATACCAGACACAAAACTAATATCTTTCAGAAAGTCTACAAGCTATGTGGATGATTGAGAACCTATTTAAATAAATAAATTAAATACTCATGTACAAAATCTTCCTCTACACCAATTTCAATATATTTTTTCTACGATTGCTATGAAAAGTTGACAATTACGCTATCATTTGTCATCGTAAAGATTCCAGTGGCAACGCGAGAAAAAGATATTAAATGCGCGCTTATTTCAATAGTTACCAGGGATACAAACAAAACAGAAACTTGTCATATTGACAATTGACAGAACGAATTTATTTTCAGTACCTACATGTTTTTGAATAATTTTAAGAGAAGAATTTATTTTCAATACGTATACGTTTTTCAATACGTATACGTTTTTAAATGGTTTTAAGATGCAATCGTAGAAAAAATTATGTGTGTATCACGAGCGTAAAGTGCCTTTGTTCCTCTTGAATCACTTTACGTTCTTAATACACAAATAACTATTTTCTACGATTGCTATGAAAAGTTGACAATTACGCTCTCATTTCTCATCGTAAAATTAACGTTTTCTGTGGAACAATCGAAAAATATCTTTGTCGCGCGTCTTCAATGTCAACAAGCGAAAAAGATGTTAAATGCGCTCTTATTTCAATAGTTACCAGGGATACAAACAAAACAGAAACTTGTGATATTGACAGTTGTCAGAACGAATTTATTTTCAGTACGTATACGTTTTTTTAATAATTTTAAAATGAAATCATAAAAAAAATTATGTGTGTATCAAGAGTGTAAAGTATCTTTGTTCCTCTTACACTATTGCAGCTCTCACCTTCGGCTCGCGCTGCAATTACCGTTCTCGAGTAACAAAGAATCACTTTACGCTCTTCTTAATACACAAATAACTATTAAAACAGTTTCTTTTTTCCTTCAATGGAGGAAAAAAATTGTGAAACATATAATATAGAAGAATTTATTTGCTTTTTGGCCATGGCTATACACTTTTATAATATCGTAAAATTAAATAAAGTAGTTATTGTTATTGTGACGCATGATTATTGCAGTCGTCTTAAAAAATATCTTCAGTGAGAGATCTTAACTGTTAGTAGAAAGAAGTAAGTTTGACGTGCATCCAGGAAGGTCCGTCTCTCCATTCTCCATTTCCTTCCAGTGCTTCACGATGACAAACGATCAGGTTTTTGTTCTACCTGCCCTAGAACCTTCTGCCCGTCTGCGGCTAAAAACCAGACTTGTATTTATCTTCATTAGTCAAAGCTTATTTTCGGTGGTATAAATCTTTCTGTTCTCGAAAGCGGCATTCGCCTTATTTCAATATTTATACACTTTTTCTACCGCCAAGAGCATCCTTCCGTAACGAATACCTCCGCGTTATTTTTCTTTATATCCTGTCATTTTTCCTTCGGTGCGTTACAGAAAATTCGGTCGTACTGCAAGAGGATTTTAAATATTAAATGCTTCACTCCAAGGGGAAATTATCTCGGGAAAATCTCGGCATTTAAACTTATTATTTGAGAACGATGCGAGTACATTTGAACACAATAAAAACCTTATAAATTTTCTCGGTTATTATCATCTGAAAGCGGATTTATTTGTCTGCAGCGTAACTGGAAAATTGTATTTTTAAACTGTATTCATACTTACCTGATTACTCATTACAATCACAATTATTTATGGGGTTGGTGGCTCAGTGGTATCGAGTCGGCTTGTTGATTTGGGAACCTAGGTTCGATTACTACAATCTACTCTTGTGTCTCCTCATCTGCTACAACAGAATTTCACAACCAGTAATGAGTAGTAGGCTTGATAATATATTTATTTATTATTTGATGAGGCAGATAGCTAAGTGAAAATAAGTCGGCTTCTCTTTGATTTACGTAGCTAACAAAGTTTATTTTTACTCTTTGGGGGTCATAATTTAACGGTTGGTAAACGTTCTTCTCGACTGCAACAATTTAAATATCAACTTGTATTTTATGAAACTAAAATAAATAAATATAAATATATCATCACGTTTTTTACCCATTACTAGATGTATCACTCTGCTGTAGCAGATCTCGGTAAATGATATTTTCCTTCGCGTGAAGTACGGTTTCCAGTCGTCAAATCACGCCCCCCAAAGATGTTAGTGGCGGAGGAGCCACAGGGGTAGATTTAATTTGGTGAAAATTGTTTGTCGGCTGTGGGGATCAAACCAGGGTTCCCAAGATCTACAGGTCGACTTGATACCACTAAAAGAAGTAATAATATGTAAAATAGTTCACAGAAAAATATGATAATATTTGTTTATTTATATTACTTTTCAAAGTCAAAATTGTATTCTTAAAGTGTATTCATAATTATCTGATGACTAATTACAATACCAATTATTTTAAGGGGTAGGTGGCTCAGTGGAATCAAGATTAATTTGGGACCTGGGTTAAATTCCCGAAGCCGACAAACAATTTTTACCAAATAAAATCTACCCCTGTAGCTCGTCCACTACTAACGTCTTTGAGGGCCGTGGTTTGACTGTTAGTAACCGCAATTCACGCGAAGAAATATATTACTTACCAAGATCTGCTACGGTAGTACCACCTATTTAAATAGTATCGAGCATAAACAATTTTCATTACGTTAAAATTACTTCTGTGGCCTCCAGCCCACTACTAACGTCTTTGAATGCAGTTGTTTGACGGCTGTAACCGCATTTCACGCAAAGAAATATAATACTTACTAAGATCTGCTACGGTAGTACCACCTATTTAAATAGTATCGAGCATAAACAATTTTCATTACGTTAAAATTACTTCTGTGGCTTCCAGTCCATTACTAACGTCCTTGAAGACAGTAATTTAACGGCAAGTAACCACATTTCACGCGAAGAAACATATTACTTACCAAGATCTGCTACGGGAGTGACACCTATTTAAATAGTATCTAGTATAAACAATTTTCATTACGTTAAAATTACTTCTGTGGCTTCCAGCCCACTACTAACGTCTTTGAATGCAGTAGTTTGACGGCTGTAACCGCATTTCACGCAAAGAAATATAATACTTACCAAGATCTGGTACGGGAGTGCCACCTATTTAAATAGTATCGAATATAAATAATTTTTAATACGTTAAAATTATCTCTGTGGCTTCCAGTGCACTACTAACGTTTTTGAGGGCCGTGATTAGACGCCTAGTAACCGCTTAGTGCCACGTATTTAAGTCGTATCGAGTATAAATATTTGGCTTTCAGTCTACTAACATGAGTTTAACACATGGTATTCGGACATCACACATATAGATATATAACTTACAGAGATCTGGTACAACAAATTGTCACACTTAGGGATGGATGAAAGGTGTAATGATATATTTATTTTTATTTGAAATTAATTTTCTGCATATAAACATACATATTGAAAGGTTCTTTTATGTGGTTTCCAGTAGAAATATAGAAGTATGTTTATGATTAAATATTCCTTTGCACAACTCTTTTCAAATGAGAATAAATAAAAAGAAAATGCAGTTTTAACATATCGTATTTCACTCGCAATAAATAGAAACTTGAGCACTTGTTTGTTAATTCAATAGGAAAGTTCTCTGCTAACTTGTAGCAATAACTTCTTGCGCAAAACCGATACTCCGTAACCGCTCCTGTCAATAGATCGCACTCATTCCAGCGTAGTAACCGGCAATAACCAACAGTTACCCCAACTTGTCGGACAAAAACCACCAGAACTTCTGCTGAACTCACTAACTAAATTAAGAACACCTATAAGCATAAATACCGATACTCAGATCACCGACATATTTTACCACATAACTCTGACTTAATCACAAGTAATAGCACATCCTGATTTTATCGGGAAATTTTTATGTTGTACAATGTTTGTTGCTTAGCAACAAAAACAAAAATATACTACTTAGTTAATCTTGAGTCCGTAGGACGAGGGGGCGAGGGGGTTTATCTAATATCAGTTTTGCTTGAGTGATTTTGGTACTAGCTAAAAAAGTGAGGAAAAAAAATAATAGATATTTTTTAATCAAATTGACAGCTTATAAATCTGATATATTGTTTTTAGATTCTGGTGCGGATTTAGTTCCAAACAAAATAAAAATTCAATGATACTGTTCCAAATTTCTAAACCAAACTAATTTTGCCACGGTTAACCGTTTAATACAATTGTTTATACAGATTCGAGTTCTATAGCACCACACTATGTCCCATATAAGTGGAGCATGATCCTTTGATATATTCATAGAAGATCTAATATTCAATCTTCTTCAAAAATTCTCATATATAATACAAAATATGTGTTCAAAATTATCGAATATTATGTGTTGCCAGAAAAAGTATTATTTTGTAAAATAATGAGTTCGTAAGACGAGTAGTTTTCTAATAGTTATTTATGTAAAAAGTTTGGAAAGTGTTCAATTACAGGATGAGTAGATAGTTTCATGCCGAAACAGCTTACGAATCCTGCACGACGCTTTACTGACGTGTTACGTATAACATTTTACCTGAAACTTATAAACAAATAATACATATTTTAAATTAATTTAAATATTTGACTTACATATTCAGTCAGTATTTTATATTGCTAAGTACCTAAACACTCACGTTTCTTTCATTACCTACCTAGGCAGGCAATATGTTATTTTCCTGCTTAGACATTCACAGCAAAACTTTCTTGTGTCTTAAAGCTCAGGCAAATGTTTATTTTCCTGTCAGTTTCAGGTAAAATAATATGTTAACTGTATCTATACAATATATTCTGATAATTTTGATATCCGTTTTGTATTTATATAGCGAATAGAAAAACGTACACAAATCATTCCATCACGAAATAGCATCAAAATTACAATTGAAATAAAAATGTTGACCGGTCTTTTCTTATTAGGACCAGTTTTTTTTAAATCCTCAATTTTTGCCAGCACTAGATCTTATTGGACTGAATTTTCTAATATTTTGCACAATGATTGATTGAAAACCGGTTACTGAAAACTTTGCTTTTGTGATATAAAATAAGAACATGCAGAAAAGATGTACAATTACAGAACTGTAAGATTTAGAGAATTCATGTTTTTTATTTGTTGTTTTGGTGAAAAATACGCTTCGGTCGTTGATTCCACGTTGAGACAATTGACGTAGAATATATACATTTTTCGGTAGTAGAGATCGTGTGTCTTCTTTCACCCAATCCATAATTCAAGTTGCTAATGACGCGGGGTCCAACCGCAGCCGCTCACAGCGCCAGAGATGGATGTGCGGGAAACAGGCGAAACAAAATAAATGACACTCCACGCTGTTTCTTCTCTCCTTCGCCTGTCTTTGTCTGCTGCTGACATTGCTTTACACTCATAACGCAGTGTATAAGTTGGTGATTTTGTTGAATTACTGATGAGTCTGTGGAGTCATTACGTCATTACTGCTTCCGGTTCCTGCTGCTCCTGCTGCTCCTGCTGCTCCCGCTGCTGCTGCTCAATACCAACACTTCTTCCTTTTACCGCACTTCTCTCCTCGTCTATATATTCAGAATTCACAATAACAGACTCTAACAGCAAAGGTTCATTTTCCACATATTTATGTTGTGTTTCTGCGGTTGCGCTCTTGCTATCAGAGCGTTTATACTACGATAATTTAATTGACAATTCCACTCAAAACTTTTCATCCAATCAAATGACAGTATTTTGCTGAATTGAACCAATCACAGTAGTATTACAGTGACAATTTCACTACTGAAAATTGGCGTAAATCGTTGCTTAGGTATAACGTTTGTTAACTATTTTGAGTAGATGAATATTGTTGAATTTTATTTGACTTTGTTTACTTTGCTTAGTTATGTCAAAAAATTAAACAATGTAAATTGATCACCAAGGTAATAGTAGTTTAAAAATACTGCAGGTAACATTTTTTTGGAGTATTTCGAGGAATTGTCAAGCCGAATACCATACGTGACTATGATTTTCCTTTGGTCATTTTTGCCTAGATCACTCCTGCTTGTTCCTTTTAGAAAATCTACACTCGTTCTATCGCACTCGTGCAGATTTTCGTTGCAACAAGCAGTCGTGATCATGACGACAAAAATTTCCGGCAAAATTATAGTCACTAACGGTATTATATATGATAATTGTCCGTCAGTACGGTGGTGTGGATAGCAATACGGAATTTGAATCCGGAGATCCGAGTTCGAATCTCACTCAAGCTAAAAATTATATAAACTACTACACTGCGGCTCGGTGAGTACGGACCCTGTACTGTAATTGGGATTAAGTTTATGTTGTACAGCGTAACATAAATAAATAATACAACTGTAGTACAGGCTTGACACCTCCACCCAAAATACGCTATTCTATATAACAGAAAATTAATCAAAATTTGAACTATGTTTCTTCGTATTCAGACTAGGTTATTCGATCGCAGCGTGAAGCGTTTCAGTAAAGTTTCAAAAACAGTCAAGATTTTATAAATATTTAAATTTCAATTCAGCATTGAGTGCATGAAGATATACATCTATTAAATTAGTAGAGAAAATGTATCTTTTTGTCATATTACATTACATGTTATGCTACTGGCCAGATTTTATCGCAGATTTTATTATGTGCTAAAATTATAATTGTAAAATATGTACATTTATACCTCCAGCTGAGAATATATTCCGCAAGTTATTTTAAGCAGAAAATTGCTTAATATTATAACATGACTAAAAATGACTTTTTATTATAAAACGTACCGAAAAGAGTTTAGAAGAAATTCTACAAATCAACGAAACAAATAAATAAATTTTCATATCTAGATACACAATTTAAAAGTCCTATATCTTATCGAAATACAGCATTCATCAAATAATTTAACTTAAATTTTAACATATTTATTTTTCTATTCCCGTTATTAAAATTTCATTTAACGTACTGGTTTCCATGGCGCTAAATAACATCTTAATCACATGTCGACTAACCGTTTTAGTTACGGCTTGAGATATAAAGCACGGGATGAAGTTAGCTTCAATCATCTCTTATTGTATCTTAATCTTACTTTTTAAATAGTTTATAATACTTTACATTATTTTGTTCTCATAATTTACGATCGTAGAAAAAGTTTAGTATGTGACTCATTTTATAAAGTCTTTAGATACTCTTTTTTTATAGACTAGTAAATAACGAGACGTATATAAAACTTATTACATTGATTTTAAGTAATAAATACGGTATGTAAAGCAAAAGAAAAAATCTGATGTTACAACACATGACTTCCTTGTACGCGTATTAAACTATAGATATTTTTTTAATTGCACATATTTGACATTAAATTTTTTATTTTTTGTTCTAATCCATAGCAAACTTATTATTTTTTAAATAAAAAAATATATTATTTAAATTTAGATATCTCGTTTATGCAAAAAGCTAATTTAAAAATTCTTAATGTGCTAGACGCAGAATTTAATTCTCTAAAACTTTTATTTGCAGCATTCATTTCTAAAATTAAAATAATACCATTTTCTCAAGGAAAACTGTTAGCAGCTTCATGTAATATGCCACTTCCGGTTAGTCTATTTTAACCAAAATCTATTATGTTATTTCCATTGATATAGTAGTCTTATATACCAAATTTGGAAAGTTTTAAATTATATTTGAATATAGTTTTTCATGAAAATCTATTATAGGCTTCAAGTAAAGTACCACTTCCGGTAGTTGTATAATGACCAAAAAGGGAGGTGCACAACTAGATATTATAACAGTTCTAAATATAAAGTTTAAATTTTCTACGGCTTACCGTTTTTGAGTTATGCGAGATACGAAAGTACGTACAGACGGTACGACGAAATTAGTCAAAATGGATTCAGGGAGGGCCAAAATACCTATTTCCGTTGAAATCTGAGAACCGAAAATTTTCGCGATTACAATACTTCCTTTACTTCGTACAAGGAAGTAAAAAGGCTTGTTTTTCGCGCGGTACTAATAAAGAAATCCTAAACCCATAGACTGCTTAATATTTGATTGTAGCTCAAATTATTTCATACTGAACGTGTTTTCGGCAAGGCTTGCTTCCAACACACATCTAATACATCCAAGACTTTATACTTGGTTTTATTTCATACTTGGCCGGTGAGATATACACAACAGTTGTACATTTCTAATCAAAATATTCATAAAATAATTAATAGCAAAGCTAGTAAATCCCAACAAATATATAACTTGAAGATATTCGTACAGCAGACTGCAACACACTCTGGCTGTGCCCAAGAGGGAGTGAGGCACCATCATCGCGATAGCAACCACTTGGTACTTCCACATAATAAAGGGCTTCGAGATTACAGATTAACCGAGACCAGTTGGAGAAACATACACACATCGCCCGAGTCGCAAGCCAACTAGATGCAATTAAAACACTCTACAGAGAAGGAACGATTCGACTTATCGTGCTGTTCTTGCTCCAAATGTGGTTGCGCTTAGATATAATCGTTCAAAGCGACGCAGACGACTCGGGTTGTAAATGAAAGTAATCGAGGAATCGAGATCTTTGCACGGATATATGTTCCAGAGAAAGTTCAGAGAGAGATAGAAGAGAACATTTGGTGCAGACGTCGATTCATATTTATTCTTTATTCTGTCTAATATTATTATAAAAACAATCGTACTTCAATTGATAAAACCACGATAAAACTTAAATAAATAAATATATCATCACGCCTTTTACCCATTACTGGGCGTAGCACTCTGCCGTGGCAGACCTCAGTAAGTGAAGTGAAGTGTGGCTACCAGCCGTCAAGTCACGGCTCACAAAGATGTTAGTGGAGGGAAAGCCACAGGGGTAGATTTAAATTGGTGAAAATTGTTTATCGCATGTGGGGATCGAACCAGGGTTTTTCAAGATCCAAAGGCAGACTCGATACCACTGAGCCACCTTCCCCATAATAAATATAAAACTTGCGTTTACTAATTAATAACCCAGAGGTTAAAAAATATGATTTTATCAAAGTGGTTTGAATTGTACTATAACCAGACGCAGAATTTAATTGCAGCATTTATTTCTAAAATCAAAATATTACCAATTTATTTCAAGGAAAACTGATAGCAGCTTCATGTAATATATCACTTTCGGTTAGTCCATTTTAACCAAAATCTATTATGTTATTTCTATTGATATAGTAGTCTTATTTACCAAATTTGGATTATATTTGAATATAGTTTTTCATTAAAATCTATTATAGGCTTCAAGTAAAGTATCACTTCCGGAAGTTATATAATGACCAAAAAGGGAGTGCACAACTAGATGTTATAACAGTCCTAAATACAAAATCTCAACTTTCTACGGCTTACCGTTTTTGAGTTATGTGAGATATATATATACCTACAGACGTACGACGAAATTAGTCAAAATGAATTCAGGGAAGGCCAAAATAGATATTTCCGCTGAAATCTGAGAACCTAAAATTTTCGCAAATACAATACTTCCTTTACTTCGTACAAGGAAATAATAAAAATCGGTGAATTTAATGCTGTATATAGACTTTAAATATTTTTAGTAGTTTTAGAAATATGGCTCGTCAGAGACTTCAGCAGGAATGAAAAAAAAATGATTGTATAAAACCTATATTTTTTTAATTAAATATTGTTTTACATACATTCATACATAATATCACGCTACATTCCATGAAATACGGTAGCACGAACCCCTTAAACATTCACAGAACAACCACTCACCAAATTCAACTATGAATCAGACTTTATCAAACATTCTCATTCTGACATACCTACCACATTTATATTCCCTGCATTCTTTACATTTGGAATCTTTTATTACCAATCACATCCAAAGTAACTAAATGAAATATTTGCGTAAAATATAAAATATAAACTAAACACTTGGCTAAGTCTCACAAAATTAAAGTGTTTAGTTTATATTTTATTAAACCTAGTTTCAAATATTTGCGTAATCATAATTAAAATAGCTTATAGTGAAAGCTCTATCGCTTTTTTAGTAAAATATTTTGTATCAAGGCATTTCTCCGTTATGGTGGATCAAGCCATCGTATCGACTAACGAGGCTATATCGCGATATCGGTAAACGAGAGACGATTACTGCTATCGCGTGATACTACCGATGTTACGACGGGTACGAAGTTATTGACGGTTTTAGCGGTAGCGAATCTTTATAGGTGGCATGCTTCCGGTAGTGAAATACTTAGCGGTAACGGTTTAGTAGGTTACTAAAGTTAGACAGAGACGATTAAAGTTTAACTTTCCATATTCGGCGATGCTTTCATAATTTATTTTAGGGAAAATAAGACTGTAGTCTTTATTTGTCGACCGGTTACTGTTCGTCAATAAATAAATAAATAAATATATTATCATGCCTTTTACCCATTACTGAGTGCGGCACTCTTCCAAAGCAGAACTGTGGGGATCGAACCAGACAAACCGACTCGATACCACTGAGTCACCTACTTAATACTTTTAAATCACCTTCAAGACAAACTACAAGAAATATAAATTACGCTAAATTACAATTTATGGTTATCAGTCGTCCTGTGGATTTTGAGAACCCTGGTTCGATCCCCACAGCCAACAAACAATTTTCACCAAAATAAATCTACTCCTGTGCCGCCCCCTCTACTAACATCTTTGGGGGTCGTGATTTGACGATTGGTAACCGCACTTCACGCGAAGAAATATATCACTTACCGAAATTTAATTCGATGAAGTGCTACACCCAGTAATGGGTAAAAGGCGTGATGATATATTTATTTATTTTTATTTTTAAATTCCACTAACATTTGAAATTAATTTTTATTTAAGCTAATTCGAGTATAAAAGGAACTTAATCCCGATTACAGTGCAGCCGCAGTGTGGTTTTAAAGTCAAGAACTCCGGTTTCGAGTTCTTTCAATTTATATTAAAAAAATACGATTGTTCATAACAGGTTCAAATTCCGCTACAAGTTCCTGTAATAGATATTAAGTTCCTGTTATACAGAATACCAAATAAAATCTGTACCATTCCAACAAAGTTGTAGTCCTAGTTCTTCTTAAGCTTCTCAAGTATCAGTACAACCATAATGCTACAACTATTCAAAATTAATTATCTCATTAATTTCTGTAAGCCAGGTATTCGTTTTCAAGTATCTGTATACTGCATACACAAGTTTCCTGTTGATAATTTAGATGTTTTATATATCGTCCTTATGGTATATCTTGTTCTTTGATGTATAGAATCCTGTAAGGACAGTGATGCGTCGTTATTACTACAAACTGTAAAACGTGAAAAGGAAATGCTGACTTTATACTCAACATAAACTTCTCTGCTTTATATAAAATTTTGTTTTTATAACATGTTTTAATAATGTAATTCATGCTTTTGTTTAACAAAGTTTTATTTATAAATTCGTTAAGTATTTAATCCAGAATTATTAAAAATATTTTACTTATTAATTTTAACTCCAATTATCCTGCATTTCAATATCTCTTGTAGTTTTCGAATTGTTTTAAAAATTACTAATCAGAAAATAATCGATTACTTCTTATTTTGATCTACAAATACAAGCTTATATACAGGGTGTAAAGTAAGTAACGAATATTGATATTATCTCCTGAAATAATCTTTTAATCTAATTAATTAAAAAACAAAACTGATTGCGGATATTTTAACAAGATCAGATATTTTTAATCGATTGTCATTTTTACACAGTAATAGGAGACGACATTTTGTTTAAATGGCAGCTATAATTCGAAAGAGTCGTTTTTTTTCTGTATACAAACATATCAGAAAATAATAATACTTTATTTGATAAAAATTGAGTAAAATCGTGTTGAATTAATACAAATTTACAGATTTTAAAATAAACAAATGTCATAATTAAAATGTAATGGCAAAAAATATAGTTATCTCTATGGTTTGGAACGAAATATACACTGATTAAAATACAAATTGCAATTTTTTTTAGTTTTTAAAATAGAGATTTTCAAATATGTGGTTTAGATATCAAATTAAATTAATATTTAGTTTTTACTTCCGCTGTAGAAATTGTAAAATAAATACATCATCACGCCCTTTTATCCATTTCTGGGCGTGGCATATTTCCGCGGCAGATCTCGGTAAGTGATATATTTCTTCGCGTTAACTGCGGTTACCAGTCATAAAATCACGGCCTCCAAAGATGTTAGTGGAGGAGGAGCCACAGGATTAGTTTTAACGTAATGAAAATTGTATGTCGGCTGTGGGAAACGAACCCGGGTTCTCAAATCCACAAGCTGATTCGACACCATTGAGCCAGTTACACATCAATTAAAGTTCTTGTAGATATGTAGAGCAGTACGCTGAATTAATTGAGATATCTCTTATAGTTTTCGAGATTGCATCCAAATTATTGAGATTCTAGGGTAAGCTACTGTAATTGGAGTGTATTTCTCATCGCTAGGGCAGTGAAGAATAATAATAACAAAATATAAAAATCTTCTAAATGTTCTCAAGTATCTTTCTCCTGATTATATTATCCTTCCTCCCGTATTCTTCACACTTCGTTCGACATTTCCATTTGGTTTGGCCTGTGAGATTGCGATAAACAACGGTTGTCTCCTAACGTCCCCTCCATCTATCCTCACGTGCCGGTTGTCCTACCGGTAGGACGCGTCCTCGCTCTGGAATTTATGCGGCCGCCCAACGCAGATTTGCATGAACACCTCCACCGTTCCCCGCGACGTCGCCGCTCAACCATTCGTTTCTATTTCTTCGAATGACTCGGGAGTATTGATCCGTGGTGGGAGAGGAGAGGAGAGGCTCAGGTAGACCTCACTGACTTCAGGAGGATACACACCCTGCAAGTTTTTCAGAGCGGGTCAGAATATGTTATATATTGTCTAATTGCAGTGCAGGAGTAACTAATTAATATAACTTAATTAATTAATTTTTTCCATGATTGGAAGTAAAAGTTGGTTTTTATGGCATGAAAAACGTGACAGAAATAATGTTTTTCCGCTTGTTTTCCAGTTGCCATGGATATGACTTTAATTGCCTTCCCTAGAATAGTTATTTTTGTATTAAGTGCGCAAAATGAGTGTTTTTTTGTTGCGCATGAGAATGTTACTTTTAGTCGAGACAAAAAATAGTCATTCGAACGCACCAAAAAACAAAAATTTTGCCCACGAAATATAAACAGCATTTTTTTCTACAACTGTAAATAAAGAATAATACAATAATTATTGATTTATTTAAGTAAACCTCGACTAAAAGTGACATTCTCACGCACAACAAAAAAAACAATCATTTCGCGCACTTCATACTAAAATAAGGATGAAAAGTATCACTTTCTTCTCTCAATTAGGGCGAGACAATTTTATTTTCTAATTCCCTCATGAATGGGAATAAAATTGGTTTTTATGACATCCAGATAAATAATACATTTCAGCTCTTTGTTACTTTTCTGAGCATGAAAGATAAGCAAAGGAGAAAAAATTGTATTTTACTCCCATTGCTAAAAGGAAACAATATGAATTTTAATTTAATTCATATGAATAGATACGTGTTGGTCCTGGAAAAAATTAATGTACCTCATGAGAAAGTCCTTTGTCCTTCGTATAGCAAATAAATAAATAAAAATGTCTATGTCATAAAAGGGAAGGATGCATTTATTTTATGTGGTTCTAAAATATTGTATGTTACAAAATAGAATCAGTTTATTACAATTTCAGATTTGGTGACACAAAATATACGTTCTCAAATAAGTTTTCGAAAGTTTCCCCTATTTTTTTGTTTTGAAAATATTAGAGCCAGTTCATATTATGGCCCATTTCATAACTCGTTCGGTAGAACAACATTTACAACAAAACTTTCCTAAACAAAATTTCAAGCATAATTTTAAAAAAAGTTAAATTTAAAACTAATTTAAAATTTAATACTTACGTGAAGTTTTTAAATCGTTTTAACTTGAAAGTTCTTCATTGCAAACAAATTATATTACTAGATTAAATAATAACTTGAATCGGAAAAGCGATTTGCGACAATTTACGCGTACTTACATCTTTTCACACATTTAACAGGAGCGCTGCATTCGAAGGAACAAACTAACATAAACATTATGGACAGTTTTAGCAGCACACTTGCGCGATTGCTTCACAAGCGAGAGCTCGAAACATGTCTTGTTTGTAGTAATATATTACGAGGTATGAGCCGAGTCCTGCAACTGCAGGAATCCGGAAGGTTAATTTTTAAAACTTAAACTATGGGGTAGGTGGCTCAGTGGTATCGAGTCAGCCCTGGTTTGATCCTCACAGCCGACAAACAATTTTCACTTAATTAAATCTACCCCTGTGACTTCCCCTCCACTAACAATCTTTGAGGGCCGTGATTTGACGGCTGGTAACAGCACTTCATGCCCATAAATATTACACTTATCGAGATCTGCTATGGGAAATGGCACACGCGTGATTACATATTTATTTAGAAAATAATTTGAGGAAAACACAACCTCGAGCAGTATCAGCCAAATCCTGCGACTGCAGGAATTCGGAAAGTTCATTTATAGAACTTAAACTATGGGGTAGGTGGCTGAGTGGTATCAAGTCGGCCTGTGAATCTTGAGAACCCTGGTTCGATCCTCACAGCCGACAAACAATTTTCATCAAATTAAATCTACCCTTGTGGCTCCTCCTCCACTAACATCTTTGGGAGCCGTGATTTGACGGCATTTCACGCAAAACCAAGATCGCTATAACGGCAAAAAAAACTCTTTTTACTTCCTTGTACGAAGTAAAGGAAGTATTGTAATCGCGAAAATTTTCGGTTCTCAGATTTCAACGGAAATAGGTATTTTGGCCCTCCCTGAATCCATTTTGACTAATTTCGACGTGCCGTCTGTACGTACGTATGTATCTCGCATAACTCAAAAACGGTAAGCCGTAGAAAATTGAAACTTTATATTTAGGACTGTTATAACATCTAGTTGTGCACCTCCCTTTTTGGTCATTATACAACTACCGGAAGTGGTACTTTACTTCAAGCTTATAATAGATTTTCATGAAAAACTATATTCAAATATAATTTAAAACTTTCCAAATTTGGTGTATAAGACTACTATATCAATGGAAATAACATAATAGATTTTGGTTAAAATAGACTAACCGGAAGTGGCACATTACATGAAGCTGCAAACAGTTTTCCTTGAAAAAAATTGTATTATTTTAATTTTAGAAATAAATGCTGCAAATAAAAATTTTAGAGAATTAAAGTCTGCGTCTAGCACATTAAAACTTTTTAAATTAGCTTTTTGCATAGACGAGATATCTAAATTTAAATATAATATATTTTTAGATTTAAAAAAAAATTAAGTTTGCTATGGATTAGAACAAAAAATAAAAGATTTAATGTTAAATATGTGCAATTAAAAATATCTATAGTTTAATACGCGTACAAGGAAGTCATGTGGTGTCCACATCAGATTTTTTTCCATTGAATTTGTATGAATTTGTATTAGAATAATTGAATTCTTTATACGGTTTTTCGCTTTGCGGCCAAATTTCGTGGAACGTATCTAGGCCGTAAAGCGAAGTATGGGTGTATTTGGGATGAAATTTTGTACAACAATAGTTTAACAGTTAAGCTGGATTTATAATGAAGTAACGCAACAAGTAACGCAGTTGCAGTAAAGTAGAAAGTAAAGCAAGCGAAAATAGTTGATTTATATTAAAAAGTAATACCACTACTGCTAGCCAATCAGGTAATATTATAAAAAATTCACATTTATTTCGGTATTTTTCGTTTACTTCGGCATCAAGTTTGCATTTCTGTACTTCTGTCATATCATATAACGTTTGTTAGGTTATTTGTTGTTTATTGGGTTTTATGACTTTTGATGACTTATCATACAGTATTTTATACATTTCTACCTGCTCGCTTTCTAATACTTCGGTCTATTATTTATTTTTAACAGAAAATATTTCGACTAACACAATGAAATCTGACAGATAAACAGATGGAGAATGGTGGATAAGTCGATAATAAAGATTTCTGCGCAACGTTCAAAATGCTGACTTCTTATTGGCCAGCGGTAGAAAGTTTTACTTAAGGTAAGGTAGAAAGATGAATGTTGGGCAACTATTGCTTTACATATTTTACCTTACTTCTTACTTTACTTCAATATAAATCATTACTAGCTGTAGTACATGCTCAACTTTTTACGTTACCGTTACTTTTTGCGTTACTTCTTACCTTACTTCATTATAAATCCAGCTTAAGAGTTATAGCGTCACAAGCGTATTCAAATTGTCTATTATATTTTTCATACCTTTTAAATATAAAGTAAATTGACAGACTGTGTATTATATCTCCTATTTTTCCATCTCGAAGATGTCACCCACGTACCCTTCAACACTTCAACTTTGAATCGTGTCGTAGCACACATCCTTCCACTTCTCATCTTCATTCTCTTGCTGCATAAGCGTTGCTTGCCAATTACTCCTGCTGGCTTCACGTTGCTTCATTTGGCCGCAACTTCACATTTCACATGTGCACTTTATCACGCGCGGGTATTTTTACATGCGACATTGTTCTTGGGTCTTGGATTGCGCCGCAGAAGCAGATCTCTAGCACCCTACAACGTAACTAGACTGGCGAGTGTAGATGAGTGGACGGGTGGATGCTGGATAACAAGGGATGAAATTTGTGGGGATGGAATAACAAAGACATGCGATAAAGGTTCGGGAAAGTCGTAGAGCAAAGATTTTTATATTTATTCATACGATAAATTCATTATTAAATTTATATCAATTACAAAAACTAAAATTTATAATTCAATTCTCTTCGGAAAATGATTTTTTTCGAAAAGTTGAAATTGTGCTCTCATTAAAGTTGACGTTATTGTGGAATAATCGAGAAATATCTTTGTCGCCTGTCTCCAATGGCAACGCGCGAAAAAGATGTTATATGCGAGTTTATTTCAATAGTTACTTAGGATACAAACAAACCAGAATCTTGTCATATTAACAGTTGACAGAACGAATTTATTTTCAGTACTTATACGTTTTTAAAATAATTTTAAGATGCAATAGAAAAATATATGTGTGTATCACGAGCGTAAAGTGTCTTACACTATTGCAGTTCGCGCTGAAATTACCGTGTTCGAGTAACAAAAACTCACTTTACGCTCTGGATACACAAATAACTATTTCATAGTAAAAAAAACTGTGCCATTATCAAATAAATATTGCATTATTATTGCTTTCTTAATTACTTTATAGGACAACTCTTCTAATTAATATTTAAAGAATTAAAGTCTGCTTCTAAATTAATCTACATATTATATTTAACTTATTTAGTTACTATTAAAATCTACTATAAAACATATGTTTAATACTTGAGGAATGAGGCATGACATTCACCATGTTTTAGTTTCAATTTTAACCCCTTTTCTAAGGGCATACGGATTTTTATTAAATCAATACTATTAATTTATATTCAATATTTCAAAAATATACGATTCGTTTTAAAGTTTATTTAAAAATTCCATTTAATTCTTGGTGTTATATTATAATTATATTCATATTTTAATGTGGTGAGGGTAAGAAAGTTTACTGTTTGAAATATTTATGATTAGAGTTTGTTTCAAAAAAGATCGGAATCCTGAAGCCTTTTATTTATTTAATATTAATAATTATTTTGTATCAAATTATGTTACATATTTTTAAATCAATAATACGCGTTAAAATTTTGCTGTCTTCAACTTTACATACATACATACATAACATCACACTATATCCCATTAAAAGGGGTAGCACGAACCCCTGAAACATTCAAAGGACATCCACTTAAAGAATCATAAAAAAAATCAGTTCACGTCAACATTCTCATCCTGACACACGATACTCGTTTCTACCACATTAACACTTCGTCTATACGAGCTCTTTCCGTCCTCACAACCAAAATCCATCATCACGCAACAAACATTCATCCATTCGCTCCTGTACACCTGTTTCATAAATCCTCACTTACGTCCACTTCTCTAACAACGAATCTATAAAGAAATGATTTTTAATAGTATATTATGTAACAGGGTGAAACTATTGTAGTTGTCGAGGTATGCCCTCTCAAATATATATTTATTTATTTCAATGTCTTTGTATAAATATTTTAACTAATATATGTTTTCTTATTCCAGGTAAGTTCATTTTGCTATCAATCCTCGTGTGAGCAACTCTGCATAGAAGGTAGGAGTATCTAAATAAATTAAAACAGTAACAAAATCTCCGTAAAAATTATCGCTTTCATCAGTAAAACTAAAGAATACTTTTACGTAACTATAAACCACTCCTGGAGTTTTATCCCTGGATTCTTGAGCAGTTAAACAAACGCGACTTAAAATTCAGCAAAAACGTCTTATCCCGGATCGTAAAAACTACACTAAGTGCTCGGAGTAATTTGAAGCTGTTCATTCACGCCCGGAACGCTCCGGAGTGCAAAGCTCGCTCCGGGCACGGACTAACCTGCGATATTTCATGGCTCGTTTTCAATTTTCCTCGTTTCCGCTTTTGTCGGAACATTTTAAATTCAATTTGGGCGCTGGTCATCGACACGGCCAGAGTACCACCATTTTATATTTATACTATGTTTTTATATACAGACTTTTTAAAGGAACGCTGTAAAAATACCGGCTAAATTTCATACATACCTAATGTCATGCTAGGGTTAGGGTTTCTATCGATTCAAACCATTTACGTTACTAACATATTTAGCAAAATGTTTATTTGTCTATATCTGTATTTTAAAAAAACCTGTTATTTTAATGATATTTTATTATTTATTTATTTATTTATTTATATTACGCGGTACAACAGGAACTTAATCCCAATGACAGTACAGGGTCCGCACTCACCGAGCCGCAGTGTGATAGTTTATATAATTTTTTGCTTGAGTGAGATTCGAACTCGGGATCT
Organism: Pterostichus niger; assembly: GCA_947425015.1. NCBI lineage: Eukaryota > Metazoa > Arthropoda > Insecta > Coleoptera > Carabidae > Pterostichus > Pterostichus niger. The sequence continues at coordinate 7,396,117 of OX380350.1, forward strand.
CCGGATTCGAATTCCGTATCGCTATCCACACCACCGTACTGACGGAATGTGTTATTATTATTATGCTTTTGAAATCATTTATATAATTAATTAAATTATAAGTCCGTCAGTACGGTGGTGTGGATAGCGATACGGAATTCGAATCCGGAGATCCCAAGTTCGAATCTCAGTCAAGCTAAAAAAATTATATAAACTACTACACGGCGGCTCAAGGAGTGCGGACCCTGTACTATAATTGGGATTAAATTCCTGTTGTACAGCGTAACATAAATAAAATAAAAATATTGGTTTTTGTTTTTGCGTGTTGAAGAGCAGTGTATTTGGGTGTTTTAGCTATCTTTAACATGTTAAAACCGTGCTCTTAGAACACCCGAAAACAGAGCTTGTGCTACCAGCCATTATTATTATATTATTTTACATTCTTATTCTGATGTTTTTTTAAATTTTTGTACTATTATTTTTATTCACGAAATCCAAACACATTACTTTAGTTGAAAATAAACAATAAAATATATTTTATTAAACCTAGTTTCACCAAGTGAATGGACGACAATTAATTTTGTCTTTGTTGTTTTTTATAAAAATAAACATTTAAGACTTGCAAACATTCGCTTCTAAAGCACGAATTATGATCCGCAATTTCAGAATGGCTATAGTAAGACATTTTATTTCATACAATATTGGATTTTCATATTTACAGTATTTCAGCCCGGAAAATATGACTTGAATAAATAAATAAAATAAAAATATACCATCACAACTATTACCCATTACTGGATGTGGCGTTCTTCCGTAGCAAATCTCGGTAAGTGATATATTTCTTGAAGTATGGGAGCCACAGGGATACTTTTAACGTGGTCAGAATTGTTTGTCACCTGTGGCAATCTAACCCGGGTTCTCAATACTACTAATAACTATCACAGTTATCAGAGATGGGGTAGGTGGCTCAGTGGTATCGAGTCGGCCTGTGGATCTTAAGAACCCCGGTTCGATCCCCACAGCCGACAAACAATTTTCACCAATTTAAATCTACCCCTGTGGCTTCCCCACCACTAATATATGTGTGGGCCGTGATTTGACGGCTGGTAACCGCACTTCACGTGAAAAAATATATCATTTACCGAAATCTGCTTAGGCAGAGTGCCACACCCAGTAATGGGTAAAAGGCGTGATGATGATGTATATATTTATATTTTACTATCACAGTTGTAATTCATTCCATATCACTTCAAGCCCATTGTAAATTGAAGGACTCCTGCTAGTCAAACGACCGTTCTAACCACTAAGCCACGATGATTTAAAATTAGTAGCTCTCTCTTAAATATACAAGCAACAAAATTAAGTTAAAAGTAGCACCTTCTTGAATATCAAGTCCAAAACGAAAAGTTAAAGCTTCCGGAAGTAGTTTCAGTGTCGGTGCCACGTGCTCCGTACTTTTACGACACTAAGAACGACTTTCACTATGTATAAAGGCTCGTATCCACTTTATTGTGCAGTGTAATTATCCACATGAGCCCCTAAAACTTGGTCTCATTAAACGAATCGCCGTGAAACCGGCGCTGGCTTCGCTAGCACCTCCACCAAAAGACGCGAGACGGAATTTTTATTATTACAGCCCGTTGCATAATTTACTTGTTTCATTTCGGGGCGCGATTTCACTTGACCTCGATGAGGGATGACATTCACCATGTTTTAGTCAAGATTTTAATCCTCTTTCTAAGGACATACGGATTCTTATTAAATCAATACTTTTAATTTATATTCGATTTTTTACAAATATACAATTCGTTTTAAAGTTTGTCTAATAATTTCATTTAGTTCTAGGTTTTATATTATAATCATATTTACATTTTAATGTGCTGATAAGAAAGTTTACTGCTTGAAATATATTTAGAGTTTGTTTTTAAAAAATCGGAATCTTGAAACCTATTATTTATTTCATAACTTCAATTCAACTTTAATAGTATATTATGTAACAAGTATTATTAACGTCTTTTTAATTATGAGGTTTTTTACACGTGCTGTGCGAAGTGAATCTAGTTTATAAAAAATGAGTACCATTTAAAGAGTTTATAAAACGAGTCACATATTATACTTTTTCTGCGATTGCAAATTAAAACAACAACAAAATGTAAAGTTTTATATATGATTTGTTAAGTTACAATACCAGATACTGGAGCCTGACTACATCTCGTATTTAACATGTCAGTCGTTAGCGTCACGCCGTGACTAAAACATTTGACGCCACAGCTAGTCAAGATGTAATTGAGATGTTATTTAGCGCCATGGGAACCAGTACATTAAAAGGCATTTTAATAACGGGAGTAGAAAAAATACTCGTAATATAACGATAATAATAATTAGCACCACATTAAAATTAACATCTTTAGCGGCCGTGCTGTGACAGCTAGTAACGCGCAAAATATATCACTTACCGAGATCTACTATAACGGAATACAACACACCATAATTAGTACAAGGCATGATGATATATTTATATTTTGTATATAATGTAATTTTTCTCTTGTTGTTCCTCTTGCTGTTATTGGAATTTCTGTGACCCGTAAAGTAAAATTAAATAAATTAATAAAAATACTATGTAAGGTAACTGGGATTAATTTTTTGTTGTGGTTATATGGTTAAAACGTTCGATTAACAAGGTAGATTTATGTGAGTGAAGCTTTTAAAAATTAGTTAAAATATGTGAATGCAATTAGGGCTGATTATAAATAAAAATTAATAATATTATTGTTGTTGATTGGTAAAATTATTTTTATAATTTAATGATTTAAAGGATTATATTCAATATATTAATTATTCATTTTAATTAAAGGAATTATCTCGGCTGACATTAAAATTGAATTTATAATTATAAATATAGCGATTTTAAATAATTATTAAACATATTTGTGTTCGATGATTCGACAGCCAGCTTTTCATGACAATTATTACATAACAAAGTATACACTTTCCGCCATTTTGTAAATCTTTACTAAGATTTCACCGTGTGGTAGTTACTTCTCAGTTACAGAGTTCACAGAATAGACGAGTCGTTTTATTTGTAACTCCGTCGCGCAATTACAATATTTAATTCGTGCGTGCCTTCGCGAACGCCCTGTAAATGCGGACGTGATGTTGTAACGCCGGGAGGCAGGTATCTAGGCAATGGCTTTCAAAATTAAACAAGAAGTACGAGGAAATCTCACCAGGATGCAATGTTACAAAATGTACCTTAGGGGAGAGTTACTCATACTTGTTTATCACAGGATTGTTTTAGCTTCTGAACCACTATATCCTGCAAGGTTTCCTGCTTCTATTCTTTTTCATTTATAACTGCTAGTTCCATCTCTATCATTTAAAAAATTGACAGTGTTTATATTTTTATGTCAGTTTGTAAAAAAAACATTTTCTTCGAAAACTGCCATATAAACTATCAACACGCGAAATGAGTGTTTTTTGTCTACAGAACGCAAAAGACTTTTGCATGCAGGATGCAAAAGTTTTTTGCATCCTGCAATTTTTTGATAGAAGAAAGGCTCACAATTTCATAAAATTTGTCACTTTATTTTTTTGCTTACACACAATACTTCTATTCTTTAACAAAATTTATATTTAATGTTCCAATTGAGCAATTAATCATATTTATCCAGCTTGAGGAAGCTAACTGCTGTACTGGAATAGTTTCTTGAGAAATGCAATGCGAAATGCAATGCGAATCCCAGTAAATCGCAGAAAAAAATTAGAACGTTTGTTTGGTTTCTATTGCAACCAGTTGTTAATTGCTGGTCAGAGAATACCAGATTTGATAGCAATTATATTACATACATTGTTGTCATGGAGACATTAGATGTCACATTAATTAAAATTGTCAAAATTTTCTCATTACAATATTCCTAATTTTGGGACAAAGTTTTCGAAAAATCGTTGTTTGATACTCGATTGCGAAATGCTTTTGCATTCTCGAATGCAAAAGTAACATTTCGCAATCTAGAATCAAAAATAACTATTTACCAATTTTATTTTTGATTCGTTTTTAATTTCTAACTGCAATTATGTGGAATTTTTTTAAATTAATTAAGATAATCAAATATATTTTCCATTGGTAAAGTAGTAATAAAAACGTATAGAACTTCCTTTTAATTTAAGTACAATTTTACAGGACGTCTTTTCTTTCCCAGCATTATTATCTTAGTTTTATGCTACTACATAAAATTAGCATATTTAAGACCTCTTTTAAACCCTAACTAAACATGTATTTGTGCAAAACTATTTTAGCGGATGCTATTTTAGAATGGCGCTATTATTTCGTCACCTATTTCTCTGTGAAATATATTTATTTATTATTCTGCACAATAGGAAATTACTTTCAATTACAGTTAATTTATAATAAAACCTGAAGCATTTGAACAAACTTAAACAAAATAAATAAATATATCATCACGCCTTTTACCCGTTACTGCGTGTGGCACTCTTCCGCAGGACACCTCGATAAGTGATATATTTCTTTGCGTGAAATGCAGTTACCAGCCGCCAAATCACGCCCCCCAAAGATGTTACTGGAGGGGGAGCCACAGGGATAGATTTAACTTGGTGAAAATTGTTTGTGTCCTGAAGGGATCGAACCAGGGTTCTCAAGATATACAGACAAACAAACTAGTACCTAACTATTGCTTCTGAGACAACAGTTCTAACTCCTGAGCTACATTTGTCGCTATTATAACATTTTCAAAACATTTCTAAAGTATATTTATTTATTTATTACTCAACATGTTAAAAAAAATATGGAAGGCAAAACAATTTCATGGTGACTTCAAACTCGTAAAAGTCCTTGAATTTATATCTTAAAAATATTTTTTTCTATTACAGTCAAAAAATGTTCACATTGTTTTACTAATATCGATACGCGAAAGTACTTGAATTTTTCATTACTTATGACAACGCGTATGTTGTACATTGTTTTTCACCCTAGTGCACAAACTGAGTATTTAACGCACGCTCCCAAATTTTCTTTCACGTTTAATTTGTTATAATACATCACTAATACCAAATTTAATTTATTTTTGATTGTTTTCCTTCAATTTACTTGCATAAATGAATAATTATTGTATTATTCTTTTTTGACAGTTGTAGAAAAACTGTTATTTGTATTTCGTGGACGAAATTATTGTTTTTTGTAGCGTTAGAACAACTTTTTGTCTCGATCTGCGGTCTCGCCTAAAAGCGACAAAAAAACCACCTATTTTGCGCACTTAATACATAAATAACTAATTTGTGCTATAATTGTTTAATTCAGTTTCCTTTTTTATATGAAAGGAAAATACATTTTCAATTACATGCCCCTCCACTAATATCTTTGGAGGCCGTGATTTGACGGCTGCTAACCGCACTTCACGCGAAGAAATATATCACTTACTGAGATCTGCGTAGGCAGAGTCCCAATTAATACAAAAAGTAGCTATTTTTAACCAACAACTTTTATAATAATTTACAATACATATTAATAAATAAAAACGTTTAAATCACTTGGAATGAAATATTTTGAAACTGGTGGATACCATGAGTTTGTTGTAACTGTAGAGTGTTGTTTTGTATGAAGGTAGCAGTTGAAATATCCCTCCGGGTGTTTCTAGAAGCGTTGAAGTTGACCCGCTATTTTATCGCCTCGCAGATGTGACGGGCCGACGGCGACGGCGACGGCGGGCGTTTGTTAAGTCTTGTAATTTAACTGGTGCGTTTTAAAATTCGCCAGTTGTTATCTTGTTCATTGCGAGGGAAGCACGAGATTCAAAGTGTCTACGCGTTACTTCTTCAGCAGAAAATTAAACATTGTTTTAGTTTTATTTCACTATTAAACTTTAGTTTACTCTGATGAATAATTATGGCGACATTGTAATGCATACAATTCACAATGATCTAAACGAACACAGAATTATTTTATAGAATATTATGTCAAATTAAATATTCTAAATTAAATCTGCCCCCGTGGCCATCTACCCCTTTTAAATAATTACGATTGTAATTGATTTTGAAAAGTAATATAAATAAACAAACAGTATCATATTTTTCTGTGAACTATTTTACATATTATCACCTCTTTTAGTGGTATCGAGTTGGCCTGAACTCTGGTTCGATCTCCACAGCCGAAAAACAATTTTCACCAATTTAAATCTACCCTTGTGGCTCCTCCTCCACTAACATCTTTGAGTGCCGTGATTTGATGGCTGGTAACCACACTTTACGCGAAGACATATATTACTTACCGAGATCTGCTACGATAGAATGCCACACCCAGTAATGGGTAAAATGCGTGATGATATATTTATTTTTCATATTCTCACAAATAATTTAGTTTTTTAAATACTTTGCAGTATGATGGTGTGTGTAGCGAAGACACCCTGAAACAAAATATATATATATAAACTAAAATTAATGTTTTTTTCGCACAGGCTCAAGTTTAGAAAATGAGCAGCATGCAATAAAACTCTAATAATATGAGTAATTTATGCGATTTTTTATTTTGCGTCTATTAAAATTTAAATTAAAAAGAAAACTGGGATATTTTAAACCGGGTCAATTTAGGGAAATTTTCATATGAAATGTTGTGGTTGGTAGCTGTAATTGACATTAATGCAATTGTTCTGATTTGAAAGTTATATTGAAATTAATATATCACTTACCGAGATCTTCTTTGACAGAGTGCCACACCCAGTAATGGATAAAATGCGTGCTGATTTATTTATTTTATTTTAGTTATTGAAATTTTGATGTTTTCAGCGTGATAGATTCAGTATGTCATACACTACTACCAACCGTCTAAAACAAAATGTTGCGTATCGTAATGAACGCTCTTTTGATACGCAACTAGATTTCGTAATTAGTAACTTTCGAATGAAGGCAAAATAGAACAATAAATAATAATTATTGCAAAGACAATACAATCAAATTGCTAACAATTTTTCAAATAAATTATTTTCAAATCCAAATATTAATTATTTAAATTTAATCTTATATTCCGCCGTCACCGCTCGGTCTGTTGCCAAAACCCATAGTCGGCAGTATTTTCCATCGCTATCTTAGTCTATAATCTATAGTCCGTCAGTACGGTGGTGTGGATAGCAATATGGAGTTCGAATCCGGAGATCCCGAGTTCGAATCTCACTCAAGCAAAAATCGGAACGGAGCTTTAAACATATAATTCTCGGTCTATACGACCGAGACATCGTGTAGAAATATTTCATTAAATTTCAGTAAATTATTTTCTAAAATAAATGAAGAATAAAATATTAATGACGATATTATTATCAAGTTCTTGTAAATGTCCATCGGTTTTATATCGTTCTCCATTTCAACATTTTCATCTGGAACGGTTGGAAGTTATCGGCAAACTATAATTTTAAAGGCCGAAGCATCGTATTGGATCGATATTCGAGTAAAGCATGAAACGCATAAAACAGCGAAGAGCAACGTTTCTGTCTTTGGTAAATAATGTGAGAGTGTGAAACATTTATCTTTGCGCACCTGCCAACGATGGAGTGGGTGGCGCCGTCGTTGCCAAGGATACCCACGCAAACAAAATTTAAACAACAGATACGAGAAAGATTGCTTCTTTTTCCTTGAAAGGTACTTTTTCTAATAATGATTATTTGTTTAATAATATCAAACTAAACACTTGTCTAAGTCTCACAAAATTATACCATACTGATGAGCTCTAATAAGAGCGAAACGCGTCTATGGTTACTAACTGTGCTGGCCAGCCTCGGACGATGACATCATAAGTTGACTTGGAGGCTGAATTTTGTGAGACTTAGACAAGTGCTTAGTTTGATATTTTATTATTAAACCTAGTTTCACCAAGTAAGCATTCAAAGACAATTAATTTTGTCTTTGTTGTTTTTTATTTAGATTATTTGTTTATTTAAAATATAATCCCAATTACAATAGCAATTTAGCAACATCCGAACTTGTTTTTTTTGTGTATATTTTGTAATAAAATTTACCAGACAATTTAAGTTGTATTTTCCTATAATACATGTTTAAAGCCAATTGTTTTTGTCAAAAATAATGGCACAAAATTCGATTTTATACAACTGTTTTTAGAAATTTTTTATTTGTAAAGTTGTCGTACTGTCAAACAGACACATCATTTTAGCAGTCATTGCTTAAATAAGTATCATTAGAATTTACATTTTTTATGATGAATTAAAAACATCAAAAAATAAATTAAATTTAAAGATATTTATTTTTAGAATGATATTGAAAATATTAAGAAACTTTAACCTAACTTATAAATGTCAAACTAATTTCAATTTCATCTGCCATTGTTACCAACTTTGAAAATGTTTATTTCTTTTTAATAATAATTTTTAAATTAAATGTAAATCAATAGTATGAAAGACACGCATTACAATGGCCAGTTGTAACACTCAAACTTAAGTAACTCGCATACAGCTCATATACGCAAACTATATTAGTTTTACAGTACGATGGTGTGGATAGCGATACGAAATTCGAATCCGGAGATCCCGAGATCGAATCTCACTCAAGCTAAAAATGAACTACCACACTGCGGCTTGGTGAGTGCGGACCCTGTACTGTAATTGGGATTAAGTTCCTGTTGTACAGCGTAACATAAATAAATAAATAAATAGGGTCATTGTAATACCGGTTTTTTAATATAGTATTTCACAAATTGTAGAGTATATTACTTAGGAATCAACAATGAAAACTGCGCAAAAATATCTTTTTAAGTTTCCAAGATAGAGGTCTCAGCAGGATTTTCTTCAATTGTAGTTTTCTTTTGTTTGCCCCAAAATATTGTCCTAAATTATATTTTGTAAGTATAATCAAGGGTTATTGAATTTATTTCTGTACACAGAATTAAAATATTTTAAGTAGCTTTAGAGATATGGTTCGTCAAAGACTCCAGCAGGAATGAAAAAAATTATGGTTGTATATAACCTACTATTTTATTCTATATTCATAGTCCTATAGTCAGCGATATTTGATCACGTGAACTTCAATGTTATCTACGTCAATTAATTTGTGTGTAAATTATTTTTGTTTTTGCAATAAATTAGCAATGTTTGTTTGATTGTTATTACTCTGTTTTGGCATCAGAATTATAAAGCAAGTTAGCATGACGTTTACAAACTACAATTTAACAGAAAAAAAATGTCAGTAACCTCCAAAAAAAAAAGCATTTGATATTCGTGTCACATTTCTACTATAAACAAACGGCCAAATATCCCTATCAAATATCTTCAAAAGTATTATATTTCACTAGAAAATATACATTTCTTTTATCTGTCATCTCTTCTTACTTGTTGTTCGCAACATTTTATTTATTACTAATTTAACTTGAAGTTGTTAAAATTAGCCCTGCCCCCTTCACCTTTATATATTTTTTCGGCACATAAATATATCACTTACCGAGATCTGCGTCAACAGAGTGCTACGCGCAGTAAGGGATAAAATGCATAATGATATATTTATTTTATTTTTTCGTTGTAGTTGAAACAAAAGTTCACGTTAAAAATTGTATCCGAGTGGTGGAAGTTTAACTAAATTTCCTGTTGTGCAGAAAAGTAAATAAATAAAATAAATAGTGGAGAAAGCTCTCTGGATTGTAGGGAGTATCGTGAAAAATTCGAATCTATTTAAAGCTTCGAATACAAATAACAAAGTCCACTAGTGCAAATAACAGTTTACTGAGTTTGAATCGCTAAATTCCAGTGTCATAATTAGCACTGTATGTAACTTTCCCAAAAGCTTTTTGATGTTTTTCCTGGCGCACAAACACTAGCAAACGCTTTTCACAGTAATGAACTTTTAATGATAGTTCTAGATTTCTGTGATGTGTTTATAGCTTTTTATTCCTGATTGTCGTGTTGGACTATCGCTATTGTGATTACTGCTGACGGGATCCTGATAACTTTTATTTGAAAAACCTACGATTTTATTAAAGACGTTGTCAAATGTTTCGGAATTATTTTACTAGCAAGTTATAGTTATTTACGCAGGAGCGAGCTTCTATAATCCAAGAATAATAGCAAATGCACCTTCATAATGTTTTTTATTAATATTTATAAGATTTTGTAAAATGGTACATTACATTTTGTAATCAGAGATTGTTGGTGATAGGACGATTTATAATAGCTAGACGTTGTCATGGTGTTATGATCGTTGTGATAAAAAACAACTACTGCCAGTGTCAACAGTTTCGTGAATGTTTGAAAGAAATAATTTGAAATATGGATTTAATGCCTGACGGAGATGGTGAAGGCAATTTTCTTGCAGTTCAAAAACTGATGAAAATATTGAAAATGATCCAAGTAATAACTTTTAATTAATTTTTCTACTTCCGTTAGGAATAGACGTTTTATTTCACTTATTTGAGTTAGGAAATGAACTGCATTATTTAACTAGTGAAATAATGAAGTAACATAGCAACACAAAAAAATTAAGATATCTTGGTAGACGTATTCTGATGTGTTATTCTTTTATTTTTGAATTTATAACTGTCATTAATATGTCAAAATTTCATAATTTTAAAAACGCTCTTTCGTATTTATTAGAACGAAAGTAGAAAAAAATATTGTATAAAACTAGTAAGGAAATAGGTTATTACCTTATTTATGTGTTTAGATAACTCGGCTACGCCTCGTTCTGCAAATTTCACATGCGTAAGGTAATAACCTTCATTTTCTTACGTGTTTCATAAATAGCTAGTAATTAGTTTATATTAGTTTTTTTATGAGCTTTGTAAAATTTAACAGGTCTCTTCTATGAGCCTGTAAAATTTTACAGATCTACGCGCTGTAATTATTTATTTAATTATGTACCATAAATACATTATAGTGTAATTTATATAGAAACTGGAAATAAAATTTGTTGATTTAATAGTTATTTACGTAAAAAGTCAGGAAAGTGTTCAAATACAGGATGAGTAGATAGTTTCATGCCGGGCTTAAAACAGCTTATGAATCCTGTACGACGCTTTACTGACGTGTTACGTATAACATTTTACCTGAAACTTATAAACAAATAATAAATATTTTAAATTAATTTATATTAAACAAATATTTGACTTACATATTCAGTCAGTATTTTATGTTGTTAAGTAACTAGACACTCAAGTTTCTTTCATTACCAATATGTTATTTTCCTGACTAGGCATGGAAAGCAAAGCTTTCCTGAGTCTTAATTGTCAGGCAAATGTTTATTTTCCTGTCAGTTAGGTAATAGCTATTTATGAAACTAGTAAGGAAATTTGCAGAACGAGGCGTAGCCGAGTGATGTAAACACATAAGTAAGGTAATAACCTATATCGTTACTAGTTTCATACTATATTTTTTTATAATTCTGTTCTAATAAATACAAAAGAGCTTTTTGAAATTATGAAATTTTGACATATTAATGACAGTTATAAATTCAAAAAATAAAAGAATAACACATCAGAATTCGTCTACCAAGATATCTGTTGCTATGTTACCTCATTATTTCACTAGTTAAATAATACAGTTCATTGCCTAACACAAATAAGTGAAAGAAAACGACTATTTCGTAACGGAAGTAGAAAATTCATTTTTATAATTCTAATTGTCTTGTTGAACTATCGCTGTGACTACTGCATACGAATCTTGATAACTTACGTTTTTATATTAGAAAGCTTGTTAAATGTTACTAAATAAGTTTGCAAGGAAATTTTTCAAGTAAAATTTGTAGATTTGAAATATTTTCCTTTAAAACAATATAGAAACGTTGGACAGCAGAAAATATGTCATAAAATTCTGAGTTGCACCTTAAGTTTATAAATATGAATGAAAGGATTTTATAGTACACTCCATGACATAACTAGAGGTTCGAAGCATAAGTCGAACAATTGTGAATTATCAGTCGTTTGTAATAAATAAAACATTACTGACCCTTGTTTTAGAAGCTATTTTATCGTCCATTTGAACAAACATTAAACATTTATGAATTGGCATTTTATATCACTATTTTACTGTAACTTGTCAAAAAGTATTTTGTAATTTTAACGTCATGTGCTGCTGCACATTCCCGGGTCTGAATAATTTTTACTACATGAATTCATGATTATAATATAACGTGACAATTTTATGGACATTACACGTGGGACAATGAAAACATTTAAATACATTTGTGTGGCGAACGGCGCGAGTTATTGTCATTTGAATTAATTTTTATTTCACTTCTGGGGAACTAAATTAAAATAATAAATTCCTGATTTTTATTGCCGTGAACATAAACGCTACAAGCGTAATGTCAACGATTTGTTTTCAGTACAAATACGCTCTTTAAAATAAACGGTTGAAAATTTGGTGGAGGTGCTGAAATTGTAACTTATGTATTTTGTAAACCTGTCAAATAAAACTGTATTTTTGAATATAAGTAATTTTATGGAGTAGGTGGCTCAGTGGTATCGAGTCGGCATGTGGATCCTGAGAACCCTGGTTCGATCCCCACAGCCGACAAACAATTAAATCTACCCCTGTGGCTCCCCACGTCTAACATCTTTTGGGCTGTGATTTGACGGCTGGTAACCACACTTCACGCAAAGAAATATATCACTTACCGAGATCTGCTTCGGCAGACTGCTACACCCTGTAATGGGTAAAAGGCGTGATGATATATTTATTTTATTTAGTTTAGAGCGAGATTTATTTATTTTAAAAATAATTTTATGGTGTAGATGGCTCAGTGGTATCGAGTCGATATGTGGATCCTGAGAACCCTGGTTCGATCCCCACAGCCGACAAACAATTTTCATCAATTTAAATCTACCCCTGTGGCTCCCCCTTCACTAACATCTTTGAAGGCCGTGGTAACCGCACTTCACGCGAAGAAATATATCACTTACCAAAATCTGTTTCGGCAGAGTGCCACACCCAGTAATAGGTAAAAGGCGTGATGATATATTTATTTATTTATTTTATTTTTACAGCGAGATTTGAACACGGAACTCTGGCTTGATAAACTGTGCTACGCCTGCTTGAACTTTCGCATATATAATCATATTTCATTTTAGAAAATTAAATTTAACAATACATCTTTGAATAATAATTTCATGAATTAAAAAGAAAAAATGATGTATCCTACTTAGTATATTGTTATTTTTGACAGGCATTCTGTACAATTTTCATCATTTTCATTTCATAATGGCAGATAATTTGTCATTGCCGACGTCACTGTCACTGTGTCACATCGTTTACATTATGAAACTCGTGACGTCATGTCTCTTTAATTATTAATATTAAAATCATCAATTATTGCGTCACATAGAACATCTTGAATAAATCTTACCAGATTTATAATCTTATGTGATATACACCTCTCCTGTCTTCATTTTGCTTTCAGTTACATTAGAAATTATTTTAATCTGCCTGTACTTATCGATTAGTTTTGTCAGTTGTAAATAAATTAATGTGACTTGTGTGAAAGTATTGATTAAATTGTCGCCAAAAAAAATTATAGTTGTAAAATTTGCATGAACATGACAGCATTTAGTTAAAAGTAAAATACAACTGAAAATATTCAATGGAACAAGGTTTAATTTAAAGTTCATGTCGTGCAAATGGAATAACATAATCATTCGTACGAATAGTAACAACTCTAAAATGGCGAATAGAGAACAAAATAGCATCAATTGTGTGCGATTTGAAGCAATATTCAATCGATCTGTGAATCGCTGTTTGATAACATATGAACATTGGATTTTGTAAAGCATTTGAGGTACTCGTAGTATATATAAATGTATTTTTCTATGATTGCTATGAAAAGTCGACAATTCCGCTCTCATTTGTCATCGTAAAGTTGCCGTTTTCTGTGCAAGAATCCAAAAACATCTTTTTTTGCGTGTCTCCAATGGCAACGCGCGAAATAGTTATTTGTGTATTAAGAGCGTAAAGTGATTCTATGTTACTCGAGCACAGTAATTGCAGCGCGAGCCAAAGGCAAGAGCTGCAATAGTGTAAGAGGAACAAAGACACTTTACGCTCGTGATGCACACATAGTTTTATCTACGATTGCATCTTAAAATTATTTAAAAACGTATACGTACTGAAAATAAATTCATTGTGTCAACTGTCAATATGACAAGTTTCTGTTTTGTTTGTATCCCTGGTAATTATTGAAATAAACGCGCATTTATAATCTTTTTCGCGCGTTGCCATTGGAAACGAGCGCATTTAACGTCTTTTTCGCGCGTTGTCATTGAAGACGCACAAAAAAGATATTTTTCGATTGTTCCACAGAAAACGTCAACTTTAGGATGACAAATGAGAGCGTAATTGTCAACTTTTCATAGCAATCGTAGAAAAAAGATATTAAATGAGCGCTTATTTTAATAGTTATCAAGGATATAAACAAAACAGAAACTTGTCATATTGACAGTTGACAGGACGAATTTATTTTCAGTACGTATATGTTTTTTTTTTTAATTTTAAGATCGTAGAAAAAATTATGTGTGTATCACGAGCGTAAAGTGTCTTTGTTCCTCTTGCACTATTGAAATTACTGTGCTCGAGTAACAAAGATTAACTTTACGCTCTTAATACACAAATAACTATTTCAATGTTTTTGATAAATATTAGCAGTCTTATTGTTTCATCCACATTCACAATTCTTTTCATACAAGCTAGCTTATTCTTGCTGTTGACGCAATTTGTCGCCCTGAATTTCACCAACAAATAGAAAAAGTTTCTTTTTGCATCGTACATATTCCAATTCATACAAACACGAGCATTTGTAATACGAAATTTTGTTTAATCTTCTGAATAAATACAAAATTTGCCGTATGCTTGCATAATCTACAGTTCTAGCAGCTATACAAGCGGAGATACAAAATGTTGGAAAAGGAAAAATGCTGATGTGAGCGCGAATACTCAACTGATCTTGTTTTGAAGTCGAGTCCTGAAAATGTAAACATCACAACGTTGAGAGGAGAGCAAGAGAGGAGAGGGTATGAGGGTGTCTTTGGAGACAGATCACATGCAGTAGCGTCCTGGAATTTTTTATTAGTTATTGTAATCGAAATATTTCTCATTGTAACTCTAAAAATCTCAGTGGTATCGAGTCGGCCTGTGGATCTTTAGAACTTCCCACAGACGACAAACAATTGTTACCAAATTAAATCTACCTACTAACATTTTTGGAGGCCATGATTCGACGGCTGGTAACCGCACTTCACGCGTAGAAATATATCACTTATTGAGGTCTACTTCGGCCACACCCAGTAATGGGTAAAAGACGTAGGAAAGCTTTCTACATAAATAGAAAATTTATTATTTATTCTTTTATACAGGTACATTTTTAGAGCATAATTTAAAAAACCGTGATAAAATAAATACTACATTTATAGTATTTTAATTTATCTTTCTTTTAATATTTGTATTTATCCTTGGAGATAATTTAATTGAATAATTTTGAAAACAACATATATTAAAAGCATTTTATTTAACTCATTTGATTGATACACTATGTCTTTACCGTCATGCCTCAAATTTATGAACTGTACAAATATATATTTTTCATAACTCTATCATGAAATAAAATGTTCTTTCTTCATTTGAAAGTAACCCAAGAAAAGAATAGTAGATTGTAATACTAGTGAGGAAAGGGTTTAATTGCAAAACAAGTACTAAAGTTGGAGCAGAAGTGAGAATGAGTGCTCCAATAGTACGAGTTTTGCAATGGCCCTTTTCCACGTGTGTTAAACACTATTTTTTTAACATTAAACGTGAAACTTACATTTGTATGTTTACGATACAAGAAATTTAATAATTATTTTATATAAATTAAAAGAGTTGTATTTGTGAATGCACATCACAAGTCCTTGGTCACCATGTCGAATGACATTTCCCTCACTCAAATTAGTTGTGCTAGTAACTAATGAGGAAACTTATATAATTTTATTACTAATGCGGATAATTGTTACTATCACAACTAAATTAAATAAATATATCGTTTGTCCCGCGTGATGGTCACGCGGGTTGAGGGCCTGACTCGCAACCATAAGGTCGTGGGTTCGAGTCCCGCCCGTGGCGACCATACAAAGGACATATCGGCATATGACCTTAGTAGTTGGTCCGATATATAAATTAAAAAAAAAAATATATCGTCACGCTTTTTACCCATTACTCGGTGTGGAACAGATTTCAGTAAGTGATATATTTCTACACATGAAGTTAAGTTACAAGCCGTCAAATCACGGCCTCCTAAGATGTTAGTGGAGAAAGATCCATAGACGTAGATTTAAATTTGTGAAAATTGTTTGTCGGCTGTGGGGATCAAACCAGGATTCTCAAGATCCACAGACCTACTCGATACCACTGAGCCACCTACCCCATTGAGTGAGGGAGATGTCATTTTCACAATTAATGTTAAAAAAGTACATTTTTCTTCCCAGCGGTAGAAAAGTAAAACCATATCCATGGCAACTGAATATCAACGGTAGTGACATCTACATTTTGTGGAGTAAAATATCCGAACAGCTACAAAACTCGTTTTCCAACTTCTCCAAATTTAGTTTATATGCCCTTATGTTGGTAGTACTGTTATAGAGTATGGTAATTTATAGTCAAAAATATTTTGAATCTAACAGTTCGTATCCATTTTATTTCTTGAGTTACAGGACAATTAAAATCAGTATTAATTTTTGATAAAAATTGCAAAATTTGGTGGCAGTTCTCAGCTATTTAACATCGCTTTAATATATTTGGATATTTATTTCTTTGACTATCACTACTTGTTTGGCAAGAGTTCTACTCAATTATTTATTTATGTGTTGTTTGTTACTCAAATCATATTTTTTTGAATATAAATTAAAGTCAGTGAGATTTGAACATACGACCTCTTGTTTCATGTCTCTTTTATGCCTGGTTGAAGACAGCGTGTAGCAAATAAAAAATAACTAATTTGTTTGAATTGATTGTATTGCGACGTTGTAAAGAAGTGAAATGTTGTAACTTCTTATTGTTGCTCTGTGTTCTGCGCCACTGGTATTGTATATGCGTGGCCGTGCACCGCGTGCATCAGAAGCTCGCGTCACAGAAGCCTCTTTATACCGGTTTACATAAAAACTCGGAATTTTTATGGAAGTTTTGTATTTGTAAAGTTCGTTGGGGTCGTAACGACGCATTTGCAATGTATATTTGACATGGAGTGCGTTCATTTCCATACGCGTCTCTCTCTTCGTCCTCTGTCGCTCTCCTGCTCTCCTGCTCTCCTGGAATGAGAGTCACTCTCCCGGAGCCTTTGTTGCCGCTGCAGGCGCGTATTTCAGCAGGAAAGCTCTCTCTTTCACGAATTACAGTTCAGATTTACTTCGTGCAGGAAGGATTTGTATGAGGACGCTGGACGATGTTGGGCCCTTGAGGTTTTTAATATGGCGACGTGAAATAACTTTCGTATTGACGATAAAACTTCTTTGCTTGTGCGACCTTTTGCAGGAAAAATTTCAAATTCATTTTATGAATATTTTACGGGTTGCTAAGCTTCAATACATCATAGTTTTTAACAGATTTTCTACTAAATTTCAAACTTTACTTTTCAAAAATTGATTAATTATATAATCATAATAAACATTTTAGCTATTTAGTTTTTTGAAATTTTTTTATAAGTTTTGATTTAAGATTTTACACATCGTCATATCTTGTTTAGTAGCCTCAGGAAAGAAGACAGTCTGAAAAGACCTTTTTCAGAATCTACATCTTAAATGCTAAACAAAATATGAAATTGCACTCAACAGTATTGAATTTGTTCAGTTTGAATTGGAGCAAATTTTTAACAGTTTATTATTTAAAATTATTTCCTACATATGTATGTAAATTTTCGTTACAATATTCATATGAGAAAATATTGTAGAGCAAACAGCTTAAAATTAGCCAAAAACTCTAAAGGGTATCCTTTGGATTTTTCGATTTTGACAGCTGTTTTCTCTTTTCTCGTACAAATATTGAAATAAAAAATTCCAGATCTATGTATTTTAACTCACTGAATCCAATGGTAAAGTCCATAATAGCATATGTTTTCTAGTCTTTGAGATATTAGTCTAAAACCACCTTAGAGAAAATTTTGGCGAAAAACTTTTGTAAATTAAAAGTGGTTGAAAATTATTTTATAAATTAACTGTAGCACTAGAAGGTCAATGCCGTTAAGTGCACCTTCATTTCTCGTTTAGTTTTTGAGATATACCTTCGAGAAAATACAAAATCTAAAAAGAAAAATTTGTACTCTTTCAGGATATATGATTTAATTTCAAATAGTAGATACGAACAAAATAAAATTAAAATAATATTTTGTATATGGTATAAAAAATGTCAGGTTCTCGATCTCGTAATCCTTATTTCAATCTCGTATCGAATTTTATATTCTAATATCGTTGTCGCTCTCGTCTGTTATTGTTGTTGCGTGAGTAAGCAAGCTACGAGATATCTCATTAGTCATAGCTCTTCTAGTCTTCGAGATTCCAAAGATAGCTCTTATACAAAAGACATAATATGTATTTATTATTTAAAGTGTAGATTAGGTGAAATCACAATTATTCTTGTGTTTATTTCTTTTTAAAAAAACCTAACAATTGTATTATTTTCCACATATTTTTCTTGTAAGAAATCCTCTCTGGAAACTCACCTCAAACGTAGGATAAATTCTCCGTTCCATATAATGACTTCTTTGCACATTTATCATCGACCAGTCTCTCTGGCGGGTGGAAGGGGGTGTCTACACCATCAGTGGTGACACGCGCCGGAAGTACGCCATTACTTGACGTGTTCCGCGGCCATTGTTGCCTCGAGGAAGAGGAGGAGAAGTGACAAGAGTTGAAGACGATCGCGCTTTTATTTTGTTCAGGAATATATATTTGAAACATGATTCGAATTGCGGTCAAGATATACAGAAATATCTTGTTAAAGCTCTTTCAAAGATGCGACGTACTTTTGAAACATCGAAACGAGGACGAATTATTTATTTGGTTTCAAAGAGTAATACGTATTTGAAAGTATTGATCGAAAAGTTTCCGCACTTAATTATTAAATCTAATTGGGTTACTGTTATTCAAATAGATCTGCTATTGCATAACAACAATTATAAACTATTGTAATTCTCATATTACTTAATACCAATATCTGCAGTTTACAGTTTTCTAAATTATTTTAGGAAAAAATCTGAAGTGGACACCACATGACTTCCTTGTACGCGTATTAAACTATAGATATTTTTTTAATTGCTCATATTTGACATTTAATCTTTTATTTTTTGTTCTAATCCATAGCAAACTTAATTTTTTTTAAATCTAAAAATATATAATATTTAAATTTAGATATCTCGTTTATGCAAAAAGCTAATTTAAAAATTCTTAATGTGCTAGACGCAGAATTTAATTCTCTAAAACTTTTATTGGCAGCATTTATTTCTAAAATTAAAATAATACCATTTTTTTCAAGTAAAACTGTTAGCAGCTTCATGTAATGTGCTACTTCCGGTTAGTCTATTTTAACCAAAATCTATTATGTTATTTCCATTGATATAGTAGTCTTATATACCAAATTTGGAAAGTTTTAAATTATATTTGAATATAGTTTTTCATGAAAATCTATTATAGGCTTCAAGTAAAGTACCACTTCCGGTAGTTGTATAATGACCAAAAAAGGAGGTGCACAACTAGATGTTATAACAGTCCTAAATATAAAGTTTCAATTTTCTACGGCTTACCGTTTTTGAGTTATGCAAGATACGTACGTACGTACAGACGGCATGACGAAATTAGTCAAAATGGATTCAGGGAGGGCCAAAATACCTATTTCCGTTGAAACCTGAGAACCGAAAATTTTCGCGATTACAATACTTCCTTTACTTCGTACAAGGAAGTAAAAATGTTTCAAATAAAACCATTTTGATAAAAAACAACAAAGACAAAATTAATTGTCTGAATGCTCACTTGGTGAAACTAGGTTTAATAGTAAAATATCAAACTAAACACTTGTCTAACATATCATAAGTTGACTTGGAGGCTGAATTTTGTGAGACTTGGACAAGTGTTTAGTTTGATATTTTATTATATAACCATTTTGGTGAAAACGAAAAATTTACGCTAATATGACGCAACACATATTACTGTGTTCAAATTGGTATAGAAACTACCCCCACCACTACCACTAGCCCAGGGGGTATAAATAGGAGCACTTAAAAAAATTCTATTTGGAAAGTAGGGCTGTTTCTTTGCTTTGTAAATGTGTTGCCAAACATATTATGATGGCAAATATGCAATGATATTTAAATTGGGGCAGTAAATTTAAACAATTTGAAGGTATTTTTAATATAAATAAAAATCAGAAATATTTTTATCCGCCAACTATTGTTTATAAAGCAATAGCACCTCCACCAAATATATTACAATATGAAATAGCAACGCATTTCGCTTGTGTTTACGATGTAAGGGTATTATTGGTTATTTGTACAACTAGTAATATAGGTAATACTTTTTACCTGAAACTGACAGGAAAATAAACATTTGCCTGAGCTTTATGACTCAAGAAAGCTTTGCTTTGCATGCCTAGGCAGGTAAATAACATATTGCCTGCCTAGGCAGGTAATGAAACAAACGTGAGTGTCTAATTATTTAGCAACATAAAATACTGACTGAAGATGTAAGTCAAATATTTATTTTAATTTTAATTAATTTTAAATAATTATTATTTGTTTTCAGGTAAAATGTTATACGTAACACGTCAGTAAAGCGTCTTACAGAATTCGTAAACTGTCTACTCATTCTGTAATTGAACGCTTTCCTTACTTTTTACGTAAATAACTATTTCATAAAGTTGATGATTATGTATTGTGCACATTGATATTGGATTGCTTTTACACAGATACAAATTATATACAAAGTAGGCATTTGTTAATGTAAAATTAAACTTCGGTGCCTATGCGCGACAAAATAAAAAAAACCGCTCGTTTTCCGAATTTTTAGCTCGTTTATTGAACGTTGCGATAACAAGCAGTGACAAAAAATAAACAATTTTAATTTTTGATGTCCTGTAACGCTGAAAACTTGTAAAATTAAATTCTTAATATGGAAAAATTTATTGTAACATCTATAGGAAAATCTTGTATGTTTCGAACGCAAATATATAGTATCGATTTCGAGAAATTTCCGCACTACGCAATCGATAATGTGCCATTTTGCGCTCTTAATACACATATAACTATTGATAGATGCCAAACTTTTCATGGCATTTTAAATGGTCTCCAAGGAAATAGTTAAATAAAAATAGTGAAATAAGTCAACGTAAACCAATGAGAATGTAATATTAACTATTTTTCGCGATTATATAAATAATTGAAAAATGTGTTACTTTCTATACTTACGATTTATTATCACTCGGACATAATAGTACTTTTTATATAAATCTAAATAATTTGAAACAAATTTGATGTAGTTTTCAAAACTGTCAATAAATATTATCTATATTTAATTAGTTTTAAGTAAATATACAGGGTGTTTCACAAATTAGAGCAAAAAATTAAAGGGTATATTCTGTACGACGTGCTGATCATGAAACAAAAAGAATTTTTTTTTAATTTGAAAAATTAAGGGTTGTTAACCTAAAACATTTTTTGTAGTATTACACTGGATTCGCTTTCCTATTAAACACAAACAATGAAGTAGGTATCAACTACGAAAGAATAATTACACAATTCAATTATTAGCAGTTATTTATAATAGAATTTTATTTAATTAATAACTTTAACATAATCATCCACCCAGTTGCAGTTGCCACTGCGGCAACGAAAAATTTTGGACTGGGAAACATGAAAAATAGTTTTGCGATTTAAAAAAAAATTCTTTTTGTTTCATGATCAGCACGTCGTGCAAAATATACCCTTTAATTTTTTGCTCTGAGTTGTGAAACACTCTGTATAATTAATATAAATAAATTTGAATCACATGCGACCGTGGCTTCGTTGGTTCATATGTTCCCAAGTTCAAACTCTAGCGCAGCGGTTCCCAACCGGTGGGTCGCGACCCTCAAGGGGGTCGCCTTAGCTTTTTTGGGGGGTCGCCTTGGCTTTTTTGAAGGGAAAAAATATAATCACTAAGTCCTAAAATATATTTTGTCCAACCTTTTATTTTTTGTTTTATTGATCAAATATGCGAAAAAGGGGTCGCGAACATTTTTAAAAAACTAAAAATGGTCACGATTAAAAAAAGGTTGGGAACCACTGCTCTAGCGGTATCCTAATATTTTTCTTTATAATTTAATTTGAAATATTGTCTGTTTTATTGAAACCGTTAAATTAGTATACAAGTAAATTATAACGTCGTGTATATATGTATACTCAATTTCGTACTGATGCATTGAATATAGTAATTGGAGTTTTTGATGTCCTGAGAAAAAGTTGAAAGAAGAGGGTAGCTATGGTAACAAGCAGTATAAATATGTTGATTTATTTGTGGAGAATTCAGGTGAACGTCTCTTGCTTTCCTCTTCTTCTCGTCAACACGATTCCTGCCAATGATGCATGGATCTGTTATGCTCTTCTACATGTTTTATATTCCTTTTTGTTGCTCGTTGTCATCTCAAAGACTCACTGTTCACGCGAGTCAAACTTCAAAGAAGGAGCAACATCGTTTAAAAGGAATAATATTTTCTTCCCATTTCCGCAGAGCTCGAAGTCGCAACCACAGAATTCTTCTCTTAAAGGCGGTGTTTCCTGATGGCTTTGTTATGATAAAAGTAGCACAACCACAATATCACTCTCGCAACAAATGTCTTGTATTTGTCAGCAGGTCAATTATTTTTTTGCACATAGTTTTTCCGTGCTAATCGTCTAACTGACCTTGTGAACAATAAGAGAAACTGACGGAAATATCGAAAAAATTCTTATGTGAGAATGAAGACGAATACCGATGCATTTTTTACATATGTGTCACAAATTCTACGAAAAAATGTTTACAAATCACATGTTTTTATATAGGGAGTTATATTCAATATTTCTAACAAAACATGAGTGAAGACTGTCATTTCCTGAACATGCCTAAATTCATTTGCGACAAAAAATGATATAACATCACGTTGTCCTGGCAAATGAGGTAGCGCGAATCCTTGTAACATTCACTGATCATTAAATTTATCCTGCAGTTATTTTGTTTATTCTTCAAGTTCTGTCTCTATGATGGTGAGGATAGCGTTATGGAATTTGAATCCGGAGATCCCGAATTCGAATCGTAATCAAGCTAAAAATTATATGAACTAGTACACTGCGGCTCGGTGATTTTGGACCCTGTACTGTAATTGAAATTAAGTTCCTGTTGTACAGCGTTGCATAAATAAATAAATATTTTTGTAAAAAATATTAAATAAAACTCTAGGCAAAGTCTCACAAAATTCAGCCTCCGAGTCACCTTATGAAGGCATCGTCAGAGGCCGGCCAGCACAGTTAGTAACCATGGACTGTGCTGGCCGGCCTCTGACGATGCCCTCATAAGGTGACTCGGAGGCTGAATTTTGTGAGACTTTGCCTAGAGTTTTATTTAATATTTTTTATTATACCTAGTTTCACCAAGTGCATGAATGACAATTAATTTTGTCTTTGTTGTTATAAATATTTTTGTTGTAACAACAAAGACAAAATTAATTATCATCCAACACATGGTGAAACAAGGTTTAATAAAAAATATAAAATACACACTTGGCTATGATTCACAAAATTCAGCCTCCAAGTCACCTTATGAGGGCATCGTCAGAGGCTGACCAGCACAGTTAGTAACCATAGACGCGTTTCGCTCTTATTAGAGCTCATCAGTATGGTATAACTCACTTCTTTACCTAGAGCAAAGTTCACGTGAAGAAGCTGGTGACGAAGAACTGTGCCAGCAGAGAATAAGATCTCTAACAAACAGGTAAGATGACATGAGAAGTTCTGTGGTACAGGTCATGTCATCTACCGAAAAAAGGAAAAGCTACGCAATAGCAATTTAAATAACAACAAAGACAAAATTAATTGTCATCCAACACTTGGTGAAACAAGGTTTATTTTATATTTTTTATTTTTGTTGTTGTTTAATTCTAAATTATATTAATATATCATATGAATATAGTTAACTACGACCATGTATTTAAGTAGGCCATTAAAAGTAAATACTTGTTTACAGGTTTACTGCACTAGTTACGTAATAGCTATTTATGAAACTAGTAAAGAAATGAAGGTTATTACCTTACGCATGTGAAATTTGCAGAACGAGAAATTATAGAATGTTTTAAGGTAGCACAAACCTTTAAAATAAGTATTGAATATTAGACGTATTCTATAATTATCTCTTTACATGCATATTCATTTATATATGTCTAAGCTGTCTCCGCAATCTCGCACCTTCAATTTTACCAAGCTTTCATTCGACAACAATCATATCCTTCAATTTATTCCTTGGTAGTTTACGCAATCTTTCTCCCTCAATTTAATCTTGAAACATTCACTGAACATGTATTCATTAGATTATTATTAATCTTTTCTTCTCTTATATTCTGCCCTGTCCTCTTTTTTTATGATTTTTGTTGTCCGACATTCTTCTGCGTTTAGTTTCGTTTAAAAGAAATAGAGGTCTCGCGTTTGTAATCTTCGTGGTTCTCAGTCCTCTATACATCCTCTTTCTCGTCTTCCCCGTCCTCTTAGTATCCCATCTCCCATCTTCGCGCGTGAAACGTGAAATTTGATCGACACCGTAAACGTAAACATTGTCATTGGCGTACTTCGTTCTAAAGCCGCGTTTTACTTTCAAGCGGTATTATTTAAGGCTCCCTTGAGAAGAGCATCGAACGGAAAGCATTTCCGGATTGTAGAAGAGTGGGGGGGAACATGTCAGCTTGTCAGTCGTGTCATCATCAGAACTGTTCGTAAATTTTCTGCGTGATGCTTAACCTAAAATTGGTTCGCGTGTAAATTTTAAATATCGCGAATTTGGGTCATGTCAGAATGATTCTTTCTAGGGAATTTATTTTTAGGGTATTTTACAGAGACATAACCATTTTGACTTATGTTAATTTCATACGTTGTTTTAGACATATTTTAATGAGGAAAATAATTTGTCATTTATCCAACAAACTTAATTCGCAATATCTGAACTGGTACATTTATACAAGATATTTCTATACCTCTGCACGAAACTTTAATGACATATAATAACATGTACTCATTATAGAACAAAAATATATTTTTTTACTCGCAAAAATTAGGGTATTTCATTCCTAGAGAACAGTTTTAGTAGCACTGGTTTAATAGTATATTCATATATAGTATAACAAGTAGTATGAAAATTGCTGAAAATATTTTGACATAAATTATGAGTTGTGTTTCCTATTTCCGTAACAACGAATGTATATTTATGTCAAAATATTATCTGTCAATTTTCATACTACGAGTTGTATTCGGCTTGAGAATTTACCAAACAAGAGTTAATTAACAAGAATAGTTAGGTATTTATTTGCACATTATTAATTAGGTATTACGTTTATGAAAATGGGGTAGGTGACTCAGTGGTATCGAGTCGGCCTGTGGATCTTGAGAACCCTGGTTCGATCCCCACAACCGACAAACAATTTTCACCAATTTAAAAAATCTACCCCTGTGGCTTCTCCTCCACTAATATCTTTGGAGGCCGTGATTTGACGGCTGGTAACCGCACTTCACGCGAAAAAATATATCACTTACCGAGATCTGCTTAGGCAGAGTGCGACACCCAGTGATGGGTAAAAGGCGTGATGATATATTTATTTTATTTTATGTTTATGAAAATA
The DNA here is from genome assembly GCA_947425015.1 of Pterostichus niger. Lineage (NCBI taxonomy): Eukaryota > Metazoa > Arthropoda > Insecta > Coleoptera > Carabidae > Pterostichus > Pterostichus niger. The sequence continues at coordinate 7,421,931 of OX380350.1, forward strand.
TCATTTATTTTATTCGTAACCAAGGATATTATTAACAGTGGTATTTCCGTTATCAATTGCACCAGCGATGAATTTCCGACAAATTGTACATTTCATTGGCTCATTTTAAAACAAATTCGTGATCCTATTGGTTGACAGTGACGTGTGGTGAATTCTCAATTAAAAAAATCAAAATAAGGTATTACACCAGGTACCTACATAATAACTAATTAATACATGATTATTTGTAGCCATTGTTTATACTTTTATTTCATTAGTAACATAATTATAAATTAAATGTACAATTAAACCAGTGAGGGGTAAGTGGTTCAGTGGTATCGAGTAGCCCTGTGGATCTTGAAAACCCTGGTTCGATCCCCACAGCCGACAAACAATTTTCACCAATTCAAATCTACCCCTGTGGCTCTCTCTCCACTAATATCTTTAGGGGCCGTGATTTGACGGCTGGTATGCGAAAAAATATATCACTTACCAAGGTCTGCTTAGGCAGAGTGCCACACCTAGTAATGGGTAAAATTCGTGATGATATATTTATATTATATTTATTTATTAAATACCCTAATTCTGTATGTTCTTTAATCAAATTATATATGTCATTAAAGTTTCGTGCAGAGGTATAGAAACACCCTGTATATTTTTAACTTGAGTAGGATTCGAACTTGGGATCTTCGGTTTTGAATCCCACTCAAGATAAATAAAATATAAAACTACCATACTGCGGCTCGGTTCATCCGGACCCTGTACTGTGTAACATAAATATGTGAACTTAATTTTATACAATTTAAATACCTAGTTTTAATAATTATTGAAGAATTTGTCATACAGATAAAATTAAACTTGAAAGCTCTTCTAGTTTAATCCGAACTCATTATCATATGATTGTTACCCGCGAAGTTCAGTGCCCTTCAATGATATATTTAGAATGTAATTTACTAGTTAATTAATCGATAATTACAAATTTATAGCAACAATATTATAAAAAATGTATTGAACTATGAAAATATGTGCAAACATAGACCAAAAACCTAATTTGAAACATTTTACAGTGGAAAATTTACTTGGATATGTTAAACATACGTTTCTGTACTGTCATTGGCTCAGAAGCATTAAGCTCCACCCCCTGGCGTAGGGGGTATATATACTCGCACATCGAAATTTTCAAAGCATTTCTATTTGCAAAGGAATATTATGTTTCTTTGCTTTGTAAATGTGCAATGATTTTCTTTAGATCTCTATGATTTAATGTACATGTACCGGCCACGGCTAGCGTAAATCGCGGGTTCAAATCCCGCCTTAGAACATGGAATAACTTTGTAAGTGGTTGGAGGAAGAACATCCCTACATTGAAAGTAGCCCATAATCATCTAATTCAAAATAGTAATTAAAAAAATCTAATAAAACATTTCTCTTAAGTTATTGTTAATTAATTAAATTTCAATTTAATTTTTAATCTGTAGGTGGCTCAGTGGTATCGAGTTAAGCTGTGGATCTTGAGAACCATGGTTCGATCCCCACAGCCGACAAACAATTTTCACTAAATTAAATCTACCTCTGTGGCTCCTCCACCACTAATACCTTTAAGGACCGTGATTTTACGGCTGGTAACCGCAAGAAATATATCACTTACCGAGATCTGCTTCGTCAGAATGCCACACTCAGTAATGGGTAAAAGGCGTGATGATATATTTATTTATTTTATTTTTAAATTTCAATTTATTTAATATCGGTTACAAATTAGAGGAAATACTTCGATTATGCTACGGTCTTTGGTGGCAGGAATATCTTTGAAACTTTTTCTTGGCGGTAAACTAGAATTTTGTCATCTCGAAACTTCTCAAAGCAAATCTCACGTACAAAATTGCAAAGTGCTGCCTTCCAATTCATCATGGCCACCGTTGCACTTCCTGCGCCGATCGCAGAAATAAAACATTTGCCACTCGATGGCAACGTCACTGAATGTAAACCCATTCGACTCAGTATGTGGACTGCTACAATGTAATTGTAATATTACAATGAGGTGACACATAAAAATTTAATTGAACCCAGTTTACGAGTGTAACATAAAAAATTCACTTTACATGTTTTCGTTGGTTTGGTCGCTCTTATTTACTTCGGGTTTGTGTTACTTTGGAGGTAATTACTTTTGGTGGACACACTGTAATGATTTCCAGTAAATATTTTACTTAATACTTCTTTTGTTATTCCATTTTCCCTTACATATTTAATTACACATTAAATTTAATTTGTTTCTTTAGATTCTAACAAGCAAAAAGTAATTGTTTGCCTTTATGGTTTTTATTTATGCAGTTGCAGATCTTAGCAGCACATAAAATTGTTAATCATAATCTGTGGCACGACATCCCAAATCGGGCCTGGGTCTACCGGACACACCGAGCCGCAGTTTTTACACTGCCGTACTGCCGGTTTTCGTAGTCGAATGCTACATTATTTAAGACGTATAAGTGACTAGCTTATAGTGCCCGAGTGTGATAAATACATGTAGCTGTATTTTATATTTTACGACAAATCACACATTGTCGACAGGCGGATTCGAACTGACGTACCTTGGTTCGGGTGACGTCACAGAATGTTAAGAAATGTGCCTTAACACGCTCGGCCACCGCGCCTGTCAAAATTGTTAATAGCAATTAAATTACAAATTCCATAACTGCTAAATATTAGAATATATTTAGAAATTCATATTTTTAAGAGAAATGCAGAAAATATACGTGGATATGTTACACACAAACAATTTGAAGCTGTGATTGGCTTAGACGAATTAAGCTCCTCCCACTGGTCTGGGGGTATCAATACGAGAGCTTGAATATTTTTTACAGCAACTTTAATTGGGAAGTAGGGTTATGTTTCTTTGCACAACATTATCTGCAATTGCGGAACTAACATACATTTTTTACTGTATTCTTGGATAAAATTGTCATAAATAAATTTCTTTTGACAGTGGGAAATCAGTTAAAATAAAGGGTTAAATTTCAACGAAATAAAAGATTTAGCAAGCTGATTTACAACTTAAAAACTTCATTTTGCCGATTTGACAATAAAAGTTTCCCCTTATCAAGTTCTTAAGTTTAACCATAAAATATCAACAGGGACGCGAAGAGGGCTTTGCTCAAATTGGGTTCCAAATGGTTTGGAAACTTCATTAGACGAAATCTATGCGAACCGGAACACGGAAATCGTTTATAACAACGCAACCAACCACGACTTTGTGAAAAAGTGAAATAATGTGCTTCATTTCGCACAGAATTGACAGAATCTTTCAATTATTTTTACCGCAATATTCTGAGTACTTCTATAATATTTTTGGGGTTACATTATCGATGTAAGCAAATAGGAATAGGAATGGGAAATGATTAAAAATTTGTAGAATCCCTCGTCGTGTTTTGTGGCTTTGAATGAGTGACATTATACTAGTAGTGCAGTCTGATGCCTGATGTTTCTGTTTCTATTGTTAATGCAACTGTTGTATGCGCTGCAGGGTTGGACTTGGAATTTGCCACGTCAGAAATGTATTTGTTCGTCTTCATCAACAATTTAATGTCAATAATTGTTCAAGAAGTTATTGTACTTATCAACTACAGTATAATTATTGACTATTTTCTATTGCGGAACATTTATAAATAAATTATTTTGGAGAAAAACGCTTGATACTAAAGAATATAGTATGTTATGCATCAAGGGTAGGGTTGCCACCTTTCTCCGAGTACTGACCCGGAGATTGATGACGGGGTGGTGGGGGAGGGACTGAATTTTGCAAAACTGCCAAACTTAATGCTGATGTTAGTGTTTTTGGTTTCAAATTAACAACATTATAATTCTATAAGCGCTATCGGTACATCACATCTCTTTAACAAAATCACAATATGAAAGAGTCCGTCGCTTCGGCCTACAATAATCCCTCTACTTCTTGAACACTAACAACAATATTATAATTCTATAAGTGCTAGAAAATCACAATCGGAACATCACAACTCTTTAGCAACAAAATAAATACTTGGAGTTGGAACAAAATCACAATATGAAGGAGTCCGTCGCTTCGGCCTACAATAATCCCTCTACTTCTTCCAAACGAATTTCTCATTAGAGGACACGGGAGGGAAACAAGCGATTATTCCCGCGTGTGAAGTTGGCAAACCGAGTAAGCGAAGGCCGAAGACCCGAGTGAAGTCGAAATGTTCCAACTTCACACAAGGGAATAATCGCGCCCTTCCGTGAAGCATATTATACTTTTCGTAACAAGTGCACAAAAATTACCGTCTTATCGGGAAAAATGTCAAATATGGGTTGCGTAACTAGTTACCTAGGAAACGCCGCAAACAGCTAATAATCGTAGTCTCTAGGGAGAGAAACATGTCCCTAGTGGAGAAAAGCAGTGTTTCTCTCTCTAAAATTAGGAAATAAGAACGTGTTTCTTGTGCATGTGTTACGAAAAAAATGGTCCAGAACTGTCCTACGCGGGTTGACAATTAAGTTCGCGAACTTATTGCTGTATGATCGCTACGCAAGTTGTTCGTGGTTCTTTAAAAGTGTATTTTGAACGCAATTTACCAGTTAATTGCAAATTTAAATAAACATAGTTTGAAAAGTGTATGATATTATGAAAATATATACGTCGATATGTTTAACACACGTTTCTACATTTCCATTGGCTCAGAAGTATTAAGCTCCTCCCCTTGGATTAGAAAGTATAATTAGAGAGCATTTTGAAACTTCAAACAGCAACTGTATTTGGGGCGTAGGGTTATATTACTTTGCTTAATAAATGATTTAGAAATATGCAATGCTTTCCTTTTCCAACATTTCTGCAATTGCAGAGCTTTGACATGCCATTCTGTAAATTATAGTTAGATTATTAGAGGTAGATGGCTCAGTGGTATCGAGTCGACCAGTGGATCTTGAGAACCCTGGTTCGATTCCCAAAGCCGACAAACAATTTTCACCAATTTAAATTTATCCCTAACATCTTTGGGGGCCGTGATTTGACGGCTGATATCCGCACTTCACGCGTAGAAATATATCACTTACCGAGATCTGCTTACGGCAAAGTTGCCTCACCCAGTAATGGGTAAAAGGCGTGATCATATATTTATTTATTTTTATAGATTGGGATTAAATCTAACAAATAAATAAATTGTGAATGTCGGGTCCAATTTAGGAATTTCCTTGGTACGTTCCTGTCTTGTTAGATGCCAGACGACTGCACATACATCCAACACCATGCCAGGTGCATTACATGAATTAAAAACGTCGTACAAAGACAAGCGCCTGAAACGCTCAACACGAACGCGCTTTTTGTGCGCGACAGATTTCCTGGGTTGGTAAGGGGGTTGGGGTGCAACTTCACGAGATGCTTCGCTGATTCGCTCCCTGCAAAGTTGGCGCTGAGCTGTCCGACAAAAACAGGAGGCAGGCAGAAGCCGAACACCAAAATAATATGTTGGTACAAGTACATTTACTATAATATATATTTTGAACGTAGGTTTACACCAGCTGTCAATTTATAACACCTTTGTCTATTCGTAAAGACTATTTAAATTGCTAATATAGTTCAGGATTCACATTAATATTGCATTACACATGTTTTAGAAATTTTGAGCTTTTGGAAAGCTATGGGGTAGGTGGATCTTGAGAACCCTGGTTCGATCCCCACAGCCGATAAACAATTTTCACTAATTTAAAAATCTATCCCTGTGGCTCCTCCTGTACTAACATCTTTGGGGGCTGTGATTTGAAGGCTGGAAACCGCACTTCACGGGAAAAAAATATCACTTACCGAGATTTGCTTAGGCAGAGTGCCACACCCAGTGATGGGTAAAAGGCGTGATGATATATTTATTTATTTTATTTGGAAAACCACATTTTTTGTTGTAAATTTTATATAAATAATTTTATATAAAAGTGCTTCAAATTAAAAGATGGTAGAATAGTAAATTATATTTTTTTTGCCGGAAAGATTTTCTGTAAAAAAAAAAATTGAGAATAGTTCAATAGTTCAGTTTTTTTACTGTTGAGGGTGCTCAAAAATCAATATTTTTTGCTAAAAAACGTGTATAACTTATTTCAAAGAAAAATGCTGTGATTAAAATTGTAGAAAATAAATTTTTCGTAACACATGCACAACAAACACGTTCTTATTCCCTAATTTTAGAGAGATAAACACTGCTTTTCTCCCTTAGGGAGAGAAACATGATGTTTCTCTGCCTAGGTAAAATGTTTCTCGCTCTAGGTAGCATGTTTCTCTTCCTAGGGAGATGTCTCTCTCCCTAGAGACTACGATTATTAGCTGTTTGCGACGTTTCCTAGGTACCTAGTTACGCAACCAATATTTGACATTTGTCCCGATAAGACAGTAATTTTTGTGCACTTGTTACGAAAAGTATAATATGCTTCACGGGAGGGCGCGATTATCCCTTGTGTGAAGTTGGAAAACCTCGACTTCACACGCGGGAATAATCGCTTGTATCCCTCCCTTGATGCATAACATACTATTTTGTTGAAATATTTTTGACTATAGTAACTTGGAGGTTTACTACATCACAAATTGTAACTACTCCATAATATAATACCTACATTACTGTTTGATTCTCTTTCTGTCAATAATTTAAAAGACTACGAATTTGTAAAAAAAAAGCTATATCTTAAAAACTAAAACATATAGTAAAGTGTAGTCTTTTCTATTGAATTCAGTATAATTTTAGTTATAAATATACAAATTTCCATTAAGTTTTATTCAATATTGACAGTAATAGGTAAATTAATAATCGCAGTTGTATTTTATGCTTGTAGCAGGTAGAATGACACAAGAGTTTGAGAATATTTATCGTGTATTCTATAAACGTACAACCGAACGGTTGTCACAGATTTTCAGCCGACTCGCCAACAAACTAAGAGCTCTCTGCGCACGACAAATCCACCCGCGCTGCCGATAAAGCCACCCCAGACAACCAAATTTATAGCATTCATTTAAATATATTTTGATAAAGATGAAATAAAATGCTGTTGTTGAAATAAAAATTCAAATGAGACCTATTGACGATTTATACAAATACTGAAATGTTGCTGGGATTTATTTATTTGATACTTTGCACAGAACTTACGGGTAATCCTAATTACAGTACAGTACAGTTTATAGTGGAATATTAGTTCTATTTTGGTTCTTGAGTAGCTGAAGAATTATATTTCTCTTTTTGGATCTATTTGGTGGGTATGAAGCAAGCTGAAGGTTTTTTTTTATTGTTAAGAAGACATTTTCTTTTAAAAGGTTTCTGAATTAATTTTTCAGTTTATAGATTAGTATTAAATATATTTATGCTGTTCAACATAAGTTAAAAAATCTTATGTGGACACAACATGACTTCCTTGTACACGTATTAAACTATAAATATTTTTTTTAATTGCACATATTTGACATTAAATCTTTTATTTTTTATTTTTTGTTCTAATCTATAGCAAACTAAAAAAAAACAAAAAATATATAATATTTAAATTTATATATCTTGCTTATACAAAAGGCTAATTTAATGATTCTTAATGTACTAGACGCAGAATTTAATTCTCTAAAACATTTATTTGCAGCATTTATTTCTAAAATCAAAATAAAACGTTCAAGAAAAACTGTTAGCAGCTTCATGTAATGTATCACTTCCGGTTAGTCTATTTGAACCAAACCCTATTATATTATATCCATTGATATAGTAGTCTTATATATCAAATTTGGATTATATTTGAATATAGTTTTTCATTAAAATCTATTATAGGCTTCAAGTAAAGTACCACATCCGGATGTTATATAATGACCAAAAAGGGAGGTGCACAACTAGATGTATACGAGATACATACGTACGTACAGACGTCACGACGAAATTAGTCAAAATGGATTCAGGAATGGTCAAAATGCATATTTCTACTGAAATCTGAGAACCGAAAATTTTCGCGATTACAAGACTTCCTTTACTTCGTACAAGGAAGTAAAAACTTTAAATATTTTAATTTTTGGTTCATTCATTTCTATTTCGGTTCTTATACAATATTTTCGTGAACTTCTTCGTATGTTTTTTATTATATTTAGCGATTTTCTCGTTCCAGTAACAGTTATTAATTAATATTTCATTTGTTACAATATGTGTTATGTATATTTATTTATTTATTTATGTTACGCTGTACAACAGGAATTTAATCCCAATTACAGTACAGGATCCGTACTCACCGAGCCGCAGTGTGATAGTTTATATAATTTTAGTTTGAGTGCGATTCGAACTCGGGATCTCCGGATTCGAATTCCATATCGCTATCCACACCACCGTACTGACGGACTGATATGTTAGCATGTATGGTACCTGGAGCACTTTTGTTGCAAAGCAACAATTTTTCACTGACATTCAGTAAAAACTATAAAAATATTTTAATTGAGGACGATTATTAGCTGGATCTAAACAAATCAGCAGCTGTAAATATCGCAATATTTACTTGAATGTAATATTATCACTCTCCCAACAACCTCGACATCACGTAGCCTATCTCATTCTGATTAGCGTAACCTGTAGCAAGTGCTGCATCAGAGATTGGCAACATCGGTGTCGCTTGCCGGCCAAGCATGCATCTCGCAATTAATCCGACGACGCGCTGTTTGCAATTAGTAGCGTGATTACACGTCAGCCCCAGAAGGCGCAAGAGGACGTTGGTAGATGTACACGTGGCATGAGTACGGCACCAAGAGCGTGAGAATGCTGAAAAACTGATTGAATATTAGTGATTATATAAATAAATATATCATCACGTGTTTTATTCATTACTGGGTGTGGCACTCTGCTGTAAGCAGATCTCGGTAAGTGATATATTTATGCGCGTGAGATGCGATTACCAGCCGCCAAAAGATGTTAGTAGAGGAGGAACCACAAGGGTAGATTTAATTTGGTGGAAATGGTTTGTCGGTTGTGGGGATCGAACCAGGGTGATTCTACTAAATATATTATATATATGAATAATTTCTGGTTTTAGAACCAATATAATATCGGTTCGGTAATGTTTTCGGTAACAGAATCAATTAAAATTTCGTTTCGATTTTCGTTTTCCATATACAAAAAAATAAGTTCGGTGTCCGGTTAAGATTTTATAAAAAGTTAAATATCATTGCAGTTTTCGGTTACGGTTCGGGTTTTTGTTTTTAGCTCAAGTTGTAGAGCAATTACCTAGCGTGTGAGAAATTCTGGGTTCATATCCAGGCGAATACAACAAATTATCTAACAATATATGTTCTCAATTTTGTTTTTTGTCCTAATATTGGTATTACTGAATGAAAAAAGTTAAAAATATGTTTACTTGTACTTAAAGATACGCTGAATCAAATGGAGAAAACTGCAGTTTTGTATCTGTCTTATTTCCCGAGTTAGAGTTTACTTAAAATGTTTCAACATTTTTTGATATGCGTTGTTTCAATCGTGTTAAATTACAATATCCAATAGCCGTATTGCGGTAAAAAGAAAGTGTTTATTTGTCTGGTGTCATGAAATATCCAGGCACTGAGTTGCTTGAACTTGACGATTAGTTGGATGATTAGAAAGCTAAGGCCTTAAAAGAACATAATAAATATTGAATGAAACCTTCCAGAAAATTGAGACAAAGAAAATCAATTACTTAGTTCGTTAGATGTGAAAAAGCCGAGTGAAACTATTTATAGGTAGGTTATCGCTAATTTATCCATCAAAGTGACACAAAATCACACTCATAATCCATCAATCTCACTTCGACACTCACGTCTGTCTACTCATCAGTCAAAACACATCAGCGTAAGATGGGAAATGAATCCGCGCGGACAAAAGTACAAAATTAATACATCAGTTTCGATTTTCCTTCGACAATAGTTTATTACGCAGTGGAGGATGCTACAATTTAGCGAAACGGAAATTGTTCGACTACGTAATCCATGGAATCAAAGCGACGCTTGCAATTCAGCTGAGCTGTACAATAAAACTATCGCGTGCCAGCCGCAAATAAAAGACGCAAACGGCAAAAGAAAATGACGATGGAGAAGATAGAAATTAGAATGGCTGGGTGGGCCATGAATGTTCATGATTATGGCTTGGATAATGAGGAAAATGCTTTTAATAATACAGTTTTTTTTCTTTTGGGTCTACATCTTTTTATCTCAGACTGCAAATTGTTTGTAAACGATTTCTTTCCATAATTCTTCCATTATTATCTGCAATTGCAGACCTCGCTACTCATTTACAAAACAATACAACATAACCCTACCTTCCAAATATAGTATCTGTTTGTTAATTACGAGTGCTTCCTAGTTGTACATATATTTACAAGGTGTTGAAATCAGTTCAAAAACATTTGATCTAAATTAACGATTATTTTACTAGTATATGACATAGAGAGATAGACAATGGAAACGTTTATATGTAATTTGTAACTGTTCTGCAATTGCTGATCTCAAGGTAATTGATATGGGGTAGGTGGCTCAGTGGTGGATCTTGAGAACCCTAGTTCGATCCCCACAGCCGACAAACACTTTTCACCAATTTAAATCTACCTCTGTGGCATCCTCTCTACTAATATCTTTGAGGGCCGTGATTTGACGGCCGGTAACCGCACTTCACGCGAACAATATATCACTTACCGAGATCTGCTTAGGCAGAGTGCCACACCCAGTAATGGGTAAAAGGCGTAATGATATATGATATTGAAGTTAGTGGTCTGGATTCCGGTTATGTGCAAAGTATTCTAATAACTGTTTTGTAAACGATATATTTACAGGTCTATAAGGTCCTTTGTAAAAAAAAATATTTTATAGAAATAATTTCACGTAACCCATGTAACTTTACAATTTTCTAACCACTAAATATGGTACGAAAAATCATGAGTACTTCACCAAGTATTTGAAACTAAAGCAGTTACTTAGCTCTTAATTGATTCCGAATTCAAATGGGCTTAACTATAAATGTGAAATTGTTTAAAACATTAAATTTATCATAATTATTTAAAAACTAAAATATTTCTAGTTAATATCTGTTTCAGTATAACATATTTTAACTGTTACAAACATTATTCAAAAACATTTGCTCAAAATTCATGATTATTTAACTAGTATATGAATTAGAGAGATAGACAAATGGAAAAGTTTATACTGAATTTGTAACTGTTCTGCAATTGCTGATCTCAAGGTATTTGATCAGAAAACTGTAAAAGAAAATCATTATATATTTCAAACTTTTAAATCTTTCTAAATACATTTCAAAACACAAAGATACATGATCTCGCATCTTAAATAAAGTTGCTGCGTGAAAATGTTTATAAATAAATATATCATCACGCCTTTTACCCATTACTGGGTGTGGCACTCTGCCGGAGCAGATCTCGGTAAGTGATATATTTTTACGATTATCAGCCGTCAAATCACTGCCCCCAAAGTTGTTTCAGATCTCTTATTTATACCGTTAGTCTTGAGTGGGCGTAGCTTAGCTATAAATATTAAATTGTTTAAAATATTATTTCAGCATAATATATTTCTAATTGAAATCTGTTCTAGTATAATGTATTTTAATTGTTCCACACATTTCTCACAATAATTTGATCTAAATTAGTTATTAATTAGCTACTAAATGAATTAGGCAGATATATCATTGTAATGTAATTTGTGACAACCTGTAATTGCAGATCACAACATATGTAAACTGAAAACTGTAAATGAAAGGCATTGCATATTTTAAACACAGTTACAAAGCAAAGAACCATAGACCTGCTTCTGAAATACTCGTTGGTTTCCAGTTTAAAAATTATAATATGATTATAATTATACCTTTAGAGCAATGGTACAGGAAAATTCTAAGCGCACAAGAGCACAAGTTCTAGGTGCAGAAGTGAGTTATACCATACTGATGAGCTCTAATAAGAGCGAAACGCGTCTATGGTTACTAACTGAACTGTGCTGGCCAGCCTCTGACGATGCCCTCATAAGGTGACTTGGAGGCTGAATTTTGTGAAACATAGCCAAGTGTTTACTTTATATTTTTATTCACATATCTGTTAAATATTTTATTTCGGATAAACATTCTTTAATTGTCAGCATGAATAAATATTTTACCATTACCAAACGAGCGATAAAATTAAATAGAAAACAACAAACAAATTTGTATCATTAGTCGAAACATCACAACAAGCAGTTAACATCGAATAAAAGTAAGAAATTAATTCAAAAATATATTTGTTTGTCGGAATTTCAAGCCTCAATAACAAAATATTTCGGTAGTAACAGCTCTACATAAAATAATTCCTTTTTCCACGTAATTACTGTTCGCGTAACACATTTTTTTCATTGCGTATACACATTAGTGCTCTATAAACGCTCTGGCTTGTTCCGAATCAAATCTGTATTAGTGAGCGCTTCACACATGCCTCTGTATTTGTGTTTAACTCCGGCAATCATCAAAAGCTCATTAAAACAACCACATCGAGTTTGTTTATTTTAATGTGTTGACCACGCAGTGAACCTCGTGTACGCGTACACAAATGTACGCACGTCAACACGAATTCGATGTGCGATACTTTTATGATAACTGACAATTTTGTTCTCACACATTTATTATAATCTTTCTTCCATCTTTTAAACCAGGTCTTCAACGTTTATTCTAGAATGTTCTTGGGAGATCCTGTCTGCTACTTCGTTAAGCTACCTTCAAAAGCTTCCAATTAGTAATTACAATTAATAGGCATTATGTAGCTTACGTCAAATTATTATAATGTGCACACCTACAATATTAAGACATTAATTATAAGTACTATTTGCTAATATTTCAGTTTGTTTTAATGCAATAATTTTTTTGCTATGATTGTTATGAAAAATTGTAAATGACGCTCTCATTTGTCTTTGTAAAGTTTACGTTTTCTGCGGAATAATCAAAAAATAACTTTGTCGTGTATCTCCAATGGCAACGCACGAAAAGATATAAAAATGCGCGTTTCCAATGGCAATTGTGCGACAATAGTTATTTGTGTATTAAGAGCGTAAAGTGATTCTTTGTTACTCGAACACGGTAATTGTAGCGCGAGCCGAAGGCGAGAGCTGCAATAGTGTAAGAGGACACTTTACGCTCGTGATACACACATATTTTTTTCTACGATTGCATCTTAAAATTATTAAAAAACGTATGCGCACTGAAAATAAATTTGTTCTGTTAACTGTCAATATGACAAGTTTCTGTTTTGTTTGTCATATTGACAGAATCAATTTATTTTCAGTACGTATACGTTTCTTAATAATGCAATCGTACAAAAAATTAACTATTTCATTCACCTATCAAAAAAAGTATGCCGTGCGTTAAATTCACTCTTGGCATTGGGAATGAGTACCTACATAATGATTCATTTGTTGCACGATCGTAGAAAAAATAAATACAATGTTTTTACATCTATTTATATTCTTGAAAATTATTTGAAATTGAACTCTATCGGAATTTTGCCATTCGTCAAAATAATTTTTAATTGTAGCAAAATTTGTTTGATAATATTATTTTTGGTTTCAGTAAATTTATGACATAGCTACAATTGCAGATTACGGCACTTTTAAAAGTAAAGCTGTAAAAAGACACTGTATATTTCAAACGGCCAAAAAAACACAGCCTTCCTTCACAAATAAAGTTGCTGTTTTAAAATTTTAGAGTGCTCGTCTTTATACCCTTAGATTAGTGCAAAGGTAGGGGAAGTTCTGAGCCAATGAGAGCACAGCAACGTGTAGCGAACATACTGATCTATACTTTTTAGTAATTATTTTATAACCACAAATACTATAAACAGTAGGTCCCCTGTACTTGACTGTAGCAGCACGATAGCGCTGTCGTATCACAAGCGAGAGTTGGAAATATGTAATGAAATTAATTTGAACAAATTCTCGTAATGGTTAAAGGTTTTTTGTTGGTATTAATTACATTTCCGTTAATACTTTAACGAACCGTGTCGGCATGAAATAAAGTAGAATTTGATTTGTCGAGCGAAATAAAAATCAGCAACAGTAGACGATCCTCAGAGGAATATCATCACAACGAAGAGTCGAGAGTAATGGGGTGAACTACCCAGCTTGTTTCGACAGTGACCCGGAATAAAAGGATTTCATCCCCTCTCGTTATTTTGTTTGCACCGCTTAATAATTTCATATTTATTTGAGCCATTACCAACCACGGAAATTGAGTTTACCGTTACGTTGGCAGAATTGTCACGCTTTGAAAAATGGAAGCGATACGATATTACGGGTGATCGCATTCAGAATGACTCGTAGTATTGTGTTGTTAATATTTTATTTTTTATAATTGATTGCTTTATAATTTATCATGGGTTCAATGCGGGCCAATTTTTCACTCTATGAATCTACTGTTTGCAGAGGTTTTTTATTCTAGTGAATTTATATGTTGCAAACTTCACATCACAGGGCACTTTTTATTGCCTTACTACTTTACTCGCTCATTTCACATATTACATTTTCCGCTTTCAAATTTATATATTAATAAAAATAAATATCTCATCACGCCTTTTACCCATCACTGGGTGTGGCACTCTGTCTAAGCAGATCTCGGTAAGTGATATATTTCTTCGCGTGAAGTGCGGTTATTAGCCGTCAAATCACGGCCCCAAAAGATGTTAGCGGAGCAGTATTGTTGTGGAAAGAAAATAGTAAATTATATTCTTGACATTTGTCGTAGAAAATATTGACTGTACGTTGAATTCACCTTCTTAGAATTCTGTATGAGAGATGAATAAAAGTAAAACAATTTGATTTAAACATGACATCACAACATAATCTGAAAATAGCTCCAAATTGTCCGGACAGTACATAACTTGTAACATAACATATTCCACATGACAGATATAACAATACCTTCAGTTGTATTTGCTCGCGATAAGGTAGTTTAACTCAGTGGAATCGTTCACGAAAACTCTGTAAGAAGGGTGCTGCGGAATTTTCAATTCACTCCGAAGTAGTTTGTTGAAATGGTCGCGTGATCTACTCACTGTAGATGCAGACGCTGATAATACCTACCGAGTGTGTATGTGTATGGCACGGGGAAGTACCTATGCAACTTTTCGTTTGCTGCTTTTAAACCCGGATTTCTCAAAAGTTTTTTATTTGCTATCAGCATGAATGCAATCTAAAGTCGAATATTACAAGATTGGGAATTGAAATATTTCGTTTAAATGTCACGTAATGTATATATGGATATTGTTATTACTTCATTCAGATTCAGGATATTGCATTGCTCCTAAAAATAAATGTATTTCTAGCTGATCTTAATATTAAACTAACTAGCATAATAAAATAAATATATCATCACGCCTTTTACTCATTATTGGGTGTGGCACTCTGTCTAAGCAGATCTCGGCATATTTCCTTGAAATAAGTTATACGCGGTTTTTAGCAAAAAATTTTGATTTTTGAGCACCCTCAACCGTGAAAAAACTAAGTTTTTGAACTGTTCTTAATTTTCTAAGTATTTTAAAAAAAAGTTTCAGACAAAAAAAAGATAATTTACTTTTCTACATCTTTTATTTGAAGCACTTTTATCTAAAAATGTAATTTTCCAAATAAAATAAATAAATATATCATCACGCCTTTTACCCATCACTGGGTGTGGCACTCTGTCTAAGCAGATCTTGGTAAATGATATATTTTCCGCGTGAAGTGCGGTTACCAGCCGTCAAATCACGGCCCACAAAGATATTAGTGGACGGGAAGCCATAGGGGTAGATTTAAATTGGTGAAAATTGTTTGTCGGCTGTGGGGATCGAACCAGGGTTCTCAAGATCCACAGGCCGACTCGATACCACTGAGCCACCTACCCCATGCATTTAATACATAAATCACATTAATTCATTTCTCTCACCTTTAGTTTTTTGTCTGTCAGTACGGTGGTGTGTATAGCAATACGGAATTCGAATCTCACTCAAGCTAAAAATTATATAAACTACCACACTGCGGCTCGGTGAGCGCGGATCCTGTACTGTAATTGGGATTAAGTTCCTGTTGTACAACGTAACATAAATAAATAAATAAAAACCTTTATATACGACTAACTAATAATATTATCATTATATATGCGTTTTTTGCTATATAATGCTATATATTAATCCCGCCGGGAATAATGAGTCGGGAATAATAGTCATTATTCCCGCTCGTGAACCAATCAAAATGCTTAAAACATGGATAATTGTTTCATTGTGCCATCGGAACAGTGTTGCCATAGCGACTCGTTGCTAAGGTCTCTGTTGTTAACGAATCGGAAACACACAAAACGAAATCATCGTTGAGAAGTTGTCAAAAACGGTCTTGCAAATTGTGTTAAATTATTGTGTTTAACTGTAATTGAAAAAATGGACAGTATTACAGAAGACAGTATATCTTCTACACCACCAGAAATAACGAAAATCGCTGATGCTACTACATATGGTTTATTACCGCAAAAGTCTACAAATTTCTATGACAAAGCATACCAAAGTTTTATGAACTGGCATATTAAAATGAAGACAAATTCGTATTCTGCATATTTTACTGAATTAGGTGAAAAATACAAATCATCTTCATTATGGTCTTTTTACTCCATTTACTCATTTCAATTAGATGTAAATTTATTAGATAAATAGATGTAAAATTAATAGATAATAAATAATATAAAAATTGACTAATTTTTATTAAATTAGTCGTATATGTTAGTCGTATATAAAGTATAGTATACAACTCGCTATAATGGCTATTATTACCTCGGATGATTACAACCCTTGCTCGCTCCGCTCGCTCGGGTTGCAAACTTCATCCTCGGGAATAAGAGCATCCATTATAGCGTCGTTGTATAATATACTATTGATTCAAGTATGTACAATCTAAATTTATTCAATTCATATAAGCTTCTTCTTCAATTATATCCATCTATTTATTTCTAGTTGTCAATTTCCCTTATACATTTCAATTATATTTCATTTAACAATCAAAATTTATTGAATAATTTCTTGCAATACTAACAATAATCTTTTCTTCAAACTATTGAACAATTAATAGATGCATGGACATGTCTAACTACACGTTTCTATATTCTCATTGACTCAGAATCATTAGCAGAATTCAGTGGCGTAGGAGGTGTAAATATGGGGTTAATTTGAAAATAGCAAACAATAATCTATTTTGGAATTCGAGAAATATGCAGCTTTCAAAATTAATCGAGATTTGTAATTGCAACTGGCCATAAATTGATGTTTTGAAATAGAATAAATAAATAAATATATCATCACACCTTTTACCCATTACTTGATGTGGCACTCTGCCGAAGCAGATCTCGTCAAAACACTGCCCCCAAAGATATTAGTGGAGGGAGAGCCACAGGGGTAGGTTTAAATTGGTGAAATAGAACAGTTAAAATATTATGTTTTGAATGGAGGAAGATATAAAATAGTTTGGAACTATATTGTAACAATATGAGCTATCTCATTGTTGTTATATTGCGTTTAGGTAAGATTGGTTTCGTGTAACTTGACACTCGTGACCACATGTGCCATTAAGGCTGAGTGTGAGATCTTTTGATTTTCGAATATAGGGCATTAAATTATAAAAAGAGACAGTTATAGTTAATATTCTTAGAATTCCAACAAGATTTCATGTTCGCGTTATCGGCAGTGCCAGAGTGTCAGATTACATAACCAAAACACTTGAGAGATCTGCGTGCACCCTGATGTGTGGGGGATGGATTCCAGATGTGGGTATCGTACCCAGGACAGCAAGTGTTTTGATGGAAACCATCAGTCTCGTCCATCGACTCAACGCGTGAAGATATAGATCTTCACATCACGCGGCGTTCGCTTTCAATTAATTTTAAACTAGTGAAATAAATATTATAATTAATAAATATTTAATCTAAATAATAATTCTGTTTCCATCCTCATATTAAATTATAACGTTTCGCGTTTAATTAATTTTAAACTTTAATAGTTATATGTTTAATAAAATTTTAAGACTGCGTCCATTTCTTTCGTGTTACAATTAACGCAGTCCGGTAAGATCAACTTATTCACCCAGTACCCTCGTGTTACAATATTTATTATTTATAATGAAAGATTTGTTTTGTCATGCAATCTTCGTGTAAGTCTTGTATAGTTTTTTCATCATTCCACGAAAATCAGATGTTGTCGTATCGAGTCAGGCAAACAGCACAATCGGTTTGAATAAATCGTTTCTACTTGAAATTACGATACTAAAAATGTATGAGATCGATGGACGACCGACGATAGGCTTTCGTGCCAGTTTCGTGACGATTTCGTCTTCCCCTCCTGAGTGCGGGTCTGGAGTTGACAGTGCGTCCTCAACGAAGGGGCGAGCTCTATTTAATGTAAATTACTGCACGGGAACGAGGAATTCACGTCTACGGAAGAACGGATTTTGAGAGATTTAGTACTCTGTTGAAATCGTAAATATACTTGAGTGCTGAATATATGTCAACAGTCGATGGTAAAAATATAAAATTACGATTTTCTTCCTTGCCTACTCCCGGGTTTCTTAACATAAATATCAGCGTCAAAGAGTAATATGCTCTCAGATCCATCATACTAAATTTATTCAATATTATTTCACAACAAACGCAATACGATGCTAATGGCACATTTTCTCTACTTACACTCAAGTTTGAACCAAATTATAAGTCATTCTTTTCATAGCTTATTTCTTTGATTCTCTGTGTAAGAATATGAGCTATCTCATTGTTGTTATGTTGCGTTTAGGTAAAATTGGTTTCGTGTAATTTGACTTTCGTGACCACATGTGCCATTAAGGCTGAGTATGAGATCTTTTGGTTTTCGAATATAGGGCATTAAATTATAAAAAGAGACAGTTATAGTTAATATTCCAACAAGATTTCATGCAGTGCCAGAGTGTCAGACTACATAACCAAAACACTTGAGATATCTGTGTCCACCCCGATGTGTGGGGGATGGATTCCAGATGTGGGTATCGTACCCAGAACAGCAAGTGTTTTGGTGGAAACCATCAGTCTCGTCCATCGACTCAACGCGTGAAGATGTAGATCTTCACATCACGCAGTGTTCGCGTTTTACTTAATTTTATACTTGATTAGTGAATTCATTATTATAATTAATAAAAATGTAATTTAAATAGTAATTCTGTTTCCATCCTCATATTCAATTATAACGTTTCGTGTTACAATAAGTATAAAAATATTTGATAGCAATGTGTTAATAAAATTTCAAGACTGCATTCATTCTTTTCGTATTACAATTGACGAAGTCCGGTAAGATTGACTTATTCACCCAGTCCGCTCGTGTTACATCTGCACAAGAACTTAATCCCAATTACAGTAGCTCATCAGCAGA
The DNA here is from genome assembly GCA_947425015.1 of Pterostichus niger. Taxonomy (NCBI): domain Eukaryota; kingdom Metazoa; phylum Arthropoda; class Insecta; order Coleoptera; family Carabidae; genus Pterostichus; species Pterostichus niger. The sequence continues at coordinate 7,441,311 of OX380350.1, forward strand.
AGGTTTATCCATTTTTTTAATCGGTTTCGGATACTGCAATGATGTGAAAAATAACCATTGATTTAATTAAATCATTTTGCCTTGCAACTTTATTCGGATATTAGTTATTTCTTTTCTCCGAGAGAGAAACGGAACTATTTTCCTTTCGTATTTATGGTTGGTTTCATAGCAACCGTCAGCACAAATTCAGATATTTATTTATTGATATATCTTTCTTTTTTTAAAATGACATGAATAAATGGTCATTGAAACAATATATTTTTCTATTTTGAGTTCATAAGAAAGTCATTACGAAACCCAGTTGGGTATCGGAAGAGCGTTCATTACGATACGCAACATTTTGTATTAGACGGTTGGTAGTAGCGGATGACATATTGGACCTGTCACGCTGAGAAAATAAAAATTTAAACAATTGCATGAATGTCAGTAGCAGTTACCAACCACAATATTTCATATACAAATTTCCCTACATTAATTTAAAATATTTCAATTTGTTTATAAACTTTAATTTATAAAAACCGCAAAATAGAAAAAAAAAATAGTATAAATAACTCATTTTATACGATTTTTATTTGCCCCTTAAAAAACTCTCTTGCAACTCGATTTCTAAACTTGGACACGTGCGATAAAAAAATGTCATATAAAACTCGTTTTTTAATATACTATTATATCTCTGGAATAAAGTGTATGATTACTGCTCTTAGCCAAGCTTGGAGTATTAAACTTGAGCCATATAAGGAAATAATACACTGTTTTAATTGGTTTAACGACTCTTGAAATTTTTCATTTCGAGTCCTCGTTTTAAGATTAGTTAAGCAAGAGATTCGCCGTTACGTAATAAACTAGATAAGCACTTTTGTTGCGAAAAGAAAATATTAAATCTTATTCTTACTATTTGTCGTTGAAAATACAGGCAGTACGGTGATTCTACATTTTTAGAAATCTGTGTGAGAGGTGTTTTTAGTTTTGTTTTTATTAAACTGGTATTTTAGTAAATTTTTGTAAATAAACTGAAATATTCAAGAAAATATAAAATATAAATAAATATATCATCACACCTTTTACCAATTAGGTACTGGGTATGGCACTCTGCCTAAGCAGATCTCGGTAAGAGATATATTTCTTCGCGTAAAATACGATTACCAGCCGTAAAAACACGGCCCCTAAAGATATTAGTGGAGGGGGAGCCACAGGGGTAGATTTAATTTGGTAAAAATTGTTTGTCGGCTGTGGGGATCGAACCAGTTTTCTCAAGATCCACAAGCCGACTCGATACCACTGAGCCATCTACCCCATAAATATATACAAATATATAAATTAATATATATATATATATATATATATATATATATATATATATATTAGGGCGGCCCTTATTTTGGGTAAGTTCGAATTTTGTCGGTCTGCGCCCGAAATCTGGTTTAAAATCACAAAAAAGTAATAAATTAATTTTTTGAGATTTTAAAAATAAGTTTAACCCGTGCCTCTAGGCCACTTTCACTTTTGTCTTCAGTTCCCAAATCACTGCTGGGCAGTGACTATTCAAAATGCAATAACTTGTTTGTTTTTCAATATTTTGACACAATTCCAAGCGAGCATTAAACTAGATGAGATAACGAATCGATCGATTACAATACACAATAATTTTATATGATTGTTTATTGCTAAACGGGTGCTCAAAAACTAACGAAAATTGAGTTTTTTTAAATACGCAAAAAGTGATTCACAGTACTGATTCTTTTTCAACAATTTTGTTTTATAAACTATTTTTTATTATTTTAGACAGTTTTTTAATAATATTCATATTGATTATAACATTTTTATCATATTTTTTTTATTTTATCATATTTTCACGCACATGTATTTTATCATTAAGTGAAAGTGGCCTAGAGGCACGGGTTAAACTTATTTTAAAAATCTCAAAAAATTAATTTATTACTTTTTTGTGATTTTAAACCTTAAAATTTAAACTTACCCAAAATAAGGGCCACCCTATATATATATAAATATTTTCTTAGTATTATAGTTATAATGTTTTATAATAATTCGAAAGCCGGTTTGACTGTCTTTTGGAAATATTGGATTTCGAATATCGTTTTTTCACTAATCAGTTTTTCTATACAGTAGTATTTTGAAAGTTTGAAGTTTGGTTGTAATATTTGCACAATGTAGATATTTATGTGAGAGGTTCTTTAGGATGGTAGAAAATCCTCCACACTAATAAATACCCCTTGTGAGTGACAGAGAGTGTCTGACAAAGACAGACACCCGAGTGAACACGAATATACGCCGGTCCGTTTCACAATGATACAAATTACATAATAGAATATTCTATTGCGGGTGGAACGTTGACGCAGGCAACAGAGGGGCTGGGGGCGCACACGTCGCGCCCTCATATACCTGGAATATACATTAAACTGCTGGCAACTTGTATAGAGTCGTGAATGTTTGATGAGCTGTCAGACTAAGCGCCAAGGATACACCGAATTGTGCTGGACTGCGTTCATCATAACCAGAAAGATGACAATGTAATACAATTATATTATTTTATGTTTTATGGAACACCTCTTCTATTACAGATCTCCAAGAATTTACTGCACATTTTCACAGTAAACAAACATAGCTTTACTTCTTTTCTTTTTACTTCCTTGTACGAAGTAAAGGAAGTATTGTAATAATAATTGCACAAACGAGATGTCTAAATTTAAATATTATATATTTTCAGATCTTTTTAAATAATTAAGTTTGCTATGGATTAGAACAAAAAATAAAAGATTTAATGTCAAATATGTGCAATTAAAAATATCTATAGTTTAATACGCGTACAAGGAAGTCACGTGGTGTCCACATCAGATTTTTTATATATTCGTTAAATACGGTAAAAGCAACATAATACTTATGATTAATAAATGATAGAACTTTTCTAAATAATTTTAGAGAAAAATGCTTCAAATAAAAATTGTAGACAACAAAATGATCTTCCTTTTTTATTTGAAGCATTTTTTTCTAAAATAATTGAGGACCGTTTGGCAGCTCCACAAGCATCCCTTACAATAATACTGGAATATGTGGCATTTAACCTCCCCAATGGCAATTTCTAAACGCATCACTGAGAGTCCACCACGCGTAAAGCCAGAGAGGAGAGCGGGAAATCTCCCTTGGAGAGAAAGAGAACAAGTTACACCAGAGATTTAAAAACTCCATATAATTACAGAAGATAAACTGAGAGCTACATTGCATACGAATTTTAGTACGTTTTTGCGGAGATAGATAGCGGGAGGACTTTTTTCTGACAACGTTTTTTGCGCCGTTAAATTTTATTTTAAACATAATGGATGGTAATCGAAAGTAGGTATTTAGTTGAGCTATATATGTGGACCAGATTACATCTAATGAGCTGTTACGACTAGATGGAAATATTAACTGTGGTTTTTCATACTTTTCTAAAGCTTTTCTTTTTTGTATTGGCGATTTTTGTTGCGCCTTTCTCATTGTAGCATTTTACATTAAAATACAATTTTTGGGACTTTATAGTAATTTTTATCTAGGAGATAAAAGACATTGGCTGGTAGCATAAGCTCTGTTTTTGGGTGTTCTGAGAGCACAGTTTTAACATGTTATAGATAACTAAAACGCCCAAAAACACTGCTTTTAAAACAGGCAAAAACAGAGCTTGTGCTACCAGCCATTGTTTGTATTTCCATTTGCAAATAAATAAATGATATCCACATTTGTAAAAAAAATATTTTCAAAAATCTTTATAATGATAATAAATCATGACGCCTTTTACCCATTACTAGGAGTAGTACTTTCTAGGAGCAGATCTCGTTAAGTGATATATTTCTTCGCTTGAAGTACGGTTATCAACAATCAAATCACGGCCCCCAAAGATGTTAGTGGAGGGGAGGCACAAGTTTAGATTTTATTTGATGAAAATTATTTGTCGGCTGTGAGGATCGAACCAGGGTTCTAAATATTTACAGGCCGACTCGATACCACCTGAGCCACCTACCCCATAAAAAATAAAATAATTTATGAAATCTTTATATAAATAAATAAATAAAAATAAACAAATATATCATCACGCCTTTTACCCATTACTGGGTGTGGCGCTCTGCTTAAACAGATCTCGGTAAGTGATATATTTTTTCGCGTGAAGTACGGTTATCAACCATAAAATAACGGCCCCCAAAGATGTTAGTGGAGGGGGAGCCACAAGGGTAGATTTTATTTGATGAAAATTATTTGTCGGCTGTGGGGATCGAACCAGGATTCTAAAGATCCACAGCCTGACTCGATACCACCTGAGCCACCTACCCCATAAAAAATATAATCATTTATAACATCTTTATATAAATAAATAAAAATAAAGAAATATTTTAACAAGCTTTTTACTCATTACTGGGTGTGGCACTCGTCATAAGCAGATGTTAAATCATGACCCCCAAAGATATTAGTAGAGAAGGAGGAGCCACAGTGGTAGATTTAAATTGGTGAAAATTATTTGTCGGCTGTGGTGATCGAAGTAGGGTTCTCAAGATCCACAAGCCGACTCGATACGATTTAGACGTTGAGTAAATTGAAGTAACAGACAAATAGGGTTGTGTTTTCAGAAAATGAATTTCTCCTTCAATAACAATTCGAGGAACTGTCCCGACAACTGCAGTGGCTTATCGCTGGCGTTAGCATTTACCAGAATATTGTCCATGGTCGGATGCGCATATGCACTAACCGTAAATTCCGCCCAGTTCGTAATTACCCCTGGATTATCTCGAGGATTAAACCACCGCTTGCGACCGAATCGAGGCGATCGTTTGCTAAAATTTCAATTTTAATAATGGCGGAGTTATATACCATATATTATTTTAAGTATTCCATTATGCACGTAATTTATACTTCGCAAAAAGTTTCGCACGCGCAAAAATGTAATAATTTATCCGCGGCCCGGGTGTTATTGTTTCGAAATTTAATCGCCCTCGACAAAAACGGCGCTAGTTGTTCACGCGACAATGCGAGCCCTTTTATTCGCTACATTGCAGTGCCGGAGACAACTCTTTTCCATAAACCAAATCACTACTAAAATGTTACAAACATAAATTACTCAAAATTTACTTCTTTCAGACATTTACAGGCAAAGAAACATAACCCTCTTTCTCAAATAAACTTACTGCTTAAAATTTTAAAAGTGTTCGTATTTATATAGATACTATTTTCATTTTAAACTGGAGGGATCGGCATAAAAAGATTAAATGCACCGCAATTACGTTTACAAAGGAACTCAAAATATGACCCGTTATAACTGGTTTCACAAGGTTCACACAGGGTTGTACAACCCCATTCGCTGGTACGTGTATAATAAAAACCAAAAAAATACAATCTTTAAATAAATATATTTCCTTATTCATACGATACATGTATAATATATTATAAATATTATATATAAACATAATCTAAACATTTACCTACATTACTCAGTCTGATTCAGTACAGGATATTTAATCTTATTATTGAGTAACATAACTACTAATTGGGTAATTTATTGCGAATTAGTAATTTTTAAATGGTCAATCATAGGAAAAGAATAATTTTAGGATTAATACGACCATTAAAAATTGACCTTTTGTGACCATCGTTTAGCGATTTCAGGTAGCCGCACTAATAGATTTCATTGTAGTTATATGGGACAGGGACATTTAATCTTTTTATGCCGATCCCTCCAGTTTAAAAACCTAGGCAAGTAGAATGGCTAAGCTCTATGACAATGAAAACAGACATTCTGTTGTAAAATATTTTAAAATGAGTTCAGAGAAAAATGTTTCAAATCAAAGTTATGGAGCATTTATTTATTTGAAGAATGTTCCATTAAAATAGTTTGGAACTGGTTCACATACTATGTGTAATACTGATCCGTTGTCAGACAGGCTACAAAATAAAGTGTAAATAACAAAATGATAAATTCCCCTAAAAATTGAGGGAAATATTCCTCCTACGCTCGTGGATCAAAATGCTAATCAATGGATAGAGCCCCTGTAGGTTTGTTGCAAATTTCGTTGCAAAATTTAGTTCAACCAGCATTTTTGTAATATGATTATAATTGTTACTGCTACCGTTGATAATTTTATTTAAATTTCCGTTTTATTGTTCATAATAAATACAATTTTTCGGTGAATTGCTACGTGATATATTTTTGGCTTTAAATTACTTTTGACCCAAATTTAAATTTACTAGATTATAGTGAATAGAACCATGTTAATATTTGCATATTTTGCGGATATGCTATCAATCAAATTTTTTATTTAACTTCAAATCATCTAATATTTTGCGTGTTTGTTTTCAATTATCGACATATTTTGTTTTCATATTTTTTCAATAGACGTCAAACAAAAGAGCAAGCCAGCTTTGTGAAAGAAAAATATGTATTTAACTTTCAATAAAAGAGTGATTTAAAGATTTTGTCGGCATTTTATAAATAGAACACTCTCTTCAAAAGAGACAACTTATATACATACATACATACATAATATCACGCTATATCCCATTAAATGGGGTAATGCCAACTTATAACTATAAATATAATTGTGTTAGAGTGGTTCTAATTTTACTATAAGCTGTAGTTTCCTTTCAATGTAATTGTTTCTAAATTATTTTGCAATATTTGGGATAGATCTACAATTGCAGAATTTAGTTTATTTCACGAGTAAACTGTAAAAGAGAAAGCATTGCATATTTCAATAACATTTACAAAGCAAAGAAACATAATCCTACTTCGCAAATTACTGCTGAAAATTTTAAAATGCTCCTTATTTATACCCCCTAAATAGAGGAAGTGCTCAATATCTCTAATCCATTAAGAGGGTAATATTTGTATATATTTTCATAGTTTCATGCATTTCTCATAATATATTCATTCAAATTAACAATTTATAATTAACAAATTTAGTTCAAATTATATGATTAAAGAATCGCGAACTTCTCGTAATGCGAATATATGGCAATAAGTTCGCAAACTTAATTGATAAACCGCGTAGGCCATTTACAACAAAATACATACATATTTGCTAAAATTTTCAACTAAACTTGTAAATGTATCCAAGTACTAGATTGTAAAGATTGCAATTAGTTGTAGCACAACGGTTAACACAATAATTTCGTTAGGGATTGTTCACATTTTGTTATCAAATGACGTTGGAAAAGCCTACTTCTTTCAGTGATCATAGAACAATAAATACACTGCTCAAAATAGTACAGGGATATCTTAAAAATAAAATAAATAAATAAATATATCATCACGCCTTTTACCCATTACTGGGTGTGATATATTTCTTCGCGTGAAGTGCGGTTACCAGCCGTCAAATCACGGGCCCTAAAGATGTTAGTGGAGGGGAAGCAACAGAGGCTGATTTAAATTGGTGAGAATTGTTTGTCGGCTGTGGGGATCGAACCAGGGTTCTGAAGATCCACACACCAACTCTTAAAGATAGAATGTAAAATGAAATCTATAAATTATATGGTCGAGTCAGTATTAAAATTTATATAAATTATATATATATATATATATATATATAAAAATATTTCTAAAAAAATAATATCTTAGGTATTCTTACAAATAACAATAAATACAAAATTAATTGTCGTCCATACACTTGGTGAAACTAGGTTTAACAAAATATAAAATAAACACTTGGCTAAGTCTCACAAAATTCAGCCTCCAAGTCACTTTATGAGGGCATCGTCAGAGGCTGGCCAGCGAAACGCGTCTATGGTTACTAACTGTGCTGGTCAGCCTCTGACGGTGCCCTCATAAGGTGACTTGGAGGCTGAATTTACACTTAGCCAAGTGTTTATTTTATATTTTATTTTTACAAATATTTGAATATAATTTATAGTGCTAATATTATTAAGTTGTGTGATTATTAAAGGTAATCATACCTGTAGTGTTTGACTAAAGTTAATTTATGACAGACAAATTCTGATGACGCCTGGATTCGAACCAGGGACCTTCCGCATACCGGGCAGAGATGCTAACCGCTACACCACGTCACCTGTGTTCGAAATATGGCATCAACTGAATTTTTCTGTCACAGTGTCTAAGCGTAGCTTCGTTCCGAGAGACTCCTATATAGGCATTGACAACCGGGTTCGTCTACAGTGACACAGTTTTTGATTATGAGGGAATCATACCCAAGCTTAGAGCTAATATTATTAAGTTGTGTGATTATTAAAGGTAAACATACCTGTAGTTTTTGACTAAAGTTAATAATTAACTTTAGTCATAATTTATAGTTTTAAACCAATTTTTAAAATATCCCTGTACAATTTTGAGCAGTATATGTACCTTAAAATACAATATTTGTGATTGCGTATAAGGAATATTATAAAACCGTCCGCCATTTTAATTCGTCTCACGTGTAGAAGCAATTCCACCCGATCAATTAAAGCTCAATGACGCGTAAGATTCTCACTACAACAGTGAAGAAAAATGTCCATAGGCACAAAACCAAAATTGCTTCCTTCTGAAGTACATTAACCGCAATTGTCCTGCGTTAAATTGATACAAATGGTTTCTATAAAACCAGTAATCGACCGTTTGTACGGAATCTCACCAACGAATTAAAATTCGAGAGCAGGACTCAATTAAACCACGTGCAGACCAAGAAGTTGAGAAGCAAATTCACGAGAAACTCTCGATAACTTTCTATTAGGAGGATTACTTTTGGACAGAGGGGGAGGAGCACCAGATCTTTGTATCCTCACAGATATAAAGTTGTTACAAGCAGGCGTAGATAGAACACTTGCTTCACAGGCAACAACAAATGTTATCGTAAATTTAACTAATACATAATGACTATTCTTAACCGTTAAGGTCCTTAACCGTTAAGGACCAGCTAATGGTTATGAATGAACAAATAGATTTGTACCGTTCACCTTTAATACGTCCGCTTTAATCTCTTTACAACTAGGTTTAAAATGTAATTTCCATCCAAATAATTATAGTTACACTTCGGTCTGATCTTATCTTATTTTCTTCCAACTATGGTCATAAATGTATTTTTCCCAAACTAATTGTACTTACATCTGTTTTCAATCATGTATCTCCCACTTCTTGTGTCAGAATTCTTGTGTATACTATTTATAAGTCTTACTCTAATGTACAAATTCATTCATATCTTGTTCACCTGATGATGGTCTAGTCGACCGAAATACGTATTGTAAAATAAACTTTACTTTATTTGAAACTAACCTAGTGTTTTTTAATTTAATTTTATTAAAAATATATATGGCTCAGTGAGTCCAGACCTACTGTAATTGGGATTAAGTGACATAAATAAATGAATATTGTAGTAAGTTTATAAATGTAGTAAGTAGTCGTCAGAGTGTGAACTGACTACCGTTGGTTGTGTGAAACTCCGGTGACGGTTGGTAGCCCTGGGCGTGGAACGGGAAGAAGTAAGAATTTCTAAAGTTGCCCCCGTGAATTACCTGCCAGCCGTGTGAACTTGGGTAATTTATCAGGGCGAAGTGCGGGCAGATAAGCAACGCTGTGGCACAGACGCAGTCGTCTAGAAAATAGCTTGGCGCTCGGGTGCATACAGATACACCCGGAGCGCCGGAACACCGGAGCCGACGCTTGCCCGGGCCAACCTAACCAAACCCGGACTGTACGTGTCTATGACTCGAATATAACACGTGCAAGAACTCAAAAAACCCTGCTTGTTCACACACTGAATATATTTATTTATACAACAGGAATTTAATTTCAATACGGGTTCTCAAGTCAGCAAGATTTATTTATTTATTTATTTACAATTCATTGTGAACAATATGGGGTAGGTGGCTCAGTGGTATCGAGTCGGCCTGTGGATCTTGAGAACCCTGGTTCGATCCCCACAGCCGACAAACAATTTTCCCCAATTTAAATCTATCCCTGTGGCTCCTCCACCACTAATATCTTTGGAGGCCGTGATTTGACGGCTGGTAACCGCACAATATATCACTTACCAAGATCTGCTTAGGCTGAGTGCCACACCCAGTGATGGGTAGAAGGCGTAATGATATATTTATTTTATTGTGAACAATGATGCATATTGAGATTCTTAAAAAAATAAAATCACGCCTTTTACCCATTACTGGGTGTGGCACTCTGCCATAAGCACATTTCGGTAAATTATATATTTCTTCGCGTGAAGTGCGGTTACCAGTCGATAAATCACGGCTCCCAAAGATGTTAGTGGAGAGCGAGCCACAGGGGTAGATTTAAATTGGGGAAAATTGTTTGTCGTCTGTGGGAATCGAACCAGGGTTCTCAAGATCCACCAATGAGCCACCTACCCCATTATTCTTATACATATATAAACCAACAGATTTACAAAGCATAAAAAATGTACTAATATGGCTAAACTACATTAAACTTAAAGAAAAACTAATTTAAATGAATTAAATTCAGGTAGAAGAATTTAATTTATAAACAATTTAGAATGTAAGTAAAGAAAAAGTTATTAAAATTTAACAGCAGTAATTATTTTATACTATTTATGACAGATCTGTAATTGCAGAATTAGTTTGTTTAATTTGAATTAATAAGAGTTGCATATATCAAACAATTACCCCTATTTCACCCCGAAGACATGTGTTGAAATTCTTTTTTTGTATATTAGCCTGCATAAGATTAATCATACTCTATTATATCAACTACATACAAGTTATAAAATTTCTTAATTGTATCTAAATTATTTTATACTAACTATGATAGATCTGCAATTACAGAATTTACATTGTTAATCTGATAGCTGTAAAAAAAGCATTGCATATTTAAAACATATTTCTAAAGCAAAGAAACATAGTCCTGCTTTTCAAATTTAATTGCTAAGTTTCCCTAGCTAGGAGTTAGGGGTAGGTTCTAAGCCAATCAAAACACAGAAACATGTGGTGAAATATAATAATTTTTTTTTGAAAATTGGGCTGCATAAGATTACTCATAGTCTATTAAATCTACTACTTACGAGTTTTAGAAACCAAAACAATAATTGTTTCTAAATTATTTTGTACTATATATGACAGATCCGCAATTGCAGAATTAAGTTTGTTTAATCTAAAAGAATTGCATTTTTCGAATATATTTACAATGCAAAAAAACAACAACTCTATTTCCCAAATAGAATTTCTGCTTTAAAATTTCAAACTACCCCTATTTATAGCCTATAGTTAAATGGTAGGGGTTGGTTCTATGCCAATGAGAAGACAGGAATATGTGTTGAAATCCGTGTAGCAACTAAAACTGCAATTGCATGGAAATGGTTTGGATTCTTGCATTAGTTGTGGCACAACGTTTAACGCTGTAACTTTATAAGCGACAATTTGTAAATATAAGCAAAATCTGTTATTACATATATTTAAAATTGCGTTCAAGAATTATTTTATTTATTTATTTATGTTACGCTGTACAACAGGAACTTAATCCCAATTACAGTACAGGGTCCGCACTCACCAAGCCACAGTGTGGTAGTTTATATAATTTTTAGCTTGAGTGCGATTTGAACTCGAGATCTCCGGATTGGAATTCCGTATCGCTATCCACACCACCGTACTGACATGACACAAATGAAACAAACTGGCAATAAAACATAGAAAGTATTGTAACAAATTTGAAACGAGATATTTTCAGCACTGAAAATGATTGATAACTGAAATAGAACCAAATATCTGTGAAATTATGTACAACGCGGTAATTACAGTATAAAATACATTGCTACATAAATTTATTAATAAATTATCGATGCATTACATTTATAATTTTATTAAATAATCAAACAAAAATGTTATTGTTTTAAATGAATTTTAATTAACATTTTTCCATCCACTATTATCTTTCCATAATTAATTATGAATTCAAAGTAATTAATTACATTTTTAATAACACCAAAATTAATTGCATTTCTAACTGATCACATTAATTTTCAACCCCAATTGAGACCTCAGCAGTAATCGCAATCACAGAACATAGTAACGAGATTCCTGCAATGCTAACATTTCTATGCGCATATGTTGCAAGCTATTAGCGATGCACTAAGCTTGGCTACCTGCAGCCACCGAAACTACGAGTACAATTATTCCTTGGGGTAGTTAGTGTTGTATATGTGAAAATCGTGGACGCAGTGAGAATTTAATAGGGGATTTTTGCGTTGTAGAATAAAGCAGAATGGTACTGGTAACGACGTTGTAGTAGAGTTTTTATTCTTGTATTGTTGAAACTTTAAAAATTTACAAAGTTGTCCTCATTTTCACTGATGATATACCAATGTATTCCGATATTTTTTTTACGATTGCTATGATAAGTTGACAATTACACTCTCATTTGTCATCGTAAAGTTGACGTTTTCTGTGGAACAATCGAAACATATCTTTGATAATAAATGCGTGCTTATTTCAATAGTTACTAGGGATATAAACAAAACAAAAATTTGTCATATTGACAGTTGATAGAACGAATTTATTTTCAATACGTGTACCATTTTTAATCATTTTAAAATGCAATCGTAGAAAAATTATGTGTTTATCACGAGCGTAAAGTGTCTTTGTTCCTCTTACACTATTGCAGCTCGCGTCTTCGACCCGCGCTGCTGTTATTGTGCTCGGGTAACAATGAATCACTTTACGCTCTTTATACACTAATAACTATTTTCGCGACTACTCAGAAAATTAACACTTTTTAGAATTGGAAATGTAACCTAAGGGATCGATAAAATTTTACCCATCCGAAAATGGTAAAATAAGGTCATAAAATGAATGTTTCCATTGTGATAAGTTTATTTATTTGATACAAATGTTATTATTTATATTTTTCAAATTTGCTATATCTTGCCCACTTTACAGTTGACAAGGATATTATTCTGCATTTTTCCCGGCTCGCTCTGAAATATGATTGCCCATTCAGTAAAGTATCACTTTCATGTCTTGTTAAGTAAATGACTATTTTTTATAACCATTTAACTGTGGTATCGAGTCGGCCTGTGGAGTTTAGAACCCGGATTCGATTCCCACTGCCACCACATTAAAATTACCCCTCCTCTAACATCTTTAGGGGTTGTAATTTGACAGCTGATAACCGCACATCTCGCGAAGAAATATACAAATTGCGCTAAAGCTTATTATAACCGTTTCATTATTATTATTTTGCCATATACAAATTTGTCATGAGGGTTTAAAATATTTTGTACGTCAAGAATTGCCATCTAGTGTTTTTTACTTCAATTAAATGAAAGTTACCCCCATGCTGTCAACCTTAAAATATTTAAAAATTAAAGTATACAACTTTAAAATATTTGTCTATGTGATAAAAAGAAATATATTTAATGGCCTTATGTTAGTTACGGCATATTGCGTCAGAGGCGCTAGTTGACATGCCTGCTTTGTGCATTTCAAAGTAGGAATTTTAATGGCATATGAAACGGCCACAATAAGCGTAGCGTATTTCAATGAAATTGGTAATGCTATGATTTGATATTGGTGACATCTAGGTTACATCTGTCATAAGAATAATAACTATATTTCTAATTTATTTCTGAAGATCTTTCGTACTGATAGAGTAGAGAAAAAAATTAGATGTGTACCTCATGAAAAAAAGTGTCACTCTTCCCTGAGGTGCTTTATATCCCTCTCGCTCTCTCGGGAAATGAAACGCCATCTCACTTTCTCGCCTTGAGATACAAGTAACTATTTTGTTCAAACGGGTTTAATAAATATCTTTTTATTAAAATATTAAATTAAACATTCCTTTAGAAAAGACAATTTTAAATAAAACTTCCCCTTGATATTAAGATAATTCTAGCAATATTTGACAGGGTAAAAAGCACGAACATCTTGTAAAATCATCCCTCAAACCTCATAATTAATGAAGTATTTCGTTTCCGCTATAATCACAGTTTATTTGTAGAAAACTGGAAGAAAATTACCCGCAATATCAAAATTTCAAATTCTCTGGAATCATTATAAACAGCAGATTAAAATATAGTTCCGGGATTGAGAAAAGGAGCAAAAAAGAAGATATATTGGCTAGTAACTCCTGTGATTTCCTCCAAGTTAATGCTAGAAGATCTTGGTAAAAGAAGAACACTCCATTAAAATTTCATGGTCGGTGAATTGCTGACAGATTAAGAATCTCAAGGCGAGATATATACGCTATTGCTCGAATGCTCGCTTTCCCAACACAGAGAACAGTCATTATTATAGTTCATTCATTCGTTGTAATTTTTGCGGTTGTCTGCTTCGCCTATAACGAATTTATAAACCGTGAAAATGTAGGAAACTGCATCGTCAAGAATTAGGCAATGAGTTATCATACTTTTTACACTAATATTTAATTGAAAACTTAATTAATTTATCCTTAAAACTGTCACAATATATTTTGTCATAAACGGAAATTAATTTGAAATATTCTAGTGCAATTACATTAGTTTTTACGTAAATATTTCAGTAATAAATCCTTGAAACAAAAATAAATATATCATCACGCCTTTTACGCATTACAACAGATCTAAGTAAGTGATATATTTTTTTAATGAAGTGCGATTACCAGCTATCAATTCACGACCCATTCAGAGATGTTAGTAGAGGGGGAGCCACAGGAGTAGTTCCATTGTTTGTCGGTTATGGAAATCGAACCCGGGTTCTCAAATCCACAGGCCGACCCGATACCACTAACCCACCTACCCCAAAAACAATATCAATGTCCGTCAGTACGGTGGTGTGGATAGCAATACGGAATTCGAATCCGGAGATCCCGAATTCGAATCTCACTCAAGCTAAAAATTATATGAACTACCACACTACGGCTCGGTGAGTGCGGACCCTGTACTGTAATTGGGATTAAGTTCCTGTTGTACAGCGTAACGTAAATAAATAAATAAATATTCATATAAAATTGCAACTGCGTGTTATTCGAATATCATTACAAGCTATTGTAACTTGGATGAAATAATTACAAATGTATAAGTCGTGTAAATGTAAGAAAATGCATAATCAAGATTTAGGCAAATGATTATAACAGCTTTTGCTGTAAGCGGCGATTTCCAACGATTTTGCTGATACGTACAACATTGAGTTTTTTCTGCCTAAAATTTCAATTGTTTGAGTGAATGCTTTTGACAGTGACAAGAGAAGAAATTAAATATTTGCACTAATTTCAAATAATTAATGTATAAAAAAATAAATATATCATCACGCCTTTCACTCATTACAGGGTGTAACATGCTACTGTATCAGATTTTGATAAGTGATATATTTCGTCACATGAACTGCAATTACCAGATGTTAGTTGGGAGAGAGCCCTATGAGTAGCTTTAATGTGGTGAAAATTGTTTGTCGTCTGTGGAAATCGAACCCAAGTTGAGATTGTTTATATCTTTATATAAAAATGAATTTACGAATTTCCTACAAAATAAGTACTTCTTACATTATTGTCTGAAAAGCGCTCCTTGCGATCAATTTTAGCACTCAATTTTCCGCTGTTCTTTTTGTTTTTAACTTAGCTACAATCGCCGTGTGATTCAAATTTATTGTTATGCCAATTTCCGTTTTGTGTCAAAGGTAATCTCGATCAACCCTTCATGTATTTATTTTAAAGAAATAATAATTCAATTATATAAGACAATAATCTAAGAAACAAATCATTGAAAGTTATTGACATTTGAACGAAAGTACGATATAGATGGAGGTGAAGCAGCTTAACAATTGAAGGTTTATACTGGGAGCTACTGCAATTGGATCAATTGGCTATAAATAGATGAATCAGATAAAGACGTAAATATAACCATTAATATGATTTCCGCAATGAAATGGAGTCTACATAAGGTAGGGTATTACTGACGAAGTACCCGCAAAGCTGGTAGATGGGAACATGTATATTATTGCGTTTAATAAATTTTGTGTTCGGTTGCACGAATCGAAGGCGGCAGCTAACGAACAACGAACGATTCGCAAATGTCAATAATAAAAGCAGATATTTATATTCCCGCCTGGTGGAAAGAAGCCGGCCATTTCAGCGGTGTTATTAAATTTCGTTCGTTATTGTTGCCAGCATTGGAATTTGCTGTCAACAAATGCGAATACCAAATTGAATATGTTTAAAATAACAAAAGACTCCGGGCGCGCGAGTGGGAAGCAGACAGCGAGATAGCAGAACCTATAAGTTAGAACGAGAGGCATGGTAGCGTTCAGAGTTTGTCGAACACAA
Source organism: Pterostichus niger (assembly GCA_947425015.1). NCBI lineage: Eukaryota > Metazoa > Arthropoda > Insecta > Coleoptera > Carabidae > Pterostichus > Pterostichus niger. The sequence continues at coordinate 7,457,539 of OX380350.1, forward strand.
CCTGACTAAACGGCCGTTCGTTTGAGTTCTCTATTCCATTCGGGTTCTCTTTCTCAGTTGGGACTCAACACTTTGTACAGACAACTCTGAAATACCCGACATCCATTTGCATATTAACATTGGAATACGAAAAACTGATTTGAGGATTATTTACATTGCAAATTTCACAACTACTTCAAATCACTAAAAACTTCATTATTGCATTTTGGACACCAAAATTCTGCTTATTCCTTTATTAATACATCTCACTCCTACTAAAATAATCACGGAGATCCTATTTTCCTCACTTTTTCTTCATCTTCATTTCCAATTCTTTTCGTTCAACCTAGAATCATGTCTATTCTATTCGTAATATCTTTCATATATTTCAACAAACACACATCTCTTCTAACAACATTGTTTAATATTATGTAGTATTACAAACTCAATTATTAAGTATACCAAGATGATTGTTCTAACTTTGAATCTCACTCAACAAATCTTCAATCATATTCATCTCTTTTTCGGCGTATGTTGAACATGGAGAAATTATTTGAGAATGAGCATTTTAAGAATGTAGTACATCATTTTCATTTCCAAGTCCGGTAAATTGAACAAGTAGGTCCTGGGCTAATCAGACGCCTCCTAACAACCCAATTATAAGTTAAATTGCGGTAGTAACCATTCCCCAAATGTGAAAATAAATCAAAAGAACAAAACGACTCAGAAATTCAATCTTATTACTTCGTTCCATCCTAACAAGTGGAGTGAAGCCGACCGAGTGGGTGATCAAGACATCCATGAAACGAAAGAAGCGCGGAACATCAGATGTCGTTACCAGGGCCAGGGCCTCCTGGGACCGCCTGGCCACGAAGTTTACGAACTCGTGATTGCACTCAGATTATCTTAAGGAAGTTTACCCTGGGAAATCATCTAATAGTTACCCGTTTTACTCGCTGGTTAGTTTTAATATTTAAATCGTGTGTCACGGAGAATTACGTTGGATGCGAACAACTCAACTGTTTGTATGTTTACTCACAGCAACCTAGGATATGCACTCATGATTAATGGTAACACTACAAAAACTTTTTCCTTCTGCTAAATTATAATTATAAAACGCGAAGCTTTAAATATCCCTTTAAGATAAATGAGTTGTGCATATGCCCCTATAAGCTACTGCAATTGGGGTTAAGTTCCTGTTATACAGATTATAATAAATAAATAATAGAAATAGATAAACTATTGCGCGGACAATGTAGAAATAAATGGATGGATATATTTGAAGGTTCGTTGCTTGAACGAAAGCTTGCATGAAAGATATTATTTATTTATTTATGTTACGCTGTACAACAGGAACTAATCCCAATTACAATACAGGGTCCGCACTCACCGAGCCGCAGTGTGGTAGTTCATATAATTTTTAGCTTGAGTGAGATTCGAACCCGAGATCTCCGGATTCGAATTCCATATTGCTATCCACACCACCGTACTGACGGAATATGAATATGGATTATATATTGTGCGATAGAATAAGAATGTTTGGGTAAGATTTTTAGGTTAAATCTAATGAATATGTGTTCAGTAAAGAGTTGCAAAGATTTCAGTAGATATAAGTATACTATTTTCATTTTAAACTGGAGGGATCGGCATAAAACGATTAAACGTCCCTGTCCCATATAACTACAATGAAATCTATTAGTGCGGCTACCACAAATCGCTTAACGATGGTCACAATAGGTACATTTTTAAGGATCATATTCAGCCAAAAATTATTCTTGTTTTTTCCTATGATTTAAAAATACCGGCGAATGGGGCTGTACAACTCTGTGCGAACCTTGTGAAACCAGTTATGACGGGTCATATTTTGAGTTCCTTTGTAAACGTAATTGCGGTGCATTTAATCGTTTTATACCGATCCCTCCAGTTTAAAATGAAAATAGTATAACGTACATCGAATGAAATATTGATGAAATTGAGGGAGAGATATAAGAATAAATAGTTGGGCATGATTGGAGATTTGTTGCTTGAAAGAAAGATGAATCGAACTTGTATGAATGGAATTTTAATTGCAGGAGAAAACTAATGAATTAGTTAATTTATCTGAGTGAATAATTAGGAATAAATGAACTGAAGGTTAGTTGCATGAACGAAAGATAAAGCGAGCTTGCATAAAAGAAATTATAAATATTGATTAACTGCAACGGGAATCTATTGAATCAGTGACTTTATGTAGGTGAAAGGAATTATGATTATAGATATTTGGTGAGATGAATCTATTGAACAAATATTTAGTGAATGTTGTTATAAGCGTGAATGTGTGTTAGACAAGATGGTATATGGATGTGGAACGTATGTTGAATAAAAGATTGGTGAAATTAAGGGTGAGAAATTGTGTAGACGACCTAGGAATAAATGGATGGATACAGTAATATCTCCTTCTTAGTGCCTTGAATTTGTTTTGTGCTTGTAACAGTTGCCGTACCTTTCCGATATTAAAATAATTGAAAAGCTTAATGGGTTTCTATTTCCGGCTACATCGATTTCCTTCCATTATGTCATTTCATTAGCATACAGATAGTTAAACATAAATATTTGTTTCTATGTACAAACATTCGAGCACAACATCTCGAAGCACAGGCTACTGAGATCACAGGACAGCAGCTGCGGTTTGTAATATCGCTATGATGGAAATACTGCTCTGAATGAAACCACTTAGACTCGTCGCCAACTCTGATCTTGCCATGCAAACACCCGATGCAGAAATCTTTAAAATCTCCGTCGGTTCCACCTGTCTCCTTCTGTCTCTTTTCCTCGTGAAGGAAGACGACTTCTAGTCTTGTTCCTCTTGAAGGTATTGCGAAGGGTTGTCCTTCTCTAGATTACGGTGTTATTGGAAGCTGGGGGCTTCTGTCCTCGTTTAGATTATAGTGTTATTGGAACCGCAGATCTCAAGTGGTCGCTCTCTTTCAGGAAATCGGGATTCTTTTTTGTATTGTCCTGTTTTTACATATATATAGTATGACCTACGAGTTGAGGTCCAAATTATGATGTTTTCGATAATTCTATTCCCTTTAACATACACTGAATTAAATATTTTTGAATACAATTTTCACCACAATAAAATTTCCCTGTGGCTCTCCTTCACATCTTTGGAAGCCTTGCTTCTACGGCTGGTAATTGCACTTAAAGCGTATTAATATATCACTTATCGAAATCTGCTACGGCAGGCTGCTACATTCAGTAATAGGTAAAAATGCATGATGATATATTTTATTTTAATAAATTCTACAGAAAATCGTACGACACTAATTCATAACCAATATAAATTACTTGCAAATTTTTCGTTACTTCCCCTAACTAAGCAAAATAATTGAAAAATGTCAGTTTAACATTTAAAAATTATTTTTTCTACTTCCGTTAGGAAATAGACGTTTTATTTCACTTATTGGAGTTAGGTAATGAACTGCATTATTTAACTAGTGAAATAATGAGGTAACATAGCAACATATATCTTGGTAGATGAATTCTGATGTGTTATTCTTTTATTTTTTGAATTTATAACTGTCATTAATATGTCAAAGTTTCATAATTTCAAAAACGCTCTTTCGTATTTATTAGAGCGGAAGTAGAAAAAATATTGTATGAAACTAGTAAGGAAATAGGTTATTACCGTACTTATGTGTTTACATGCGTAAGGTAATAACCTTCATTTCCTTACTAGTTTCATAAATAGCTATTGTATTATCAATTTTATTTACTTGATACAAGTTGCCATGTATTATTTTTACTTTTAGTGTTGATGTCGTTACGATTTTCTTACCAAATCTGCCCTCGAGCATTAATTCATTTTTATCGTGCATCTTAACAACGTAATCTGCACGAGTAGAACACGAGCACATATACGTTGTTGAAATTCACTTGAAACAAAAAATTCCGGAAGAATCAATGCTTTAGGGAAGTGCAAATTTTCCATAGATATATTATAACGTTTTATCACAAAGCATAATAAAAATAGTGGAACAAAACATTTCTGTCTTTGTATCAGTAGAATGATCATTCTTTTTATCATGAGTCTATCTACAGACGTTTTCCTGTTTCTCCGTTAGGCTTTTGTTCTACTTCCGTTGGCAAATTTTACATAAAAGAACTGCGCATTATATCTGCATCCCAAAGTGAGAATTTTGCATTTGGTTTCGGTTTCACAAATATTCACCAAAAAACTTCAAAATATATCTGTTTGTTTCAAGATAAACTAGTATATTTTTAAATTGTTGCTGGAAAGAAATTCAAAAGAGTTTAGCAATTCTTTATTTGTTTATGCAGCAATAGTGGTCTTCTGATGAAACTACTATTGCAGGAATTAAAAGAAAGAAAAATGGTGGTGTCTAAATAAATATATCATGCAAACTTTGCGCCATTTTAGATTGATAAATACAAATAGATTATTTGGCAATTGTGGCCAGCTACTTATAATTTAATAAATCTGATGTGGACACCACATGACTTTTTTGTACACGTATTATACTATAGCTACATTTTTTTATTGCACATATTTGACGTGATTTGACATTGACATTAAATTTCTTAATTTTTCCTTGTTTTTTTGTTCTAATCCATATCACTTAACATAATGACAAGAAACCTAGACATAGAGAATTTTTAAATTTAGATATTTCGCTTATACAAAAGGCTAATTTAAACTTTCTTAATGTACTAGACGCAGAATGTAACTTTTATTTGCAGCATTTATTTCTAAAATCTAAATAATACCATTTTTTCAAGAAAAACTGTTAGCAGCTTTATGTATTGTATCACTTCCGGTTAGTCTATTTTAACCAAAACCTATTATGTTATTATGTTCTATTAATGTACTAGTCTTACATACCAAATTTGAAAAGGTTTGGATTATATTTGAATATAGTTTTTTATTAAAATCTATTATAGGTTTCAAGTAAAGTACCACTTCCGAAAGTTATATAATGACCAAAAAAAAGGGAGGTGCACAACTAGATGTTATAACAGTCCTAAATATAAAATTTCAATTTTCAACGGTTTACCATTTTTGAGTTATGCGAGATACATACGTACGTACAGACGTCACGACGAAATTAGTGAAAATAGATTCAGGGATAGTCAAAATGGATATTTCCGCTGAAATTTCTAAACCGAAAATTTTTGTGATTACAATACTTCCTTTATTTTGTACAAGGGAGTAAAAGAGAAGCAAAATAGCGGTGTCTAGGTAAATATATCATTCAAAATTTGTGCCATTTTAGATTGTTAAATACAAATAAATTATTTGGCAATATATATCATGCAAAATTTGCGCCATTTTAGATTGTTAAATACAAATAAATTATTTGGCAATAGTGGTCAGCTACTCATAATTTAAAAAAAGAAGCATAATGGCGGTGTCTAGATAAATATATCATGCAAAATTTGCGCCATTTTAGATTGACAAATACAAATAGATAATAGAGTAGTAAGTCATGGGAATATTTAGGCCATTGTCAGGCATCAGTCGAAGTTAACCTATCAGAACAGTTATTACCGGTAGAATATTACAATCCCTGCGGATTGACTGTAATAAATCAAACCACTAGACTAGAGTTGAGTCCATGGAGACAGCCCAGACGAGGCCAGCCGGTTATTATGTTTGAATGTAAATGAAATGAGAACTGAAGTGATCTATGATTCAGGTGATCAGGTCAGTTATGCATAGCAAAGTTACAGAGTTTGTATTAAGATTGGCGGTTTATTTAACATCGAATTGTAGTTTTTGTTAATTTGGAAACTATAAGTTTGAAGTTCTGTGTCTTAATAACTAAAAGACATATTAAATTTCGGTTTTCGCCAGTGAATTTAGAATGCAGTTTTTATATCTAGGGTAGATGGCTCAGTAGTATCGAGTCGGCCTGTGGATTCTGAGAACCCTGGTTCGATCCCCACAGACGACAAACAATTTTCACCAATTTAAATCTACTCCTGTGGCTCCCTCTCCACTAACATCTTTGGGGGCCGTGATTGACGGCTGGTAAAAGCACATCACAGGAAGAAATATATCATTTATCGAGATCTGCTTACGCAGAGTGTCACACCTAGTAATGATATATTTATTTTATTTATGTATGCAATAATAATTAGATTGATTAAATATATATACAGAGTGTCTACTTTTTTTTTCGAACAGAAAATTCAATGTTAAAATGTTGGTTTAGCGATATCTCTTTATCTATTAATTTTAGAACAAAATTGTACTGAAGAAAAATGTTCAGAATGAAAAACTGCATCCATAGAGTATAAGTTTGTTGTTCAATTGTTTTTTATGTCCGAGTTAGAATCAAAAGAAAATACTCGCTTTAAAGCAATTATTAGAGTGCCATGAGAGATAAAACAATAATTTGTTTGATGTGTCTGACATTATTTGACATATTGGACCAGAATTGGAAGCTTACTCTAATTTATTTATTTATTCGAGCATTTCATTTAATAATAATATTAATTATAGCAACTATTATTTTATTTTTTCTACACAATCTAGACAAATAAATACCTATTATTAAGTTATCTAATTTGTTTTATTTCTCATTGCACTCTGATAATTGCTTTAAAGCGTGTATTTTATTTTGTTTCTAAGTCGGATATAAGAAACAATTGAACAACAAACTTATACTCTATGAATGCAGTTTTTCATTCTGAACATTTTTCTTCAGTACACTTTCGTTCTAAAATTAATAGGTAAAGAGATATCGCTAAATCAAAATTTTAACATTGAATTTCCTATGTTCGAAAAAATGTAGACATCCGGTATGTATAGCAAAAAGATATAATAAAAAATATCTCAAAATTTACTAGTATTTTACTTATAAGTTAATTTGGACCCGAGGACTTGAAGACCGTTAAACGCATCCTCATATTTTGTTTAACATTTGAGCTATACAGGGTGTTTCAGGACTAGTGTAACAAACTTTAACAGCTTATTCCTGAGGCCATTTTGAGCCAAAAATGTCATATGAACATAGGTTCTATTCCTTCTAGTTACCAATATACAAGAGGTTGAAGTTCTATAAATAACACGAAATTTTCAAATTTTTGTAATCAAGATACTTTTGGAAAACAATAATTTTATTGAAAAGTCATACCTTATTTGTCTTAATTAATTTTATTTATTATTAATAACATGCATACGAGTTCAAGGCGCTCATTTTGAACACTTGCTGTAATTTTTTTAAAATTTGTTATCTTATTTCATATTGTGTTAACCTATTCCATGTTTGGTTATGTTGTTCTGTGTCTATTTAATTGTGTCATTTTATGTTTTGTTCTCTAAATCGTATTCGTTAATATTAATAAATAAAATTAATTAAGACAAATAGGGTATGACTTTTCAAAAAAACTCTTGTTTTCCGAAAGTATCTTGATTACAAAAATTTGAAAATATCGTATTATTTATAGAACTTCAACCTCTTGTATTTTGGTAACTAGAAGGTATAGGACCTATGTTCATATGACATTTTTGGTTCAAAATGACCTCAGGAATAAGCTGCTAAAGTTTGTTACACTAGTCCTGAAACACCCTGTATTCTTCGGTATAGTTGATGTTTTCCAAATTTCCACTTCAACTCATATTTGGAAATCAAAACTTAAAGAACAGTAAAAGTAAAAGATATTATTAATATCTATAACCCTCAGTAAATACTTCTTAGTTTGATTAACATATTTTCTTAGTTTAGATACATTTAAATTTATGTGTTCAACTTCAGCAATACCATTTATCAAAACCTGTTTAACTTAGCATTTTTTTAACCTTCCATATATTCAGCGTCCATTCTACTGGACCCTGTTCCTCGCTTTCGTAGGTGAGGAATCGCTCACGTCCGTTGCCATCCTCGGGAGTGTTGTTAACTCACGTGGATGCAGGTCTTCGCGGATAACTGCGAATAGCTCTCCGAGGAGCCGAGCCTTTGTACTATCGCCGTTCGATCTCGCGTCTCGGGAAACGCCAGAACAGATCAATTATACGACGAGATGCGATCATACAGATCTAGAGCAGAACAGGTTTGTCTGTCTGTCCCAGCTGGGAGTTGGGGAAATGCATTGGAAATTAATCCCAATTACTCGAACAGGCCATAAACGTATTTTTGGTTATTAGATCGGAAACAGTAAACTAATTCTAATTAAAATTTATTTGTTACTGACTTCAGGCACAGTCGTATTTTTTATATAATTTGAAATCAGCGAGATTTGAACGTATGACGTCTTGAGTGTGACGCAAATTTTATTTCGGTTTCAAGTACTTGGGTTTGGGTGAAATTAGAACTATTCCAATACAGTTACTAAGTTATAGAATTTTAAGACGATTTCTAGAATATAAGACGATCGTTATAATCTTGGAGCCACAACAAACAGTAATTAAATTAAATATGTTATATAACGAGATTATCATCTTTTAATAATAATAATAATAATAACAAGAACATCATGTACAATAAAATCTACGGAGATCATTCTTCAAATTCAGAGTGTAAACCATATTGTAAATTGTTTTTTGTAAACAATATCAGTAACATCATAGGTTATCAACTAAAGAATTCTAAAATTAATGCAGCCTATTATAACAACTATACTATTAAGCATATTTTAGTCAATAACAAATTAACCGTTAAAGATAAATTAGATAATAGTGGTATTTATAAACTAAATTGTAACGATTGTAACGCTATTTATATTGGTCAGACAGGGAGATCTTTTAAGATTAGGTTTTACGAACATATGAGATCCTTCAAATTAAAAAAAACTGACTCCAATATAGCGATACATCTGAATGAAAAAATCACACCTGCAACATTGATAATCTGGAAATTTTACACTTTACCAATAAAGGACGTAGAATGAACTTCGTAGAAGCATTTGAAATTCAGAAAGCTATTCATAGCGGCTTAAATGTCCTCAATGACCAGTTGGATTTGTTTCATTCGATACTATTAAGATCTTTGTAAATGAACTTTACCGTTAATCACTCTACTATGTAAACAGTGTGTAACTTGTATTTTAATCAGTCAACGTTCTGAAGATGGCCTAATAAGCCGAAATCGATCAACTTATTGTTAATAAATAATTTTGTGAAACTACATCAAGTGTATACGTTCTTTATTCTTTTTCATCTTTTATTTATTTATTTATTTTATGGGGTAGATGGTTCAGACAAAATTATAAATTACCCTGTTTAAAGCACGACAAATATTCACACTTTTCTGCTACTCTCGCATGTATATAGATAGTAATTTAGTAATTTTTGTGCATAATATGTAGTTATAATACAAAATCAGAAAAGATATTGATATTTTAATGATTTAAATTTTCAGGTTATAGCCGCCCAAATTGTAATAACGTTTAATATTGATCTTATTATTGAGATTAAATAATACCATTATAAAATAATTATCTGTCGTTGAAAATACTTTCAAATTGTTGTAAAAGAACATTTTACAATATTTGAGGTTATAATTTTCAATTGACATTTAAAGTATAGCTGAGTAGTAGTACCAATATTACAAAATAAAAAGTTACCAAAAACAGTTTACAAATAGCTTTCATTATTAAACTGTTTTCAGTATAATATAAAAATAAATAAATATATCATCACGTCTCTTACTCATTATTAGGTGTGACACTCTGTCAAAGCAGATCTCGGTAAGTGATATATTTCTTCGTGTGAAGTGCGGTTACCAGCCGTCAAATCACGGCCTTCAAAGATGTTAGTGGAGGTTGAGCCACTAGGGTAGATTTAATTTGGTGAAAATTGTTTGTCGGTTGTGGGGATCGAACCTACCCCATGTTTACAGTATAATAATGGATCTATTGTGAACGTAAAGAATAAAAAAGTATTTAAAAGGCAGCGCTATTATCAATGAAATTTGCAGTTCTGAAGGAGTTTGAATTTCAGCGCTAATGTCAATTATTAATTCATGAAGAAGAAAAACTAGAGTATATGTATTTACAACTTAATTATTATTGGGTAGGTAGGTTAGTGGTATCTGATAAACAATTTTCACCACATTATAATTACCCTTGTGGCTCCTCCACCACTAACATCTTTGAGGATTGTGATTTAACGGCTGGTAACCGCATTTTACGTGCATAAATATATCACTTACCGAGAATGACATCCCCAGAAATGAATAAAAGGCGTATTGATATATTGATTTATTTTTTTGCTACATTGCACAAAAAGAAGTCAGTGTTAATTACAAGTAACAACTTGCAATTGTATATTTATTTTTAAGTTGAACTTCTTAAGATTTGAACCCGTAAATTCATGCTTGGAAAGTTTGAGTGTAACCTAGAGTTGCATGCCGCCTCCACCAAATTGTATTTTTGTTTAGTTTCAAGATTTATGACTAGTTTCATCGCTGAAAAAAATCATATTAAACTTGGTTTAAACAAATAAAAACAAATCGAATGTTTCGCTTTTCAAAAAATGTTATAAACCCCATTTAAAATGTAAGTTTTAGTGATGTACTTGGCCATAATGAACCTCCATTTATAAAAATGTGCGCAGAAACTAATTGGTGTGTTCTTTTGTTACAGATAGAAGACGCGATGCTTATGTTCGATAAACAGACTAATAGACACAGAGGTAAGTCCATTTAACAGTCTCTATTGTGAATGTAATAAGCGCGCTACCTTGACGATGGCAGCGCAACCATTGTGCTTTTGACGCTAGGCGGAAATTACGGCGTGTATCGTGTAACCGGAAGTAGCCAAATCGAGGAAAAAGTGTCGCTCTATCAAATATTTGGCTTTTGACAGAAGCCGAGGAAAATCTCTGCGGGATCTTCTACCCCTTCTTTATATAAAGAAAATATGATTCGATTTTCTAGTCAGCGTTCCACGTCAATGCGCTTGTCTGTCTACTTTTTCTACTGGATAAAGCATTCCAAGTTTTACTGTAATATTTCATTTTGCCTCTCTTGTGCGTTGTGCTTCGTTGCCGGACGCGATCGAGAAATGTACACACCATAAAAACGCTACGTATTGTTTGCCTGTTTACCGTTTCCTCTACGACTGTACCGGATTAACTTTTCCACGATATTTCCACCACAATAACACATTCTTTTAATAGATCTATCGATGAAAGAAACTCTCTTTAATATAACAATACATTCCAAAAGTATATTTCTATTTTACCTTCTATCAAATTTATCCGGAATTATTTTAAAGAAAAAGACTTAAAATTGGACGTATATTAATCAAATCTTTTAATAGATGTATCAGGGAAATAACTCTCTTTAAAGTAGAAGTACATTTGTGAAGTATGTGCTTCAAATTGAAGTTATAGACAATATTCTTTTAATCACTACTACAATAAGAACATAATTACAATAAGAAAAACATTAACATTACGTTTTTGTACTTTCCGAGGTTATATCTCAAAAACTAAACAAGATATACAGATTCGCTCATTATAATTGAATTTCTGGAGCGTCAATTAACTTTAATTGCAATTTTGAAAAAAATTCACCAATATTTTGCCGTAAAACAGTTTCTAAAAAACTATAAGACATAGGTATTTTATCATTGAATTCTTTGAGTCAAATAATATATGAATTAACTTTGAATGATTTCATCCTTTACCTACTTTGTGATACACTTTAAAATTAATTGTAATGTAATCAGAAAAGATATTGATATTTTAATGATTTAAACTTTCAGATTATAGACAATGATGATGTCTGATAAAGGCCGTACAGGTCAAAACTAGTAATAAATTTTGTGTTAAATAAAGTGATATAAAAATGAAGTTATTACAATATATGAATATATATTTTTGTTATAATATTCGTACAAGAAAAGAATTTGGGACAAAAGCTTTAAAATTAGCCTAAAATCAAGGAAATTATAAAAAACAGCGGGTAAGTTTTCGTTACAATATTTGCGCGAGAAAGAATTTTAACGAAATCAGTTTAAAATAGACTCGAAATATGTTCAAAAAATTACCTATGAATCAATTCGGATCCGAGGTGGAATTCAATGCTGTTGACCGCTTCTCATATCTTGCTTTGTTTTTAAGATATACCCTCCAGAGAAATAGAATTTGTCCCAATTGTTTTCTTATCTAATATTTGGTCATTCACGCGGCTATATCTCAAATATTAAAGTAGATATTGAGATGCACTTAACGGCATTGAATTTCCTATACTTCAAATAAACAAAACTTTTACCAATTTTTATTTTTCAAAACTTTCCACCAAAATTTTCTCATAAAACATTTTTTGAATAATATATGAAAAACTAGAAAAGATATGCCCGTAAAGATTGTACCATTGGATTCAGGAAATGAAAATGCATATGTGTGTAATTTTTGTTGCAACAATCGAACAAGAATGAATTTTAGAGCAAATAGCCTTTAAAAAACCCTTAGGAAATAATTTTAAAAATGTAATTGTTTAAAATTTGCTTATAACTCGTTTTCGACCCTAGGAATTGTATCTTCATATGTCGCTTAGTTTTTACAATATGGACATAAATAATAATACAAAATTACATTTTTATATCGTAACAAACATTAACCATCAAATTTGACACACCCGGTTCTAAATTATTTAGAAATGCTTCATTGTAAAAAATATGTTGTTTTGATTCAATATTGAACAAACAACGTTTTAGTTTCTTTTGGGACAGTTCCGTTGGTAAGAATGAAGGAAAAGGAAAGCGTATTATTAAATAAAGAGCTAATTACATCTCGTAGCAATTTCTCAACCAATAACTCATCTGATACTAACAGCTTCTGATCAGAATCTTTCCCGGAACAGACACTTTCATTTCCGCAAAATTTCGTTAGAAAGATTTGAGAGGTGACAAACTATGAACCCAACTCCAACTTCGAAGGAACGGTTTATGAAGGACTCTGTTATCGAGAAACAAATAAATACATTCTGCAATTTGCTCCAAGTTTGGAGAGAAAAGTCCAGCGGATTGATTCCGTTAATGCTCCACCGGTAAACTTCGGGGAAACTTCGCCATTCCCGCGGGAACAGCCAGACGTAACACAAATACGATCTGATATATCACAGCGATCACTTCAATTATACCCACAAAATAATTGGTCAGTAAAAATTTCATTATACAATAATGCAGCAAACAAATACGTTGTTTAACGTATAACTTGTTTTTTAAAATAACTTTCTCCATAATTTTAGGCAATGTTTTAGTTGACTATGGATTGGGTAGGCTTGAAAGCAGTTTTATGAATATAGATATTTAATGAAAATCGTGCGACACTAATTATCAACCAATAGAAACATTGTATTAAGCATAGTTACCATGGTAATATAACAATTTCGTGAAGATTTTTCATTACTTGTCCTAACTAAACAAAAATAATAAGGGGGATTTTTTTCGTGAATTTGACATTTAAATAGTTATTTTTGTGTTAAGTGCTCAAAATGAGTGTTTTTTTGTTGCACGTGAGAATGTTACTTTTAGTCGAGACCGCATGTCGAGACAATAAACAAGAATTTTGTCTACGAAATACAAACAACATTTTTTCTTCAACTGTAAATAAAGAATAATACAATAATTATTGGTTTATTTAAGTAAATTGAAGGAAAACAATCAACAATAATATTACATTGATACTATTGATGTGTTGTAACTAATGGAACCTGACAACAAATAATTTGAGAGCATGCGCGAGATATTCATTTTGCGCACTAGAATACGAAACAGTGCGCAAAATGAACATTGCACTAGACAGCAAAATAATGCGCAAAATGGTAATGTAAATGATGTAAAAATCACGTATTTCGCGTATTGATATTAGAGAGAATTCACCACACGTCACTGTCAACCAATAGGATCACGAATTTGTACGAAAATGAACCAATGAAATGTACATTTCGTCTGAAATTCACCACTGTTAATAATATCCTTGGTTACGAATAAAATAAATAATATTTTCAATATTTTCATAAACGTCTACATTTTTTCAGTGTACATTTAATATTCAAAATTTTCATCACTGCAATACCTAATTAATAATGTGCAAATAAATACCTAACTATTCTTGTTAATTAACTCTTGTTTGATAAATTCTTACGGAAATAGGAAACACAACTCGTGCTTCGCACTCGTTATGTTTCCATTTCCATAACAACTCATAAATTTTGTCAAAATATTTTCAGCAATTTTCATACTACTTGTTATATTATATATGAAAATAATTAACATTTTTTGACAGTTGTAGAAAAAATTGTTTTTTATTGTCAATTTTATTAACTTGATACAAGTTGCCATGGATATATTATTTTATCAGTGCTTGATTATTTTAAGCAAAGTATAAACACATTGTTGAAATGCACTCTAAAATTATTCCAGAAAGAATCAGATTATAACTTAAAATTATTGGCTGGTAATACAAGCTCTGTTTTTGGGTGTTCTAAGAGCACGTTTATAACATGTTAGAGATAGCTAAAACACCTAAAAATACTGCTCTTAAAACAGGCCAAAAACAGAGCTTGTGCTACCAGCCATTGTTATTATTATTTGAATGATTTCCTTGTAAATAATTTAGAATCGTTTGACGGTAAAATATCTGTCAGTGTTCAAACAACGAAGTGTGTTTTCTAGGGTGGGATTTAAAGAGAAACTTAGGGGTAAATTGGGCCACTTCGTAACAAGAGTAGAACTGTATTTCGGGTTAATGTGTGTTTCTAAAGAGATCAGCAATTATCCGGGGATTATCGCGAAATAGGTAGGGTCCATGAGGATTCTAGCCAACCGCTTTATTGCTGTCCTCTGCGTTCACTGTTTTGTGACTTGCGCTCATTCGGGAGTATTTTGCGGTGTGTCTCTCAGCAGAGACGCCAAATCTCTCTTGGTTTACTGATCCTCCAGATACTCAAGTGTACTATCTCGTTCATAAAATGTTCGGTCTAATCATATCTTTCGCTATCAGCAATAATTAAATATATAACAAAGAACCGCAATTTTTAAACTTGAATAATAATTCACTTCAAGAAATGAAGTGAATTTACAGAGAAAATATAAATTACTTCGTTATCAGGAACTATACAAATACTTGATAAAACTTTAACTAAATTTTTACTACTCATTTTATAGATAACTTTACTAGAAGCAGATATTTGTAACTTTGCTATATTTTTCAAATAAGTTCGACTTGAGAAAAGTTCAATACTTTCTTTCAGAACCTCAAGAGATTGAGGATACATCTTTGATCATAGAATAATTAAGAGAACGAAGTACATACATATACCGGGTGTCCACTTTTTTCCAAACATAGGATATTCAATGTTAAAATTTTGATTTAGCGATATCTCTTTACCTATTAATTTTAGAACAAAAGTATACTGAAGAAAAATGTTCAGAATGAAAAACTGCATTAATAAAGTATAAGTTTGTTCAATTGTTTCATATATCCGAGTTAGAAGCAAAAGAAAATACAGGCTTTAAATCAATTATCAGAGTGCCATGAGAAATAAAACAAATTAGATAACTTAATGATAGGTATTTATTTGTCTAGATAATGTAGAAAAAAGAAAATAATAGTTGCTATAATTAAATATATATAAATAAATATATCATCACGCCTTTTACCCATTACTGGGTGTGGCACTTTGCCGAAGCAAATCTCGGTAAGTAATATATTTTTTCGCGGTTACCAGCCGTCAAATCACGCTCCCCAAAGATATTAGTGGAGGGGGTACCACAGAGGTAGATTTAAATTTAAATGTTTGTCGGCTGTGGGGATCGAACCAGGGTTCTCAATATCCACAGGCCGACTCGATACCACTGAGCCACCTACCCCATTATATAATTACTATAATTAATTTTATTATTAAATTAAATGCTTGAATAAATAAATTAGAGTAAGCTTCCAATTCTGGTCCAATATGTCAAATAATGTCAGACACAACAAACAAATTATTGTTTTATTTCTCATGGCACTCTGATAATTGCTTTAAAGCGTGTATTTTCTTTTGGTTTTAACTCGGGCATAAGAAACAATTGAACAACAAACTTATACTCTATGGATGCAGTTTTTCATTCTGAACATTTTTCTTCCGTTGAATTTTGTTCTAAAATTAATAGGTAAAGAGATATCGCTAAATCAAAATTTTAACATTGAATTTCCTATGGTCGAAAAAAAAAGTAGATACCCGGTATATATATAAACAATTTTCACCAATTTAAATCTACCCCTGTGGCTCCAGCTCCACTAACATCTTTGGAGGCCGTGATTTGACGACTGGTAATCGCACTTCACGCGAAGAAATATATCACTTACCGAGATCTACTTAAGGCAGAGTGCCACACCCAGTAATGGGTAAAGGCGTGATGATATGTTTATTTATTTATATTATATATAGATCTGCAATTACAGTTGTTAAATGAAAATTAATTTCTTATAATTAAACAGCGTCCAATAGACAGATTAGTGCCGAAATTCAAACAAGGGGTGTCTGAAAACTTAGATAGTTTATCATATTGTCTTATTGGTTGTTGATAATAACTTAACCATGTTTGCTTAAATTATGTTTTTATACTTCATTATGAATTAAAATATAAATAACGTTTGAAGATTATATTTTTTACTGAGCGTAAAACGAATAGTATTAGTAGTATTTCTTTGCTAATCATAATTACTAATTAAGTGTTTGTGAAAACAGCTTAATGTATGAGAGTAGCTCTGGGCAATTGATATAAAAAGCAGAATGCAGGTAATGTGCAAACAATGTAGTAAAAAAGTGCCACACGCTTCATTAGAGCAAAGGATACTCCCGCCATTTCACTCTAGATGGACCAAATCAATTGCTTTGTGCTTCACCGTATTTCATTAGCGTCCAAACCCGTACATTTAAAACATTTTAAAACACCCGTATATGCGCCAGGGTTGATTGGATTGCGAACGCGGTAAAAAGTATAAAAGAATCGAAGCCGTAACCATTGACCCGCGAATTCAGCAGATCAGGGATTTCAGGAGAGAATGAGAGAAGAGTAGAGAGATTAGATGAGACGGATAAGTGGGGACTGGGTAAATAAGCTCCCGGAACTGGTCGGTACATTTCAATCTTCCCGGATAGACATATCGGCCAGGATTATCACCTGCCTTACGACTGTCATTCTACATTAATAATGTACATTTCTTTGTTTCTTTTGTATCTGCCATTAAATTACTTATTTTTCTAATCATAATCACTTCTTTTATCTGCTTCCTTCATTATTATTTTATTTTTCACAGCGGAAATAAAAGACGGTCTCCATGATATCAAATTTGAGACAGAAATAACACATTTTAATCCAATATGCCACTATCAAATTTCTGTTTTGTTTGTATCTGTGGTAACTATTGCAGTAAGCGCGCATCTAATATGTTTTCGCGCGTTGCCATCGGAAACACGCGTATTTTACATGTTTTTCTATTGTTCTATTGTTTACGATGACAAATAAGAGTGTAATTCTCAACTTTTCATAGCAATCGCAGAATAAACTATAATATATCTAAGACTTTAGATTTTTTGATAGTGGTAATTTAAATACCAACTAAAATTTTATAAAAATAATAATTTAAGGTTTACAAAAATAGTTATTTATGTATTAAGAGTGTAAAGTGATTCTTTGTTACTCGAACACGGTAATTGCAGCGCGAGCCGAAAGCGTGAACTGCAATAGTGTAAGAGGAACAAAGACACTTTATGCTCGTGATACACACATTATTTTGTCTACGATTGCATCTTAAAATTATTAAAAAAACGTATGCATACTGAAAATAAATTCGTTCTGTCAACTGTCAATATGACAAGTTACTGTTTTGTTTGAATCCCTGGTAACTATTGAAATAAGCTCACATTTAACGTCTTTTTCGCGCGTTGCCATTGGAGACGCGCAAAAAAGATTTTTTTCGATTGTTCCACAGAAAACGTCAACTTTACGATGACAAATGAGAGCGTAATTGTCAACTTTTCATACCAATCGTAGAAAATAGTTATTAGTGTATTAAGAGCGTAAAGTGATTCTTTGTTACTCGAGCACGGTAATTGCAGCGCGAGCCGAAGGCGAGAGCTGCAATAGTGCAAGAGGACCAAAGACACTTTACGCTCGTGATACACACATAATTTTTTCTACGATTGCATCTTAAAGTTATTAAAAAAGTAGGTATACGTCTAAAACTAAATTCGTTTTGTTAACTGTCAATATGACAAGTTTCTGTTTTGTTTGTATCCCTGGTAACTATTGAAATAATCTTTTTCGCGCGTTGCCATTGGAAACGCGCGAATTTAACGTCTTTTTCGCGCGTTGTCATTGGAGACGCGCAAAAAAGATTTTTTTCGATTGTTCCACAGAAAACGTCAACTCTACGATGACAAATGAGGGCGTAATTGTCAACTTTTCATACCAATCGTAGAAAAAAGAACTTTTTGTCTCCGATCCTCTACAAATATCACTTCTCATTAATTAACTTATGATGCCATTAATTGTAATTTATTTCGCTAGTATTAATTGATAATTGTAATAACTAATTAAACTGGATCTCACCTTCAATAACACCCACACATTAAATCCTAGGTTATCTGCTCAAACTCCCTCCCTAAATTTCACCAACCACGTCAAACAGTTGAAGGCAGTGATTATGCCAGTAACATAGTTCTTTGTAAAGCTTGCGCGAACAACATTGTATATAGCAGTGCACCTCCACCAAATATCGTGCTGGGGTTTCAGCAACTGTTCTCTGGTGGTGGCGTACAGCATACATGTATCATAATAATTTGCAGCGAAGCGAGGCGCGGACCAATTATGGCCGGGCATTATCCGGAATAATCCGGGCGAACGGCCATGTCGGTTCATGCAAAACACGTCCGCTGGGATATCGAGACGGTATCGCAATGCTGCGTAAACTGTAACCGCTACCGCGGCCACTGCGGTTAATTGTGTTTAGAGCTTTATTATATCGTATGTTGTATGTATACACGTGTAAAATGAGCCTGCTTTTGGATCAAGTATCTCCAGAACACTTTTATATTTCATTTCCCCATAAAAGATACAGACTACAATATATATAAGATATACATCAAATAAAATGCTTGCAACACACTGACTATGTTTACCACATACTACGATTTCTCCTAACTAGTAACTAGTGATTACCCTCGCTTTTTTAAAGTAACTTTCATATAACCTGTTTAACCCACTTTTTCCAGACGGAGATAGATTTAATACTAGCAGCGCTATATTGCTGATTGTAATAAATTTATCTGAAATAATTTCACATGGATTCAAACATAATTGTATGTGTCAAAAGTGTCAGTGTCAAATTGTCTCAAATTGTTGTTTATTATGAAACATGATTACGAAATAGTTATTTATGTATTAAGAGCGTAAAGTGATTCTTTGTTACTCGAACACGGTAATTGCAGCGCGAACCGAAGGCGAGACTTGCAATAGTGTAAGAGGAACAAAGACACTTTACGCTCGTGATGCATACATAATTTTTTCTACGATTGCATCTTAAAATTATTTAAAAAAACGTATACGTACTGAAAATAAATTCATTCTGCGAACTGTCAATATGACAAGTTTCTGTTTTGTTTGTATCTCTGGTAACTATTGAAATAAGCGCGCATTTAATAACTTTTGCATTGAACGTCTTTTCCGCGCGTTGCCATTGGAGACACACAAAAATAGTTATTTGTGTATTAAGAGCGTAAAGTGATTCTTTGTTACTCGAACACGGTAATTGCAGCGCGAGCCGAAGGCGAGAGCTGCAATAGTGTAAGAGGAACAAAGACACTTTACGCTCGTGATGCACACATAATTTTTTCTACGATTGCATCTTAAAATTATTCAAAAACATGTAGGTACTGAAAATAAATTCGTTTTGTCAACTGTCAATATGACAAGTTTCAGTTTTGTTTGTATCTCTGGTAACTATTGAAATAAGCACGCATTTAATATCTTTTTCGCGCGTTGCCATTGGAAACGCACGCATTTAACGTTTTTTTCGCGCGTTGCCATTGGAGACGCGCAAAAAAGATTTTTTCGATTTTTCCACAGAAAACGTCAACTTTACGATGACAAATGAGAGCGTAATTGTCAACTTTTCATAGCAATCGTAGAAAAAGATATTTTTCGATTGTTCCACAGAAAACGTCAACTTTACGATGACAAATGAGAGCGTAATTGTCAACTTTTCATAGCAATCGTAGAAAAAAGATAATTATGTTAATTGAACTTGTTTTTCAAGCATGACAATTTCATTTTAGTAACATTGAATAAAATAGAAAATATATATGAAAGGATTAGAAGCAAGGGCTAGAGGTTACGAATAATATTTACTTTTGTAGAACAGAAATGGTTAGAAAATTTTCGAATGAACATGTCAAAATAAATGTTAAACTTGTCACAATTGTTTCAAATTGTAATTAATCTGTTAATTTATTCTTATTATTAACTCAAAAGGTCATAGAGGCAAAATGTCAAATTATATTAACTTGTTTATATTTTTTAAGTATTTATATTTTATAGGTTATCACGCAAAATATCAAGCGGATTTGTTAAAGTGACTTCACTAATCACTGATTTGATACGTTTATGATACATATTTAAGCCGCTTAACTATAGCAGATACAGATTCAAGTGACTTAACTGGTTCGTAGTAAACGTAGTCAGTGTAAAATTGGTTCCAATTTTTTTAATGGTAAAAAAGCACAGGGATAATTAAATAAACAAATAGATATATCATTATATTTTTACCCAGTACTGAATGTGGTACTTTGCCGTAGTAGATCTTGGTATCTACTCCAGTTGAAGTAAATTGATATGCTGTAATTGGTATTAATTTCGTGTTAATCTATATTAAAATGATGAGTATTTATGGTTTCAATTAGCGATAAAAGAATTAATTTTAATTGAATGTTCCGCGTGAACATTTAATACCATTTAACCCTAAATTACAAAACAACACCCATGTCTTATAATCTTAGTATTTAATGATCGTTTAAGTTGATCTACCTGCTCCATCAGTTGATGATTATCGTTCCGTAATGTTGGCAACGATGTTATTGACGAACGTCCACCAAAAACGAGCTTTTAATTAGAAATAATTTCTTGTTGTGCATGTGGATCAATTAAATAAGTATTTCACTGTAAGTTCGTGAAGTCTAAGCCCTCTATGGCGGGTTGTGGTTGTCGTTGTCATTGTCGTTATTAGCCGGGCGGGTTTTTTCCAGTCATTAAGTTATCAGCGATGGCGGTGGCTGTTCATGGCATATGGCCGCTGCTCGTTTATCATCCACGCCGCCTCGATCCGGGTTCGACGCTGCTCCGGACCCTGACAAAAACAGCTGACGGTCGCGTCGTGTGTGGAGCGGAGAGGAGTGGAGAGAGTGCTCATTAACTGTGTGTTTGTGTTTATTGGCCAGCGCCACTTTACTGTGTAAGCGATACAAAACCAGAGAATGGAATGAAAGAGAGAGAGGTGCTTTTTGAGTGATTTATGATTACGAAGCTTTACCTACATTTCTATTTTTAATTCGGTTGTCATTATATAACAATTGAATCTAGTACACCAGATCTTTGGCTTTATTGATTGTTTATTACGTGATATTAATAGACAATTATTAAATGATTTTATTTTATATTTATAACGCATAAATTTTAATAAACCAAAACATTATAAATCCATCATATCTACCAACAATTTTACCACAACATAGAATAGAAATTTACAATAAACATTAATGCCACCCTTATAAAATAAAATTACAATTGCACAACAAATCTTTTATGCCTGGAAATTAAATCATTTTAAATAAAATCTAAAGTTCCTACTGATTTTTATCTTGCATATTATTATGGAGTAAGTGGCTCAGTGGTGTTGAGTCGGTCTGTAGAATGGGGAACTGGGGTTCGATTCCCACAAACAATTTTCACCACGCTTACATAGAGTGTCTACGTACATTTTTATGGATTCACTTTCAAAAACAAGCACAGGGCGACACTCTTTTTCTTTCTAATCTTTCTGACTCATTTTCAGTTACTATAGAGTGTCTAACCATAATTGTTTAGAATTTACTTGCAAAACAATCGAAGTAGATGCTTCCTTCATTTCTTTATAGATTCGTTGTTAGACTGGGCGTAAATGATAGAATTATAAAACGGATGTACAGGACAGAATGGATGGATGTGATTCAGGGTTTGTTATGTGATGAGGGATTTTGGGTGTGAGGAATAAATAAGCTTGCATGGAAGGAACGTTAAAGTGCCATGATAAGAATGTTGGACGAGGACTGATATTTTGATGTTCTGTCAATGTTTCATGGGATTGTGCTACCCCATATAATAGGATACATCGTGATGTTATATACAAGGTATTTCTATACCTCTGTACGAAACTTTAATGACATATATAATACTGATTATAGAACAAAAATAATTTTTTTGGAAGGGTATTTCATTCCTAGTAAACATTTTTTAGGAATTTTGCGCCGCTTCTCCATACACTCATAGCATATCCACTAATTCACTGTTACTATACATTTTTCTTAAATTTCGCCCACAACAACTTACCCTTTCAATACCGTAAACAAAATCAGACTAGGTACTCAAATAAAAACAAGGCATTACACCAGGTACCTACATAATAACTAATTAATAAATGATTATTTGTAGGCAGTGTTTATACTTTTATTTCATTTGTAACATAAATATAAATAATTAAATGTACTATTAAATCAGTGACACTAAAAATATTGAATGGGGTAGGTGGCTCAGTGGTATCGAGTCGGCCTATGGATCTTGAGAATCCTGGTTCGATCCCCACAGCCGACAAACAATTTTCACCAATTTAAAAAATCTACCCCTGTGTCTCCTCCACCACTAATATCTTTGGAGGCCGTGATTTGACGGCTGGTAACCGCACTTCACGCGAAAAAATATATCACTTACCGAGATCTGCGTAGGCAGAGTGCCACACCCAGTGATGGTTAAAAGGCGTGATGATATATTTATATTTATTTTATTTATAAAAATATTGACTAGGAATGAAATACCCTAATATTTGCGAATTTTAAAAAACATATTTTTGTTCTATAATCAGTATATCAAATTATATATATCATTAAAGTTTCGTGCAGAGGTATAAAATTGTCAATTGTTTTATAATTGGTTGATGACAAATTAAAAGAAATTATCTAAATCATATAGTCTATAATGAAACCCGACCCCTTAGAGTAAGTTGCATATGAAACTCAAAGCGCCTACAGATATTTGAGAAGGTTGTAGAAGACTTGAACCCGGAAATTTCATGAATAATAATGCAAAGTGAAGTGCCAATGCAATTTTCTACAAAAAAATGTCTTATCTAGCTTAGGATATTCTCAATTCAGTCAAAATTCCAATTCCGTCGCATCGTTGAAGCGAAACATCGAATTCAGTGCGTGCAATTTTCAATCTACTACGATCCTATTTAGGGAGAAGTAGCTGTCTTCACGAGAACATTTGAATTTATTGGGTTTATTTATAAATGTACCAGTAGCCGCTTTGCACCAAAATGTTCCTGAAGTTATGTAGAATTTTTCAAATCAAATAGTTAGACACTGAATTAGATTTATTTTAGTGATATGACATGTTTGCTTCAAATAAAACAGTTTCATAGATGTAATCACTAAATTACCTTGCTTTGAAATTTGCTTTATGTCATTTAATATAGATAACTAGTTGATGATTTTTATGCATTTCATAAAATTATATAATTTATCATGACGTAATCTATTTAATTACATAAAATGTCCTTTATTTCTTTTCTGCTGCATAGCTAAAGTTAATTATTCATGCTTCGTCTATTTTAAGTTTCTCTTTAAATATTTAAGCAAGCTGAAATTAACTGTATTGATCATTTAAAGTCTATTCAATCTTTTATTACGCTACTTCGAATTGGACTGAATACGGAATTTCTTTCGAAACATATTTCAAATAAGTTTATTTACGACAAATTTAGTTTCTCATTTTTCTTATCAGGAACTTTTAACAAAAAAGTATAAAAGACCTAATTTTAAAACTAAGATTAAAAATACTACTTTGTAGAACAATTAACAACTAACTAACATCTTTGTGGGTCGTGATTTGACGGCTGCTAACCGCGAAGAAATATATCACTTACCGAGATCTGCCTACGGCAGAGTGCCACACCTAGTAATGGGTAAAAGGCGTGATGATATATTTATTTATTTATTTTATAAATATACAATGTATACTATATAAAAATAAAATACATTTAGACAAATTTAATTATAGTTAGTGGCTTCGTAGGTAGAACATCTGTCCCAGAAGCGCCAATTATTTAGTTCAAATCTCTTAAAAATACCATTGCGTAGAACAATTAACAACAGAAAATATTAATTACAAAATGTATCAAACTATTTTGAACATACTTATTTAGATTCTAGTAGTTAGTAGCTTTGTGCGTAGAACACTAAAACTGGACAATATATAAAATGTGTCAAGATCTTTTGAAGGTACTACAGCCAGTCGTGGTTCCGTGAGTAGAATATTCGTCCCAAAAGCGACAGCTAATGAATTCAAACTTGGCTGACAAAATTTATATAAACAAAATACGATTGAATTTAAGTCATTCGTCATTTTTAATAATTTCTACAAAATGTATCAAGATCTTTTGAAGGTACTACAGCCAGTCGTGGTTCCCTGAATAGAATATTCGTACCAAAAGCGACAGCTAATGAATTCAAACTTGGCTTACAAAATTGATTGAATCTAAGTCGTTCGTCATTTTTATGAATTTCTACAAAATGTATTAATATCTTTTAAAAATACTTAGTAACATTCTACTAGTTAATTGTAGCTTTGTGCGTAGAACACTTGCCCCATAAGTTACAACAAGTTCGTGCAAATCTAGCTGCTTACAATTAAAAAGAAAATACTAGTATAAAAACTAGAAATTATATAATACAAAATGTTTGAAGGTTCTATAGTCAGTTGTCAATAAAATATTCATCCCAAAAGCGACAGCTAAATTTATATCAAAAAAATACGATTGTATCAAAGTATTTCGTAATTTTGATAAATTTCCTGTTGTATAGAGTAACAGATAATGATCTTATATTATTTTATATCTAGAGTTAACCTCCCTCATTTGTAGGCTCATTAAAAATAATTTATGAAGGTCACCTCAAACATTAGATTAAATTACAATAACAATAATTAGCATGACAATGCAAACACCATCGTCTAATTGCGGTTACATCCCATACCGGAGTTAGTCCATCCGGCGATAATTTAGCTCCGGGAACATGGAAACTCCGGAGTCAGAACCCCGGGAAGTAAGTGTGGTAGAGTCACTACTCTTCCACGTAGATCTGTTTTCTATCCGGAGGTTACTGATAAATTCTCGAAATAAATTTACCTAAACAAACAGCTACAAAACCCTAGGATGGTTGGTAATACGTTTAGGGACGGATTAAGATAGATTTGTACGGGGTTTAACTGGAAGACAAATATACAAATGGGGCGACCTTTCTAAGACATCTTCGTACCACATGTGCTTATAGTTAAGACATTAACTATTGTACTTTTTCTTTTGTCAAATCTGTGAAGAACTAAATTATGGGTTGTATTTAACAACAAAATCATATTGATCTGATCTCCAAATATTTATCATTCCCCACCAAAGTTTTGATCCCAAATATTTCATATTGGTACCCAGAAAACTATACTTATCAATTTAAGCACCAAATAATTAATTTTGTTAAAATAGTATGCTATATATTAAGGACAGGCGCGGTGGCCGAGCGTGTTAAGGCACATCTCTTAACATACTGTGACGTCACTCGAGCCAAGGTTCGTCAGTTCGAATCCGCCTGTCGACAATGTGTAATTTGTCGTAAAATATAAAATACAGCTACATGTATTTATCACACTCGGGCGCTATAAGCTAGTCACTTATACGCCTTAAATAATGTAGCATTCGAGTACGAAAACCGGCAGTACGGCAGTGTTAAAACTGCGGCTCGGTGTGTCCGGTAGGCCCAGGTCCGATTTGGGCAGTAGCGCCACAGATGATGATGATGATATATTAAGGAAGAAAAGTTAATACACTTCTTAAACAACCCCAATACATAAATTGATTATTCTTAAAAAAATATTAAGTGGCTCAGTAGTATCGAGACAACCTGTGGATTTGTGAACCCGGGTTCGATTCCCACAGCTGACAAACAATTTTCTTTACATTAAAACTGCCCTTATGACTTTCCCTTCACTAACATCTTTCAGGGCCGTGAGTTGACGGCTGGTAATCATACTTCACGTGAAGAAATATTTCATTATAGCAGATCTCGGTAAGTGATATATTTCTTCACGTGAAGTACGGTCACTAGCCGTCAAGTCACCGCCCTCAAAAATGTTAGTGGAGGGGGAGCCACAGAGATATTTTGAACGTGGACAAAATTGATTGCTGGCTGTGGGAATCGAACCCGGGTTCTCAAATCCACAGGTTTATTTGATACCACTGAGCCACCTACCCCATGTTTTTGGTGTCATTGAACTCAATTTTTTTATCTGGACGTGGAAAAAAATATTGACATGAAAATAGATGGGGTAGGTGGCTCAGTGGTATCGATTTTCACCAAATTAAATCTACCCCAATGGCTCCTTCTTTACTAACATCTTTGGGGGTTATGATTTTACGCATTTCACGCGAAGAAATATATCATTTACCGAGATCTACTACAGCAAAGTGCCACATGCAGTAATGGATAAAAGGCGTGATGATATATTTGTTTAGTTTATTTATAGAAATGAAATAGAGAAGACCTGGGTTTGATTCCCACAGGCGACAAACAGTTTTCTACAACTATAGCTTCCCCTCCACTAACATATTTGGAGATCGTGATTTGACGGCTGGTAATCGCATTTCACGCGAAGAAATATTTCACTTATCTAGATTTGCTACGGAAGAGTGCCACACCCAGTAATGGGTGAAAGGCGTGATGTTATATTTATTTATTCATTTATAAATCAACTTTATGGGGTAGGTGGCTCAGTGGTATCGAGTCGGCCTGTGGATCTTGAGAACCTTGGTTCGATCCCCACAGCCGACAAACAATTTTCACCAATTTAAAAAATCTACCCCTGTGGCACCTCCTCCACTAATATCTTTGGAGGCCGTGATTTGACGGCTGGTAACCGCACTTCACGCGAAAAAATATATCACTTACCGAGATCTGCTTAGGCAGAGTGCCACACCCAGTGATGGGTAAAAGGCGTGATGATATATAAATCAAACTATCTAAAAATATTCATAATTCTGTTTAAATATTCTTATTTCTATTTTAATCAAGTTTAAAAATAATTAATCCGGAAGCGTGCACTGCATAATTCATGTAAACAATACTAATGATAATTACAACCGACAACATTGCATTATTCTTTTTTCTGGATCATTGAATTTCTAATGATGCCTGAAGTGAAGATAACTAAAATCGCAATATAAATAATGCGGATTCCATTTATTTCTGTCATTATTAATTTAGCATAAACACTGCAAAATGATGGTACGTTTGTTGCTATTGTGCTTTTTAATGTACTGCTTCCCAGAGATAGAATGCGGGTCTTTCGTAAGTAAAATCAATTATTTTTCGTTATAGTTATTTGTATTTCGAGGCTAGAAATTGTAATCAAGTTCTGCAAAAATACTTTCAACCAAAAGAATGAACAACTTTTTTTATGGTCAGATATTAAGATAAATTGGTTTTTAATTGAAATTTACAAGTTTTTAAGTGTAGACAACAAACAATATTTCAAACAAAACTTATTAAAAAATGTTCTGCAATTATTCACTTTCTGTCACTGACTAGAAAATTTTCTTTTTCTAATATTACTTGTGGAAATTTTCATCACTCAATTTACTTATGATAGTAACCGTTTCCCTCACTAGTGAGGAAAATTTATTACTTTCATCACTAGTGAACGAAACGGTTACTATCACAACTAAATTGAGTAAGGGAAATGTCATTTGACCTGGTGACCAAGGAAACGTAATGTGTATACAACTCCTTTGATTTATATAAAATAATTATTAAATACTTTTAGTTTTAATGTTGAAAAAAATAGTATCTCCAGTAGGTAGTAGCTCGAGTTCCAACTGTCGTACTCGTTTTGCAATTAAACCCTTTCCTCACTAGTATTACAATATACTATTATTACGACATTGCCAGAAGGTAAAATTTTCTACCCTCTGTGGTGAGATTAAACTGATAGTTTTATTTCCTAGGACAGAAAAGTAAAATCATGCAAATAAGTACTGAAAAAAAATATAACAATATGATTTATAATAATTAAATTTATCTAAATTAAAAAATTGACAGTGTAAAAAAAAGATATGTATTAGGATTGGAAAATAATTTTGTTCTAATAAATGCTGAAGATGATGGGTTAACCATCGAAACGTCCAATAAATAAATAATAGTATTCAAGGATCCTAAAGCCATATATTCTTTCAAATTATACATCTTAACAAATAAACAAATAAAACACGGAAAAATTAAAAATTACAGTTAATAAAATTATGGTTTTGATACGATTTATTAAATACCTTAGGAAATTGTTATATCGGAGAATATTATATATTTATTCAGGAAGATCTGCAACGCATGTTAAGGTTCTTTTGATACCATCAATTACATCAAAAGCTTTATAAAGCATTGCAAAACGAAAAATTATAAACTTAATTAAAATACCATTTATATAAGTAAAGTTTAAAATTTCAAATTGAGAGTGAATCTGACAATAAAAAGGTAGAGAACAATTTTATGAAAGATGTTTTTAAAAGCAACGTTGCAGATTATAACGAATAAAGAATAATAGTTTGAAGTTGGGTACAGTAAACTGTTTATTATTAATCGAAAGGTATTAAATCCTAATTTTATTAGATTGGAAAACCCCATGTCGAAGTCCAAAAAATCTACCCATGCGAAGAATACCCCGACCAACCAATGAAATCATTTATTGAGATCGAAACCTATAATCACTCAGTGCAGCTCCTTACCGGAAATATGAGTTTTCCGGAACCGCTTGACAGATCTTTCAAGGTTGATTCCTTCAACAATCGATAGATTCAATAATCAAATAGAATATTATAGGTTAAAGCTATTGTATCTCGATTGGTTAATGGTAAATGGAAGAAAGATGTTCAGCTCGAGAAAGATGATCCATGCAATTCGTTGAAACTTATGCTTGGACAACTGTATCTCCAGTTATTGAAGGAAGCCAATATTTCAGGATGTCCTATTAAGCGGGTATATTGTAGAAATATTGTTTGGTGGTGACTATTGGGAGTGAATGATAATTATTCTTTCGTAATAGTTGTTGATATATCGAAGTCTTCTAAGATACGTCCAACTAAAAGTGTGCACAACATAATTTTCTATGTTCAAAAATTAAGGTTAATCAACTTTTAATTAAAATTTATAAAAATATTAAATGTACGCAACTAAGAATATTACAGAAAACACATAAATATAAAAAAATGTTTTGCAATTATTCATTTTGTGTCACTAACTAACATTCGAAAAGCCTGTTTTGTTGCTAATTGTAGAAAAATTTAATTTTTTAACTGTACTTGTGGAAATGTCATTTTCCTCACACAATTAAGTTTTGATAGTAATCGTGTCCCTCACTAGTGGGAAAAGTTATTTTTCGTAACACATGCACAAGAAACATGTTCTTATTCCCTAATTTTAGAGAGAGAAACACTGCTTTTCTCCCCTAGGGATATGTTTCTCTCCCTAGAGACTACGTTTATTAGCTGTTTGCGACGTTTTCTAGCTAACTAATTACGCAACCCATATTTGACATTTGTCCAGAGAAGACAGTAATTTTTGTGCACTTGTTACGAAAAGTATAATATACTTCACGGGAAGGTGCGATTATCCCTTGTGTGAAGTTGGCAAATTCACACGTTGGAATAATCGCTTGTTTCCCTCCCTTGATGCATAACATACTATACTTTCATCACTAGTGAGGGAAACGGTTACTAAATTGAGTAAAGGAAATGTCATTTTACATGGTGATCAAGAACACGTGATGTTCATTTGCAAATACAACTCCTTTGATTTATATAAAATAATTATTGAAAAAGTAAATTTGGTGGCGATTGTTGGGAGTAAATGATATTTATATTTTTTGTTTTTAATCTATAAGAAGTTTTTTATAGAAGAATATTTCAAATAAAAATCATAGAATATTTAGTTCTTCGTGCTTTTATTTGAAGCATTTTTCTTTAAAATAATTAAGACACGTTTGACACTAGAACATGTATAATGCAATATTTTTGACTATCAAAAACTAACATTTTTATTTTCCTGAATTGACAGAACAAAGTTATACTTTTTATTCCTAGAGAAGAGTAATAAAACTGTTACTTTTTTCATGAATTTAAAACCGGAGTGTATCAAACAAATAAGTGAAAAAAAAATAATTCATGACGTATTGTACACATATTTTTGCATATAAGCTTCTTATAGATATTTATATTTCAATAGTAAAAAACAATTAAACCATTTTTTTGCTGTTTTTATTCTTACTAATATGTACAAATAGTTATTTTTGTATTAAGTGCCCAAAATGAGTGTTATTGTTAGTCGGGACAAAAAAGTCATTCGAGCACGCCGAAAAGCAAGAATTTTGCCCACGAAATACAAACAACATTTTTTCTACAACTGTAAATAAAGAATAATATAGTAATTATTGATTTATTTAAGTAAATTGAAGGGAAATAATTAACAATAATATGAATTTGATACTATTGATGTGTTGTAACTAATGGAACCTGAGAAATAATAATTTGGGGGCGTGCGCGAGATACTCATTTTGCGCTCTATGGTGCAAAATAATGTACAAAATACTTGTTGTCAAGATAATGTAAATGATATAAAAAACACGTGCTTTGCGTATTGATATTAGAGAAAAAATAACGAACATTTTGTGACAGTTGTATGAAAAGTTAATTTTACTTCTCTAGGAATGGAAAGTAAAGTTATATCCATGGCAACGGAAAAACAACAAATAATATTTGATAATAATGACAACTATTTGACATTTGTCAATAAAACTTCATTTCTGAAAAGTTTACATTCTGATGACAAAAAGAACTATATGTATACTTCACGAAGAAATTGTCACACAAATAACTATAAAATACTGTTGAATAATTGAAGTATACATCATTGTTTGAATAATTTATTTAATTTAATTGTATTATTTTGCTTATATAGTAACTATGAAGTATTTGTATAGGGGGCACACGAAGTAAAGAATTTTAGGTTAGAAGCAAATGCGGTTCCACTGGTATATGCAACGGGAAAGTTCCTCCTTGAAGCGTTTTTTATCAAAAACAAGGCAGTTAAATTATGCTTGAAAATCGTTGCTGATATTTCGATGGAGTAGAGTTTATTTTAAGTCTTTGTATGAAGATAAATAAATATATTGAGTTCCAAAGTTGTATCTTGCAATTTGATTAGTACTTTTTTTGCTGCACGACAATAATCATGAGTCCAAAGCTTTGCAACTATATTTTTTTATGTATGATTAAAACTTGCTAACTAGGGCTTAACAAGGGCGCTAGCGATAGGTAAAATAGTTTTCGAGATAGCAATAGTGGATAACATAAAATGAACAGCCTGTATTTGACAGTGATTGATAGTGACCAAAGCCTTGTAAAATGAGTCATTTATACTAATTTTTCTGCGATATTTTAAACCTAGTCAATTTAAGGCAAATTGTTGTGGTTTGTAACTGTTATTAACATTTATGAAATTGTTCAGATTTTGAGATTATATTGAAATTTTGATGTTGTCAGCTTAATAGACTCAATATGTCATCCGCTACTACCAACCGTCTAAAATAAAATGTTGCGTATCGTAATGAATGCTCCTTCAATACGCAACTGGGTTTCGGAGTGACTTCTTTGTAAACACAAATTAGTAAAAAGATATTAATGTGAAAAGTCCAAAATAAATTAAAAGTACTCGTATATTCTTATATTACAAATCCATAAGGATATACAGGATGATTCTGCGAAGACGAACCCCCCTTAACTTTTTTATTATAAGAAATAGACACATTTTCTTGATATCGAAGTTTTAGTATATTAAATATTCTATTTTATAACACATATAGAAATTTTTTATAAAGTCAGGTTTACATGATACGACTATCAACTTTTATTTTTCAAATGGGAACCTAGAATTATTTTATTAAAATAAAAACCGCCATTTTGTTCTCTTTTCAACGATGTATACTTGTCATAAATGTATATGAAAAAATTCGAGATAAATAAGATAATTAAGAAATATCAGAAATTATTTTTATTCAATTATTCTAGGTGGCTATGCGAAATCAAACAAATTGTAACAAGGTAAAATTAATGACAACAATGCAAATATTTATTTGTTACTTGTTTCACGTGTTTTGTCATTAATTTTATATTGTTATATTGTATTTAATTTCGCATAACCTCCTAGAATAATTGAATAAAAATAATTTCTGATATTTCTCAATTATCTTATTTATCTCGATTTTTTCTCATACATTTATAACAAGTAATACATCGTTGAAAAGAGAAAAAAATGGCGGTTTTTATTTTAATAAAATAATTCTAGGTTCCCATTTGAAAAATAAAAGTTGATAGTCATATCATGACCTGAATTTCTATATGTGTCATAAAAAATTATATTTAATATACTAAAACTTCCATATGAAGAAAATTTTTCTATTTCTTATAATAAAGAAGTTAAGGAGGGGTTCGTCTTCGCAGAATTACCCTGTATTTAACTGATTGAATTAATGTATAAGAATTATAAAGTTTGGACCTGTTACTAAATTTTTTTATTCTAGTTTCGAATAATAATCAAAGTGTATATAAAATTCTGAATAATCTATTTTCATTTGCTTTTGCTTATAATATATTATTTGTTTAGGGAACGTACTCTATAAAGAGTTTTATATTGGAGGCTAATGCGGTTCCACTGGTATACGCAACGGGAAAGTTTCTCCTTCAATTATTTTTTAACAAAAATAAGGCCGTTAATTTGTGTTTGAAAATCACTGCTGATATTTCAATGGATTAAGGTCTATTTGGTTGTTTATAAGAAGACAAATGAATAAATAAATATTGAACTTCCAAATTATGTCTCCGTTTTGATTGAAAATTTATTCCCCTTATGCCTATGGCACACTGGTCGAAGAGCATCGAAGATCTTCGATGAAACAACATAACGCACCCGTCATTAACGAAAAATAAAAGCTTCTAAAGTTGAGAAAGAAACACTAAATATCAAAAATAGACTAACGTGAAATGAGATAGAAAAGATACGAGTGAAATAAGATACGTTTATTTCATCGATGAGCTCTTCGATGGAAATAGAGGAGCCTCTATTTTTCGTCGATGACGGGTGCATTCTGTTGTTTCATTGAAGAGCTCATCGATGTTCTTTTTGCCATAGGCATTACAATACATGAATTCGAAGTTTTCGAAATCGTATTTTTTAATGTAAGACAGAAAAGTTTGCTAACTATTGCTTTTGAAACAAGGGCGCTAGCGCTGGTTGTGTTTCACTACAAGTTTTTGAGGAGATTATTCTATTCATGAAGTCCCAATTTAACGAAAAATTTATCATTTCTCTTGCTGGTACAGCAAAGGTGCTAGCTATCCCACCACGAAATCTGCTAGGCAATGTAGTTCAGTTTCTCTTGTTTCTGAGAATACTGTTCTATCCATAAACCTACAACTAACTCCCAATTCTTGAACGACAGTTTTACAATTTAATTTAAAAATATATCAATACATCTTATACTTATTACTTGGTGCTGCAGTTTGCTGGAGCATATTTTGGTAAGTAATATAATAACAAGTGAAGAACAGTTACCTGCTGTTATATCAAGACCCCCCCAAAGATGTTTGAGGTGGAGGAGCCATAAAGGTAATTTTAATTTGAACTCGGGTTCATTTGTTTTTGAGTTCACTATTCTACCAACGATGCCACAATTAAATGCCAGTCTCTTCAACGACAGTATTTCAAATTAAATTAATTATTTGATTTATTTCGACTGGCCAGCTATTACCTGTGTAGCTATAGCGCTACCTATAAAACCACAACAGTCCACAGATAACGTATCTTACTTCTGAAGCTACTGTTCTACTCACGAAACCACAACTACCTCCCAGTTTCTTAAATTAATTTTTTTTAAATTATTTACATTTGCCAAGAATCGCTTGTGAATTACTAGCGCTAACTATATAACTATATAACCACAACAACTCCAGATAGTTTACAATCACTCTTTCTTCTAAGGACACTGTTCTAGCTACGCTGCCACAATTAGTGTCAATATTTTCAACAAAAGCATTCTGCGATGTTTTAAATAAATATTTTGTTACAAAATATGCCCACAGATTTCTTTTCCCTTCCTTCAAAAATTCATAATTTATCAGCAGAATTAAAAGCTACACACATCACGCATATATATACATCGTAATTGCATTTGGCAATGTGCGATTGTTTATAATTTTTTCGAAGATCTAGAATTATATTGCACTGATTATATAACACATAATAGAATGGAGTAGATATGCTTCTAAAAGTTTCTAGGTTGCCATATATAGATAGACGAATATACACTTTCGTACATTCACCTGCTCAAGAAGTGTAAAATTATGATCTAGACTGTACGAAATAAAAAAATATGAAATCTTGCACCCGCAAATATATCAAATAGCATTGTCGTCATAGTAACAAAGTCGTACTTGTATTTTTTATTCAACAAACTAATGTCATTGCTATCTTCAAAAATTGTATATCAATTGTAAATTTGATGTTATTTCGTGATGGATCGATTTCTGTTCATTTTTATATTCGTTATACAATTATAACGATTAAAAAGGGTTGTTCAAAATTATCAGAATATAATGTATTGATCCACTCAACATATTCGATAAGTTTAACGACAAGTGTTATATAAAAAGGCTGTCATAGTATTATGAAAATATATTTTTTCGAAAACTGTCATTAAAGTTAAAATTTACATGACAACTATCAACACGCGAAATGAGTGGTTTTTGCATCCTGCAATTTTTAGATAGAAGAAAGGCTCACAATTTAATAAAATTTGTCACTTTATTTTTATGCTTAGAAACAATACTTCTATTCTTTAACAAAATTTATATTTAATGTTCCAATTGAGCAATTATTCATATTTATCCCGCTTGAGGAAGCTAACTGGTGTACTGGAATAGTTTCTTGAGAAATGCAATGCAAATCCCAATAAATCGCAGAAAAAAATTAAAACGTTTGTTTGGTTTCTATTGCCAACCAACTGTCAATTGCTGGTCAGAGAATACCAGATTTGATAGCAATTATATTACATACATTGTTGTCATGGAGCCGTTAGATGTCACATTAATTAATCCTAAACGTCAAAATTTTGTTATTACATTATTACTAATTTTGGGACATAGTTTTCGAAAAAACGTTGTTTGATACTCTATTTCGAAATGCTTTTGCACTCAAAAATAACTATTAACAATCTAGATATGGAAATAGAACGTTCAACTGAGCACGTTGTGTCTGAAAAGCATAAAATCAATTGAAATATTTTAATATTCGGATAAAATTCATTGGTTATCAAATATGCATCTATCAATATAGATGGTTTATGTAAACTTCCATGTATTTATATATTTACATATCGTGTAAAATTTACTTTAATAACACATTTCGGTGCTGGAACCCTCTGCCCTCCTAAATCCAACACTGTGAGGAATAGATGAGTATGTAAGAGAATAATTGAGGAAGAATGATTGTTGAATAATTTGTTTATAGGTTTATTCATTTAATTTATTATTAAAACTGTATTTTCTTAGGGTTCATATAGTGTAGAAAAATTCTTCTTAGCTTCGGATTTCATTCCAGTAATATACGCCACAGGATTGTTCAAAGTAGATGGTTATCTTATCAAGAATAAACTAATTCAATTTTGTATTCATATTGAAGCATTAATTACACTAGTCAAGGATCAATTTTAACTAGTTTATATTGAATTTTAATATTAGTATATATACAGGGTGTTTCACAACTTAGAGCAAAAAATTAAAGGGTTTATTCTGTACGACGTGCTGATCATGAAACAAAAAGTATTTGTTTTTAAATCGCAAAACTATTTTCCATGTTCCCAGTCCAAAATTTTTTGTTGCCACTGCCACTGGGTGGATGATTATGTTAAAGTTATTAATTAAATAAAATTCTATTATAAATAACTGCTAATAATTGAATTGTGTAAGTATTCTTTCGTAGTTGATACCTACTTAATTGTTTGTGGTTAATAGGAAAGCGAATCCAGTGTAGTACTACACAAAATGTTTTAGGTTAACAACCCTTAATTTTTCGAATGTAAAAAAAATATTTTTGTTTCATGATCAGCACGTCGTACAGAATACACCCTTTAATTTTTTGCACTAAGTTGTGAAACACCCTGTATATAGTAAATACTAATAAATTATCTTGACATATTTTGTGTTATATATTTCAATTTTAATTTGTTATTATTGAGAAGTAGATATAAACTTACCTGTATTAAGTAATGTTTAGTCTACTAAAATATAAACCTAAATTGTCAACAATTGTTAAACACTTTATAATAAAATTATAACTTTCTTTGAATTTCTGTCAATGTTTTTTATTTTTTAATTTTGTCGACGTTTCGGCCAACACTTCAGCCTATACTACATTTATATAATATAATTAACAAAAAAGAACTAATAATAATAATAATATATTCTATATATTCCAGGTTTATTAATCAATTTATTATTACTATCTAAAATTAAAATAGAAGTTGCATATATCAAAGGTAAAACTATTAATTGTATTATTTGCCAAACTTAAAGATCTAATTGATATTTTATATAGATCAAATGTAATTTATAAAATGATTTGTAAAAATATGGGGTAGGTGGCTAAGTGGTATCGAATCGGATTTGGATTTAAGAACCTGGGTTCGATTCCCACAGCCGACAAACAATTTTCTTTACATTAAAACTACCCTTATGACTTTCCCTTCACTAACATCTTTGAGGGCCGTGAGTTGACGGCTGGTAATCATACTTCACGTGAAGAAATATTTCACTATAGCAGATCTCGGTAAGTGATATATTTCTTCACGTGAAGTACGGTCACTAGCCGTCAAGTCACGGCCCTCAAAAATGTTAGTGGAGGAGGAGCCACAGAGATATTTTGAAAGTGAAGAAAATTGCTTTCTGGCTGTGGGAAACGAACCAGGGTTCTAAAATCCACAGGTCTATTCGATACGTTAAAACTACTCCTATGGTTTCCTCTTCACTAACATCTTTGAGGGCCATGATTTGACGGCTTGTAACCGCACCTTTTGCGAAGAAATATATCATTTACCGAGATCTGCTTCGGCGGAGTGCCACACTCAGTAATGGGTATTTATTTAATTTATTTAATTGTAAAAATTGTTGAAGCTGTTACACGGATCAAACTAAATAAATAAAATAAATATATTATCACGCCTTTTACCAATTATAGAATTTATACTTTGCATTCTAAAAATTTAAAAAATATTGGCTGGTAGCACAAGTTTTTTTTTTCGTAACACATGCACAAGAAACACGTTCTTATTCCCTAATTTTAGAGAGAGAAACACAGCTTTTCTCCTTTAGGGAGAGAAACATTATGTCTCTCTCCCTAGGTAGGATGTTTCTCTCCCTAGGTAGCATATTTCTCTCCCTAGAGACTACAATTATTATCTGTTTGCGGCGTTTTCTAGGTTAGTTACGCAACCCATATTTAACAGTAATTTTTGTGCACTTGTTACGAAAAGTATAATATGCTTCACGGGAGGGGGGCGATTATCCCTTGTGTGAAGTTGGCAAACCTCGACTTCACACGCGGGAATAATCGCTTGTTTCCCTGTCTTGATGCATAACATACTATTTTACTTGTTTTAAGAGCAGTGTTTTTGGGTTTTTTAACTATCTCTAACGTGTTAAAACCGTGCTCCTAAAACACCCAAAAACAGAGCTAGTGCTACCAGTCTATGTTTCTTAAACCGTTTAGAAATAATTTCTTTTATTTAATTATTTATCTCTTATATAATTTTAAGATCAAACGTATGTAGATATTTTAATAGCTTTTGGTCATTACTAAAGCCCGGATTTTTAGGCAATTGCCTAGATTCAAATTTTAATATACTTCAGGCAATTTAGTTTTTCTATACATAGGTAATATGTTTGCGTGTAATGGAAGGTTTTTTTTTCGTGCCTTAGAGCCTATTTTTTCTATATTTTGGTTATTGTGCCTATTTTACCTTATACACCCTATTTTGCCTATTTTTGTTGCCTATTTTAACTTTTATTGAGCAGACTAGGTTTATCATCTACTTCGTTGACTAATTCAGCACTCGACAAAGTGTTTCAACCTAACCTATAATATTTAAAGTACTTACTTTAATAAAGTTTTTGTGTGTGAATTTAAAATGCCGAAAGAAAAAACGTTTTTTTAGTCAAAATTTTACGTGGCAATTCAATTGTGTCTTTGCCATTAATCAATGGAGCTGAGGTAACTTTAGACGATATGGCTAAATATAAGAACGACCCTGTCACATTTTGTGATGTCGAACGAAGTTTTCAGCTTACAAGCAAGTTCTGACAGACCGAAGACAGTCCCTTTCCAAAAATTTCATAGAGCAATTGCTCGTAATATTTTGTGAATTAAAGTATACTACATAATTTGAATTTGCATAATAGTTAATAAAATGAGAACCCTACATTATTATTTTTCAGATTGCGTTAATTTTTGTTTAAAATGATTATTTTTTCTAACGAAGAGTAGATACGAGTACCAATTTTAGAAAAAGGATTCGTTTATTTTTTTAAATCAAATCATTTACATTTAGGCTGCCTAAAATCCCGCCGATTTTAGAGTAATTACCGTCCTATATGCCTGCTTATTTGGGTGTTTTTAAGAGCCTAAATATCCGGGCTTTAGCTCATCATTACTATAAAAAACATAATTATTGCTTAAACCGAATATGTGTCCATTAAATAGAATAATTCTGTTCAATCACCTATTGTGTTACGAACCAAGGCAAACGCTAACATTACTCTATTATACTTTTTGGTACACCATTAGTCCTCGATGTTATTTAAAGTGTTTCTGAATTTGTTCGACACTTGTTTGTTCAGTGAGCTTAAAAAACATTGTAGCAATGACAAAAAATATTCTCATTATATTTTTAACAATATCTGTTTGGTGTACAATAATAATTGAATGTGGTTTATTTGTAAGTATTTATAAATGTTTTAAATATAGTTCAAAATTTAATAATTGTTTCCAACAGAATGGAAAGAAACCAAAAGTAGAATTAAAAAGAGTTTATGCATGTCCTGAAAAACCGAATCTTCCTATACAAATGAACGTGTATCCAAGAGTAATAAATGAATCGTTTCAATTAATTTCGGGAAATATGACTTTTCCTGAGCCTTGGGGAAAACTTTATACTGTAAGATATATGAATATTTTCCGCTGGCAAATGTTTATAATTTATTTTTTTCACGATCGGGAGTATTTGACTGTTTTTTTATGATACAAAAATTGGGACAGAAGTAAAACATTTTATCCCTAGGAAAATAATGTGCACATTATTCCTCTAGGGAGTTTGTCATATTTTGACAGTTCAGCTGTCAAATATATTTAAAATACAATAAATCAACAATTCCAAATTAGAAATATAATGAAATTTAACATAAACTAAATTGTTATAGCTATTACATATCTAGGAATGTTATGAGCATCATTACAGCCGCAAATGTCAGTTTGAAATCCGAGCTCGTAGACATCTAAGGCCTGTTATGACTCATAACATCATTGGTTTGTTCAATAGTTTACCGGTTTTAGAATATAAACACGTTAACGTCATTAATTAATATAATTTTATGAAATTCTTTTATAAATATCGTCATTGTGATCATTTTAGAAGGTGATCAAGTAAGTCTGTGGTCTGCACGTTTTTATTTAAACGTCATGACGTGGTCATCTCTAATTTGAAA
Source organism: Pterostichus niger (assembly GCA_947425015.1). Lineage (NCBI taxonomy): Eukaryota > Metazoa > Arthropoda > Insecta > Coleoptera > Carabidae > Pterostichus > Pterostichus niger. The sequence goes on from OX380350.1 coordinate 7,497,674, forward strand.
GACTGTACAATTAATATATATATATATATATATATATATATATATATATATATATATATATATGTATATATATATATATATATTATGATAAGCAGGAGAAGTAATCTTTGTATTATTATTGTTTTGAGTTCCGTTAGTATGAATAGTGTTATATTATCATTGTGTTTTATTTTAATTTTTTGACTGTTTTAACAAGTCAGTATGGTAATATTACCGTACAGAATACAGTTATTACTTACTTACCAGCCTACTTTTGTGCATGTAAACATAGCTTTAATATCCTGGAACCGGTAAATATAATTTGTTGCCGTTGTCAAGGTTTGATTCATGATTTACAGTCTACAGTTTTAGTATTTTTTATTTAAAACATTTGCCTCTTAAATAATTATGTATCTTTCAACAAGATGAATATTCTTGAATGAATTTTAGGTGTACATTGAATTTAGGCGTAAAGTTGATGGAGCATGGAAGACAGACTTTAAATTTAAAAAAGAAAATGGCTGCATTTATATGTTAACATTTTTTGGTCCAGTAATGCAGATGGCGCTTAAAAAAGCTGGAGTTTCCGGGTGTCCAATAGCTCCGGTAATATTTATTAAATAATTTCTAAGTAACATCGTTATTAAAAAACATATTTGTAGGGTACATATTCAGCAGAAGATATAGAATTTGATATGTATTCGTTTCCAATGGCATACGCAACTGGAGAGTTTAAAGTGTATTCACTACATTACAAGAAACCACGAAACACGATTGAGTTTTGCTGTTATGCTGATGCTGTAGTTACTGTCTAATTATCATTAAAATGTATACTTTTCTCTGTGAAACGCTCCTTCATTATTTTGCAGAATATTACTTTAAATTGCTTTAGTTTGAAGCAGTTTCCTCTATAATAATTTAGAAACTTTTGATAGAAGGAAACTTACAAACATTTTTGATGGAATTATTGTCAAGTTTTCTTGGATATTTACTGTGTATTTTTTATTCAACTGTGTTATATATTTTATGGGTTATTAATTAAATATGAATTGTCAAATTATTATGATTATATATCAAATGAGGTAATACGAAGTATTAGAATTATCCTACAATTAATCTTCCCCAGTTATCAATATCCAAACATTACATATAAGCTTTTTTATTCTTTCATTTTCACAATAAACCTTCAATCATATTCATTCATTTATTTCTAATTTTTCATCCTCAATTTCTCAAATTCGTTAGATTTCTGCTGCAAACATAATTCCATTCTTACAAGTTCGTTTCATCCTTCGTTTTAACAACACACCTTCAGTTTCATTCATTTATTCCCAATCTCTCACCTTCAAATTCACTTTGATAAATTTGCTGATTCATTTAATTAAACCAGGCATTAATCTTTTATTAATCATCAAACATTTCTTTCATACAAGCTTGTCTCATCTTTCATTCGTTTAAGTAACAAACCTTCAATCTATTCATCCATTTATTCCAAATCTCCCACTCAATTTTACTTCCATAAATTCACTGATTAATTTAATTCATCCTGAAATTAATTTTAGCAAAACATTTCTTTCATACAAGTTCATCTCATCTTTTGTTCACGCATCAAACCTTCTACAAAATTCATCCATTTATTCCTAAACTCTCACTCCCAATTTAACTTTGATAAATTCACTGATTCATTCGATTCATCCTGAAATTATTCTTTGCGAAACATTCCTTTCATTCAAGCTCGTCTCATCTTTGTTAACGCAGTAAATTTTCGACCAAATTCATCCATTTATTCCTAAACTCTACCTCTTAATTTTACTTTCATAAATTCACTGTTCCATTTAATTCATCCTAAAATTAATCTTCGCGAAACATTTCTTTCATTCAAGCTCCTCACATCTTTTGTTCATGCAACAAACCTTCTACAAAATTCATCCATTTATTCCTAATCTCTCACTCCCAATTTTACTTTGATAACTTCAATGGTTCAATTCATTCATCCTGCAATTAATCTTCGTGAAGCATTTCTTTCATTCAAGCTCGTCTCATCTTTGTTCACGCAATAAATCTTCGACCAATTTCATCCATTTATTCCTAATTTCACACTCTCAATTTTACTTTGATAAATTGAATGGTTCAATTGATTCATCCTGCAATTAATAGTCGCTATTTTTTTTTTTTTCGTTCACGCAACAAACCTACAATCATATTAGTTCATTTATTTCTAATCTCTTACCCTCAATATAACTACGATAAACTTACTGATTTATTTGATTAGTCTTGGAATTAATCTTTGATAAATATTTATTTCATTCAAACTCATCTCGTCTTCAATAACATTTTTAATTTCTCACCTTTGATAAATTCGTCCTGCAAAACAATTCTTTATTAAAGTCTCAATTTTCGTTCACGCAACCAAAACCTTCAATCACATGCTTCCTAAATCATCCACAAAATATTTTACCCTCAATTTCACGATAACAATATGATCTAGATATAAATTACGGAAGTAAACTACATCTTGTAGCGCCAACAATTCTGTTCGATATCCGGTCTGTCTATATATTGTTTCTGGTAGTATATCAAATCATTTGTAGGGAAATGTCGAAAACAAATGTTGGTGTAAATGGATTTGTATGATTGAATGTTTGTGAAGGAATTTTAAGACCCTGGTTGGTATTCGTGCGTACAACCCTCACGGATATACACAAGGTTCGATGGTTTGTCAGCACGGTATGGAATTGTTTTCTGAAAAAAGTTTATGCTTGTCTGCGCTTCTAAAATGAAGATGTATATAACCGTTTCAAATAGAATTCAAGGGATCGTTCTCACTACAGTAACCTTTTTGATATCTGCTTTGTGTGGATGAATCTACTTTTTCTGTTACAAACGATTTACTTTACGTTTTTTAACCTTCACATATTTTCTTCTGTCAAATATTTCTAACATATTTTATAGAAAAATACTGTAAATAATTTCGTTTTGTCTAAAATAATGGATAAGCGTTTGACAGCGGAAAATATACGACTCAACTTTTCACCTCTGCAATCGACAAACCACCCTCCGCCTAAATTAATCGTGTACAAGTAACTCTGTTGAAAATTAGGACACGGGATCGACGAGAACGGCTAACAGATACATTGGCAAATGACAGAGGCTATTTTGACAGTGAATGTGCAGACGACAAGAGCGATATATTCACTTTGTACATGATTCTGTCCGATGCAATTGTGTCATCGGCACATGAGGGATCATTCCACACCCACAAAAGTGGGAGGAAATTTATTGAAATTGTATTATACACCATTAGGAATTAATCCCAATTATACTACAGACTGTATTTAGCTTTCACTGGATTTTGAACTCTTCGGACGAAATTGTGAAATGAAGTGATGTTTTAGTTTGAGATATAATAGCGCTACCATGAAGCTACGACTTTTCATATATCAGAGAGATTGTAGTAGTTATTATTAGGTGGTTCATTGGTATCGAGTAGGCCTGTGGATCTTGAGAACCCTGGTTCCATCCCCACAGCCGACAAACAATTTTCACCAAATTAAGTCTACCTCTGTGGCTCTCCATCCACTAACATCTGTAGGGGCCGTGCTTTGACGGTTGGTAACCGCACTTCTGCTACGGCAGAGTGTCACACCCAGTAATGGGTAAAAGGCGTGATGATATATTTATTGATTTATATTTATGTATAAAGAGCGGTTAGTTATATGATTTAAGGTCAAAATTTCGTGGTACATAAAATTTATTTTATACTAGCAGGGAAAAATAAATGTAAATCCCTTATTCCCAGTATTATATAGGGCTTTTAGATGTCAAGGAAGAGAATAATTACAATTACTTTTGCTTTAGATAACTAACTTTAAATGACAACTTGTTTGAAAATAAGTTATGACGACACGGACAAGATTCATTTTCAAGTTTAAAATTACAAAATTGTTTTTAGTTAATTACAAAAAAAATCAATAATTATGTATAATGTACGATATTACCAATTAACATAAACTTTAAATATATAAATAACAGTAGCAGATCTCGGTAAATGGTATATTTCTTCACGTGAAATGTAGTTACTAGCTGTCATATCAAAGCATCCAAATATATTAATGGAGAGCGACAGGGGTAGTTTTCACGTGGTGGATATTCTTTATATAAATAAATAAATATATCATCACGTCTTTTACCCATTACTTGTGTAAGTGATATATTTCTTCGCGTGAAGTGCAGTTACCAGTCGTCAGATCACTGTCCCCAAAGATGTTAGTGAAAGGGAAGCCTTTCTTATCTTTTTCATACATTTTCTGTTTTTATTATAGAGTGTCCAACTGCAATTGTGTAAAATTCAGTTACAAAAACAAGCGAAGGTAAATACTCCCTTCCTTCCTCATCTTTTTTTCTTCAATTTAAATTTTTTCTCTACAGTGTCCAACTGCAATTGTGTCAAATGTATTTTTAAACAAGCGCAGACGATGCTGCCTTCATTTCTTTATAGATTCGTTGTAAGAGAAGTGAACGTAAGTGAAGATTTACGAAACAGGTGTACAGGAGCGAATGGATAGATGAGATTAAAGGTTTGTTGCGTGATGATGGATTTTGGTTGTGAGGAAGGAAAGAGCTTGTATGGAGGAAGTGTTAATATGGTCGAAACGAGTATCGTCTGTCAGAATGAGAATATGATTTTTTTTATGAATCTTTTAGTGGATGTTCTATGAATGTTTCTGGGGTTCGTGCTACCCCATTTAATGGAATATAGCGTCATGTTATGTATGTATGTATGTATGTATGTATGTATGTATGTATGTATGTATGTATGTATGTATATTGACACTTTTCAAAAAGGGTCCTTCAAACATTTTTTTAGCTATGACACAGAAGGACCTTAAGACGACCCTATATACATATTAGAATAATTATTTGTTTCTTACAATAGCATAAATTGTAATGGAACCAGTAGACCTCAGTCGTATTTTGTAGGTATGCTTAATTTGTTTGGCGATTGTAAAATAAATAAATAAATATATCATCACGCCTTTTACCCATTACTGGGTGTGACACTCTGTCTAAGCAGATCTCAGTAAGTGATATAGTTTAACGCGTGAAGTGCGGTTATCGATCCTCAAAGATATTAGTGGAGGGGAAGCCACAGGGGTAGATTTAAATTGGTGAAAATTGTTTGTTTGCTGTAGGGATCGAACCAGAGTTCTTAAGATTCACATGCCGACTCGATACCACTGAGCCACCTACCTCAAAACAATTTATAAATATTTATTACATTTTGCCTTACTTTAAAGTACATATGAACAAATCCTTAAAATATTTAATGAAAAGAAAATATTATTTCGAGCTTTGCATGAAACAGCTTTCATTTTCAGTTATTGGACATCGTAAAGAATAATTCAGAACTTCCATACATTTCTCCTAAATACTGTAATAATGACAGTCTGTTCTGCAAGCTTTTGTCCAGCAAGGACTATTGCATACTCAGCTTATTGTAATTGAATTTCTTTATTCTTACTTGTTTGAAATGCCTATGGCCGTAGCTATAAAGCCCCCACACCACAGTTAAATATATTGGTCCCCGTTCTCGAACCGAATGGTATTAAATGCTTACTCGGTCCGTTAATGTGTCTGTGCGATTAATTAAACCAGTTACCGGGAAACCAACACCGAATTTTACAATATGGAGATGAAATATCATCTCTGCTGGTCGCCTACAGGAAATGAAACAGATATTCGACATTGTGAAACGTAGATTACTACAGAACGAATCGGAGGCCATTTAAATTGTTTTAATAGTTTCCTTTGTGAGGTGGTAATACCCTTTTGGATGCAGTCATCACCGGAACCGGAAATCCATGTTTGATTTATTCGTTTGTTGCTGACTTCTTTATAATGGCGATGTATGTGCACATGATAACATTTTTTTACATTTATTTTGAGAGAAAAAAAAATGATTTAAACTCGGGATTATTTAATTTGCGATACAGAAATAGATGTAAAAACCCGGGGTTTAGTCCCATTTAAATTACCTCTGTGATTCCTCTTCCACTAACATCTTTGAGGGCCGTGAGATGACTTCACGCGCATAAATGTACTACTTACTGAGATCTGCTACAGAAAAGTGGCATACCCATCTATAGGTAAAAAGCCTGATAATAAATTTATTTATTTTCTTTTATAAACAAAAAATAAATTTCATTAAATCGAAATATATATATTTAAAAAATAATAATTTAAATAATATTTATATTATATATATATTTATATATATATACTTATAAATACGATTATCGTTTAAAACTTATGGACAATCTTATACGAAAGCACTTCTCAGCAGGAGTTTTCCTGCTAGCCATTTTATTCCATACTGTATATATTAATACATTTCGGAAGTAGCAACATAAACATGTTTTCGTTAGTAATGGCGTGGATTTAACAAAAAGTGATATTTTTTTTAAACTTATTGCGTTGTCGTGTAAAAATTGTGCGTCTTGATTCATGTGCGTAACGTCACAGTGTGTGTTAGTACTGGTGGACAATTTGTGCGTAAGTAAAATAATCGTGCGTGAAGTGATTGATTGATTATTGAACTATCGATGACCTATTTGCATACGAATCTTGGCTTGAGGAATCGTTTATTTTGAGCTGTCATCACCTGCGCTAAAGGTAAAAATTTTTACGGTACAAATATTTATAATTGATAGGCGATAATTTCAGTATATATTCCTTCATATCACTGATTTCAATGTACCAACTAATTTAAAAAAAAATAATTTAAATAAAACTTATACACAAATACATTTTGTGTTTAAATTATCGGCAAGCTATTGATATGCGGTTTGAACGAGTGAATTCCCCGTGTCCTAATTGACTTGTATACAAATTTTTAGCTCATTTAAAGCAAATTAACTTTTTTGAAATTTTTTAATTATTTTCCAAGGGGTACCCCTTGGGATTTTTATGATTTTTAAACAAATTGCTCTAAAACTATTTCTCGTACGAATAATGTAACGAAATTTTAGTTACCTATGGATTTCGACGTGCTGAATCCAATGGTGTAATGTTTATGTCCGTAAGTCTTATAGTTTTTGAGATAATGGTCAAAAACTGTATGAGGAAAAAAATAGGCGAATTTTTTAAAAAAAATTAAAAATCGCTAAAAACTTGCCTAAAAGTCAATTAAAACACGGGGAATTCAACCTTTCAGACCGCATCTCAATATCTTCCTTAGTTTTTGAGTTATAGCCTCGGGAATGTTGAAAATCTGATTTTGAAAATTGTTTGAAAACAGCAAATCTTCTAGGGGCTATAACTCAAAAACTAAGCAAGCAATTGATATGCGGTTTGAATGAGTGAATTCCCCGTGTCCGAATCTACTTGTATACTACTTGTGTTTTTAGCTCATTTAAAGCAAATTAACTTTTTTTATTTTTATGATTTTTAAAGGCACAGTGGCCGACCGTGTTAAGGCACATCTCTTAACATACTGTGACGTCACCCGAATCAAGGTTCATCAGTTCGAATCCGCCTGTCGACAATGTGTGATTTTTTATAAAATATAAAATGTATTTATCACACTCGGGAGCTATAAGCTAGTCACTTATACGTCTTAAATAATGTAGCATTCGACTACGAAAACCGGCAGTACGGCAGTGTAAAAACTGCGGCTCGGTGTGTCCGGTAGGCCCAGGCCCGATTTGGGCTGTAGTGCCATCGGAAGAAGATAAAACATCGACATTCAAAGAAATATTAATCAATATTGAATTCTTATTTCGCTGCAAAATTTTATTTATTTATTTGTTACTTTGTACAACAGGAATTTCATTCCGATTACAGTAGCTTATAGTGGTATCTGAACCACTCAGACATAATCGTTATTTTAGGTTACATGTTGAAGTAATTTATACGCATGACCACTTGCTTGTTAATTAATTAATTACTGCATGTTTTACTGGACTGAAAGATTTGCAATTGCAGATTACTTTTAGTGCTACTCAAGTCAAAATATATGAACTGCATGCAAAATGTTTATACAAGGCAAAATATTAAATTACAAATAATAATTTTAAAAAAAATGTTAAATTAATGGCATTTGAATAAAAAATCAATAAATGTTTAATAGTTATTTACTGCAATTTCAGATATCTTTAGGTGCAAGTCAAATTATATTTACAAACTATATATAATATGTGTATAGAAAGCAAAATAATTAATTACAAATAACAATTACTAAAATAAAAAATCAATTAACGTTTAATATTTATTTAATTATAAGTACGATTATCGTTTAAAACTTATGAACAATCTTATACGAAACCACTTCTGTGCAAGAGTTCTCCTGCAAGCCATTTAACTCCATACCGTATATATTAATACATTTCGGCAGCCTGGCGCATGACAAGTAGCAACAATTAATTAAGACATGAACAAGATTCATCAGTAATGGCGTGGGTTTGATAAAAAGTGACATTTAGTGTAAATTTATCGCGGTTTCGTGTAAAAATTGTGCGTTTTGAACCTTGTGCGTTGTGCGTAGCGTAGTGTCAAAGTGTGTGTTAGTGCTAGTGAACAATTTGTGCGTGAGTGAAGTGATTGACTGATTTTATAACTATCGATGACCTGTTTGCATACGACTTTTGGTTTGGGGAATCGTTCATTTTGAGCTTCCATCGGCTGTGCTAAAGGTAGAAAAATTTACCTTCCAAATATTTATAATAGATAGATGATAATTTCAGTATATATTCGTTCATATTATTATTATTATTAATCTCTAAATTATCACTTCTTTAATATTACTTATCATAATACTACATTTAATTAAATATTAGTGAGGGATTACAAAAAATCTCTTACAATCTTACAACCATCTCTGTTTAAGTTATTTTAATAATTTAGTCTAATTTATATAATTGTATAGATTTTGTGAGAAAAGACACAAAAAAATCACTTCTTAAGTTTAAATAAGTTTTAGCTCTGTTCAAATTTTATTCATAATTTAAATTATTTTCACCAATTTAAATCTACCCCTGTGACTCCTCCAGCACTAACATCTTAGGGGGCCGTGATTTGACGGCTGGTAACCGCACTGCTTCGGCAGAATGCCACACCCAGTAATGGATAAAAGGCGTGATGGTATATTTATTTTATATTTATTTATATCCAGAAAATACGACTATCTCTGAGTGGTTTGAAGTTTACTATAAGCTATTGTAATTAGGATTAAGTTTCTATTATACAGAGAAGCCAATGTATAAATAAATAAATAACAGATTGGTGTATTTGATGGCTAGAGAATGCTTGGATGATCTTGTATGAAAGAAATTATGAATGTGGATTAATTTCAAGATTTGATAACCCGGGTTGGAATCCCGTAGCCAATAAATAATTATCATATATAATACCATTAGTGACTATAATTTTACCAGAAATTTGTGTCGTCATGATCACGACTGCTTGTTGCGACGAAAATCTGGACGAGTGCGACAGCACGAGTGTAGATTTTCTTAAAGCAACAAGCAGGAGTGATCTAGACAAAAATGACCAAAGGAAAATCATAGTCACGTATGGTATTCGGCTAGACAATGCCTCGAAATACTCCAAAAAAATGTTACCTGCAGTATTTTTAAACTACTATTACCTTGGTGATCAATTTACATTGTTTCATTTTGTGACATAACTAAGCAAAGTAAACAAAGTCAAATAAAATTCAACAATATTCATCTACTGAAAATAGTTAACAAACATTATATCTAAGCAACGATTTGCGACAATTTTCACTATTGAAATTCAAGCTGCAATACTACTGCGATTCGTTCAATTCAGGGAAATACTGACATAATTTTATTGGATGAAAAATTATGAGTGGAATTGTCATATATAATATAACAAGTAGTATGAAAATTGCTGAAAATGTTTTGACATAAATTATGAGTTGTTATGTCAAAATATTATCTGTCAATTTTCATACTACGAGTTGTATTCGGCTTGAGAATTTACCAAACAAGAGTTAACTAACAAGAATAGTTAGGTATTTATTTGCACATTATTAATTAGGTATTACAGTGATGAAAATTTTGAATATTAAATGTACACTGAACAAATGTAGAATTGACGTTTATGAAAATATTGAAAATATCATTTATTTTATTCGTAACCAAGGATATTAATAACAGTGGTATTTCCGATGAAATTTCACTAGATATGAATGTCTGACGAAATGTACATTCATTGGTTCATTTTCAAACAAATTCGTGATCCTATTGGTTGACAGTGACGTGTGGTGAATTCTCATTTAAATTATCCCCTTCCACTAACATCTTTGAGGGTCGTGATTCGACGGCTGATAACCGCACTTCACACACATAAATATATCATCACTTACTGAAATCTGCTTCGGCGAAGTGCTGTACTCTGCAGGGGGGAAAATCCCGGTGATATATTTATTTATTTTATTAACAAAAACAAAATGTTAATTACAACATTGCGTACATTATTTGCTTTCAAATATTATCAACAAATTTTAAGGAAAAAATACTTGATATAAAATTTGTGTGCAAATAAGGATCTAAAAGATTTTAGTGAGAATAAATAAAAATAATCTCTTAGCAAAGTAGACAGTCTGATAAAATTAATAACTCATTAGTACCATCATGTGCAAATTACACATCATGTATCACGCTTCTTTACAGGAGCGCTGACACGCATCACGCATATTCCATCTCCTTTCCTCTTTTACAAGCTATTGTTAGTCAGACAAGGACGGACAGTAGAGGTGTGGCTAAACAGAATATTAATGATCAAAGAAGCCGCTATCATTAAACGAATAGAAAAGTCAGGGTGAAATCTCGCTCAGCATGTGGCTAGATGAGAAAATAAGGAAGAAGAATAGTAATATAAATTATTTGGTGTAGATAGTTATCAGATTGAAGAGTTATTTGCAGTATTTTATTTAGAAGACATAATTACCTCAAGTAGTTTTGAAAATTTATTGAGGTGAAATTAGAACAAAATTTAAATTTACCTAAAATACTTTCTTAAAATGTTTATTAATAATTTTAATGAAAAATACTTCAAATAAAAAAAGTAGGCAACTAAATTATCTACCAATTTTATTTGAAGCATTTTTCCCTAAAATAATTTATAAACATTTGACGGCACAAAATATATGATGTCGAAAATGTCAAGAACTTCACACTATATTTAGAACGCACCCTATCGATTTCTGCGTTAGAAGATACGAATCTACGTTCTTTTATTACAAGAATGACTGGTTTCCGGGTTTATAATTAAAGTGTTTTTATCAAAATAGCTATGGAATGACTGTCAAATAGAATGAGAACAATTTAGTATTGTAATTAATCGTTTGTTGTATTAGAAATATTAAGGGTAATGTCAGAATATGAGTATGAACTTTTATTTCTATTTATTTTCGTCTGTGAAGAAAAATTTACTACAAATCAAAATGAATTCGGTATGAAAAATTAGGGAAACCCAAATAAAAATTATTGTGAAGTGTAGCTTAAAATATGTAATTAATTTTTTCATCATCATTTCATCGATATCTTACTTAATTAATTATTAAGTATTAAAACTTCATTTGTAGTAAATCTTTCCATTTTTTTTAAATCTTAATGAAACCAAAGTAACAATTAAAAGAACACAAACTGTCAAACTCAAAGAATACTAAACAATACTATTATTTGTCTTATTTTTCATGGCACTCTCTAAACAGCTTAAATATGGAAATTTTAATTTACCTGTATCTCGTGATCAGATCGTCGTATATTAATAAACAAGGGCTCGTTGGATGCAGTTTTTAAGTCTGAACAACTTTTGTATTTAAACTTTTGCTCTAAAATTAATAGGGAAAAATTTATAGCGTAAAGATAATTTTACCATTAAATTTCCTATATTGCATTGATTGTAATTGAAACGTTTGTAGCTTATAATAATATACTTAATACTTATAAGTATGGAGAGTGGCGCCACCAAAAGTTAAACATTAAACTTGGTTTAAATAAATAAAAGCAACTCGGTTGTTTGACAGCCGTATCAATTATTCCATATAACTTGCAACTTCACTTTGTTTTTATTTATTTAAACCAAGTTTAAATAGAACTTTTTGCAGTATATTTGGCCATAAGTGTTTTAATTGTATGTATGGGAACGTTAACATAATTTGACTTAACAAAGAATTATAATAATTGTAATTTTTAATTAGGTATCTATTACCGAAGATTGAATGAAGCTTGGAATTAGTTATTATATGTATTTATTTTATTAGTACGAGAGAAACATTATTCCAACTAGATACACAATCTAATCGAAAGGAAACCCTCGGTCGTGTTTCTCCGGCGGTGCGGTCGGCGCTTCCGGGGAGTATCGACTCCGCAGGTATCTCCCGGAGTCCGCCGGACCTCACCGGAGCCACCGGACTTCGATTAATGGAACTTGCACGATTTATAACCGTGATTGCGTGATAGCCAGCCTCGTTTAATTATTTTCTAGGTTGTCTATCTCTCTTGAATGCATTGTCACTGGTTTAACTATCCTCTTCTTCGGTAGTCGACTGTCTTTGTTGAGGGTATATTGGCGTCTCTCTTCTGATTGGAGAGAAGAGTTGAATCTGTCTTTATTTAGTTGGTTGGTTGTCTCTTTTCTACATGTTAAAGTAACACACCTACGACCGTGGAAGTTTCCTTGCTTGAAAGAATAAAATTGATGTTAGAGAGCTGTGGAAATCCTGATAAATTCATCTGACATACTTTGTTTATTTTTAATTTTTAACAATAAAATTGACAATCGAAACTTCGTGTTCAACTTATTTATAAGTGCTTCATGTTCCACTTTGCGCTACTGCACTTAGGACTAAGTTCCTGTTGTATAGAGTAACATCATGCATGTAATATTCCAAGAATTAATATCTATATATATATATATATATATATATATATATATATATATATATATATATATATATATATATATATATGGCTATATGTTATCATAAATGCACTTTATTGCTATTGTATGTTGTTCTGTGAATATACGTGCTCTTTAAGAATATCGAAGTAAGCATTGAAATATGCATAAGTAGTGTTGCATGTTAGTAAATGCAAATAACAATAGAAATTTAAGACTTCTGTACAATGGGTAATAACGTTATTGGCCGCCATTTTTAATACGAGATAATGTCATAAAATAGAGAGAATATTATAAAATAGAGGGAAAATGGTAGCTGGATAATACAGTGTAAGTAGAGTAATTATAATATCTAAATATTTACTAAGTTATGCAGACATAATTATGAAAGGTCTAAACTTTAATGATTTTAATTAGTTTAAACAACTATTTTTGACTTACAGTTATTAAATATGATATATAGAACAATATTTAAACAAAAATAAAGATAGGTCATACATAACAATTTTTTTTTTCATTCCTGCTGAAATCTTTAAAACGCTATATCTCTAAAACCACAAAAGATATTTTAATTCTGTTTCCACCATTCAATTGGTCACAATTTACTTATACTTACAAAATATAATTAAGTAAAATATTTCGTTCCGAACGCCAGTAAAGTAATTCTTTTTAATTCCTGCCCATTGGCTGTATCTCAGAAACTATGACAGATATATGAATGCGGGTTCCAGGGTTAGATTTACCATAATTTACTGTATATTTCAGGAGAATTTCCTTTAATTTGTTTTATTATTTCATCAACAAATTACAGATTAATTTTAATTATTATGTTATCGAATATTTGTAATCAAATAAAGATCCTTTTGGGTAAAAGACCATTGATTTAAAGCACTTTAAGTGTCAATAAAACTACAAGAAATTGTAATTCTCCCTGGAATTTCAGGTAGAAAAGTTAAACAAAGATTTGATGAATATTTAATTTTCTACTCATGTCGTTTCATCATACAAAAGATAATGAAACCAAAGGCTTAGAACATGAAAGGCGAAGTATATAAAATATTCAGATTCTTTCACAATAAACCGAAGAACAAATATTGCTAGATGCTTCAAATAATCCATGAAACCGTATCAAGTAACACGAAGATTGCTTTTTATACTTGTTAATCTCTATTTTATACGCTAGATAAAATATATAGAAAGTGGTTACAGTAATTGGTTGACATTTCGGAGTGATTTAATTATTTAGGAAGGTAATAATGCTTATAATTTATTAATTAGAGTGTACTCTGATAAAAACTACAGCTATTCTCTAAATTAAAGGTTATATGGATTTAATATTTAAGTAGTACAGTCAATTTAAAAGTTAGCGTTACTGTAATTGGAATTAATTTAGTTATTTCTAGCTAGAATAATAATAGAAATGTATGACAGTCTAAAATATATAATTGCAAATATGTCAAAATGAACTACACTTTATAAAAAATATAAATATATCATCACGCCTTTTACCCATTACTGGGTGTGGCACTCTGCCTAAGCAGATCTCGGTAAGTGATATATTTCTTCGCGTGAAGTACGGTCACCAGCCGTCAAATCACGGCCCCCAAAGATGTTAGTAGAGCAAGAGCCACAGGGGTAGATTTAAATTGGTGAAAATTGTTTGTCGTTTGTGGGGATCGAACCAGGGTTCTTAAGATCCACAGGCCGACTCGATACCACTGTATAAATAAAATTTGTTTGTTGTGTCTGACATTATTTGACATATTGGACCAGATTTGGAAGCTTACTCTAATTTATTTATTTATTCGAGCATTTAATTTAATAATAAAATTAATTATAGCAACTATTATTTTCTTTTTTTACATAATCTAGACACATAAATACCTATTATTAATTTATCTAATTTGTTTTATTTCTCATGATACTCTGATAATTGCTTTAAAGCGTGTATATTTTTTTGCTTCTAACTCAGACATAAGAAACAATTGAACAACAAACTTATACTCTATGAATGCAGTTTTTCATTCTGAACATGTTTCTTCAGTACACTTTTGTACTAAAATGAATAGGTAAAGAGATATCACTAAATCAAAATTTTAACATTGAATTTCCTTTGATCGAAATATATATATATATATATATATATATATATATATATATATATATATATATATATATATATATATATATATATTAGAGATGGGCGAATATCAAATTTCTCGAATTCGAATATTCGAGTTACTCGAATATTGGAATACTCCTAAAATTATTAATAATTATTTAATTGTCCTTTTCATTATTTGAATGAAATTGTTAAGATAAAATAAAAGTAAAACAAAAAGTACAAACATAAAAGAAAAAGACGAAAACTTCAAATTTAAGGTGAAACGTACGGGCTGATGTTGGCGAAAAACTAATTTGAAATATGGGACGTCTTCATGGTTTTGAAACAAAATATCTTTGTTATTAATAACTTCAAAGCATTGTAATAGCTTTAAGTTTATGTACAAATGATAAAGAAAAACATAGTCAAAAATTGAGGTCAACATATGGCACGATATTCGAGATATTCGAATGTTCGCTATACTGACGTTAATTTTCGAAAATCGCGAATATCGAATAATGTCACTATTCGCGGCATTCGACTATTCGCGGATGATATTCGCCCATCTCTAATATATATATATATATATATATGTGATTTTGTGGCTAAAACAATTGCTTTACAAATACATTTGACTTGAAGAAATCCTTTTTAAAATAATTTAAAAACTATGCTTATCTGAGTGGTTCGATCTCCACTGTACTCTACTGTAACTAATACTAACCTGCTGTTGTACAGAGTATAAATAATTAAATAAATAAATAGAACTGTTTCATCAGTCATTTGCTTCCAAACATTGTAAATTTATCTCGCTACTCTTACCAGGTCAAGTATTTAGAAGCAGGTATCAGTCACTCCACCCACGGCGCATTACCGCGTTCAGTCAACGCCAGTTCGGCGCACATAACCGTTAGTAACCACTCGTAACCGCGGTAGCTACTTCCAGATTATTTAGTAGGCGTGAAGACAGATCGATGGGGATTGAGTACTCGGTCGAATGGGAGGCAATGTCATGAGGAAATAGAGTTGCTAGGTGCTTGATTATAACGATGGAAAATTCTTCACTTTTATTACATGTAATGTAATACTTTTTACTATATGTCTGTGTGTTTGATGAATGGTTTTTAAACTCAGAAAATGATCTCGATAGGTCTCATCATCTGGAAAATTAATTTAGTATGACATGGGGTAGGTGGCTCAGTGGTATCGAGTCGGACTGTGAATCTTGAGAACTCTAGTTCGATCTCCACTGCCGCAAACAATTTTTCTCTAATTTAAATCTGCCCCTGTGGCTTCCTCTCCACTAACATCTTTAATGGCTGAGATTTGACGCCACTTCACGCGCATACATATATCACTTACCGAGATCTGCTACACCCAGTAAGCGGCTAAAGGCGTGATGATATATTTATTTATTTTAATGTAAGAAAGAGTTCGTATGGAGGAAGTGTTAATGTGGTCGAAACGAGTATCGTGTGTCAGGATGAGAATGTTGACGGGTTCGTGCTACCCCATTTAATGGGATATAGCATGATGTTATCTATGTATGTATGTATGTATGTAAATTAAATTAAATTATAGAGTGGCTTAGTTGGTTAATTCATATGACCGGAGATCATAAAGTCCCGGGTTTAAATCCTAGCGTTATCCCAATTTTTCTCTTTATAATTTAGTTTAATTTACATTAATTAAGTATTTACTTAAAACAATACTAATGTCAAGAAGTGTTGTTTCTTTTATCTAAATTTTAGTATCATTTTTAAATTTTTCGATAGCTCAGTGGTATCGAATCGGATCTGTAAATTTGAGAACCCGGGTTTGATATTCACAGCCGACAAACAATTTTCGCCAAATTAAATATACTCTTGTGGCTCTTCCCCTTACACTAACATCTTTAGAAGGCGTGATTTGACGGCTGGTATAAGAAATATATTATTTACCGAGATCTGCTATAGAGAGTGCCACACCCAGTAATGTGTAGAAAGCTTGAGGATATATTTTTTATATATTTTAAACTTATTGGCTGGTAGCACAAGCTTTATTTTTGGGTGTTCTAGGAGCACGGTTTTAACATGTTAGAGATTGCTAAAACACCAAAATACACTGCTCTTAAAACAGCCAAAAACATAGCCATTATCTCTCATTATATTCCACTAGAAACTTAATCTGCTAGACTTCATTTTATTAGATTATATTTTAATATCAACAAAGACAAAATTAATTGTCATCCAACACTTGGTGAAACAAGGTTTAATAAAAAATATAAAGTAAACACTTGACTATGTTTCACAAAATTCAGCCTCCAAGTCACCTTATGAGGGCATCGTCAGAGGCTGGCCAGCATAGTTAGTAACCATAGACGCGTTTCGCTCTTATTAGAGCTCATCAGTATGGTATAACTCACTTCTTCACCTAGAACAAAGTTCATATGAAGAAGCTTGTGAATTTTGTGAAACATAGCCAAGTGTTTAATTTATATTTTTTATTAATTATATTTTATATAAAAGCTTGGCAGTAAACTGAGAGTAATATTAAACAATTAATGCAACGAAGTAAACAAATAAATTCGTCCAGTTTCCAGCTATCGATATTCCAGTAACATGATCATAAAGCATTTTTTATGACCCTCCTAAAGAGGTTTTCTCTTGGCGCCACTGTGTCACCTGTCGTATGATTTATCCTCACCGTCCTCGTGATGATGCATATCCTGCAATTATAGTTACAACCATCCCAGTTTGTTCCGTTTTTATTCCTGCTCTGCTCACGTGGTTATTTATCACCTGGACATTATGATAGTTGTCGCGATTTCGAAAAATACTAGTAGGGATGCTGTGCTCGCATCCGGAGTATTGTCAGAGTATTTGGTTTTATTGTTGTGGCAGGACTTCATAGGATTATTACAGGGATATTGCGAATGTTGTTGTGGTATTATGAGTGGGAGTTTGTCACTAGGATTGCAGCTTTGTTGTTGAAATATAATCTAGTTTTAAATGTTTAATTCATGAAAATTCAACTCAATTTTAGCGTTGTATCTTTAAATATAAATATCTATTTGTTTAATATTTTTTTATTAAGTAATTTATTTATTTATTTATGTTACGCTGTACAACAGGAACTTAATTCAAATTGTAGTACAGGGTCTGATAAATAAGTCTTATAAAGTCTGATTATGTTTCAGCATACAATAGTTATTTGTGTATTAAGAGCGTAAAGTGATTCTTTGCTACTTGAACACGGTAATTGCAGCGCGAGCAGAAGGCGAGAGCTGCAATAGTGTAACTAGATGCTCGTGATACACACATAATTTTTTGTACGATTGCATCTTAAAATTATTGAAAAAACGTATAGGTACTGAAAATAAATTCGTTCTATCAACTGTCAATATGACAAGTTTCTGTTGTGTTTCTATCCCTGGTAACTACTGAAATAAGCGCGCATTTAATATCTTTTTCGAAAACTGTCATATCAAGTTAAAATTTAACTATCAACACGCGAAATGAATGTTTTTTGTCTACAGAACGCAAAAGACTTTTGCATGCAGAATTCAAAAGTTTTTTGCATCCTGCAATTTTTTGATAGAAGAAAGGCTTACAATTTAATAAAATTTGTCACTTTATTTTTTTGCTTAGAAACAATACTTCTATTCTTTAACAAAATTTATATTTAATGTTCCAATTGAGCAATTATTCATATTTATCCCGCTTGAGGAAGCTAACTGGTGTACTGGATTAGTTTCTTGAGAAATGCAATACGAAATGCAATGCGAATTCCAATAAATTGCTGGTCAGATAATACCAGATTCGATAGCAATTATATTACATACATTGTTGTCATGGAGACATTAGATGTCACATTAATTAATCCTAATCGAAAAAATTTTCTCATTACATTATTACTAATTTTGGGACATAGTTTTCGAAAAAACGTTGTTTGATACTCGATTGCGAAATGCTTTAGCATTCTCGAATACAAAAGTAACATTTCGCAATCTAGAATCAAAAATATCTATTTTCGTACGTTGCCATTGAAAACAGAGTATCTAAAGATGTACTTTATTTATGGTCGTATAAAAAGATATATCCTTTCATTTAAATGAATGAAAATGCGAATATCGTTCTTTGCTAGAAACATTTAATAGTACAAAAGAGTAACAAGGTAACAACACAACAATATATCAACACTAACAACAACTAGCCGTTCTGTGTGGCAGTTTTCAAATCCGGAAGTTACACAAATCCAGCTTCGAGACAAACATGAAATACATTTCGGGAAGTTTCGTTGTTATTCCAGCGATGAAAGCGCAGTTTAAAGCCGGATTGTTTGAAGTCGTGGTCAAACCAAGGTACACTTTTCCGCACAACATGGAAATGTTTTCTCTCTGGTCACTGCCGGGATTTGCTTCTAAAGCTTGGGTGATTTTGGCTGAAGCTCTAACGCCGTGACATTTGATCTGATTGTGACTGCTTAGTGCTTAAAGCTTCATTCTAATAGAAACTTTTGACGCTTGCTGCAAAGTTGTTATTATAGAACATTCAACATATTTTCCCCTGTCAAAAATTATTTTAGAGAAACATACTTCAAGTCCAAGTTGTACATAATTTAGTTGTCTATCTATTTTATTTCCAAAATAATTAATACAGATTTGACAGCACAATATATGCAATAACAAAAATAATAAACATAGTTATTTGTGTATTAAGTGATTCATTGTTCCTCGAGCACGGTAATAGTGCAAAAGTGTAAGAAGAACAAAGTTACTGTACGCTCGTGATACACACATCATTTTTTCTACGATTGCATCTTATAATTATTAAAAACCGTATACATACTGAAAATCAATTCGTTCTGTGAACTGTCAATATGACAAGTTTCTGTTTTGTTTGTATCTTTTCCGCGCGTTGCCATTGGAGACGCGCAATAAAGATATTTTTCGATTTTTCCACAGAAAACGACAACTTTACGATGACAAGTGAGAGTGTAATTGTCAACTTTTCATAGCAATCGTAGAAAAGCTATATTTTTATTTGATCCATTATTTATTTGACGGCTGGTAACCGCACTTCACGCGAAGAAATATATCACTTACCAAGATTTGCTTCGACAGAGTGCCACACCCAGTAATGGGTAAAAGACGTGATGATATATTTATTTATTTATTTACTTAAATTTCCGGGAAAGATTAGGGCTAAATGATGTTGAGTCGGACTGTGGATTTAAAAACCCGGGTTCGATTTCCACAACCGACAATTTTCTCTGCATTAAAATCTTTTGTTGTCACACCCAATAATGGGTAAAAAACGTGAAGATATATTTTTATTGTTAAAGCAGGAAATTAATAAAAATGTTTTATAAGTCTTCTTTAATAATTTATAATGGCAATGTTTTAAAAAGTCAGTCAAAATATTGAAAATTCTGGGGTTTGTTTGGATGCCGCTGGTGTAACGGTGAGTGCGAAGAGCAAGTGGACGACTGGCGCCGCGACGCCTCGCTAATAAATATACAACAGCAACGTGTAATAATTGCCGTGTGCGTGAATATAGAATGCGAGTTTCGCTTTAATATTTCAGTACGTAAATTTTATAATGCGGCCCGCCGCGAGCTATTGTCTTTCTCTCTCTTTCGCTCGTTGTGTTGCGAATGTGTACGTTACGTTGTTACGTAGCGTTGATTGGCCCGCGACGCTCAGATTAAATCGTCTCGCTTTGTATTTGTAAATAGCGATTTCACAAAAGTAAACAGATTTATCTTTTAGTTACCACCTAATTAAAATCATTTTTCATTTCTCGTAAGCTTCATCCCCCGCGAAAGTATTAATTCAACCAGGATTTACTAACATTCAGATCTGCAATTGCATAACTTCTGAAGCGATCTTTCGTGTGTAATATTTATTTCTATATCAATGGAAGAAAGTTAGACATATCTTCCCGAGCTGAAAGCACAATTTCATCACGAAATATATTTAAAAAAAATATCCTATCAGAAAGTAAAAATGTTTCAAAATAAATTATTCAATAAATTAGTTGTAAAGAAAGTGCTTAAAATTTTACTATAAGCTACTTATTGTAATTGTAATAATAATAAAGTTCTTGTTGTGGCTTCATATTTAAAATGCTCTCAGGTAACAATATGTTAATATAAAACAAAACTTCTTCAAAATATACAAAAAAAACTACAACTGTGTCTTGAGTGGATTATATTATATGCACTTGTTTAAGATAAAAATTAAGAAAGGAACAAAAACTTTTGAGAACAAATAGTTGTAGCTTCACAAGCGTGAAAACATTAAAAATAAAGGAATTAAAATTTACAAGGTCCAATTGATTCACAAACTAAAATAAATAAATATATCATTAGACTTTATACCTATTACTTGGCGTGGCACTTTGCCAGAGTAGATCTTAGTAAAAGATATATTTTATACGCGTGAAATGCGGTTATCAGCCGTCAAATCATAGCCCCCAAAGATGTTAGTCAAGGGAAAACCACACGAGTAATTTTAATGTGGCTATGGGAATCGAACTTTTTGAAAATTTATTTTGAGTACGTATACGATTTTTAATAATTTTAAGATGCAATCGTAGAAAAAATTATGTGTGTATCACGATCGTAAAGTAACTTTGTTCCTCTTACACTTTTCGAGTAACAAAGATTACTTTACGCTTTAAATACACAAATAACTATTTTATACCTTGCGATCACAATCGATTCTTTATAGTGTGAATTTTTTTTGAGCCTTAAAAATTACAAAATATGTATCTCTGAATTTATAGTTGAAAAACATTTATTCGGCAACGTTGCCACATGTCACATAAATCCCTAGAATTTAGTTCGACGCTATTTACAATTGAAATTGTAAAATTTTGAGGAAATAAATGACGCAAAATAAAAAAAATAGTATATTATTTTCAAACTCGTTTCTTTGGAGCACTCTTTTTTCCACTCGTCGTACTCCCAGCAACTCGTGCGACATTACATCGTCTTATGGAACTCTTATAATAATATATTATTAGTGAAACGTCTGTATATCATAAGGATATGTTTCTAAAACACTGATGGTTCCACCACTATGTTTATTATTTTCTTTTGTTGTTGTTGTTATTCCTTCTATTATACTATTTAACTTGTTGTAAACATTAATTACACAGCTAACAATAAATAAACAAATAAATAAATAAAGGTTTTCTACGATTGCTATGAAATTTTGACAATTACGCTCTCATTTGTCATCGTAAAGTTGACGTTGCATCGCGCAAAAGAGACGTTAAAGATATTAAATGAGCGCTTATTTCAATAGTTACCAGGGATACAAACAAAACAGAAACTTGTCATATTGACAGTTGACAGAACGAATTTATTTTCAGTATATAAATATATGTTTTTTAGTCATTGTAAGATACAATCATAAAAAAATTATGTGTGTATCACAAGCGTAAAGTGTCTTTGTTCCTCTTATACTATTGCAGCTCTCGCCTTCAGCTAGCGCTGCAATTACCGTGCTCGAGTAACAAAGAATCACTTTACGCTCTTAATACACAAATAACTATTGTCTGTGGTTGCAGAAAATATAAAATATTCGCCATAAGTTCGAATGCTTATGTAAGCCTTGAAAATAGAAGTTATTCGTATTCTGATAGTTGGATATTTCCTTACAATAACATGTATTTCATATTTCTCCTGCAAGTGTAACTGCATATAAATATTCTCCACGTAATGTGCATTCACGCCAGGATATTTCACAGAGCTTTTTCCTGGTTTCCTGCTGCAAGGCTTGCCCTACCTGCTGCGGGTGCTAAATTACTGTTTATTCAGAAGCAGAGCGCGAGTTATGCGTGCGGGCCCCGCAAATCCCTGCAGCCCCGTCACTGGCACCACCTACTGCGATGTAAATTACAACGGAATCTAAATATTGCGTGAACGTATGAATACAGGATGTGCTATGTGATTGTTATAATTTAAAGCTTGTTTCATATTGTTACGCAAAATGAGGTGGATTTCAGTTGATGTGTTTGAAATCTACGCTTTTCGCCGGATGTGATGGTGCAGTTATCCTTGATCTACATTTAAATTACTGTTCACAATAACTAGTTATTTTAGACATGAACAACTACGTTTTCAACATTTCTAACCGTTTTCTATAGAATCATTTTAAACTGCAAAAAGTATTAAAGAATAAATTTATGGTGCAATTGGAAGACGATATAGCATAACAATTGATTAATTGTAGTATGAATAAAATTCGTGTTACCCCATTTAATGGAAAAAAGCGTGATGTCATCCTGGTGAAAATTTAGTTTTTATTAAAATAAATATATCATCACGCATTTTATTCTTTACTGGGTGTGACACTCTGCCGAAGACATTTCGGTAAGTGATATATTTATTCGCGTGAAGTGCGGTTACCAGCCATGCCCCCAAAGTTGTTAGTGTAGGGGAAGTCACAGGGGTAGATTTTATTTGGTGAAAATTGTTTGTCGGCTGTGGGATTGAACCAGAGATCTCAATATCCACAGGCAACCTATTCCATATTTTTATATTTATATTAACGTCATGTGCAGAAAACTCAATCTTCTATTTGCAAAATAGTGAGGTAAATTAATTTTCCCTTTTTAGATAGTAATAAAAAAATTGCAGTGTTACATAAATGTTAGGTTATAAAACTAATTGTATATTGTAATACTAGTGAGGAAAAGGTTTAATTGTACAACGAGTACGAGTTTTGCAATGGCCATTGTCCACGTGTGCTATATACTACGAATATTTATTTCAATATTAAACGTGAAAATTACGTTTTTCGAAAACTGTCATACAAAGTTAAAATTTACATGACAATTATCAACACGCGAAATGAGAGTCTTTTGCTTAGAAACAATACTTCTATTCTTTAACAAAATTTATATTTAATGTCCCAATTGAGCAATTATTCATATTTATCCCGCTTGAGGAAGCTAACTGGTGTACTGGAATAGTTTCTTAAAAAATGCAATGCGAAATGCAATGCGAATCCTAATAAATCGAAGAAAAAAATTAGAACGTTTGTTTGGTTTCTATTGCCAACCAGCTGTCAATTGCTGGTCAGAGAATACCAGATTTTAAAGCAATTATATTACATACATTGTTGTCATGGA
Source organism: Pterostichus niger (assembly GCA_947425015.1). Classification (NCBI taxonomy): domain Eukaryota; kingdom Metazoa; phylum Arthropoda; class Insecta; order Coleoptera; family Carabidae; genus Pterostichus; species Pterostichus niger. The sequence goes on from OX380350.1 coordinate 7,521,809, forward strand.
GACATTAGATGTCACATTAATTAATCCTAAACTTCAAAATTTTCTCTTTATATTATTACTCATTTTGGGACATAGTTTTCGAAAAAACGTTGTTTGATACTCGATTGCGAAATGCTTTTGCATTTTCGAATGTAAAAGTAATATTTCACAATCTAGAATAAAAAATAATTATTTACGTTTGCTTTACAAGATATTTAATAATTATTTTATATAAATCAAAGGGGTAGGTGGCTCAGTGGTATCAAGTCGGCCTGTGGATCTTGAGAAACCTGATTCGATCCCCACAGCCGACAAACAATTTTCACCAATTTAAATCTATCCTTTGTGGCTTCCCTTTCACTAACATCTTTGAGGGCCGTGATTTGACTTCACGCAGAAAAATATATCACTTACCGAGATCTGCTTAGGCAGAGTGCCACACCCAGTAATGGGTAAAAGGCGTGATGATATTTTTATAAATCAAAGGAGTTGTATATCCAAATTCACATCACCATGTCAAATGACATTTCCCTCACTCAATTTAGTTTTGATACCAACTGACTAATTCAGGAATAAATTACTAAATATGACTGAAGGTATGTTGCGTGAATGAAAGGTAAAACAAGTTTGTATGAAATGAATTATGACTCTATGTCAGAATAGGAATATTTGTAGAAGGATGATTGTAATTAGAGATGGGCGAATATCATCCGCGAATAGTCGAATGCCGCGAATATTGACATTATTCGATATTCGAGATTTTCGAATATTAACGTCAGTATAGCGAACATTCGAATATCTCGAATATCGCGCCATATGTTGACCTCAATTTTTGACTATGTTTTTCTTTATCATTTGTACATAAACTTAAAGCTATTACAATACTTTGAAGTTATTAACAACAAAGATATTTTGTTTCAAAACCATGAAGACGTACCATATTTCAAATTTGTTTTTCGCCAACACCAGCCCGTACGTTTCACCTTAAATTTGAAGTTTTCGTCTTTTTCTTTTTTGTTTGTACTTTTTGTTTTAATTTTATTTTATCTTAACAATTTCATTCAAATAATGAAAAGGACATAATTAAATAATTTTTAATAATTTTAGGAGTATTCGAATATTCGAGTACCTCGAATATTCGAGATCTGATTAATATTCATATTCGATATTCGAATTCGAGAAATTTTATATTCGCCCATCTCTAATTGTAATAAATGTTTGAAGGATTCGTGCTACGCTATTTGATAAAACATGGCGTGATGTTATGTATCCATTTCAAACTGAGAATCCAATTAAATTTTAAAGCACTTGTAACAAAACAGTAAAGAGTCGAAGTTTTCAACGATGTCAGTATCACAGTGTGTTAACCACGTATAGCTGATAAATTTTCCAAAACCCCTAAAAACAGGGTCATAAACATAACGCAAGTAATGGCCAAGGGCTCTGCAAACGGCGTGTCTAATTTTCACTCAAGAGATAAGTACCGTGGGGTATTTATTATTTTATTGCTTTCACTTTAGGGTTAAGGACATTTTGCTAAGACTACGCTGTAAACTGAGGGACTCGGGAAAGAATTTCGACGTCAACCAAAACAACTTTAACTTTTATTAGAAGGTGTTTAGATTTGTAATTAAAGTTGTTTTATTTATGTCTTTCCAAGGGTGAATCAATATTTAGGTGAAAGGATTACACGCGAAACTTTGGTGGCAGCACAATACTATTATAATGAAAAAGTTTGAAAAATGAACCGATTACTACAATTAAATAAAATAAAATAAATATATTATCACGCCTTTTACCCATTACTGGATGTGGCACTCTGCCTAAGCAGATCTCGGTAAGTGATATATATTTTCGCGTGAGGTGCGGTTACCAGCCGTCAAGTCACGGCCCCCAAAGATATTAGTGGAGGGGGAGCCACAGGGGTAGATTTAAATTGGTGAAAATTGTTTGTCGGCTGTGAGGGTTCTCAAGATCCACAGTCCAACTCGATACCACTGAGCCACCTACCCCATTACAATTACAATTACAATTGTATGTTTATAATTTACTACGTATATACGGGAACCAATTGAATCATAAATTTGTTAGAAAATGAATTAATGAATCATTTTTACTGTAATTATATAAATAATATTTTCATGATTTTTAATTTGAAATAAATATATCGAAATGGCAAATACAGAAGAACTTTTTGCTTGTTAAATTCTCACGCAAAATATAATTTAATTGTCAGACAATATTTTGTCATGAATTTAAATTGCTTGTTACAGAAATGGAAAATATGTCAAACAAATCATAATTCATGTTAAAATTTTATCTGCATTTATCATTATCACTTGTTATATTAGTTATGATAAAATCCCGTTACTAACAAGTAACACTACCTAACTGTAACTCACAGATTTAAATGAAACTTTACACACTAATAGAACTCGAACAAATATTGTACCTTTATTTTTTCTCTTCCGGAAGTGGCTTTTTAAGGGTACAAACCATCTCTGAAACGTGGTAAAAGCAAGAATCGCCATAAATGAAATTAAATATTACGCGTTCAACATTAGTTACCCAGGGGTAATCTTGAAACTAGATTCAGCGACCCCAAAAACCCCCGAGTAACTAGTTTTGAACCTAAAACTATATTTCAGTTGAATATCGTAATTTCATCCCCACATTGCATTTTTAACCCTTTTAAAAAGTGCATATGATCAAAATGACCCCGAAAATATATTTTGGCGATCTTAAAAACCCCTGGGTAACAAATGTTGAACGCGTAATATTTTGGTATTACTTAATTTCATTTATGGCAATTCTTGCTTTTACCACCTTTTAAAGGTGGTTTGTACCCCTAAAAAGCAATATCCGGAAGAAAAAAAATAGGGGTTCAATGTTCTATTAGTGTGCCAAGTTTCATTTAAATCGGTGAGGGACAGTTGGGTAGTGTTACTTATAAGATAAAATCTTGCTATTAAGGGATTTATTTATTTATGCAAATCTGTACAACAGGAACTTAATCCCAAATACAGTACAGAGTCTGGACTCTCTGAACCGTAGTACATATACTTTTATCTTGAGTAGGATTCGAACTCGGGATCTGTGGGTTCAAATGTGATACACCACTAACTCGATAATAAGTAATTGTTTTATGTTGGCAATTTGACACAACATTATATTATGTTTGATTTGTGCTCTCAGCTTGACACAATATTATTTCATTATTGTATTAAATAGTACGCTATCTCTCATATTTTTTCTTGATAAAATTATAATTTTGAAGCGCTTATTTTTTTATGCTTTTATTAAGATAACATAAGCAAACTGACATTAGGTAAAGCCATACAGTTTGCTCTCGTGTTTGTTAATAAGCAATTAAATTAAAATTTATTAACAAAATTAGAAGATAAAAAATACGAGAAATTCTTGCTTTTTAAATTGGAGGCATTTTCTTCTTCTGATGGCACTACAGCCCAAATCGAGCCTGGGCCTACCGGACACACCGAGCCGCAGTTTTTATACTGCCGTATTGCCGGTTTTCATAGTCGAATGCTATATTATTTAAGGCGTGAAAGTGACTAGCTTATAGCGCCCGAGTGTGATAAATACATGTACAGTAGAGCCCCGATTATCCGAACTAATTGGGACCGGACCTAGTTCGGATAATCGAAAGTTCGGATAACCGAAATGCAATATTTTTCGTGGTTTCAAAGAAAAAAAATTATTGCACAAAAAAATATGTCGTAAAAATCGAAATATATTCTCAAAACCAAATATAATAAGTATGAAACATTTATCAAAAGTATTCCGCATAATTTATTTTATGGCTTCGGTTGCATAAAACTGTCTATCTTCAATTGGCGAACGGTGGCTACACGTTTTTGAGCGGCCAAATCTCGCAAACGTTTCAGCAGTGTACGGATGAATCGAAAGGTCGTTCGGATAACCGAGTGTTCGGATAAATGGATTCATCGTTCGGATAATTGAGGGTTCGGATAACTGAGGTTCGGATAATCGGGGCTCTACTGTAACTGTATTTTATATTTTACGACAAATCACACATTGTCGACAGGCGGATTCGAACTGACGAACCTTGGTTCGGGTGACGTCACATTATGTTAAGAGATGTGCCTTAACACACTCGACCACCGCGCCTGTTAGGAGGCATTTTGAAATTCTAAATCTACACAGTCCAGTTTTTAGATAAAGATTTCTAAAATAGATGTGTGTCATAAAAAAAAATTGAAAGTACAGTTGCATATGAAAAACAGTAGGAGAAATGTAATTTTTGAAATTGCAGTTTCTTATCTCGTGTCGTTTTTGAGTTAGTGGAAGTAAAACTCGACAGCTATCAAACCTAGCCTGATTGAAAACCGCCCCACCTGAGTAATTTATAACTCCTTTACAGTTTTTCAATATCCCACGCAAGAAATTTCATTTAGCAATGGCATAAGAGCAATTTGATTATTTTATTTTCGTATTTCATCATCAATTCTTGATTAGAAGTGGGAAAAACGCCGAACGTTTCACCGAACAGAATCCAAGAAATTAATCCAGTAGCCGGGTAAATTTCATGTCAACACGACATTGATAAATGACTTCGGATCGTGCGATCGCGAGCTAGAAGGTTTGACCTAGGTTGCATGAACTGGCAACACCGGAATTTAGTCTACGGAAACGGAAAGTTATAGCGCAATGGTTGACATACTCGATAGGAAAGTTAGCGCAAATTTTATACATCCGTGTGAATGAGAATGTTGACGTGAATTTATTTTTTTTATGAATCTTTTAGTGGATGCTCTATGAATGTTTCAGGGGTTCGTGCTACCCCATTTAATGCGATATAGCGTGATGTTATGTATGTATGTATGCATTTTTTGGTGGCAGCGCTCTTTACGATTTTAGATTGTGTTTTAAAATTGCTAATTGTGGCACAATAGTTTAATCATTCGACAGGGAAGCAATCGTCTTATTTTATACGGTTAATTCATCTTTAATACCTCGCTAAACGACCGTTCTTTATACGGCATTTCGCTATAACGGCTTTTTGCAATTAAGGCACGTTTTCGATTTACGGCCTAAAATGTTTCGCTATAACTTCAAAAAGAACTTTTTTCCCATTGTTTTTGTATGAATTTGTATTGATTCCTTATACTACTTTTCGCTTTGCGGCCAAATTTCGTGGAACGTATCTAGGCCGTAAAGCGAGGTATGGGTGTACTTCCTAATTACTCTGCACAACAGGAATTTTATCCCAATTACAGTAGTTTATAGTGGAACACAATTGCAGATCAAGACTTTTTGTATAAAAGTTATAGAGCAATGGTTAGTGCAATGTACGGAATTCGAATCCGGAGATCCCAAATTCGAATCAGACTTAAGCTAAAAATTATATGAACTATCACACTGCGGCTCGGTGAGCGCGGACCCTGTACTGTAATTGGGATTATGTTCCTGTTGTTCAGCGTAACATAAATAACATAAATAAATATACTCGATAAAAAAGTTAGTGCAAATATATTGCACATGAGTTTTTTGGTGGCAGCGTCAGTAAAGATTTCAGATAGTGTTTGAAAATCGGTAATTGTGGCACAATGGTTTAAGCGCTCAATAGGGAAGCTGATGCTTATTATAGCTATAATGGCGAAGTGGCATTTTAATATATTGTTACAATAACCATTTAAACTATTTTCTATATAAATTGTATTTTTATTTGATTTTATGTATGTATATGGTTGTCAGTAAACTAACGTATGTCTTTTATTGTTTCAGGTAAGTTTAATGTTCGTTCAACATCTGCTTATTAATCGCTGAAAGGTAGGACAATTTAAATCTCCAATATTTAAGTTCAAAATAATAAATGAGTGCGTAAAATTCAGGCATGAAAATTAAAACATTTTGATTAATTTTACATTGAAATATAAACAAATAAATAATAGTTCGATATAAAAATATTGCATCAAATATCTTTTTATTTTGGTCAATAAACATGTATTAATTATTAAAAAAAAAAATACTTCAAATAAAAAAGATACATCTCTTTTATTCGAAGTATTATTTTGTAAAATAAATTATATATACTTTTGACAGCGCAAAATATACATCGAATTAAAATTATAGGACCCTATTCTTCTTGATCATGATTGATCATCCTCGCAGAAATTTGTGACAGCATCTTGGGCCGTCCACAACATTCCTATACCTCAATTGTTATATCCTTGCGAGGACAAAATCGACAGTGTTTCCCTCTATTGTAGTGCGGACGAGTTGAAAGAGAAATGGCTGTTCGTAGCCTGCTCTTTGGGAATTAGTTTCACCATACGCGGCCTTCTGGGTAATTTATGTCGTTACGGCCCTGCATTGGACGCTAATAAAGCCATGAAATATCTCGTCGGGTGCAATTAAGGCTTGGGTAATATTATTTAGTGTGATTTGTGGATGAGAAATTGAAAGTTTGTAAATTAGAAGTCTTTAATGTAGGTACTCCATGGGGATTTATAACAATAATTGGTTGCTGCGGACGATATTTTCTTGATAAGTGCTTCGTGGCAGACAATTTAATTCCTTATTGCCTTGTCGTCCATCTTTATTTATTACTAAAGCAATTTACTAAATATTCTGGTCTCAAATAACTAGTTCTGCAATATTTTTCACATTATTTGTTATTAAATACAACAATAAAGACAAATTTTGCTTGCAGATCTTGTTTTGATAATTGCATAATATTTATTTTTCTACTCCCGTTATTAACATGTCAACGCACTGGTTTCCATGGTGCTTAATCACATGTTGACAAGGCGTGACTTCGAACGTTTTAGTCTCGGCTTGATTTTAGTGATTTTTAGGCATCTTTCATTCATTCAATTATTCATAAAACTTTACATTTTTTGTTGCTTAAAGTGCGATCGTCGAAAAAGTTAGTGATTCATTTTATAAACTCTTTAGATACACTTTTTTTATCAAAAAAACTCGTAACTAAAGAGACGTTTATAAAATATTTATTACGTATCAAATACGATAATAGCTATTTATGAAACTAGTAAGGAAATGAATGTTATTACCTTACGCATGTGAAATTTGCAGAACGGGACGTAGCCGAGTTATGTAAACACATAAGTAAGGTAATAACCGAGTTTTCTTACGTGTTGCATACAATATTTTTTCTACTTCCGTTCTAATAAATACGAAAGAGCGTTTTTTAAATTACGAAATTTTGACATATTAATGACAGTTATAAATTCAAAAAATAAAAGAATAACACATCAGAATTCGTCTACAAAGATATCTGTTGCTATGTTACCTCATTATTTCACTAGTTAAATAATGCAGTTCATTACCTAATTCAAATAAGTAAAATAAAACGTCTATTTCCTAACGGAAGTAGGAAAATCTATTTGTCGTGTTATAGATACATTTTTTTTAGTTTAAACTCTTTAAACATTCAAAATTTAAGAAAAAAATAATAATTTCTGTCAAAGAAAGTTAAAGTGTGACGACCTTAAAAGCCCAAGACAGTAAAACGGAATTTTGCGGCATATTTGCAAAGTAACAATTTTGAAGAGTATTTACTAAAAAAAAACACAGTACGCGATATACTTGATTTTGGATCTAAGTGGAACGAAACCCATAATCTTCATTAGTACAAGCCATCGTGTTTTTTGCAATGGTTTCTTGAAGATAAGTATTGAAATATAAAGTTTAAGCGTGAAATTTTGCAAGTATTCAATATGTAAAATAGTTTTTCCTTTATATCTAATAAGAAAAAGTCAAATGCGTTCACAACATCGCGGTATTAATAAATTTGCATGTATATTACGGTACAAAGTTAAACTGAAATTGTTTTGCCATTGACTGTACTATGCTGCGCTGTATTTCCATATAAAATTAGATAAACAATCTTTATAATAAAATTTACCAACGCTTGAAATCTCTCAAATCATTTTAACTCTATTTTGTTATATCTAAATAAATTAATTTAAAATATTTGTTTATTGCATTTTAATAGTTGTAGCTTTGCAGCTGTGCTCTCACATCACAAACGAGAGTTTATTGTAAAATATAAATAAATATATAATGGGGTAGGTGGCTCAGTGGTATCGAGTCGGCCTGTGAATCTTGAGAACCTTCGATCGTTTTCACCAATTTAAAATCTACCCCTGTGGCTCCCACACCACTAATATCTTTGGGGGCCGTGATTTGACGGTTGGTAACCGCACTTCACATGCATAAATATATCACTTACCGATATCTGCTACGGCAGAGAGCCACACTAAGTAATGGGTAAAAGGCGTCATGATATATTTATTTTATTTATATCACGCCTTTTACCCATTACTGAGTGTGGCACTCTGCCGTAGCAGATATCGTTAAGTGATATATTTATGCGCGTGAAGTCCGACTCGATACCACTGAGCAACCTACCCTCTAACTGTATCCAATGTAATATTAGTATCAACTTTCTATCGTCCGTATTATTCTAAAGCTTCTCATTCCGCTTCCCCGCTAACACGTGCACCCCACGTGCCACAGGGTGGCAGCTTGTGACGTCATTAATCAGGTTACCACCCTCCCCACCCTAATGAATCAATCCGCGAGCAACTGCGAATGATGTGTCGTCGTTACTATCGTTCTCCTTGTTCCACTACCAGCGTGCTTGTACATCCATCTTCATTTCCTACTCATCCCAAGGACGCTAGAGTGCGCGCTTGTTAATTCCCTGCCAAAAATCACGATAAATGAAACGATGAGGGGGAAGGGGAAGCATGGTTTTAATGTGGAGAATCGTTTGTCAATAGTAATTTGATTAAACGGACCTGGACAGAGGTGGACAGTTTGAGAGAAGTTGAAATACCATGTGGTAGGTTTTTACATATTTCTTGTTTGATGGATTGGTGGCAGTCGTCTCTTTTAACACGGTTAATTCATCTTCAATATCGATCACTTCCCAGCTACAAATTTTGGACAACCTTTAGTTATTTATTTGTTACTCTGCATAACAGAAACTTTATTTCAATCACAGTAGCTTATAGTGGAATTAGAACGATTCAACCACATTTGTTCCGATAAGTCAAAAAGTAGACTTTTCAAAAGTCATTTGTAACAATTCGTTCTGCCACTATTTTTTTTTATGAAACTTCATTTAAATAAAAACAATTATGTCCTATTGACTTAAGATTTAAGAAAATGTGAATTTCAAACAGTGTAACTCACATTCTCGTATAATTATAGTCACATATATGATCAACTTTATCATTTAGAAATAGTATGTTATGCATCAAGGGAGGGAAACAAGCGATTATTTCCCCGTGTGAAGTTGATAAACCGAGACGTAAGCAAGGGTCGAAGGCTCGAGCTGAAGTCGAGGTTTGCCAACTTCACACAGGGGATAATCGCGCCCTCCCGTGAACCATATTATACTTTTCGTAACAAGTGCACAAAAATTACTGTCTTATCGGGACAAATGTCAAATATGGGTTGCGTAACTAGTCACCTAGGAAACACCGCAAACAGCTAATCTCTCTAGGGAGAGAAACATCGCTCTAGGGAGAGAAACATGGTACCTATGGAAACATAATGTTTCTCTCCCTAGGAGAGAAAAGCAGTGTTTCTCTCTCTAAAATTAGGGAATAAGAACGTGTTTCTTGTGCATGTGTTACGAAAAATATATAAATGATGTTTAAATAACTTTTGTAGATTTTGTTAGTCACAGATTTGATTATTACTGGTTGAATTTTCTGATCTATAGTATTTTAGTTTGACTTTCCCTTCTCTGATTTATGTAAACCTAACCAAAGTTTCAAAGTAGACAGTATTTTACAACTATTTTATCTAAGTAACGTATTGTTTAATTAATAAATGATATATATTAAATATAGTTATCAACTCTGTATTTAACTATGTAAATATAACAATAACCTTAAAATTAACTGTCAGTTAGAAGAAGGCAGGAGACAAGTAGACTGAATTCTGAATAATTAAGGTGTGCTAAACAGTTAAATATTTTAAAAATCAATACCATTTTTGAATCTTTGGTTGTCTCGAGTACGATGATTTTGGGTCTAGTCTCAATATAAACGACAAATTTATTTAACAACAAAGACAAAATGAATTGTCATCCATACACTTGGTGAAACTAGGTTTAATAAAATATAAACTAAACACTTGGTTAAGTCTCACAAAATTCAGCCTCCAAGTCACCTTATAGACGCGTTTCGCTCTTATTAGAGCTCATCAGTATGGTATAACCTACTCCTTCACCTAGAACAAAGTTCACGTGAAGAAACTGGTTTTTGACAAATTTATTAGTTTATCACTATAGTAGAGGATAGAGGATTCTTGTACAGATCAAGATTATGATATTTTGTTTAATATTTTAGTTTTCCTTGAATATCTTTTTGAAATATACATTATTTATTACTGCATTTTATACTTTGTCGGTGATAGATATATTTAAATATAAGTCCACAGTCCCTTAATTAAGAAACATGCGTTCCGATTACTTTTAATTGTTAATAACATTTACTACTAAAACCCTAACAAAGTAATGTGACAAAAATCTAAAAAGTGCACAATTTGATAGCATTTATTGAGTAAATTCATTATTAAATGTTTGATATCAGTCTGTCCTGATTGTGTCCATTGCAGCAAGACTTGCTGTCAAATAAATTTATTAACTAACGATGCTCATTATAAATTCCATTACATTAAAGGCTGACATTAAATTAATATGCTAAACTAAGTGGTGTACAAAGATTTTCTTCGTTAGCACCATCAGCAGAATAACATACTTACGAAAACACACAAATTATACCATGTAAACATAATAATGTAGTCTAGTTTACAGACTTAGTCTCTTGTTTCTTCAAACTATATAGTTATTTTAGACACAAATTAGTCGAAAGTTTTTGGTGGAGGCGCAAATAATTTAAATCATTTAATGCTACAAAGGAATAATTTATTTGTTATTCTGCACAATTTTTGTTTTATGATCGGAAGTATTTGACTGATTCTATGATCGGGACAGCAGTAAAACATTTTATCCCTTGGGAAATAATATGCACATTAAACTTCTAGTACTTTGAATAAACAATAAAATAAATATACCATCACGCCTTTTACCCATTACTGGATGTGGCACTATACCGTAGCAGATCTTGATAAGTGATATATTTCTTGAAGTGCGATTACCAGCTGTCAAATCACGGCCCATAAAGGTGTTAGTGGAGGCAGAGCTACAGGGGTAGATTTAATTTGGTGAAAATTGTTTGTCGTCTGTGGGAATCGAAGCAGGGTTCTCAAGATCTACAGATCGACTCGATATCTCTGAGCCATCTACATAGTGCTTTGTTTTATGAAAAACAGGATAAATTTACTTCTATAGTATGCTGTGCATCAAGGGAGGGAAACAAGTGATTATTCCCGTATATAAACTTCACACAATGGATAATCGCGCCCTCCCTTGAAACATATCATATTTTTCGTAACAAATGCACAAAAATTACCGTTTTATTGGGACAAATGTCAAATATCCTAATTTGGGAGAAGTGTCAAATTTCCCATTTCTTAAAAAGGACAAGTGTCACATTTTTCAACTGTTAAAACTAGTTCATTATCCGCTCAGCTAAATGGCGTGTTCCACGCCGCAAATATGGAATAATCGTAGTATCTAGGGAGAGAAACATTCTCATGAGGGACAAAAATATCCTACCTAGGGAGAGATATATTATAGGGAGAAAAGCAGTGTTTCTCACTCTAAAATTAGGGAATAAGAACGTGTTTCTTGTGCACGTTTTACGAAAAATGTATTTAAATTTACAAATCAACTTGATTTTGTAATATTACTGTTAAAAGTACGACTATCATTTGAATGAATAAATTTTATTTAATTTGGAAGTCAATTAATTTATAGTTTATAGAACCGACCATAGGGTGTTTAAATTATTTTGACACTGCAGCGATTGAAAGGTTATCGCCAGAATAATTGTTTCTCATTTTAAGAATCCCATTTTTAGCGTTCCAAGACATCAGAAATGAAAATTGTTTATTTGCTGTCTTTGGTTGTTATCGTAACGTTCAATGAACGTTTGACTTAGAGTTGAAAATACAGAGAGCGTTTGTTTTATCACGTATAAGTGGCAAAGTGACATTTTACTTTGACAAATGCAAGTGCAAATTGCTACATTGTATATCCGTCAGTAAAGCGGTGTAGATAGCAATATGAAATTCGAATCCGGAGATCCCGAGTTCGAATCTCGCTCAAGTTAAAAGTTATATGAACTACCACACTGCGGCTCGTTGAGTGCGGACCCTGTACTGTAATTTGGATTAAATTTCTGTTGTACAGCGTAACATAAATAAATAAATAAATAAACTACAGAACAATCATTTTTTCTTCAATTTGTAAGTAACATTGATCCAAATTTTAAAACCAGTACCAGTAGTATATAATGCAAATTGTTTATAGTTGTATTTAAGGTTATAAATTGAAGATGAGAATACTGTTATTATTCTAGACTCTAAACCAATAAAGCATTCTTCAAACTTCTTCATCATGTTGTTCTCGTAGTTGTACTTCTGCGTAATCTCTGCTGTGCAGATACAGCACCTCTAATGTAACTTTCCACTACCTTATGTTAGTATACTTTTATTTGGTGTGATCAACTGATTAACAGCAACTTGAGGCGCTCGCTGACTTGAGGTTGATTAACTGCTCGAATTAGATATCAGAAGAACTTTCTATCGAAACTTGGTTCATCTTTGCTACCTTGAAAGTTGACATGTTATCTTAGAAACCGCGGTTTTATGCCAGAATTAAGGAGAAAATATAACAAGGAGGTATAATATATTACTTGTTAAGTAATCAAACTATTGTTAAAATTGTTGACATTTACGGGCACAATTCAACTTCGTTACTGGGCTGTCAGCTACTTTAGCGGCCTGTTATAAAATTGCAAAATGTCATCGATAAACAAACAAAATGTTATTTTTCTGAAAACGTCTTCTTGGTTACACATTCATATTTATAATAAGCAATATTTCGAAATTTAATTTAGAAGTTTTTTTTCGTAACACATGCACAAGAAACACGTTCTTATTCCCTAATTATAGAGAGAGAAACACTGCTTTTCTCCCCTAGGTAGGATGTTTCTCTCCCTAGGGACATATTTCTCTCCCTAGGGACTACGATTATTAGCTGTTTGCGGCGTTTCCTAGGTAATTAGTTACGCAACCCATATTTGATATTTGTCCCGATAAGATAGTAATTTTTGTGCACTTGTTACGAAAAGTATAATATGCTTCACGGGAGGGTGCGATTATCACTTGTGTGAAGTTGGCAAATCTCGACTTCAGTTCGAGCCTTCAGCCCTCGCTTGGTTTGCCAACTTCACACGCGGGAATAACATACTATAACGCACTTAATGAAGTTGTGTGCAGCTCGGTCACATCTTTTACCCATTACTGGGTGTGGCACTCTGCTGTAAGTGATAAATTTATGCGTGAAGTGCGGTTACCACCCGTCAAATCACGCCCTTCAAAGATATTAGGGATACATTTAAATTGGTGAAAATTGTTTGTCGGCTGTGAGGATCAAACCAGGGTTTTCAAGATCCACAGGTCGTCTGGATACCACTGAGCCACCTACCATGATTTGGTTCGCTCAGAAAATAGTCTGCTTCGGCCACCTAAATTTTACTTTTATTTTGCGGCTTATATAAACAAATCAAACCAAGGTTCTTAAGATCCACAGGCCGACTCGATACCACTGAGCAACCTACCCCACAGCCGACAAACAATTTTCACCAATTTAAATGTATCCCTGTGGCTCCCTCTCCATTAATATCCTTGAGGGGCGTGATTTGACGGCTTGTAACCGCACTTCACGCGAAGAAATATATTACTTACCGAGATTTGCTTAGGCAGAGTGCCACACTCAGTAATGGATAAAAGGCGTGCTGATATTTTTTTTTATATACTCAAATATCTATTCTCTGTGGCACAGTTTTTGTGAAATATCTTTAAGCATAAAATGAGTGATCAGTTCATTGGAAATGTTCACAAATCGTGAAGTGTTTCATAACTATTATGAGTTTTGAAGGAATATTGTGAGAGATATAAAAGCCTGGCAATATAAAATGAAGGTATAAAATCAATTAGTAGCAGATTACCAGTGATGTATTATTATATTTTATTGAATTTATGCATTTTTGCTAATGAATGCGTGTGTTGTTTAGCGTCAAATGAACTGAATGTTTATTTTTTGTTAATTCATCATGATTCGTAATTTGCTTTGACAACGAGTTTATTTATTTTTCGTTGTATTAATTTATTCCATTTATGTATTTCGATGAGCACGTATTGTTTCAGTGCTGTTTATTGCACGCGAGAGAATTGACTGAAATGGAATGGTCGCTCGGAATGAAATGTTTACGGGATATTGAAAGATGACCGATGTTTGCTGTCGGATAATTTATTACTCATTATTTCACCCGATTCACATCAGCTTTGCGCGTGTCATACTTTATTGAAAAGATAGTTTATGATGTTCTGTTTCCAAATTTTAATTATACATAACACTAAATTTACTCTAAACAATGATACAACACAAATTTCATTTTTCACCGTAATAACTCTACAGCAAATTAATAAGAACTTGTTAAATTATTTTAGAGATTTCCTTTGATCTGTTTCCCACTATTCGTAATGCAAAACATTTCAAAATTCTACCAATAAGCACAATTTTGAACTAATAATATGAATGTTTGACTAGTTTCAAAGTCAATATTACTAGTAAAAGTAAATGTAATTTGTAGGCCGAAGGAAAAATAGCATCCTCTCCCAAGGTGTATCTCCAATTTTTTTCAAGACGTAAGTAAGATTAAAATTGTAAAACATAATTTATTAATATATTTTTTACTTTTATTAATTTGAAAATTATTAGTAGTATTTGACATAAAAATAATATTCCTTGACAACAGTAAGTTTGTTGCTGTCAAATTAAATTGATTTCTAGATTGGAAGACTAAAAATACAGCGAAAAACCTTTGAAAGAAACCCATGTAATTGTTGATCTAGCTTCTACAGTTAATCGTAGATTGTTATTTGTTTTGTCGTACTCTATTGTATTTTACATATATTTTACAGCTGTGTGTTAAAATAATATAAACTTCCTAGGGGAATAATGTGTATATTATTGCCCTAGAGATATTTGACTTTTGTCCCGGTTTTTGTATCATAGAAAGTGGTCGTGAAAAATTGTGTTAATTGATGCAAATTTTCTACAAACTTTTTTTTAAACATTTTCTTGTAACGTAATTATGAAAGCAATGTTATTGGAAATCTTATTTTTTTCGAAAACTGTCATATAAAGTTAAAATTTACATGACAACTATCAACACGCGAAATGAGTATTTTTTTGTCTACAGCACGCAAAAGACTTTTGCATGCAGGATGCAAATTTTTTGATAGAAGAAAGGCTCACAATTTAATAAAATTTGTCACTTTATTTTTTTGCTTAAAAACAATACTTCTATTCTTTAACAAAATTTATATTTAATGTTCCAATTGAGCAATTATTCATATTTATCCCGCTTGAGGAAGCTAACTGGTGTACTAGAATAGTTTCTTGAGAAATGCAATGCGAATCCCAATAAATCGCAGAAAAAAATAGAACGTTTGTTTGGTTTCTGTTGCCAACCAGCTGTCAATTGCTGGTCAGAGAATACCAGATTTGTTAGCAATTATATTACATACATTGTTGTCACGGAGACATTAGATGTCACATTAATTAATCCTAAACGTCAAAATTTTCTCATTACATTATTACTAATTTTGGGACATAGTTTTCGAAAAAACGTTGTTTGAGACTCGATTGCGAAATGCTTTTGCATTCTCGAATGCAAAAGTAACATTTCGCAATCTAGAATCAAAAATAACTATTTCCATTTCTAAAATCATTTAAAATGTACGAGGTCTTACACTTAAATTGTGTATTTTTCTGCAAACTAATTATTTTAAGAATATTTCTTCCATACTCTGCAACGAATGCTTTTCTTGTACTGTTAATCTCTCTACTCCTCTCGTCTCTGTATTATCTACGATATTCCCCACAAATTAATGACAGTCAAGCACCTGGCTACATCCATCATTACGCCTCAATATTGCCACCATGATTTAGTAATGGTTACAAGGAATTATTGCAGTTCGAAGTTGCGATCAAACCATGTCGTAAACTATCGAGAACAATATGCTACTGATGTTGATCTTTAGATAAAATAGGACGGCGACTTGTGGCAAAAAGGTTATGATAATTTGTAGCTTATTGTCACAATTTATTTCAATGTTGTAAATGGTTCAAATATAAATGAAATCGTTATTCTTCTTTAGAAGAAGTGCTTTCTACAGGGTGTTTCTATACCTCTGCACGAAACTTTAATGACATATGTCCTTCAGTACGGTGGTGTGGATAGCGATACGGAATCCAAATCCGGAGATACCGAGTTCGAATCGCACTCAAGCTAAAAAAAATTATAGGAACTACCACAGCGGCTTGGTGAGTGCGGACCCTGTACTGTAATTGGAATTAAGTTCCTGTTGTACAGCGTAACATAAATAAATAAATATTTAATTTGATATACTGATTATAGAAAAAAAAATTAATTTTGGAAATTTGGAAAAATCTAATATTTAGACTATTAAATTCTGCTTCTAAATAAGCATCGATATTACATTTTATTTATTTAGTTACTGTTAAAATCAAATTTAAAATATGTATGTAGCAGTAATAGGTTATACATTTGTTCCAGTTTCATTTTAAACTATATAGATAATATCAAATTTGGAAATTTTTAAAATTAATAAATAAATATATCATCACGCCTTTTACTCATTACTGGGCGTGGCACTCTGCTGTAAGCAGATCTCGGTAAGTGATATATTTCTTCGCGTGAAGTGCCGTTAAATCACGGCCCCCAAAGATGTTAGTGGAGGGAGAACCACAGGGGTAGATTTTAAATTGGTGAAAATTGTTTGTCGCCTGTGGGGATCGAACCAGGGTTTTCAAGATCTACAGGCCGATTCGATGCCCTGAGCCACCAACAGTAATGAATTGTGTTTACTGGTGCAGAATTTAATTCTCTACAACTTTTATTTGCAAAATTTTCTTGTAAAGTAATCAAGGAAGGAATGGCATAATTTCTGGGATACCCTGTATACAATTCTGTTGTCAAACGGTTATACATTTATGTAGAAGAAAATAAATGATAGAAAATGAAGATCTCTCCAAATTTATTTGAAGTATTTTTCAGTAAAATAATTAGAAGAGCACGAATCCTAATTCCCAGTTCTTGTCAGTCACCCGTGTCACCCTCCGCGTCCTCGCATGGTTCCCCCCTCTCCATGGTCCTGCTGTCAGCGCCGCCTAACGACGTGCTTCATTTAATGATGACGCGTCCCCGCCCAACGGCATTCAATTATTTTAAGTACTCAAATCTTTTGTGTGTAAAGAATAGATTTCGGAAATTCTCTGGTAATCTGGCCGGTTAAGGCGAGGTCGATTCTTCCAATTTCCGATTGCAGGAATGGTCGCAGGAATTTAGCTGATGTGTATAATTTATTGTGATTGACGAGTTTCGAGCTCTGCTGGACTTCTGTCTTTGTTCAAGTAGTGCTGTCGCATTTTTGTAGCGAGGTAATATTTTAAAGTGCACCTTTAGCTAATATTTTGTTTTGTTCGTGGACTGACGTTCCTGCTGAGTCTTATATGACGGTGTCATACTTGGACAATTGAAGTGGATATAGACTTTCTTTAGAAATTCTTCTGACATGTCGTTCTTGTACTTATTATTTGATTTTCGAATTGAATTGAATCATTATTTCATTACTTACGACCGGTTTTATAAAAGACATATTAATTAACTTCCAAAGTAAATAAAATTTATTCATTCAAATGGCAGGCGAACTTTTGACATAAATGTTATATTCTCTGTAAAATAAATAAAATTTATTCGAATTTGTTCATTGAAATACATTATATATATATATATCATGAGATAAGTGGCTCAGTGGTATCAAGTCGGTCTGTGGATCTTGAGAACCTTGGTTCCATCCCCACAGCCGACAAACAATTTTCACCAAATTTACTCTACCCCTGTGGCTCTCTCACCACTAATATCTTTGGGGGCCGTGATTTGACGGCTGGTAACCGCACTTCACGTGAAAAAATATTTTACTTACCGAGATCTGCTTAGGCAGAGTGCCACAGTCAGTATTTATTTTATTTTATCACGCCTTTTACCCGTTACTGGATGTGACACTCTGCCGAAGTAGATCGCGGTAAGTGATATAGTTCTTTGCGTGAATTGCGGTTACCAGCCGTCAAATCGCGGCTCCAAAGATGTTAGTGTAGGAGGAGTCACGGAGGTGTATTTAATTTAGTGAAAATTGTTTGTCGACTGTGCGGATCGAACCAGGGTTCTCAAGATCCACAGGCGACCTACCTACCTACATTTTCTATAGAAGTGAACTAATTAAGTCTATTAGACACTCATTATATTTTTATATTTCCGATAATATTTAATTTAACAGCAGAGTATAAAAATGTCAGAAATATGCAAAATGACAATTATTGAAATGGTATTATCTATCAGTTATTTTTATATTACCTCGCTTCACTTGCACTTCTAACAAACATATACAATTTGTTTTTGAGAAAATTTGAATGATTTAATACAGCATTTCGCACTTTGCCTATGATATATCTAAATAATAAACAAAATGTAATAGGTTAGATGAAAGATTGAGTATAAATAAACAAAGTGAATTTTATAATATATTAATATAATGCTTTGTTCATTAATATATTATAAAATTCAGTTTGTTTATTAACACTCAACCTTTCATCTAACCTAAATTATCACAAACTGATATGGAGTCCTTCATTCCGAAAATAAAATGTAATAGTTTTATTAGTAAGGCCTTAATAATATCAACAATAGTTGTGTGTGGAAAATAGTCGCTATAGAAGCAAGTTGAATTATTTGAAATTTATAACTTAAATAATTTCTCTTCAAAGTGATTTTAAAACTTTAACAGATATTTTAATTTTTAATGATCCTTTAGAAAGACAATCGCGGTTCTTTGAATAAAACATTCGCCACACACGCCTGTTTCATTATCTGTATAAATAATTGCCCTAAAAATTATTTATAAAGCTTAACAACAGAAAATATTCAATAATAAATCAGGTAGATCTGTTTTCTTTGTATCACTGGTAACTATTTAAATAAGCTCGCATTTAATATCTTTTTCACGCGTTGCTATTGGAGATGCGCGACAAAGATATTTTTCGATTGTTTCACAGAAAAATGCCAAATGAAAGCGTAATTGTCAGTTTTTGATAGCAACCATAGAAAAAATAATTTAAAATCAAATTCATAGCAGAAATTTATAATATTAAATGTGTCAGTATATTTTAATATTTCAGTACAAGGTCAGTCGTGGTTCTATGAATAAAACACTCGCCAAACAAGCGAGTATATGTATCTACATCTTGAACTTGAAGGATTTCTGTTTAAAATAGTTTAGAAAGGTTAGACAGAGTTGCCAAATGTTCAACATTTCCGTAGTTTACGGTAAAATTTCTCGGTGAGATTAGCTGTTTGAAAGTTGCGTAACAACGTCGCACAGTGTGCAAAGTTCCGCTCTCCAGAGCTAGCCGGAGCCACCGGAGTCGAGCGGAGCCAGTCCGGGCTCCACTTATCTCCGCTGAAGAATCCTGGAAACAGAGATCTTCCAATTGTTTTCGGAAATTGGATGAAGCCTGAAAAATGTCCCATGCGAACAAGTTTCGGACAGAGGCGAGACTACAGTCGCGATGGGAATCCGCCAATGATTGGAATTTTTGCACACATGAGCACTCTGATTTTTTCAGGAGTTTTTTTCCTGCCCGGATATTCGCACCTTGCAAAACTCTAGCACAGTTCGTCTTCTGTAATTTTCATTTCTATTTTACATATACCAGGCACATGTTCTATTAAATGGGGTAGCACGAACCCTTAGTAATATTCATCGACAGGTAATCTCCGACAAACATTCCTACCCTGTCCTACCACGCTTCATTTCTTTTATACAAAGCTTTATTTATATATACCAAGTGTCTACTTTTTTTCCGAACATAGAAAATTCAATGTAACAATTTTGATTTAGCGATATCTCTTTACCTATTAATTTTAGAACAAAAGTGTACTGAAGAAAAATGTTCAGAACAAAAAACTGCATCCATAGAGTATAAGTATGTTGTTCAATTGTTTCTTATGCCCGAGTTAGAAGCAAAAGAAAATACACGCTTTAAAGCAATTATCAGAATGCCATGAGAAATAAAACAATAATTTGTTTATTGTGTCTGACATTATTTGACATATTGGACCAGAATTAGAAGCTTACTCTAATTTATTTATTTATTCGAGCATTTAATTTAATAATAAAATTAATTATAGCAACTATTATTTTCTTTTTTCTACTTAATCTAGACAAATAAATATCTATTATTAATTTATCTAATTTGTTTTATTTCTCATGGCACTCTGATAATTGCTTTAAAGTGTGTATTTTCCTTTGCGTCTAATTCGGATATAAGACCCAATTAAACAACAAACTTTTACTCTATGGATGCAGTTTTTCATTCTGAACATTTTTCTTCAGTACAATTTTGTTCTAAAATTAATAGGTAAAGAGATATCACTAAATCAAAATTTTAACATTGACTTTCCTATGTCCGGAAAAAATAATAGACACCCGGTATATACGAGTAGGTCGCCTATGCAATCTCTCACTCTAAAAACATATACCTGTTTCACCTTTCATTCTACATACGTTGATTATCTGAGTATAATTTGAGATTTAGTTAGATGTGATAGAACTTTGTTGAACATTGGTAATGGTACATGAATTAGTGAGTAATATAATCAATCGATATTAGTGTATTAAGGTATATTGATATAATATTAATGTGTAGTATGTTTGTTCCATTAACAGAGTAAATACTCGATTAATATTTGTTGTGAAACATGCAATCAGATGAGCTGACTTTGAATTAGTTTATATTTGGCTTTAGAAAAATGTACTTAACGAATTTATTTTATTGTAAAAATGCAGGAAAGTTAGTTCCCGTCGTCATTTAGTTGGTATCCATGGCCGTCCATGCGTGCGAATGGCACTCCTGTCAAGACGGAATGAAAGAGAAAAATAAAAGAATTTAAAACTTCTAACGAAACCGGCATTTCACCCCAACTGGAAATGTCTCTCTATTTATCCGTTTCTATATTTCGTAACGAAAATGACTTACGAGTTTTTAAGTTTTATATTTTAATGGAAATACAATGTTTTGTAATGAAGAAAAATGAACTGAAAGAAATCTTTCAAAAGAACTTCGGATAACTTTCCTGAGTTTTTGTAGGCGCTGTGGCTATTCACAATTCCTGAGGTTGACAATTCTTCCGACTTGGATAGTTCAACTATTACCGAAGAGTTAAAAGAAATCGCGTTTATTTATTTTTGTTGTTAAGTGCAGATATTGTGTCTTTTCTTTCAGGAAGTATAAAGACGATTGACACACAATGTTTCTAAAACCTTGTAACTTTTTACTCACACAAATACACTCTTAATTAGTTATTGAAACTAACTTACAATCACACTCAGAGTATCTTCGAAAGCCTTTCACGAATTTTTATATTTCAAACCATTTTCTGTAATAACAAGAAAATAAGAATATTGACAGAATTCTGTGACAAATCTAGAAATCTGCAAATAATGAACAAAATCACATCAATATTTGTTGATAGAAAAAAAATATTATAATTTATTCATCATTTACAGTTTTACCACCGAAATTTTTAATCGAAAATTTATTGCTAGGCAATATTGCAAAGAGCACAAAGAAACTGGAATTATATTTTAATTTATTGAACTCTTGAGTAATATTCAAATAGGTTAACTTTTGTAACTAAACCAAAAGAATTTTACTTTATTCTTTGATAACAAATAAAACATTTTATTTGTTCCAAGGAACATCAAACAATAATTATAACACTATAAAGCTTAGTTGGTTAAAGTAAATGACTTGAGTTTATAAGATTCCAGGTTCAAATCCTGATTGTATGTAATTAAATATTTCGATTGGTTAATATTCTCCTTAAATAATAATGTCACAGCAAATAACTTTTGTGTCAAGTTTTTCAGTTTATGAAAGAATTATAGGATCGAGGCTGCTTTTGACACAACAAAAATAGAGGAAAAAATCAGATCACAGACGACCGTGTCTTAGTTGGTTGGAGTTCATAAAGTCTTAGGTTCAAATCCTGACGATAATTCAATTTGTATCTTTATAATTTAATTTGAATCACCCTCTAACATCTTTGGGAGCCGTGATTTGGTAACCGCATTTATATATCATTTATCGAGATCTGCAATAGCAGAGTGCCACACTCAGTAATGGGTAAAAGGCGTGATGATATATTTATTTATTTATTAACAACAGATTTTGATCAATCTCTCAAAACCTAGAAGATTTTAACCACTGAATTGAATTGGTTAAAAACTATATTTTTCACCTTTTTTATTTGAAGTATTTCTCTAAAATAATTGATAAATATTTGATAGCTATAAATGTTACGTTAGAAAATGTTCGTTATTCTGTAGCTTATAATATTCTTTATTATTTTAAATATGTTGGAATTTTGGTAGCTCTAGTTCTAATCTGGCCGTCTCGACATAACTTTTGATTAGGTAACATTTTTCATGTTTCTTATCAAGGCTAGTTGTTCCGGGTTTTAGAAACTCGTGCTATAAGCCAAAGCCACCAAGATGGTGATTTATAAAACAGCATTTGCAGTTGATTTTTATTTAAAGCTTGCCTTAACCGATGTCATTTCTCGTCTGTGGAAGTACGAGGCAAGCTACTTGCATCTCCTTCATTCTTCCGGGTTCTTGTGTAAAGAAAACGTTTTCTGTCTTTGTTTAGCGTTGCTTCCGGTGTTAGTTTCGTAGCGCATGCGTATTAATGTGTGGGAAATTTACAATACGGGATTCAGCTCATATATTTTACAGGGAATGACGGCAGATGAACGCTGCGTTCTAACAAACAAATGGAGCTGAATTTTTAACAACTCACTCGGTTCGTTTAGCTGTTTAGCTCGCTTATTTACCGACATAGTATTAGGGACCGGGGGTATTTATCTTCTGTGTTATGCTCCATTTAAATAAAAACTAATGTTTCAACTTACTGATGTTTGCTGGACAGTTTAAACTTTCAAAAGACAAATATTGGTTCATATTTTCTAGAATTGTTAATGACTTCTGGATTATCAGAGAACTAAGAAATAATAGATGCAGTCGTAATAAAAAGTCACTTTTTCGGGGGTTGTATCTAAAAAAACTAAACAAGATATGATATGCTCAACGGCATTGAATTCCTTCGGGTCAAATTGACTTATAAGCAAATTTTAAGCGATTTTATTTTTTAATTATATCTTAAAAGACCAATTTCAGACTGTTTGCTCTAAAATCGTTTCACTTGCATATGTATTTTGGCTCGTTAATTTTAATAGTAAAGTCTTCAAGGACATATGACTTCTAGTTTTTGAGATATTCTTCAAAAGCTGTTTTTTTAGAAAATTTTGGCGGAAGTGTTTGAAATATAAAAATTGCTGAAAATTATCTTAAACGTTAGCTGTTGTATGAGAAATTTAATACCGGTAATTGCATCTTCATATCTTGTTTAGTTTTTGAAACATAACTTCTTGAAAGTACAAAATCCGATAAGTAAAATTGGGAAAAAAATCCACTTTTTAGAGGCTATATCTTGCAAACTAAACAAGATATGAAGTTGTGCTCAACTGAATTAAATTCCTCGGGTACGAATTGATAATTTGTAACTATAGATCTATATATGGGGTAGGTGGCTCAGTGGTATCGAGTCGGCCTGTGGATCTTGAGAACCCTGGTTCGATCCCCACAGCCGACAAACAATTTTCACCAAATTAACTCTACCCCTGTGGCTCCCCTTCCACTAATATCTTTGGAGGCCGTGTTTTAACGGCTGATAATTGCACTTCACGCGAAGAAATATATCACTTACCGAAATCTGCTTAGGCAGAGTACCACACCCAGTAATGGGTAAAAGGCGTGATGATATATTTATTTATTTATAGATCTATATGCTTTGAACTAAAATGGCATAATTTACAAATACAGCCTAAATTTATCAAAGTTTTCGAATGATTAAGTTTCTTGCAAAATTCTCACAAAGTTCTGCAATTGCAGAGCCAGAAGATGAATAAATGTATAACAGATTTATTCGTTGTTGAAGTAGTCAAAAATTGTCGTCTATTTTAGACAGTAGATAGTTTTCTATTATCTTGAGAGTAAACTAACTTATTGTCAGATTTTCAGTAGTTAACGTTTCAGATAAAAAGAGCAATAAGCTTCTTTTGTAGTGTTCATTGTGTTTATAGAGTTCCTTTAAGTTCATACGTATAAATCGTTTTATAATTGCAAGATCCGTATTTGAACAGAACGGTTAAATATTTGCTTTTGTTCTCAAATGTCCGTGCAATGCTTTGAGTAAACCTTTTCTCAGGATTTATTATAATACTGGCTGCACGCGAATAAAACACCAAAATGACGCACGAAATTCGATATTTTCACCAATTATATCACCGAGATTTTCAACCGTTCGTTCTATTCGAGAAAATAAACATTTGGCATCAATTATTTCTTGTCTAATATCAACATTTATCAAAAATATAGTAAACTTATTAGAATGATAATGCAGCGAAACATGAAAAGAACATTGTTTAAAAAGTCTTCTTTTATTTTATTCAGCGATGTGTGAACTGAAAGAAGCTGAAACTTGAATTGGTTTTAATGAAATTTTGCGGAACTTGCAAGTTTCAGGATGTACCGGAAGATAAGAAATTCGCATCGTTTTAATTCATACAAATCCAACATCTAAAATTATCTGTTCACTTATATTTCACATCTTAAGATCTTCTTCTTCATTACTATCTCATTCTTTCTACAATTTTAAACAGATATATCTTCTAAAAACCAATAAGAGTTTCAGAACATGTTGCATGGTTGATATAAAACCTTTTCTATCGTCAAATGTATTTGGAAATTATTTTAGAGAATAGTATTTCAGATATAAATACATTTTTACTTTAATTTATTTAGAAACATTTGACAGCAGATACAACTAAAGTAGCGAGATGAAAATGTGATCTTTTATCTGTAGTCCAGGAAAGTAAAACAACATATTTGGGCCATCCAACTTACATCTGTCAATATCTAAATTTCTAATTTATTTTTGTAAATTTTATTTCTTGATATAATAGTAATAGTATTTTAAGTTGCAAATTTTATAAACGTCGCTTTAGTTATTGTTGTATATAAAACGAATATCTAAAGAGTTTATAAAACGAGTCATATTTTATACTTTTTGTACAATCACAAATTAAGACAACAATAAAAATGTAAAGTTTTATGAATTATTTAAAAGGTAAGGTTAAGTTACAATGACAGAAGCTTGAAGCTAGCTTCACTATATCATGCCGTGACTAAAATGTTTGAGGCGACGGCTTGTCAACTTGTGATTAAGATGTTATTTAGCGCCATGGAAACCAGTACGATAAAGGGCATTTTAATAACAGGAGTAAAAAAAGAATTCTACATTTGCCTCATGAGGAAAATGTCATTCTTTATATAGGAGTTTTATAACCATCGGAAAATGAAATGGTATCTTCTGAAAGATATGTTTTACTATCTTTTTTAATGTATAAATAATTTCTGCAATTGCAGATGAGAGAATCTCACAAAAATACTGCTAAATATACATGAATTTCAAATAGTGTAAAAGTAAAAGAAGATATTAGTATAACCTTCCATAAAATACTGGAGAGTTTTCCTTTCTTTCTGTTATTCTGGAGTAATATTTTATGGAAGCAATTAGAATATCTTAAAGTGTCCACAAGCAAGGAAAAAGCGCGTAAATCTCAATTTCAAAACCTTCCATTCTCATCCGGAAACGCATCGCGTTGGCCTAGCAAACAAAACAATCCCCGTTCCTCCGGGTTATAAATCACTTTTTCCCCGCCAGGGCTCAGCACCAGTGCACGTGTGTACGTGTTTAGTGGCGGTGTACCCCGTTTCATTTGCGTGGGGTAAAATATCCTCGCTTGTGTGGAAGAAACGACGACATGTTCAACAAAGCGCGCGGGATTGGCTACCGCGAAAGAGGGAATGAGAGCGAGGAAGGACGATAAAAGAGAGAGAGATTAAATGAGTTTTTTAAATATTCATACTATGTGCGAATTTATTTAATTTTTTAATATACACGCTCCCAACACTTCCATATTATTATATACAAAATAAACAAATATATCTATACGCTTTTTATCCATTACTGGGTGCAGTAGCATATCTCGGCAAGTCATACATTTTATCAACTATCTATCAGCCGTCTAATTATGGCCCCCAAATATGTTAAATTTTATTCTAGGTTTACAGTTAAGCTAACCGGGTTAGTAGAAATGGCAGTCTTTGTTTGCAGAGAAAAACAACTATGATATACAAATAACAATTATTTATTGCAAACAATTATCAATGCAGATAATCGTAGATCAATAGATAAAACCAAAATACTTGAGTTTAACAATAGTTATTTTTGTATTTTGTTGCGCGTAAGAATGTTACTTTTAGTCGAAACCGCAGGTCGATACAATAAAAGTCATTCGAACACGCCAGAAAACAAGAATTGTGTCCACGAAACACAGACAATATTTTTTCTACAACTGTAAATAAAGAATAATACAATAATTATTGATTTATTTAAGTACATTGAAGGAAAACAATCAACAATAATATTAATTTGATACTATTGATGTGTTGTAACTAATGAAACCTGACAACAAAAAATTTGGGAGCGTGCGCGAGATAGGTACTCATTTTGCACAATAGAATACGAAATACTTATTTTGCGCACTAGGGTTCAAAATAATGCGCAAAATACGCGTTGTTATGGTAATGTAAATGATGAAAAAATCACGTACTTCGCGTATTGATATTAGTGAAAAAAAATTAAAATTTTTTGACAGTTGTAGAAAAATAAAGTTTTTATTTTTAATTAATAAAGTGGAGTGAATATTTGATGAGTGCTATTGCCTAGAGCACCAACTAGACACCTTAATTCATATCTAGAGTGAAACAAAGACAGCAAAAGCTTCTCACAAATTCTACGTCTCATCTCATTCTTATTGTGTCCAACCGTAATTCATTTTCTCATGACACAATGTTTTATTTCCAAATAAAAACCGCGGTAGAAGTAATAGGAAACATGAGAGAGCTCAGGTGTACAAGTTAACAACATCCACATTCATACGCACAAACACACGGGTTGTCCGACCTCTGGTGATGAATTGAAATGTCGGGTAGCGCGTGGTCACCGAGTTATTCGATCCTTTTTACAGCAAAGATTATATGAAGTACACATAACTAGAAGAAATACTTGATTTAAAAATAATTATAAATTTTTACATTAAAATTACTCCTGTGGCTCTTCCATTAACGGCTGGTAGTCGCACTTCACGTGAAGAAATGTATGACTTATCCAGATCTGGTACGGCAGAGTGTATCAGTACGATCCGGAGATGTCGAGTTCGAATCTCACTCAAGCTAAAAATTATATGAACTACTACACTTGCGGCCCGGTGAGTTCGGACCCTGTACTGTAATTGGCATTAAATTCCTGTTGTACAGCGTAACATAAATAAAAAATAAATAAATAAATAAATATACAGAGTGTATCTGTACTTCGGTAAAAAAAATAAAGGTATATACTATAAGACGTATTGATCAAGGAACAAAAAGGTTTTTTTTCAAATTCGCTAAATTAAGAACGGTTTAATTGAAATGAACATTTTTAGGGCCACTCGACTAGCATACTTTATTGCTTGATCTTCTTCATTTAACTAAATTAAATTATTAATTACACAACATCATATATTTATTTGGTGTTTTGTAAAAAATTACTTGTAAGAAGATTTAAATAAAATTATTAAAAATAGCTATCATCCAACAAAACGTTGCCTTTAAATACGACGCAAAAATACGTCTTATAGTATATACCCTTTAATTTTTTTCTAGAAGTACAGACACACCTGTATATATTTATATGTAAAATAATTCAACTGATACCATTTCTGTTCTCCTAATAACTTTTTCTTAATTTTACTTTTATCATATAAAGTATTTAAAATGCGCCTTAATATTATATTTATATAAATATAGATCATTAAAACATTTTAAATGTATAAATTCTTTTGTTATACAGTGTAAAATATGAGTACTGGTAAAAATGCAGTCGTGTTTAAAATTTAGTTGACTTCAACTTCAAAAATTACGATTATTCCTGAGTGGTTCGGATTCCACGATAGGTTACTATTATTAGGTTTAAATTCTTATTGTGCAGAGTAATAAATAGATTAAATGCAATAGTAGTGGATAAAACCGCGTTAAAACTTACGGTTGTTAATTAATAAACAAGAGGTCGTGCATTCAACTCTAGATACGATTATGTATGAGTGGTTCAATTTCCACTATAAGCTACTGTAATTGGAATTAAATTCCTGTTGTACAGAGAAACAAATAAATAAATAAGAATGGAAGATAATGAAACCTAGTTTGAAATCACTATTAAATATCAATTAACATGCTTGCTTCCTGTCCTAAAAAAGCGTCCATAAATATCCGTAGCTTTCCGGGTAGCGATTCCGGGTCCGGCTCACGCACGTGTCACGCGGAGCCACGCCCAACCGCCGGAGACGTGGCTTCGGGCATTGATTCCCGTAGCACGTACGGCTGCGTTCCGTCGCGTGCGACCCATTGTTTGTGGCTTGCTGTGGCTCTCCCCGTACCCCGCGCCCGGAATCTGCTACATGATTTGGATCTAGGTATCTGTGACAGCGCATGCGTATTAGGGGACATTGAAACAAAAAATAGTTACGCAGAAGCTGGTTGAAATACTGTAATTAATAATATATACTATTATAACTTTTAGAACATCTGTTCTTATTAATTTGTTCGTCAATTAACATCAGTAAAAATATATGTACTTCTGTAATTTAACACTTTGAATATAACAAGTCCTTATTTACCTAAGTTTTATGGATATATTTTCTAGAATTTTTTGGTGGAGGTGCCTTTTAACTACTAATAAATAATATTTTTAAAAGTTTGTATGTTTTTAAATCAATTAAATTAGATAAAGTTTGCCTTATATGTTTTTTTAAAATTAGATATTAGTTTAATTAAATTAGTACAATAAAAAATTATACAGGTTTTTCAAAAGATTTTGACATATTTAACCGACAAACTTGTTTGTATATTTTCAACTGTCAAACGTTTCTGAATTATTTTAGAGAAAAATACTTCAAATAAATGTAATATAAAATTAAGTTTTCTACTTATTTTATTTAAAGAACTTTTCGGTTAATTAATTCATAAACGGTTGACAGCATAAAATATATAACGCAAAATTTGTGTCAATTTTCGCCATTTTGAGTGAAGAATTAGGATAAAATATTGTAGTAAATGTTGAGAATTTGATGTATAAATAATAAAATGTAGATAAATGCGTAGGTATTGTCCAATATTTTCTCACTTAGCGTAATTCACCTTTGCCGCGAAGATCAATCTCAATAAAATTACAATCTGCCATTAAATCTGAGTTTATGGAATTTCTCTGCGATTCTTCGAAACTTCAATCTAAATTTCCGTTGTCTTCTATCTCTCTCTCGCAAATGGAATGATGATTGGGTGAAATATATTTGATATGGTCTTCTCTGTTTATCTGCAGCGGCCGTTGTTGACGCCCGGGAAACTTTAGGCGTTTATTTTCCCTCATTCTCAAATGTAACTGAGATAGTTTTCTTTCCCCGGTTTAGTTTGCACCTAGATAAAATTTATTTGAAATTTAGCCACTAAGATCTGATATTGCAGAGCTACTTGACAAAACTTTTTATATTAAATAGAAAAACTATAAGATACTGTAATTGGGACTGGGTGGTTAAATATTCATCTCAAAGCATCTTAGATTTTGCGACTATTATGGACCAGGTAGCGATAAGGATGGATACAAATTATACCCCAATGCATTGAAATATATTCAAAATTTATTTTTTTTAGTTTTTTGCTCCATATTTTTAGGGTTGAGTGTACATGGAACAGAACTCATTGCTATTGAGTCTTGAGGTATGCATTATTTGTATAAAATATGAGCTTTATTTTCCTGTTAAAGTTGCAATAAATATTATAATAATTGGTAAGAGTTTATCATTTTTATTTATTTATGTTACACTGTACAACAGGAACTTAATCCCAATTACAGTACAGAGTCCGGTCTCACTGAGCCGCAATTTTTTGCTTGACTGCGATTCTAACTCAGGATCTCCGGATACGAATTCCGTAACGCTATCTACACCACCGTACCACCGGATGGAAGAATGAAAGTTTTTAATAATTTTGTTTCATATTTGACTTTAGGTAAACTAAAAAGGAAAAAAAAAGTTGTAGGCAAGCTTACTTGAATAAAAGCTATTCCCGTTATTAAATTGTCGTTTAACGTACTGGTTTCCATGGCGCTAAATAACATCATAATCACATTTTAATAAGTCGTGGCTTCGAACGTTTTAGTCACGGCTTGAGAATTAAGAACGGGGTGAATTTAGCTTCAGGCATTTGTCAATGTAACTTAACCCTACTTTTTAAATAGTCCATAAAACATTTTTTGTTGCCTTGCTTTGCAATCGTAGAAAATAGCTATTTATGAAACTAGTAAGGAAATGAAGGTTATTACCTTACGCATGTAAACACATAAGTAAGGTAATAACCTCTTACTAGTTTCATACAATATTTTTTCTACTTCCGTTCTAATAAAAGAGCGTTTTTGAAATTATGAAATTTTGACATATTAATGACACTTATAAATTCAAAAAATAAAAGAATAACACATCAGAATTCATCTACCAAGATATCTGTTGCTATGTTACATCATAATTTCACTAGTTAAATAATGCAGTTCATTACCTAACTCAAATAAGTGATATAAAACGTCTAATTCCTAACGGAAGTAGAAAAAGTATAGTATGTGACTTGTTTTATAAACTCTTAACTAAAGAGATGTTTATAAAACTTGTTACATAGTATATTAGTTTGTTACTTTGAAAAGCATAAATATGAAGTTAATTTAAATAGGAAAACTAAACAGTGTTTTTCGAAATGTAGACGAGTATTAGTAGTCAAGCGCTTTACGTTCCTGTTAGCAAAATAACAGATGAATCATGAGAGCTCACATCACGGGGACGATGAAAATGATATAATATTTTCAGATCTAGTATGAAGTTTAGTCCACCCCTGTAAATTTCCACCCTTGCTATGACTTTTCAACATGGCGTTTACGCAACCAGGCCCAGAATAATATCTGGAATATAATAGCACGTGAAGCAAATAAAAGGAGATTCTCAACGCTCCATAAAGCAAATGAAAAAGGGATTTATTATCATTGTCAGGAACAACAAAGGTCCTGTGCTGCCCCCGCGTACAGCGGTGGTGACATTTCGGACGAGGTTTCAATCGGCGTAAAAGTCAAAGCACCCGACATATGAAATATGCCAGAGGTACACACCAGAAGATATAGTTAGTAAAGGTTTTCTCATCAAACCAAACTACAATATTTTTTAATTATTGGATTCCTGTTGCAAAATTTATTTTGTTTCTCTGCACAGTACCAACTTATTTCCAATTACACTAGCATAAAACCTAGTAACCTAATTAAAAAAAAACTACTGCTATTCTATTAAAATTAGTGCAATTACAGCTATAGCTAAAGTCATTGTAGCTGAACCAATGTACTTATAGAAAAATTATTGACATTTATAAATATTATTTTTGTTATTTTTAAGACGTTTAATTTAATGCCCCACTCGATAGGACATCTAAAATATTTTCTAAAATCAGTTGACAAACATTCAAATTTATTTTTTGATATTTTACTTTACCTGTCTTTGTTGTGAGTTAGATCGTGACAGCGAATCGAAATTTTTGTTTCTGTCTACATTCAAATGAACGTAACTCGAATCCAAAAAGTCGTTGGAAAAATCTAAACAAAGCATTTTGAAGCTGATAAAATATCCTAACTTCTCCTCCATTTCAATTTTCTGGCAAAAATTCTCCGCACTCCGTGCAAATTGATAAAGAAAACATTTTTTTAGTAACATTTTTTTTTCTGTACAATGGCGCGCCATCTGTCGTATAAAGTACGAAATTGGGTGTGACAAAAGGCATCATAAAATAGACAGTTGTACGAACATTTTGACGTCTCGCGGGTTTAAAACGACCAAATTTCGCCCAAGATATAAGCATTGGAAAAAGATTATTTTGGGTGTGCCTTTAATTGTTTTGTGAAGTTTAGGTAAGATGAAGGCGAGATTTGACTAGCAAAGTAGCTGGTTAAAAATAATCGAAAGTTGCCGTGTATTCAGTATTGTTTTCAAGCCTATCGATGGATTAGAAGAAAGGTGGAAAGCTTCCAGAAAAAAATAATTTTCAATTCTGGAGAAATCCTTATTTGAAGTTGGGTAGAAAATCCGAAATAAAAAATCACGACACGCTTGTTCGGGTAATGTTTACAGAGCGAACGTGCGAGAAAGATGCAACTAACACCTACCACAGAAGTGAGACAAAGATACCGCTAGGATGAAATCCTGCGAACGGACACTTCTGGAGCTGGTGGAGCACGGGAAATTTATGACGTCATTACTGTCCGCTTTACGAGCGCATGACGAGTTCTTAAATTGGTGCTCGGCCTCGTCGAATCGAAACATCTAACAGACAATTAAACGCTGCTATGTGGAAGCATTCCTGATGCGAGACACGCACACTGCCACGGAAAGTCAAGCGACACAGAAATCGATTCACTCTGAATACCACCGCAGTTACACTTAGATAGTGCAGGGGTGCAAAAAACTTAACTAATCTAAAGACATAACACTCTTTCTAAATTATTTCACAATGAAATTTTAAATGGCCACAGAATCTTATTTTCTACAATCAGTCAATCTTAAGTTATTGAAATAATAAATTGTAAATAAAATAAATAAATATATCATCACGCCTTTTACCCATTACTGGGTGTGACACTCTACCTAAGCAGATTTTTTAAGTGAAAATTTTTTTCGCGTGAAGTGCGGTTATCAGTCGTCAAATCACGGCCCCCAAAGATACTAGTAGAGGGGGAGCCACAGGGATAGATTTAAATTGGTGAAAATTGTTTGTCAGCTGTGGGGATTGAACCAGTTTTCTCAAGATCCACAGGCCAACTCGATACCACTGAGCCACCTACCCCATAATAAATTTAGATAAAATAAAAATAAACTCTCTAAGTTAAATTGATTGTAGTTCACTTTCATATAATTATTGTGACAGATATTCCTGGATGTCACTAAATCCATGGCTCAATTTTATTCACTTGCACGACGCTTATTATAGCCGTTTCATATGTCATTAAAATACCTAGTTTCAAATTTATAGAGCGAGCACGTCAACTAGCACCTCGGACGTGATACGTCGTAACTAATCTAACCTAACCTAATATTATTGAATGTATAAATAAAATGCTCAATTCCAGTAAATGTATTTCATTTTATCCGACAAACTTGCAGTCTTAAATATTTTAAGATTGTTTTACTTAAATTTTCAAATATTTTAAGATTGTTTTTGTAACTTGACGGTGTGGTCACTTTCATTTCATTGAAATGAAAATCACTAGATGGCATTATTTGACGTACCAAATCTGTAAAAAACTCACGACAAAATTTTATGTCAAAACGATAAAAAGAAACGGCCATATTAAGCGTCACCGCAATTCAATGAGGTTGGCATGCTAAATTACACCGTTATTTTCTAGTATCTATAATATGGCTTTACTTTTCTTCCCTAGGGAAGAAATAGTATATATATTTAGAGAGAGAAATGAGGATAAATAACATTCTTTGCCAAGGTGTATATGTCATATTTTTCACGACCTAAGCAAGGGTTAAAAATGAAAGCAGATATTTGTTCATATTTTTTTGATATTTATTTATTTTTTATTTAATTATTTATTTATTTATTTGATTTTGAGGGAACACTACAGTCAAAGACAAAGATGGTTCCACGTATACAAAAAAGAATTAATATAAATATAAAGAATTAAAACAGAAATTTAGATATACAGAACAAGATTAAAATGTAATTATTCTTAAAATTCGCCAGTCAATAAGTTTCGCAATTGATTTATTGTTTAGTGAAAATATCTAGGTGTATTATTAGTAGTGTTTGATAAAAAAATTCCTTGACAACAGCAAAAATTTATGTAAACAACGTTGTTTATATCAAATTACATTATATTTCAAAATTGAAATACCAAGAATACAGTAAAGAATCTTCGGAAGAAGTTGATAAAGATCCTGCAGCTGTTCTTAGGTTTTTATTGTATTTTACATATATTTGACAGCTGAATCAATCAAACTAATAACTCTATTAAAAGAATGATATGAAAATTGCTTTTCTGAAGAAAAAATGTTTTAATTCTGCCCCGTTTTTTATATCATAGATCTGATCCAATACGTAAGAATGAAACCAATTAGTTTCTTCTTCTATTGAAGGTAGAAAATTGTACTTTCTATACAAGTTTTGGCATGTGGAATGCCCTAAAATGATTAAGACACGTTTGACAGTAATATTTCACTCATAACTTTTTATCCAATCAAATTATAGTATTTTGCTGAATTGAACCAATCGCAGTAGTATTGCAAAGATAATTCACCACACGTCACTGTCAACCAATAGGATCACGAATTTGTTTGAAAATGAACCAATGAAATGTACATTTCGCCGGAAATTCATCACTAGTGAAATTGATATCGGAAATACCACTGTTAATAATATCCTTGGTTACGAATAAAATAAATGATATTTTCAATATTTTCATAAACGTCAATTCTACATTTGTTCAGTGTACATTTAATATTCAAAATTTTCATCACTGTAATACCTAATTAATAATGTGCAAATAAATACCTGACTATTCTCGTTAATTAACTCTTGTTTGATAAATTCTCAAGCCGAATACAACTCGTAGTATGAAAATTGACAGATAATATTTTGACATAAATATACATTCGTTGTTACGGAAATAGGAAACACAACTCGTGCTTCGCACTCGTTATGTTTCCATTTCCATAACAACTCATAATTTATGTCCAAATATTTTCAGCAATTTTCATACTACTTCTTACATTATATATGACAATTTCACTAGTGAAAATTTTCGCAAATCGTTGCTAAGATATAACATTTGTTAACTATTTTGAGTAGATGAATATTGTTGAATTTTATTAGACTTTGTTTACTTTGCTTAGTTATGTCAAAAAATTAAACAATGTAAATGGATCACCAAGGTAATAGTAGTTTAAAAATACTGCAGGTAACATTTTTTTGGAGTATTTCTAGGAATTGTCAAGCCGAATACCATACGTGACTATGATTTTCCTTTGGTCATTTTTGCTTAGATCACTCCTGCTTGTTGCTTTAAGAAAATCTACACTCGTGCTATCGCACTCGTGCAGATTTTCATCGCAACAAGCAGTTGTGATCATGACGACAAAAATTTCCGGTAAAATCAGTCACTAATGGTATTATGTATGATAATTTAGTCTACAAATCGTTCGAATAGAAATTATAGATAGTTAGGAAGTAAACGCTGTTTGAATAAGATAGTTGTACTCTGCGAGTCACATGTTTATGTATGTACGAGATTCGGTCCACGTAACAGCTCCTCCACCATAATTCGCGCCACAATTGCCCTCTATACAAACCGTGACGAATAAATAGAATCTTTGTGCATCGCGCTGATCTTGCACATCATGTGAATCTTCATGTGGGGTTGGTGTATTTCCTAATCACTTTTCACACCTAATTATCACCGCATTTGTCGGCAGGGAGCTCAGATATGAGCATCAGTGAGACTTGTACAACTTTGCTAATTAAGCTGGGGTCTCTCTTCCTGTCTTGTGCAAGTTGATGACCTGGTCGCTTTGCTTCCACTTCGCTCCCACTTTGCTCCCACTTCTCATATCGTCGCTATAAGCATAATTTGCCTACGCGAGAAGATTACGCCAGATTAAATTAGAATTAGATTTGTTTCGATTAAACTTTGGATAGTTATTTAATAATAACTCTCTATTTGACAGCAGCGTCTATCTGGAATTGTTTATTTATATAAAACTCTATGTAACTGAAATTTAATCTCAATTACATTATCTTATAGTAGAATTCATACCATTCGGTTACAATTGTCTTCGAAATATTTTAATATCACTAATTTTTATATTGGATCCCTCTTCAATAATAATAAAATTTATAGTTTTAATTTTACAATTTTGAGCAATGCAGATATGCACAGAGCGGTGTGATACATGCTTTATAACTCTACTTAATTTAAAATCGAATATAATGTCGCTTTATAAATCTAAACAAATAAAACATTACGGTTTTTACTTATTACTGGGTGTGGCACTCTATCATAGCAGATCTCGGTAAGTAATATATTTCTTCGCGTGAAATGCAGTTTATCAACCGTCATATCACGGCACCCAAATATTTAAGTGGAGGAGGAGTCACAGGGGTAGATTTAATTTGGTGAAAATTTTTGTTGCTGAGGGAATCGAACCCGGTTTCTTAAATCCACTGGCCGACTCGATACCACTGAGCCACTTACCCCATATATACTTCAAATTATCCTGTATCACCGAACGATTATTATTTTTAGGTGTACCTATTTTTTAGTTATTTGAGGCAGGATTTAGTGATGTTAGCTATTTATTTAAAAAAAATGAGAATTCGATTAAATATTATAAATCGCAGTGATTTATGATTATTATTTACTAATTCTACACAAGATATAAAAATTATTGTAGACAAGCAACAATTCCAAAGATTGCATTAAATTTTTAAAAATATATATTATAATTACATAAGCTGGTAGCACAAGCTCTGTTTTTACCTGTTTTAAGAGCAGTGTATTTGGGTGTTTTAGCTGTCTCTAACATGTTAAAACCGTGCTCTTAGAACACCCAAAAACAGAGCTTGTGTTACCAGCAATTTATTTTAAGTTAGTAGAATTATAAAATTGTTTAAAAATTATATTTACTTATATAGGTATGCATTATAATAATAAAAATAAGGGTTCTATTGAAAAAATAGTAAAAGGGATCGGAGTAGAAAAAAGGTTAGGAAACCCTGCTCTAAACATTAATTTAAATATTTTTTTTGGAAAATAATCCGGGAATCAATGGTACCTAAAAATGTATTAGTCGTGTTATTTGTTTATGCCAGAATAGCATATTAATTTAGCTAATTATAAACAATGAATGTAATTAAAACCTAATTATAATGATATAAAATAACAATAATTATAACCAAAATTAAATTGATTACCCTCACCAACACATGAAACATTTCACTAATTAATATTGTATAACAAGTCGTAAATATAAACCCTTGATTAAATAATCATATAAAACTATTAATTAGAAACAATTATTATGAAAATAACATAGTGAATCTTGATCGCAGATATTGAAAGAGTCTTCGTGACAAATTAAAACAGGAGTCATTACACAAATATTTACTTTAACATTATTACGTCGTAAATTCAAGGACAAGTTTACATCAAGTTGCAAGTTTGTAGCGGCACTTAGAAAGAAGCTCCGTAGTTTATGCACTGAAAGCTTTGTGGAAATTATTAGAAGCTGAATTCGATTGCAACAGACAGGTAATTTTCATCATTTTCAGATGATTAATGCAACTTTTTGAAACAAGTTATTATTGATGTTATAAATGAAACAATTTTTTTTTTTTAACTCTGTACAACAGGAACTGAAACCCAATTACAGTAGTTTTTAGTGAAAAAGGAGCGATTTAGATATAGAAGAAATTTGTTTGACATAAGTTGAAGTCAGCGAGACGCTACTAAAGAAGATTTATGTAAATAGTTATTTACGTAAAAAGACAGGAAAGTGTTCAATTACAGGATGAGTAGATAGCTTGAAACAGCTTACGAATCCTGTACGACGCTTTACTGACGTGTTATTTATAACATTTTCCCTGAAACTAATAACCTCCTCAGTTCCGAGAAATAAATATCTAGTTTAAATCATTATTTTTTTATTCAATGAGTCTAGATTCATATTAAACGGCATATGCAAGAAAAACAAATGCAATTAAACAAAATGATAGTAAAAAACAAATGCAATTAAACAAAATGATAGTAAAAAACAAATGCAATTAAACAAAATGATAGTAAATTGCAAAGTACATTTATTTGAGATACGATTAAACACATTTATATATCTACCACAAGATCTATTTTAGAGATTTTTCCATAAATAATACTAGATAATGGCTAAATCTACAAATCTCAGATATGTCACCGTCACAATTCTAATACAGTACTGCCATCTATGTTCCAGGAAAAACTTTACTAAGTTAACTAAATGTTTAGACTACTGAACATGCGAACTATACCTATGCAAAGTGCAAATGTTTCTAACAAAAAAAAATTATATTGTCCAGCCGACTGGACAAAAGGAATGAGGAGGATAAACAAATAACACATATTTTAAATTAATTTAAATTAGACACTCACGTTTCTTTCATATCCTGCCTAGGCAGGCAATATGTTGTTTTCCGGACTAGGCATGCAAAGCCGAGTCTTAAAGGTCAAGCAAATGTTTATTTTCCTGTCAGTTTCAAGTTTCAACACATTTAATACAAATTTTTCTCGAGCTTTAAGTAGTTATACCAAATTTACTAATTGCAGGTCAAACATCTACATTTATTTTCTATGTTAGTTAGTTATTAGAATGATAGAGGTAGTCTAGGTAGATTTGGCAACTGTGAAACATTTCCAGTGTTGCTAGCGTTTCCAGAGCGTTGGAGGGTTAGGCGTAGAGCTGTCATTCTCCATCCTGCATAATGAATGTATCGGTTTAGTGGAACGCGACTCACTAGCTGTGGTATCAAGTATTTAAACTCATCAGTCAGGATGAGAGAGCGAGAACGACGTGTGTTGTAAACGCAGACTCCGTGCGAATACTGCTCGATTATAGAGAGTAGAGAGAGGAGAGAAGAGGGAGGACGAGAGAGTTGAATATATACATGGTCGAATGATGAGAAGGGTGGGTGAGAATATATGAGAAGCTTCATCTACTCAAATTTACTGTGGTATGTAAAGTTACATCTCAAAAAATCTTGATATATTTTCTGCTGTCAAACGTTTTTAAATTATTTTATAGGAAAATATTTCAAATAAAAAACATGGAAATGTAGATATCTATAGGTACAGAAATACTGAATCTATTTTAATATCTTTTATGGGGTAGGTGACTCTTGAGAACCCTGGTTCGATCCCCACAGCCGACAAATAATTTTCACCAATTTAAATCTACCTCTGTGGCTCTCCCACCACTATCATCTTTGGGGGCCGTGATTTGAAGGCTGGTAACTGCACTTCACGCGAATAAATATATCTTTTACCGAGATCTGCTATGACAGAGTACCACACCCAGTCATGGGTAAAAAGCGTGATATATTTATTTATATTTTATATTTTGCATTTGACATCCTGTCAAACTTTCAACTTAATAAATTATATTTGTATATTGTTTCTTGTGCATATATAGGTATTACTGATTAGCCAATATTATATTAAAATATGACTATTTATAGTCAAAGATATGCTAAATCTATTTGAGTAACCCCAATTTTCATATCTCTTTTAGTTTTCATGAAAGAGACCAACAAAGTCTGGTCCTGATAAAGCATATAAATATTTCTTTTCGGGGCTTCAGTTGGTACTATTAGTTAAAAAATTTGTCGTTCAAAATATGCCGAATCTATTGGTGTAAACTTCATTGTAATATATTATTTACTTTTTGAGATATAGCCCTTTGAATTTCAGACTTGATAAAGAATATGTATTCTGTTTTTCTTTTGCGCTTATGTTGGTACTGCTGATTAAAAAAATATGAAACTATGAATATTTATAACTAAAGATATGTTGAATTCAATGCTATAAACCACATTTTGATATCTCTTTTAGTATTTGAGATATATTTCCACAAAATTTAGTTTTGGTTCAGTGGTATCTAGTCGATCTGTGGATTTGAAAACCTGGGCTCGATTTTTACAGTCGACAAACAATTTTCACCACATTAATTTTACCCCTATGGCTTGTCTACTTCACTAGCATCTTTGAGGATCGTGATTTGACGGCTGGTAACCGCTCTTAATTGAGATCTATTTCTGTAGAGTAGGGCGTGATAATATATTTATTTATTGTTATTAATTCTGCCCCTGTGCCTCCCCTTCCACTATCATCTTTCGAGATCGTAATTTGACGGCTGGTAGCTACATTTACCGTGCATAAATATATCACTTGTAATGGGTGAAACTCGTGATGATATATTTTATTTTTGTTGAAACCAAATCGTGTTTGGCGTTATATGCAAGGTAGACGTGCAGAGTTGCTGTGAGAGATGGAAGAGAACTATTTCAGGAACATAATTGTCGTCATAAGAGCATAGTTCTTGTCTCACGCGTGCCGTAGAACAATCGTTACCTACGCCGGTAAATCGCACTGTTTGCGAACAAACGTACATAAGG
The DNA here is from genome assembly GCA_947425015.1 of Pterostichus niger. Lineage (NCBI taxonomy): Eukaryota > Metazoa > Arthropoda > Insecta > Coleoptera > Carabidae > Pterostichus > Pterostichus niger. The sequence goes on from OX380350.1 coordinate 7,562,594, forward strand.
TCTATTTACGACTACGGCTGATAACCCAGTATGCATAAACTTAGTAAGATTTACGACACCGCGGAACGCAGTGGGTTATTAAAGACGGCTGCGTTTGTTACTGATTTTATGGGGAAATTAACCATGAACGTTTATTAATTACGCATGTGTTCTATGGTAGACTGAGCAGGAAGTACGCACGGCGGAAGCTTTGCAGGAATAACGGAAATGGATTGTTTAACGACGCAGTAATTACCTAGTTATTTCTTAAGTAAATATATTCTAATGATATACTTTGTCTTCAATGCTGTTCCGACGTCGCTTAGATTTAATATATCAACGCAGGAAAGTGAGCCATATAAAACACCTGAGGGAAGAATTATACTTTTTCCATGTAGTATATATATATATACCGGATGTCTACTTCAAATTCAATGTAAAATTTTTGATTTAGCGATATCCCTTTACCTATTACTTTTAGAACAAAATTGTACTGAAGAAAAATGTTCAGAATAAAAAATTGCATCCATATAGTATAAGTTTGTTGTTCAATTGTTTCTTATATCCGAGTTAAAAGCAAACGAAAATATACGCATTAAAGCAATTATCAGTGTCGTGAGAAATAAAACACTAATTTGTTTGTTGTGTCTGACATTATTTGACATATTGGACCAGAATTGGAAGCTCACTCCAATTTATTTATTCGAGCATTTAAATTAATAATAAAATTAATTATAGCAACTATTATTTTCTTTTTTCTACATAATCTAGACAAATAAATACCGATTATTAAGTTATCTAATTTGTTTTATTTCTAAATTCGATAGATTTAACTGTCGGTTCTCGTTGAAACATTTTATAATAAAATTAAATTAAAAACTAACCTAGGGTTTTTTTAATTTAATTGTTTTATTTCTCATGGTACTCTGATAATTGCTTTAAAGCGTGTATTTTCTTTTGCTTGTAACTCGGATATAAGAAACAATTGAACGACAAACTTATACTCTATGGATGCTGTTTTTCATTCTGAACATTTTTGTTCTGTTCAATTTTGTTCTAAAATTAATAGGTAAAGAGATATCGCTTAATCATTTAACATTGAATATTCTATGTTCGGAAAAAAAAGTAGACACTCGGTATATATCGTAATTGCATCCTATCAGAAAGTACAATTTTCAACAATAAATTAGAAATTTAAATGATTTATTATCCTCTTAATAGATGTCACCTAGATGTCGCTAATATTTAATCATCTCTAGGAAAAAAAGAACTTTCAATTATTTATTTGTTTGTTACTGTGAACAACAGGAATATAATTCTAATTACAGTTGCTTATAGTGGAATCCGATCCACTCAAATCATGACCAACTTCATTAAATTGCGCTACGCTTATTATAGCCGTTTCATATGTTATTAAAATTACTAGTTCCTAAACAGAGAAACAAATAGATGAATGAGGATGAAGGAGGAATGTATTGTATGTATTTTATATTCTCTTGTTGTAAACATCAACATTTTGTTAATAATTCGTCGTCTTTCTCGTTTAAATTCCATCGTATCCGGATGACATTTCGCATCTCATTGTATCTAGAATGAAATTAATAAACGATAACGAAGTAGATGACGTCTCGGGCAGCTTTTCTCCATCCTAGAAAGCTGGAAAGAGTCTGGAAGAGTCCGGGAAGACGTCGACGGGATGAAAGAAGCAAATCACTCGATTCGGAGCAGTTGGCTGTGCGCGGCTGGCTTGGCCGTTGTTCGTTGTAATGAAGGCGTTACAGAGAACGTCGACTGCCGCTTATTCGGATCATTAAACACTTCGCACGACGCCCGCTTTGATCGGCGCTCACACCCAGCGGCGCCCAAACAGTGGAAGGAGGCACGAAACTTTATCTCAGACCTACTTACAATACTAATCATTTGCCATCACATATTTTACTTGTTCAAATCTACATTTATTAATTTAGAAAAAAATTCTTCAAATAAAAAATGCAGACAATTAAATTACCTACATTTTTTATTCGAAACATTTTCCACTACTACGAGTTACATACTATTATTTTTAACATTAAACGTGAAAATTTAATAATTCATCATCATCATCTGTGGCGCTACAGCCCAAATCGGGCCTGGGCCTACCGGACACACCGAGCCGCAGTTTTTACACTGCCGTACTGCCGGTTTTCGTAGTCGAATGCTACATTATTTAAGGCGTATAAGTGACTAGCTTATAGCGCCCGAGTGTGATAAATACATGTAGCTGTATTTTATATTTTACGACAAATCACACATTGTCGACAGGCGGATTCGAACTGACGAACCTTGGCTCGGATGACGTCACAGTATGTTAAGAGATGTGCCTTAACACGCTCGGCCACCGCGCCTGTAATTTAATAATTATTTTATAGAAATCAAAAAGGTTGTCAAATGTTATTTCCCTCAATTTAGTTGTGAATGTAACCGTTTCTTTCATAATGAGATAAGGTATTTACTTTCATCACTAGTGAGGGAAACAGTTACAACTAAATTGAGTGAGGGAAATGACATTTTCACAAGTAATGATTTAAAAAATAGTTTTTAATCTTATCACTTGCCTAACTCACAGGAATTGTAAAAAACTAATCAAAATAATATTTCCACTGTAGGAAAATGTCTAAATTATAATATTTTTAATTATAAAAAAATACATATCTAATTTGTTATTTTGCACAAATTGATCGACATTGCATCAGTTCTATATTTGAAGTATCAATTCTTCAAATATAATTTTAAATATTCTAATTATTCAATGCTTCGCTTCTTCGGTTTAATTTTAGAAATAGTTCATAGAAGTATAAATATATGATATATCATTACGTCTTTCACCTATTACTGGATGTGGCACTCTGCTGTAGCAGATTACAGTTAATGATATAATTCTTCGCGTGAAGTGCGGTCAACGACCCTTAAAGATGTTACTGGAAGGAAGCTACAAAGATAGTTTTAATGTGATGAAAATTGTTTGTCAGCTCGAGTTTTTAAATTCACAGGCCGACAATAATTAAACAAAAAATATGTGCACTCATTCATAAAATGGGCCCTGGTAAAATGATGTTATTTATGAAAAATTAAAGCTTGCAACGTTTTGGAAGCTCTGTTATAAAGCTCGCTCCGTTCGTTGCAAATGGATAAAAGGTTAACCGTCTCCTCGCATAATTCAACAGAACAGTTGCCGCGCGAGCTCCGGGTGCTATCCTCCGGTTCTTCCACTTCCGGTCAGTTGAATTCGTTGTCCTACCTCGTCCGGTGAAGCCCAATGTTATGTTCTCAACCTCTGAAATGGGGATATTCTCCACTGGGACATGATTCATGGCCACTGATAATGAAAGAGAAAAAAAGGCTTTTTACTTTGTTTAATTAAATTCGGACTGACAGATTTATTGCATTATTTGTTTGTGCTTTAATCTGATTATAATGTTAGGGTAGCTTTCGGTTAGAACGCTCCACTTATAAGCTAGAGTTTATAAAAACGGTTAAATTAATTATTACTGATTTCTACTTACGAGATATTTATTATTAGCAGACTAAAAATTTTATTATTTTCCTACTCCTATTATTAGAACGTATTCTTAACAAGGAATGCTTCACTTGCTCTTCTAAAAAACAAATCCTAATTCTGTCGAACATATGCTTCAATTACATTCCAATTTACATACATTTATTTAAAAATTGAAGATGTTTTTGTTGCAGTTTTCCGGTAACTTATATTAAGAATATGACTGCGTTCTGAGGGAATCAGATTTTTAATAAGTTATTGTAATTGGGATTGATTTCCTGTTATGGAAAGCAGTAAATAAACAGCTCTTTACATCGGTTAAACAGGCAAAAGTTCTTAAATGATTGTCGGAAAATAAGATTAAAGTAAAAGTGACAGCAGTTTTCTTTGAGAGCAATTTCTAAACGAATCATCTTCTGCATTCGCTGCTGATTATAAAAGAGGCGTCTGCTGTTTGACATCCTGCAGTCTTGACAACTGTGAAGTATTAACGATGACACGTCTTTCACTGGCTTCGCTTCTCACAAATAAGTATTTCAAAGTTTGTCATCTGTCTTCCAAACGTTACTTTGATGCCCGATTCGTGACTCTGCTTGAGTGATGTGAAAGCTGCCATTGTTGTTGCATTTTGATGTATTATAATAGGATTTTGCACATTTACATGCCATCATATGTTTTTAGATATTTTCGCGGGCAAGTAGGAAATCTGGATTTTCTTTTGATAATTTACGATTTCTGGAAGCTACATCTTAAAAACCAAACAATATATGAAAATGCGCTCAACGGAATTGAATTCCTCATGTTAGAATTGACTTATTTATTAATTTTAATTAATTTTAAGTGATTTTATTTATTTTCAATTTATTAAAGAATAGGTATATGTTTTTTTTAATTTTAGGCCAATTTTAAACTGTTTGCTCTAATAGCTATTTATGAAACTAGTAGGGAAATTAAGGTTATTACCTTACGCATGTGAAATTTTGCAGAACGAGGCGTAGCCGAGTTATGTAAACACATAAGTAAGGTAATAACCTTATTTCCTTACTAGTTTCATACAATATTTTTTCTACTTCCTTTCTAATAAATACGAAAGAGCGTTTTTGAAATTATGAAATTTTGACATATTAATGACAGTTATAAATTCAAAAAATAAAAGAAAAACACATCAGAATTCGTCTACCAAGATATCTGTTGCTATGTTACGTCATTATTTCATTAGTTAAATAATGCACTTCATTACCTAACTCAAATAAGTGAAATAAAACGTCTATTTCCTAACGGAAGTAGAAAAAATCCTTTCTCGTACGAATATTGTAACAAAAAATTACATACATATGTATTTTGATCCACTGAATCCAATGGTAAAGTCCGGACAACAGTACGGGGTCCGGACTCATCGAGCAGTATTGTGGTACTTCATATAATTTTTAGCTTGAGTGAGATTCGTACTCGGGATAAGAAAATGTGCTCAATTGCTTTGATTTCCTCGGGTGTGAATTGACTTAGAACAATTTGATTTTTTTTATTTGTAGCGATTCTTTTTGAAAATTTTCAGATAGTTCTCGTGTACCACATAAAAAAAGTTTAATGCCGCCCTGAAATGCACTTCAGCTCAAAAAATAAAATAGTATCTTCGGGAAGAAATGTCTCACTTTCTTCCCTTGATATACAAATGATTATTGCTTCTAAATAAATGGATACATAGCAAGGATTTTTTTAATTTGTTTTGTTTGTTGTTCCATCAAATTAATCAAACAGATCCACTTTCCTATTTGTGTTTTGATCTGGTCGTCGATAACAAAATCGTGCAAAAGTTTTGAAGGAAAATATGTGTTCCACTCTCAATTCGGATTGATGGAGAGCAAGAGTTTCTCCTCTCTCCCTCCCTCTTCCAGATTAATGTGCCCTCTTTCTGGCACCTGGAAGTCTGCGCCAGTTTTTCAAGTTCGGTTGTTTAACCGCTCGATGGAAGCACAGTCAACAACGCAGGTTGTTGCAGTGCTTCTCAAACAGTCCAAATATTTCTTTATTTTTTATGAATAACGTCATTGCTATCATTTTAGAAGGTGATCAAGTAAGTCTGTGGTCTGTATGTTTTTATTTAAACGTCATAACGTGGTCATCTCTAATTTGAAAGACTGTACAATTAATATATATTATGAAAAGCAGGAGAAGTAATCTTTGTATTATTGTTGTTTTGAGGTCCGTTTGTATTAATAGTGTTATATTATCATTGTGCTTTACTTTTATTTTCTTAACTGTTTTGACAAGTCGGTATGGTAATATTACCGTACAGAATACAATTATTATTTTCGTAACACATGCACACGAAACACGTTCTTACTCCTTAATTTTAGAGCGAGAAACACTGCTTTTCTCCCCTAGGGAGAAAAACATTATGTTTCTCTCACTAGGTAGCATATTTCTCTCCCTAAAGAGATGTTTTTCTTCCTAGAGACTACGATTATTAGCTGTTTGTGGCGTTTCCTAGGTAACTAGTTACGCAATCCATATTTGACATTTGTCCTGATAAGACAGTAATTTTTGTGCACTTGTTACGAAAAGTATAATATGCTTCATGGGAGTGCGCGATTATCCCTTGTATGAAGTTGGCAACTTCACACGTTGTTTCCCTCCCTTGATGCATAACATACTATTACTTACCAGCCTACTTTTGTGCATGTAAACATAGCTTTAATATCCTGATATATTTTATTGAGTTTACTATACGTTACTGTATAGAAAGAAACGGTCCACATTCTCAACTTTCAAAGATAAAAAGAAAAGTACAATCGGCCTGCATATATAATTGACAAAATTATTTATTTATGCTATTCTGTAGAACAGGAATTTAATCTTAATGAAAATACAAGGTCCGGACATACCAAACCGCAGTGTGCTAGTTAATTTTTTATATCACGACCGAGAGTATTTAATAGTTTCTATGAAACAGAAACCAGGACAGAAATGAAACATTTTCTGCCTAGGGAAATAATGTGCACAGTTTATATTATTTTGATAGTCATCTGTAAAATATATGTATAATACAATAGAGTACAATGAAACAAGTAAGAACCTAAGAACAGCTGCAGAAGCTGCATCAATAATTTCTTAGGATTATTCTGAGGATTTTTCGCTGTATTCTTGGTATAATAATATAATTTGACATAAACAAAAGCTATTTATGAAACTAGTAAGGAAATGAAGGTTATTACCTTACGCATGTGAAATTTATAGCCAAGTTATGTAAACACATAAGTAAGGTAATAACCTTCATTTCCTTAATAGTTTCATACAATATTTTTTCTACTTCCGTTCTAATAAATACGAAAGAGCGTTTTTGAAATTATGAAATTTTGACAGTTAGAAATTCAAAAAATAAAAGAATAACACATCAGAATTCATCTACCAAGAAATCTGTTGCTATGTTTCCTCATTATTTCATTAGTTAAATAATGCAGTTCATTACGTAACACAAATAAGTTAAATAAAACGTCTATTTCCTGACGGAAGTAGAAAAATTTCGTTACATGAAATTGCTCTGTTGTCAAGGAATTCTATTTTTATGTCAAATACTACTAATAATTTAAAAATTAATAAATTTGAATAAATTATATTTTAAAATTACTTTCTTTGATTTAAATCTTACTTATTTTGGAAAAAAATATTATATACTCTTCAGGAGAGAATGTAAGTTTTGCCCTTATGCAAAATGTCCGTCAGTACGGTGGTTTGGATAGCGATACGGATTCGAATCCTGAGATCCCGAGTTCGAATCTCACTCAAGCTAAAAATTATCTAAACTATTACACTGCGGCTCGGTGAGTGCGGACCCTGTACTGTAATTGGGATTAAGTTCCTGTTGTACAGCGTAACATAAATAAATAAATAAATAAGATCACACATTTCTCTTCCTAAATGTACCTATTTAATATTCTGTTACTTTATTTAAGTGAGATTCGAATTCGGTACCTTCATTACCCCACTACCATACTGTCGGAAATGTTAAACATATTTTGTAATTCATTGATGTTGGATAGTGAAATCTTTGGAAGCCACTGGTGTTGTTCTGGGTAGGAAAGAATCCACGTGCAGCCCGTATATATCACTATTGACTGGTCTATCGCGGAAATCCCTCTCTGCCCCGATGTTCGCGTGTTCTGTCCACGGTGATATTTTGTTTGTATCCCCAGGTCCCTGGGGATGTTTTTGGCCTCTTTAGCAAATGGCATTCGATTGAATGTATATTCTTAATCTACCTTTCGATATTTTGGCAGATGGGGTCGCGTGGAAATATATCGTGAAAATAACTTAGACGGATTGTATATTATACAAATGAAATTGGGATGTGAAATCTGAAATGTGCCCTCGAACGGAAATGTCAAAGAGCAGACATTTTTCTTAATAATTTATTTGGGCTCTCAATATTGCACACTATATATTGATTTTTTATTTATATATTTATGGCACCACAGTAATATATCAATTTTGATAATAACATATATTTTTTCGTACTACTTTATTTGAACAATGTACAAATCTAATTTCTGAAATATGCCTAATATTTAGAGACAGTACCACATATAATTTAATACTTTATTTTTTGGGGTAGGTGGCTCAGTGGTATCTTGAGAAACCTGGTTCGATCCCCACAGCCGACAAACAATTTTCACCATTTTAAATCTACCCCTGTGGCTTCCCCTCACTACGGAGATCTGCTTAGGCAGACTGCCACATTCAGTAATTGGTAAAAGGCGTGTTGATATATTTATTCATTTATTTATTTGAATCTACCCCTGTGGCTTCCCCTCCACTAATATCTTTGGGGGACGTGATTTTACGGCTGGTAATCACACTTCACGCGAAAAATATATTACTTACCGAGATTTGCTTAGGCAGAATGCCAGATCCAGTAATGGGTAAAACGCGTGATGATATATTTATTTATTTATATTTTCTATTTATTCTACTCCCGCTATTAAAATTTCATTTAATGTATTGATTTCAATGGCGCTAAAAAAATCTTAATCATATATTGACAAACTGTGGCTTCGAACGTTTTAGTCACGACGTGAAGATAACAGCTGACATACTAAGCACGAGATGAAGTTAGCTTCCTGCATCTGAAACTGTAATTATCTTAATTTCGTAAAAAAGTATATATTGTATGTGACTCACTCGTTTTTTATGCACGCGCTTTGCCTCGCTTAGCTCGTGTCAAAAAAATTGTAACTGAAAAGACGTTTACAAAACTTATAACATATTATACTATTACGTTATAGTAGCAGTTTTTGATGTACATTATACAATTGTTTTCAGTGACTAAAATCAGCAATTATTCACTAAATTGTTTAAATCTATAACAACTAGAAACAACTAACAATTTATACTATTGCAACAACATGCCAACAGTAATATTTCATTTATTTGACAGCACTGAAACACGAGCAGAGCTGGGTGAATAAGTCGATCTTACCGGATTGCGTCAATTGTAAAACGAAAGGAATGGATGCAGTCTTGAAATTTTATTAACACATTGCTATCAAATATTTTTATACTTATTGTAACACGAAACGTTATAATTGAATATGAGGATGGAAACAGAATTATTATTTAAATTAAATTATTATTAATTATAATACTAATCTAGTTTAAAATTAAATAAAACGCGAACGCCGCGTGATGTGAAGATATACATCTTCACGCCTTGAGTCGATAGACGAGATGGTATCCATCAAAATACTTGCTGTCCTGGGTACGATACCCACATCTGGAATCCATCCCCCACACATCGGGGTGGACACAAATGTCTCAAGTGTTTTGGTTATGTAGTCTGACACTCGGGCACTGCAGATAACACGAACATGAAATCTTGTTGGAATTCTAAGAATATTAACTATAACTGTCTCTTTTTATAATTTAATGCCTATATTCGAAAACCAAAAGATCTCACACTCAGCCTTAATGGCACATGTGGTCACGAGTGTCAAATTACACGAAACCAATCTCACCTAAACGCAACATAACAACAATGAGATAGCTCATATTGTTACAGCACCTTCATTCAATTTAATTTTAATCGTTTTCTAATTTTATTATCCACTATCATTTTTTTTTTGGTATTTAATGACAACCGAAAACAATAATGTCATTCTGTTGATACTTGCGTGCAGAATATAATCTTTTTCCACACGCAAACAAGTGCAGAAAATGAGTACTTCAGAATTCAGGAATGTTCCACAGCAGAAAAAGACTCAAAATAATTCTTCCTAGTTGTAATAATGTTAAACAGGAGTGAACCGTTTACGCAATATGTGTTTGCAGCAAGAAACACATGACGTCACACTTTGGGCGCCACGGCGGTTTTTTCAGCGTTGCGTGAATGAATTATGAAAATGTTTCAGGCGATATGTTAGGTTCAGTGAGGTGATTAATGTGGCCTGCATGAAATAAGTCACTGCCTGACAAAATGATACATTTTGCACCATTTGTAAACGAAAATTCAGATGAAAGTTAGTCGTATACATTTTTATCTTTATTATATGACTCTACAATTATTTATACTCTGATGATGGTTTGAACTGTTTCAAAACAATCCAGGCAAAATTTATGTTTATTAATTAACAAACTACAGGTCATGCGGTGTATTCCCTTGACTTTAACTTATATAAAAAAAAATATAAAGAGGTCTGCTCGATTTTTAAAATACTTATTTTTGTATTAAGTGCGGAACATGAGTGTTTTTTTATTGCGCGTGAGAATGTTACTTTTAGTCGAGACAATAAAAGTCATTCGAATGCGCCAAAAAACAACATTTTTTCTACAACTGTAAAGAAAGAAAAATACAATAATTATTGATTTATTTATGTAAATTGAAGGAAAACAATCAACAATAATATTAATTTCATACTATTGATGTGTTGTAACTAATGAAACCTAACAACAAATAATTTGGGAGTGTGTTCGAGATACTAATTTTGCGCACTAGAATACCAAACTAATTTTGCGCACTAGGGTGCAAAATAATGCGCAAAATACGCGTTGTCATGGTAATATAAATGATGAAAAAATCACGTACTGCGCGTGTTGATATTAGTGAAAAAAAATAACTTTATTTGACAGTTGTATAAAATAGTTATTTGTGTATTAAGAGCGTAAAGTGATTCTTTGTTACTCGAGCACAGTAATAGTGCAAGAGGAACAAAGACATTTTACGCTCGTGATACACACATAATTTTTTCTACGATTGCATCTTAAAATTATTAAATATACTGAAAATAAAATCGTTCTGCCAACTGTCAATATGACAAGTTTCTGTTTTGTTTGTATCCCTGGTAACTATTGAAATAAGCGCGCATTTAATGTCTTTTTCGCGCGTTGCCTTTATATTTCTTGATTATTCCACAGAAAACGTCAACTTTACGATGACAAATGAGAGCGTAATTGTCAACTTTTCATAGCAATCGTAGAAAAAATTTATTTTAGATAAAATATCATAAAAAAATATGTAATCCGTATTTTTGTCTTTGTCGTTAGTTATATCTCAGTAAACTAATATTAATTATTAAATGTCAAACTATTTAAAAAAACTTCACCTCTTGCCCAATGATGCAATAACTCTTATATCCAACAACAGCACAGCAAACGCACGTGTCTATCTCATTTCATTACATTGTACTTGTCAAATGTCAAACCAATAAAATCAATCAAAAGTCTTGTTGTCAGTTCTGTTTATGTAAACGTCAAAACAAAATTGATGTACTACTAAATAGTGTGAAAGATGCTAAATTATTTGAGACATTAGATTTCTAAATAAATATTTTGACTATAACCTATCAGGTACATTTCATTGTATTCCTCCATAAAACATTAAAACATTAAGCATATTATATACTGACTGAAAGATTTTAGGGTAGGTTTAGCAGTCATTGCTGCATCGCTAAATGCACATTGGTTATAATAAGAGATATGCCAGCAATATGAAAGTTTTAACGTGATTAAATTTTAAATAACTATTTCTATTTAATATACAGAGTGTTTTTATACCTCTGCATGAAACTTTAAGGGGTAAGGCCACTCTAGACAAGGAAAAATAGGGTCATTTTCTTGATTTTTTTTAACGAAATTTAAACGTGCTGCTTAAGAACTGTTTTTGGATCTTCATTAAGTGCTCTTTAAACTTAATTTAAAAAATTTTTTAAAAGAAAATATTCAAAATTGTCGTCAGAAATTAAACAAAATGGCGACTTCTCTCGGCGCGTAGGGCAAATCGGGCGAAATCATTCCGGGAACAGCAATGGACTTGAAACAAAAAGGGATATGTTTTCTTAATCTCTGATGTATACTCTAAAAAACTACGGGCTGGATTTAATTTTTTTTTATTTTTAACAAAATGGCGCACTTTTGAAAAAAGTTTCGAGTCATATATATATACTAGTACTAATAGATATATGCTTTTTTCGCTCTGAAATACTTCCGCGCGGCATTTAAATTAATTGTCCCTTATTCCTAAGGGTTTAAACTATAATGTAAGCAAATTAAAAAAAAAGCATTTTTTAAAAATTTTAGAGTGGCCTTACCCTTTAATGGCATATATAATTTGATATACTGATTTTAAATCTACCCCTGTGGCTCCCCCTCCACTAATATCTTTGGGGGCCGTGATTTGACGGCTGGTGACCGCACTTCACGCGAAAAAAATATATAACTTACCGAGATCTGCTTAGACAGACTGCCACATCCAGTGAGGGGTAAAAGGCGTGATGATATATTTATTTATTTTTTATTATAAAACAAAAACAATTTTTTTGAAATTTGCAAAAATTAGGGTATTTCATTCCTAGAGAACATATTTAGTGTCACTGATTTAATAGTACTTTTTGGAAAAGATGTCAGTTTTATTTTACTGGAAGTTATTATTTTCTTAGTATAATACATTACCAAGAAGATATTCTTATAAAGTAAATAATAAATTAATATCTAGAAAGTCAGGCTAAATTTGTAACAATATCTTCGTTGTATGAATGAAAGAATGCAGTGATTTGATGTAGCAGTGTATATTTTCTAATAAAACATGTACAACGTTTCGAAATAAGCCCGCAATGAACTCTGCAGCTTTCTAGAAAACGTGCTCAGAATTTCGGAGCCAACTGCAATATTGTCATTAATAAAATACCTTTCTGCCTTCGCACAACATTCATTTCTTCTCTACCTTAAATCATATAAAATACACTCGAAACTTCGTATCTTGTTAAGTAATAAATGGAAAGAAAAACAAAAATTCTGCTTTTAGACATTGATTTTTTTAGTTTATCGTATTACCAAATATGTAAAGCTTTCCAAATATTCTTGTGGATTGAATTCTATCTAAAATGTAACTCTGTATATTGAAATTACATTTCCATATTGAAGTGGGGAGAGAACCATAAACGAGGTCGTAAAAGAACAGCGAAATATATTTTTCTATAGGCAATATGGAAATATGTACATGTCCGGCAGTACGGTAGTGAGGATCGCGTTACGGAATTCGAATCCGGAGATCCCGAGTTCGAATCGCAATCAAGTTAAAAATTATATGAACTACTCACTACGACTCGATGCCTTCGAACCCTGTACTGTAATTGGGATGAAGTTCCTGTTGTACACGTTTTATATCTTATTCAATTGTATTTTTTATGGGGTAGATGGCTCAGTGGTATCGAGTCGGCCTGTGGATCTTGAGAACCCTGGTTCGATTTCCACAGCCGACAAACAATTTTCACCAATTTAAATCTACCCCTGTGTCTCCCCATCCACTAACATCTTTGGGGGCCGTGATTCGATGGCTGGTAACCGCACTTCACGCGAAAAAATATTTCACTTACCGAGATCTGCTTAGACAGAGTGCCACATCCAGCAATGGAAAAAGCGTGATGATATATTTATTTATTTTATTTATTTCAATTGTCGAATGAAGGACTGGTAAAATACAGGGAAATGCCTAGGAATAAACGGATGGATATGATTAGATGTTGGTGGCATGAACGAAATATGAGATTAGATTGTATGAAAGAATTGTGAATGCGGGTTTATTTCTGAATGAATCTACAAAATCTACGACCTAAGATCTCGAAGAATAAATAAGTGAATATAATTGAAGGTTTGATGCGTGAACGAATATATTATTATTATTATTATTATTATTATAACACGAAAAATATATCACTTACCAAGATCTGTTTAGGCAGAGTGCCACACTCAGTAAAGGTAAAAGGCGTGATGATATATTTAATTATATTATAAGACGAGGTTGTATAAAAGTAATTATGTAAAATAAAAATACTCATTACTGGGTATGGCATTTTGTCGTAGTAGATCCCTTCACGTGAAGTGCGTTTACTATCCGTCAAATCACTGCCCTCAAAGATGTTAGTGAAGGGGAAGCAATAGGGGTAGTTTTAACGTGGTGACAATTATTTGTCGGGTGTAGAAATCGAACCCGAGTTCTCAAATTCACAGCCCGACTCGATACCACTGAATCACATACCCCATAAATGTATCGTTGAAATTCAAGGTGATAGATTGCGAAGATTAATTGCAGGATGAATGTTTCCAGATAAGGAGAATGTTGGTGGAAGAATAAATTTATGTCGAATGATAAATTGTTGAAGTTGATGATGAGAGGTAATAATTATAGGATGAATTTAATATGATTAGTGAATGTTTAATTTGATGGTATGTATGTTCACTTGGTAAACCAATCGCTTAACAAGCGAGAATTTGTGAGTTCCAACAAATGCAGTAACTCTATTCGAAGAGTGCTTATAAAGAGTGAAGTGAATAATAAAACATTGCTTTTAGAAATGAAGAAAAGAGAAGGAGTAATTAGGAAGTTAGTTTTCTATCAATTCTTATTTTTCTTTTGGAAAGTTAGACTTGATTTTCTCGTTATCGAATTTGTGCGAATCACAGCTGGAAGCTGAAGTTCCCTGGCGATTTTATTAAATTGATCCAAGATGAGTATTCCAAATGGCCCTTAATTGCGTTAAAGAAACAATCCAGAAGAATTAATTAATTTAATCTGAAGAAACTCTACGCAAGTGCTAAACAATGGAAGGGGTAGAAAGGTATACTGCTGGACTGGAAAATAACTGGAATTTCAAACGTCATTACCATTCCTCTTGATTCGTTTTGTTAACTTTCGTTTTCATTTTGTTTGTTATTCGACGGAATATATAATTTGTTTATGAACTTACTGAATTTGAATATAAAATATATTCTCTGTGCCATTGCACTTGACTTTCTTCATTTAAATAAGTAACATTACTTTCGTTATCTCATTTACTAAATCTTTCTGCCACACAATTTACATAAATACCAGAATAAGATGAATAATATTAGAAGATTGGAAATTACTTTTTTCAGAACGTATGTTTTGCTTCAAATAAAAGAGGCGAACAATTTAGTTTATTCGAAGCAAGTTCCTTTAAAATAATTAGCACTAGAGATAGTTTGGTAATAATGCTTAAAAAATGTTCTGTAACTCAAGTTCAGCGTAGTAGGTGTTACGGGCATATCGACGTTCCAAAAGCTCGCTCGGTAAGTTAGGAAAGAGATTGGAAGTTAGAAAGAGCTTTTTCCTTCCCATTTCCCGCTTTCAGTCCAACAGATAGGCAATAACTCATCCTCAAACGCCCCGCCGTCTTCCCCGAAAGAGACTCTGACCGCTTCGCTCGGCCGCCAAAAGGAAGACTCGATTCAACGCTTACGTTCTGATATGGATGTCTTTGTATGTGTGGTGTAATACTACTGTCATGCTTGGTGTTGCTAGGTGACAGGAAACACGAGCGTTATTTGTGGAGAGTTTGTTTCTATATTTTTACTTCCTTGTACGAAGTAAAGGAAGTATTGTAATCGCGAAAATTTTCGGTTCTCAGATTTCAACGGAAATAGGTATTTTGGCCCTCCCTGAATCTATTTTGACTAATTTCGTCGTGCCGTATGTACGTACGTACGTACGTACGTATGTTTTTCGCATAACTCAAAAACGGTACGCCATAGAATATTGAAACTTTATATTTAGGACTATTATAACATCTAGTTGTGCACCTCCCTTTTTGGTCATTATACAACCACCGGAAGTGATACTTTACTTGAAGCCTATAATAGATTTTCATGAAAAACTATATTCAAATATAATTTAAAACTTTCCAAATTTGGTATATACTACTATATCAATGGAAATTACATAATAGATTTTGGTTAAAATAGACTAACCGTAAATGGCACATTACATGAAGCTGCTAACAGTTTTCCTTGAAAAAAATGGTATTATTTTAATTTTAGAAATAAATGCTGCAAATAAAAGTTTTAGAGAATTAAATTCTGCGTCTAGCACATTAAGAATTTTTAAATTAGCTTTTTGCATAAACGAGATATCTAAATTTAAATATTATATATTTTTTTATTTAAAACAAAAATTAAGTTTGCTATGGATTAGAACAAAAAATAAAAGATTTAATGTCAAATATGTGCAATTAAAAAAATACCTATAGTTTAATACGCGTACAAGGAAGTCATGTGGTGTCCACATCAGATTTTTTATTCTGGTATTTCATATAACTACATTAAAAGGGAATTTCATCTAAATCTCTACAAAATATATCAAATACATTACATCACGCAATATCCCATCAAATAGAGTAGCACGATTCCCTGAAACATTCACGGAACATCTCATCAGATTCACTAAATAATCAGTTTTCGTCAAACTACATCCTCGTTTCAACCACATTCACATTCTTTCATACAAACTCGTTTATTCCTCACGCTCGGAATCTTTCATCATGCAACATACCTTCAATTACAACTATCCATTCGCTCCTATATAAATAATAAATATATCATTACGCCTTTATCCATTACTGAGTGTGGCACTCTGTCTAAACAGATCTCGGTAAGTGATATATTTTTTCATGTGAAATGCGGTTACCAGCCGTCAAATCTCGGCCCCCAATGATATTAGTGGTGAGAGAGCCTCAGGGGTAGATTTAAATTTGTGAAAAATGTTTGTCGGTTGTGCGGATTGAACCAGGGTTCTCAAGAACCCAGGCCGACTCGATACCACTGAGCCACCTACCCCATAATTCGCTCCTATACAGGGTGTTTCACAACTTAGAGCAAAAAATTAAAGGGTATATTCTGTACGACGTGCTGATCATGAAACAAAAAGATTTTTTTTAAAATTCGAAAAATTAAGGGTTGTTAACCTAAAACATTTTTTGTAGTACTGCACTGGATTCGGTTTCCTATTAAACACAAACAAAGAAGTAGGTTGTAACTACAAAAGAATAATTACACAATTCAATTATTAGCAGTTATTTATAATAGAATTTTATTTAATTAATAACTTTAATATAATCATCCACCCAGTGGCAGTGGCAACGAAAAATTTTGGACTGGGAAACATGGAAAATAGTTTTGCGATTTACAAAAAAATCTTTTTGTTTCATGATCAGCACTTCGTACAGAATATACCCTTTAATTTTTTGCTCTAAGTTGTGAAACACCCTGTATATAATTAATCTTTCATTCACCGTACGCTCCACACGCTCAAATCAACTCAATTAACTCACATCTATTCCTCTAACAATGAATCTTTTAAAAGTAAATTCCACACAATAAGAATATCATCAACCTGAGATAGCATTCTCGTTTCAACCCTGTTAATGTTTTCTCTATACAAACTCATTTATGCCTCATATTTGGAATCTTCCATTCACTTCTTTACTCCTGTTTCATTAATCTTTCATTTACTCCCACTTCTCTAACAACGAATCTAAAACAATAGATAAGAATCAGAGTGCTTTGCTCTTGTTTTTGAAAGAAAATTCCACACAATTGCAATTAGATACTCTGTAGTAATAAATTAAAATGAATCAAAAAAATTAAAATATTCACCGATTATCCACACATCAGATTTATCAACATTCTTATTCTTCAACCACGTTCTATACAAGCCCATATATTCCTCACATTTAAAATCTTCACTTACGCCCACTTCTTTCACAATGAATCTAGAGTGTCGTCTTGCTCTTGTTTTTAAAAGTTAATTCTAATTCCACGCAAATGTAGTTCGATACTCTATTGTAAGAACTGTAAACGAATCAAAAGATACGAGTAAAAAAGGAATGGCAATAATGAGTAATCTAGGAAGCGTTGAACACAGCAACATTTTAACATATATTGTCTTTTATTGCTATTGTTGTATATTATGCACCAAGAGAAAGAAGTGTATGTATGAAAAATACTTGCTGTTAGGAAAAACAAATTTAAAATCCTTTGGTTGAGATAATTTTAAAGTAAAATTAAATGTTATTCCAGATGGCGTGAAGTTTTTGAAGAAAGATATTAATTCCATAATTCCAGAACTATTATATCAATGCAATAATTGGTGGAGGAGGTGAAAGATGTTGAAATAATTGTTGAAGGAGTGTTAAGAAGACACGAAGTAATGTTTATTTAGAATAGAATTGTATTTAGAAAAAGGAGAGGGAAAAGTATGAAAGAATGAATGTTTGAAGTCATTCGGTCCAGCAGTAAAAAATCCATAAAACCTGTTATACTTAGCGAAAAAATGAGCATCTGAATTGAAATAACATTCTCGCCAACTCGCGGAATTTAATCAATTTAAATTGGATCCAGGCGGCTGGTCCCGGTCTCCAGGATATTATTTTTCCAGCGGGCTGGAAACTCGTATATATCAAATAACACAATTATGTAAATGGCGTTTCATAGCTTATAATCTGACACATTTAATGCAGATATCTCTCATGCTGGCACTGCTCGGTGCTGCCGCCCGTGGCCGCTGATGAAGTGACGCTACGTGAAAACGACGAGGGGTGGCAACAGGGGTTACTTACCCCCTAAACACAGACATGCAGACACGTTCACTTGAGGCACAGATTTTGCTTTTTATTTCTACGAGTGCCACACATCAAATCATCCGTTTATTTATTTACTTAAAGTAAAGCTTGATATTAATTTGGTCTGAAATTTACACCTGAATAAGTTATTATTGTTATTATAATTGAAACATATTATGTATAGCATACATTGAAAACAATAATTTATTTTAATTTAAAATTACGTTATTCGTTTTTAATCTAACTTAGGTCGTGACAAAATAGTATATACTCCTAGGAAGAGAATGCAATTCTTCTCTCGGTGTTTTCTAGCTTTTTTATTTCGCCCAGTGGTTACAAATTACACCTCATGAGAAATTATTCAATTTTCCCCCTAGATGTATAATATACTACAGGATGTTTCACAACTTAGAGCAAAAAATTAAAGGGTATATTCTGTACGACGTGCTGATCATGAAACAAAAAGAATTTTCTTTTCAATCGCAAAACTATTTTCCATGTTTCCCAGTCCAAAATTTTTCGTTGCCACTGCCACTGGGTGGATGATTATGTTAAAGTTATTAATAAAATAAAATTCTATTATAAATAACTGCTAATAATTGAATTGTATAATTATTCTTTCGTAGTTGATACCTACTTCATTGTTTATGTTTAATAGGAAAGCGAATCTTTGCAGTACTACAAAAAATGTTTTAGATTAACAACTCTTAATTTTTCGAATTAAAAAAAAATATTTTTGTTTCATGATCAGCACGTCGTACAGAATATACACTTTAATTTTTTGCTCTAAGTTGTGAAACACCCTGTATATTGCATATCTAATAAAAAATCACGAAGCAAAATATTAAAAGTTTTATCTTTCTATAAAAATATATACAAATAATAATTACAATGCGAAACAATATTAAAATTTGCATTTAATGACTTTTATGATATTTTTTCATTACTTACCTACCTTACCTTTTATACAGAGTGTTTGCGAATTGAAACAACAGATTGTTAAAAGTTGAAAAATAATTAAAAGCATGAAATTTGGAATAATTTTATCTAAAATCGAATATTACATGAGTGCAGCATGTGTTTAGGATTTGTTTTCTAGAAGTACTTCGCCAAAAATGCGTTCTAATATAAAATTGGTAAATAATACAAGCTGTGCATTTAATAGTTATTTACATTGCAAGACCGTTAAACAGAAATAGCGAGCCTGTTATCTGTGTGAGTCTGTAAATTTCAGTTAACGGTCGAGCATTGTACAATATTTTATGTGCATTTGAATCGTAATATATGTATATTTAATAAAATTAATTGCAATAGTATAACACAATAACTAAAATGTTCAATCAAGGTAGACTTTGAAAATCTGACAGATTTTGTTTAATAAAAAAATATTTAAGTGTCAAACGTATCAAATTAAATATGTTGTCATGATAACCAATGTCAACAGCCCGTTATAATTTTTACACGGGCTAGCACGTTATAAGTGTCGTAACCCCTAGAGACAGAGTTAAGTAAACAGTTTATTACGATTCAAATGTACGTAAAATATTGAACAGTGTCTATACAATGTATACGTTAACAAAATTTTATGCTTTACCGGTAACAGACTGAAGATAAAGTTAGAAAAGTCTCAAACGAAGCAATTTAAAGTCTTTCATTTTAGAAATCCTGTTGAGTGCGGATCTGGCCCGCGAAGCGTCCCTCTCTGCGCTTACATTTCCCCTACATTATGTAAATATCGTAGTTAATTTATATGACATTATTGTTACAATTAGAGGACGGATGAGGCAACGTCTAGTCTCGGTTTACATGGATATTATACTGGCGCTTTTGCATTGCGTTATATAGTGCGCGAACTTTAATCATGTTGCCATGTTTTACAGTATTGTTTGTGAAAGATGACAGTCTAGTTTTTTCATTTATTTGAAAAGTTGTTTAGACTTATTTCTCGGACACATTTTTAACTATCATATTACGCTTGACAAATATATTATTTGATGTTTTGAACTTTTTGCACTTCCGGGAATAAATGACCTACTTTATTCATCCTTTTCGAGGACTGAAGTCTCACTTTTAATCCCGGAAGGATTAATTGAGAAGTGAACAGGTAGCCACAGCAACAAGGAAGATATTTTACCTGAAACTGACAGGAAAATAAACTTTTGCCTGACTCTTAAGACTCAGGAAGGCTTTGCTTTGCATGCCTAGTCAGGAAAATAACACTTTGCCTGCCTAGGCAGGTAATGAAACAAACGTCAGGGTCTAGTTACTTACCAACATAAAATACTCACTGAATATGTAAGTCAAATATTTATTTTAATTTAAATTAATTTAAAATTTATGTATTATTTGTTTATAAGTTTCAGGTAAAATGTTATACGTAACACATCAGTAAAGCATTGTACAGAATTTATAAGCTGTTTCAAACTATCTAGTCATCTTGTAATTGAACACTTTCCTGACTTTTTACATAAATATATCTTCGATAAAGATATTCCAAATAAAGAACAAGAAACACGTGGTTATGTTAGTCAACATTTTCAGGTTTGCTAGTATACTGAATTCATGCATTTATTAATCTGAAGTTATCGTGGCTATAACCTAGCAAATTTGCTATGGAATTAAATTATATTTTCTCCATATTAATAAGGTATATTCAACGAAAAAATATTTTTTTGTACTTTCGTTAGGAAATAGACGTTTTATTTCACTTATTTGAGTTAGGTAATAAACTGCATTATTTAACTAGTGAAATAATGAGGTAACATAGCAAAAGATATCTTGGTAGATGAATTCTGATGTGTTATTCTTTTATTTTTTGAATTTATAACTGTCATTAATATGTCAAAATTTCATAATTTCAAAAACGCTCTTTCGTATTTATTAGAATGGATGTAGAAAATATACAGGGTGTTTCAGGACTAGTGTAACAAACTTTAACAGCTTATTCCTGAGGTCATTTTGAGCCAAAAATGTCATATGAACATAGGTCCTCTTCCTTCTAGTTACCAAAATACAAGAGGTTCAAGTTCTATAAATAACACGAAATATTCAAATTTTTGTAATCAAGATACTTTCGGAAAACAAAAATGCGCGCAAATAGGGGATGGGAAAGTTGGCTTCTATTTGGATATCTGTCTAGGTATTTTCTGGACGCATAACGGGCATTACCATTACATAATCCATAAATACAAATCATATCTGCATATTCAGCAGTACTATAACCATCCATTATGAAACAATAATATAATCAAAAGTACAACAATTTTTAATTAAGACAAATAAGGTATGACTTCCGAAAGTATCTTGATTAAAAAAATTTGAAAATGTCGTGTTATTTATAGAACTTCAACCTCTTGTATTTTGGTAACTAGAAGGAATAGGATCTATGTTTATATGACATTTCTTGCTCAAAATAACCTCAGGAATAAGCTGTTAAAGTTTGTTACACTAGTCCTGAAACACCCTGTATTGTATGAAACTAGTAGGGACTTATGTCTTTATATAACTCGGCTATGCCTCGTTCTGCAAATTTCACATGCGTAAGGTAATAACCTTCATTTCCTTACTAGTTTCATAAATAGCTAGTAACTAACTTTGTGCGTTAATCAGCGATTAATAATTAACACAATTGATAGTTAAATAACCGTTAATTTTTTTATTGCAATAATTTTGAAACAGTCTGTATAATATACAAAAATAGTTCTTCTACCTCGTGGCGAACCAGAATGCGTTGCAGAAATATATGAAGGATGCAAGCGAGGATGAATGTGATAGTTTGAAGAGAAGAATATGTTTGAATAATTACGAAGAGTTATTAGTGACTGTCACCATAAACAGATTCATAAGTACGGGTGAAAATTTGCAGTAGACGCCTGGAACTTTTGACGCTGATCAAAGCCCCTCCGTTAATCCGGATTTGCATTTTCCTCAACAGCAGGTAAACCTCGAGCTTTGGCCATCGCTTTACAAACAAACCGCGTTGTCACGTCGCGTCGTGACGCCGGCCGCTCCTGCGTCACATCGTCTGTAGATTATACGCAAGCCTTCGACTGGCCGCGTAGCCACGCTCACGTATCACGTCCTGATAGGATTAGCGACTGACGGTCAACCTTTTAGAGTCACGTGGAAAACAGCGGGATTAGAACCCAAGGCGCACGCGATTTACAACTGACAAATGCGTAAGCTGAAGATCCGTTAACAGTTCAAGCCTCGATATTTAAATTGAAACACACTATGCATAGCTACGAGTATCTTTGACTTTTTTAATCATTCGATCTACACTTGATGACTTTTCAATTGATAATTGTGTTTTGTGTAACTAGTTGGACAAGTTATATATTCCTATTCGGTGCTGGCAATTTACTGGGGTTGTTTATTTTAAGCTTGCTATACAATCGAATTTCACTAAATTAATTATTTAATTTTACCTTTTCAAATGTCAGAGCTAATTATTTATACGTGTCGGGTATATAATTGTTACTAAACCACTAGAAATACATACATACATGCATATCCTATTAAATGGGGTACCACGAACCTTTAAAACATTCACTGAACATCATCTCTTCAGACTTATCAAGAATCAGGCTTCGTCCAATTGACTCACTTCAACCACTTTCACGTTACCTTCATACAACCTCATTTGTTCTTCAGTTGAAATCAAATACAGGTGATTCTGCAAAGACGAACTCCCCTTAACTTTTTTATTATAAAAAATAGAAAAATTTTCTTCACATTGAAGTTTTAGTATATTAAATATACTATTTTATGACACATATAGAAATTATTTATAAAGTCAGGTTTACATCATACGACTATCAACTTTTATTTTTCAAGTAGGAACCTAGAATTATTTTATTAAAATACAAACCGCCATTTTTTTCTCTTTTCAACGATGTATTACTTGTCATAAATGTATATGAAAAAAATCTAGATAAATAAGATAATAGAGAAATGACAGAAATTATTTTTATTCGACTATTCTAGGTGGCTGTGCGAAATTAAACACAATGTAACAAGGTAAAATTAATGACAAAATACGTGAAACAAGTAATAAATAAATATTTGCATTGTGAGAATCACAATCACAATAGTTATTTGTGTATTAAGAGCGTAAAGTGATTCTTAGTTACTCGAACACGGTAATTGCAGCGCGAGTCGAAGGCGAGAGCTGCAATAGTGTAAGAGGAACAAAGACACTTAGGCTCGTGATATACACATATTTTTTGTACGATTGCATCTTAAAATTATTAAAAAACGTATACGTACTGAAAATAAATTCGTTCTGTCAACTGTCAATACGACAAGTCTCTGTTTTGTTTGTATCTCTGGAGCCTGATTCTGTATCTTGCGTGACTACTTGCGGCACCCATACTAACACAGATATGTCACATGCATATAGTAAACCATCTATCGGACATTTAAACAACTAATGTGTATGACGTCACTTCTTGCGAGACACGCAAATATAGATGCGTGACCTCTGTAGCTCCTGTTTCTTACTTGCGACACTACCTGTCTCATTCTAACATTATGTTTGTCTTTTACTTTCTTGTCATTTTGCATTATCAACGCCATATCTGCCATAAAGTTTATTAAAATTTGTATTTGCTCCTCTGTAGCGTTCATATCACGTTTTCTATCTTCTGCCATAATAAAATCGTATAAAAAAAGTACAAAACGATGTTAACAAACAATGACATGTGATTGCAACTGACAGTTCTAGTTTCAAAACCATTACCAACACTAAACTTGGCGCGAAAACGTAAAACACGGAATTCCCTATATTCGACACCAGAAAAGAATCGGTGACGTCATACATTGTACTAACGCAAATTTAATCACGCAAGATACAGAATCAACCTCCTGGTAACTATTGAAATAAGCTCACATTTAATATCTTTTTCGCGCAAATTTTAAAGTCTCCAAATATATTTTTCGATTGTTCCACAGAAAACATCAACTTTACAAATAAGAGCGTAATTGTCAACTTTTCATAGCAATTGTAGAAAAAAGTATTTAAAAATGTATTAAGTTTCAGTGAGACATATTGTGTAACGTAGCAAATAAATAGATATTTATACTTCAGAAAAACTCGCTGTAAAATGTTGGTACGCCTGTCATATTCCACACGTATCTCATTACGTTGTCCACCGCACAAACAACACCCGACAAGCCACAAAATTACAGCGAGGAAGAAAAAAAACAAATTAAAATTATTATAATGCTCCCGCCGGCAACCCTTGCAGATCGTGAATAAAAGCAACGTAGAATATTAATTTTCTTAATTGCATCCATATTTAAGCAGCGCATACTGCTACAATGAAACAAGTATGATATTTAAATATGTTTTTAATTAGGCATTCCTTTACGAAGTTATCCGGGAGCTTCCAACTCTTCTTTTTTTTCACTATTAAAAACGACTCAGAGATTATACCATTCTAAAGTGTAGTTCGTATTCTCTTGTTACGTCGGGTGATAATTTACCACGCTTAACTTTTTTCTATAAATTGTAACTTCTCATCTTCGCTGCCACCAAATATTTTACATATACATTCATTACTACAATATGACTTATATTCCAAAAAAATACGATTCGTATTCCACTATAAGCTACTGTAATTGGAATTAAGTTCCTGTTGTACATAGTTACAAACAAATTCATAAAGTGATGTTTAGAGTACGTCATCCTTTAAGGGATAAGGCCACTCTAGAATTTAAAAAAAATGCATTTTTTTATTTGCTTAAATTATAGTTTAAACCCTTAGGATTAAGGCACAATTAATTTAAATACCGCGCGGAAGTATTTCAGAGGGAAAAAAGCATATATCTATTAGTACTAGTATTTATATATATGTATATGACTCGAAACTTTAAACGCGTTTTTCTCGAAATCATATTTTCAAAATCGGGCGAACTGATGGATCGTGCTGAATCATTTTATTTCTTATTCTAGATATAAAATACTCAAAAACTACGGGGGCTTTTTTTTAAAGTGCTTCATTCGTTTTTTATGGTCGTTTTTAAACAGAAATTTAGTCCCGAATAATGAACTTTTTTTTCAAACGTGCGCCATTTTGTTAAAAATCTAAATTTTCAAAATCCAGCCTGTAGTATTTTAGAGTATACATCAGAGATTAAGAAAACATATCTTTTTTTGATCCAGGTCTATTGCTGTTCCCGGAATGTTTTCGCCTGATTTGCCCTACGCGCCGAGAGGAGTCGTCATTTTTTTTAATTTCTGACGACAATTTTGAATATTTTCTTAAAAAAAAATTAAATCAAGTTTAAAGACCACTAAATAAAGATCCAAAAATAGTTCTTAAGCAGCACGTTTAGATTTCGTTAAACAATATCTACAAAATGACCCTTTTTTCTCTTGTCTAGAGTGGCCTTACCCCTTAAGGAAATTTAAATTAGTGTACAGGAGCGAATGGATGGATGTTTGTTGCGTGATGATGGATTTTGGTTGTGAGGAAAGAAAGAGTTCGTATGGAGGAAGTGTTAATGTGGTCGAAACGAGTATTGTGTTTCAAGATGAGAATGTTGACGGGTTCGTGCTACCCCATTTAATGGGATATAGCGTGATGTTATGTATGTATTTTTAATAGTTAACTATGACGTGTGTTAGTGAGGTAGATTAATAATCAAAACATTTTAAACCGAGAGAGAAACGAGCGCGTTAATTGTCAGGTTTATTAATCGCCGATTTACACATGAGTTAGTTACAATATTTTTGCATTGATAAACCTTTTGAATTTTGAAAGAATCTATTTTCATTCCATAACAAATTTGTTAGGTTATAGCCACAATAACACGTATACTAGCAAACCTAAAAATATTAACCAACTTAATCACGTGTTTCTTGTTCTTTGTTTGAAATATCTTTATCAATGAGTATACCGAGGTCGATAGCAGTTTACAGACAATTATTTTAGTACCTGCAGTAAAGGTTTCAGTGGATGCTTTCAGTTCATTTAATGTTAGTTAGCATTGGCAGTATTTTTCGGTTTTAGAATAATGTTTATATTTTTATAATCATTTTAAAGAGAATTCACCACACGTCACTGTCAACCAATAGGATCACGAATTTGTTTGAAAATGAACCAATGAAATGTACATTTCGTCGGAAATTCATCACTAGTGAAATTGATATCGGAAATACCACTGTAAAAATAAATGAAATTTTCAATATTTTCATAAACGTCAATTCTACATTTAATATTCAAAATTTTCATCACTGTAATACCTAATTAATAATTTGCAAATAAATACCTAACTATTCTTGTTAATTAACTCTTGTTTGGTAAATTCTCAAGCCGAATACAACTCGTAGTATGAAAATTGACAGATAATATTTTGACATAAATATACATTCGTTGTTACGGAAATAGGAAACAACTCGTGCTTCGCACTCGTTATGTTTCCATTTCCATAACAACTCATAATTTATGTCAAAATATTTTCAGCAAATTTCATACTACTCGTTATATTATATATGAAAATATACATGCATATTCTTTAGCTAGAAGTATCAGAATTATTTCTATTAATTTTGCTTGGAATATGTTGATCCCGAGTTTCCATTTTGGAAGGAATATATAGGTTTAGGATCTTTGAATATTATTATTTATTTATTGGACGTTTCGATGGTTAACCCATTATCTTCAGCATTTATTTGGACAAACATATTTTCCAATCCTAATACATATCTGTTTTTTATATTGTCATTCTCTGTCGGCCATCTTAACAAAATACACGTGCAAAATTTCACCGATTTAAATATGTTTTTTCTCATGTGGTTTATCTTGTTAAATTCACAAGTTACGTTACTTTTTACGTTTATTACAGTTGCTCATCCGTGAAGCTAATTTCAGCTGTAAATTTAAAAATTGACAATGTAAAAAACAGATATGTATTAGGATTGGACAATATGTTTGTTCTAATAAATGCTTAAGGTGATGGGTTAACTATAACCAATAATATTATTCAAGGATTCTAAAGCCATATATTCCTTCCCATCTATTAATTGTGGTTAGTATTTTGATGTAACTTAGCGCTAGCCAATATTTTCTATATTTTGTGTGTTGTATGCATTGAAAACAATCGGTTATTACTAAAAATCTTGAATTAATAGAGGTTTTTAATGTATGACTTTTCAACGGAAATTGTAATGTATGCATCAAGAGTGTCAGTATGTATCTGAGGACATTTTTATTTAGTAACATCCGTGGTACATATAATATTTTGTTTTTCAGTAGAATATGTATAATTGGTTTTAAGATCTGCCATGGCAGAGAGCCATACCGAGTATTGAGTAAAAGTCGTTATGATATGTTTTTTTTTAATTTTAATTATATATGTATGTAGACTGGAGGTGCAAATAAATATAGATCTCGCAAAATATGAAGATAATTACGTCAACACCCAAAATAGGTTGTTATTTTCTCGGGTCAAGTAAATTCAATGCATTTTTATTTTGTGCAAATTCTGAAATAAACTTGTCGAAAATTTAAAATAAATCTCTAAAACTTTTAAACAACAAAACAAAACCATTCGTCGTAAAAATTCACAAGTAATTAACCATTCTGCATACATTCACTACTGACGATCAAAAGTTTAAAAATATTTCAAAGTTAAGCAGATTTACAACTTGGTACAGAAGCGTACATCTCGCAACATTTTCTGCTTATTTCGCATGAAAACAGAGGTAAACAGGAACAGTACATCGGTTGGATTCCTTCTTATTGAGATGCAGAATCGCGATTTTGAAAGAAGTTTGCCAGAGTGACAGTTAGTAGATATCGCGTTTTATTCGCATTTTATTCTCCCCTGTTTTTGCTTCTTTTCATATACTGAATAACTGAAATAACTTTCTTTTGTTACAGGATTCGGATTTGTCACATTTCAAAGCGAAGATGTAGTAGACAAAGTTTGTGAAATCCACTTTCACGAAATAAACAATAAAATGGTAAGTCTTTTATTCTTCTTTTTCTTACACATATTATGTAATTCTTACAAAGATTTTAGTTTCTTTTTGTACTTCATTCAATCCTTTTCCTAAGGTATTCTCGACAGATCTTGAATGTTTATTTCTTGCCGTAATATCTTTCTGAATTATTTTTAAGAAAAACTATTCAAGTAAATGATCGAATTATCTTTATTTTCTTATTATGGCGCATCCACCAAAAAATGTGAAATCACTCAAATATGATTGCCTTAGATTAATATATATAATTTATTAATAAATTCGATAGATTTAACTGTCGGTTCTCGTTGAAACATTTTATAATTAAATTAAATTAAAAAACACTAGGTTAGTTTCAAATAATGTAAAGTTTATTTTACAATACGTATTTCGGTCGACTAGACCATCATCTTGTTCACCTGATGGTTCTAACTACAGAACCACAGATCAAAAGACGTAGTACAAACCCTTGCAATATTTACAGAACATTTATTCCTTAGATTTATCCTGAAATTCCTTTCATACGACTATATTTCATCATTTATTTGTAGATCATTTAACGCAATTTCTCACCAACTTGCCCTTATTTTATCAATCTTTCAAAATTACTTTCATTCAAGCTCATCAAATTTTTCGTTCTCACAACAAACTTTCAATCACATGTATTCATTTATTCCTAGATTGTCCATACAATCTTTCACCCTTTATGTCACCAAGATACTCCTGATATACCAATCTTTTAGAATTTTATTCATACAAGTTTGTCTCATCTTTCATTCATGCATCAAACTTTCAATCGTCCATATTTCTCCATTATCATTCTTCTCAATTTCTAACTCATCATTCCTATAGAAACGTGTTCTGAAAATATGTTGTATTGTAATTGAAATTAAACAGTAACTCTTTCGTTTACAATCCCGGGAATATAATAATTCTAATTCCAGATCTTTGTAGTTTGACATTTGCTTTCCCGTCAACAAAGCCTTCAAATTACCGCAATGAATTACCCTCCCCACAGCACCGTTTGTTTTTCCTGGTTGTGTTTAATTGACAGTGTGTATTGTTATCGGGGTGGTGATTGTCTGTTTGAAATAATTCGCAACGGGGGTGCGACGCTTGGGGTGAGTTGGGGGATGTTTGCGCAGATTCCTGGGCGGGATTGTCGAGCCTCTACCTGCTCATTGTCACTGTGGCATTCTCGACATTGTTTCCAGTTATCGCGTTACGGTTGAGCCGATTATAATGCTCTCCGACATAGTTCATTGTTGAACGGAGGACTACTATTTGCCGTTTGGAAATACTCGAAACTGCAAACAGCAAAATGACTTCATTTTCATGCAATAGTTTCCTCTAAAAAGACATTATTTTAATTAATAAAAAACATAAAATAAACACTTGGCTAAATCTCACAAAATTCAACCTCCAAGTCACCTTATGAGGGCATCGTCAGAGACTGGCCAGCACAGTTAGTAACCATAGACGCGTTTCGCTCTTATTACAGTTCATCAGTATGGGATAACTAACTTTTTCACCTGGAACAAAGTTCACATGAAGAAGCTGTGTAACCAAGAACTGTGCCAGCAGAGTATAAGATCTCTAACAAACGGTAAAATGACAAGAGAAGTTCTGTCGAACCAGCAATGCCATCTACCGAAAAAAGGAAAAGCTACGCAATACCAATTTAAATAATAACAAAGACAAAATTAATTGTCGTCCATACACTTGGTGAAACTAGGTTTAATAAAAAATATAAAATAAACACTTGGCTAAGTCTTACAAAATTCTGCCTCCAAGTCCCTTATGAGGGCATCGTCAGAGGCTGGCCAGCACTGTTAGTAATCATAGACGCGTATCGCTCTTATTAGAGTTCATCAGTAAGGTATAACCCACTTCTTCACCTAGAACAAAGTTCACGTAAAGAAGCTGGTGACGAAACATTATTTTTATCGTTGATATTACTCGACCAAACTAACTACAAATCTGTAGAGTTACAGTAAAAATTACGCCAAATGCAATGTATATTTCTATCGGACTTAATTTTTAAAAGTAAACAAGAGATTAATTCTGTAATCTGTATCGTTCTTCGGCTAGCTAAAATTTGTGCTGCCATTAAAATCTTAATTATTTTACAAATTACAGTAATTTATATTGCAGGTAAATGACTTTAACATATATTCAGAAAATACGATTTTTTTTGAGTGGTTCAACTATTGTATTTGGGATTAATTTCTTGTTGTGCAGCGTATGAAATAAATAAATTATAATATTGATTGTGTCTTTCAAAGACAGTTAAATATCCAACTAAAATCTATACGGACAAGCAAAATTTATGAATCCAAATCTGTCCTCATTATAAATGTCTTACAAAGCATTATTGAATTCCTTTCGGTAAAAGATAATCTACGTAATACTTGACTATACTCAAAATGAGAAGAGAGATGAAAAAATACACGCACAATGGCGCATTTTCTCTCATCGTTTTCATTCGCAGCCGCCTTAGATTAATAACGTTGTCACTTAAAGACAGGGGGATACATTTTGCGTGAATGTCGTGGTGATAAAGCCGCCCAACTTTACTTACAAAAGAACGCCCCATTTCGGCAACTCCCGTTTCACCCAGAGACAAGTTAATACCAAGGAAAAATTATTTAAATTTTATTATGAATGTAGATGAATATTTTATTAGATTCGTAAATGATATCAAGACACTTGTTGATATACCGGGTGTCTACTTTTTTTCCGAACATAGAAAATTAAATGTTAAAATTTTGATTTAGCGATATCTCTTTACCTATTAATTTTAGAACAAAAGTGTACTGAAG
Source organism: Pterostichus niger (assembly GCA_947425015.1). Lineage (NCBI taxonomy): Eukaryota > Metazoa > Arthropoda > Insecta > Coleoptera > Carabidae > Pterostichus > Pterostichus niger. Next base: position 7,593,800 of record OX380350.1, read on the forward strand.
AAAAATGTGCAGAATGAAAAACTGAATTCAGAGAGTTTAAGTTTGTTGTTCAATTGTTTCTTATATCCGCGTTAGAAGCAAAATAAAATACATGCTTTAAAGCAATTATCAGAGTGCCATGAGAAATACAACAAATTAGATAACTTAATAATAGGTATTTATTTGTCTAGATTATGTATATAAAAGAAAATTATAGTTGTTATAATTAATTTTATTATTAAATTAAATTAAATGCTCGAATAAATAAATAAATCAATAAATTAGAGTAAGCCTCCAATTCTTGTCCAATATGTCTAATAATTTCAGACACAACAAACAAATTATTGTGTTATTTCTCATGGCACTCTGATAATTGCTTTAAAGCGTGTATGTTCTTTTGCTTCTAACTCGGACATAAAAAACAATTGTACAACAAACTTATACTCTATGGATGCGGTTTTTCATTCTGAACATTTTTCTTTAGTACAATTTTGTTCTACAATTAATAGGTAAAGAGATATTGCTAAATCAAATTTTTAACATTGAATTTCCTATGTTCGGAAAAAAGTAGACACTCGTTATATCCGTCAGTACGGTGGTGTGGATAGCGATACTGAATTCTAATCCGGAGATCACGAGTCCGAATCTCACTTAAGTTAAAAATTATATGAACTACCACATTGCGGCTCGGTGAGTGCGGACCCTGTACTGTAATTGGTATTAAATTCCTGTTGTACAGAATGACATAAATAAATAAATGAGAATTTATGAGATTGAGAAGAATGTTATAAAAAGAGTCAGTTGAGATGTATGCTGAATACAAGTTCAGTGAAATTAAGGGTGACAAATTGCGTGAACGAATTAGGAATAAATGGATGGATATAAATGGAGATTCGTTGTATGAAGGAAATTATGACTGTGAATGAAGCGAAATATTTATCAGAAATAAAGTCCATAATATAGTTTTCGGTGTCAAAATTATTTAAATAATTTTAAAATAGTATAAAATTTAATTTTACATATCTTTTGTTTTAAATATTTCTTTGTAAAATAATAAATAATGCCAGCTCAAAATCTAACTAGTTTAAAATTCTTTGTTTGATAGCTCTGCAATTGCGGATTTCGGAGTATTTAGTCAAAAGTAGTAGACCATGTAGTGTTCCATATTTTTTATTTTAAGAATTTTCCTTATAATATTATAAATGGTTAAAGCGGAAAATGTTTGTTGCTTCAATATTTGGTTATACATGATTTAATGCCTAACTCTCTAACTTATTTTAGAGAAAATAAATAAATATATCATCACACCTTTTACCCATTACTGAGTGTGGCACTCTGCCATAGTAGATTTCGGCAAAAGATATATTTCTTCGCGTGAAATGCAGTTAAATATTCTTCTACAATGTCAAAAAATGTTCACTTTTTCGCTAATATCAATACAAAAAGTACGTGATTGTTTCATCATTTACATTACCTTGACAACGCGTATTTTATGCACTGTTTCGCACCTAGTGCACAAAATGAGTATTTCGCACACATTCAAAAATTACTTTTTCCACGTTTCATTTGTTAAAACACATTAATAGTACCAAATTAATATTATTTTTTATTGTTTTCCTTCAATTTACTTGAATAAATCAATAATTATTGTATTATTCTTTTTTGACAGTTGTAGAAAAAATGTTGTTTGTATTTTTGTTTTTTGGCACGTTCGAATGACTAAAAGTGACATTCTCATGTGCAACATAAAACACTTATATCTTATGGGATAAGTGGCTCAGTGGTATCGAGTTGGCCTGTGGATCTTGAGAACCCTGGTTCGATCCCCAAAGCTTATAAACAATTTTCACCAATTTAAAAATCTACCCTTTTGGTTCCTCCTTCCCTAACATCTTTGGAAGCCGTGATTTGACAGCTGATAAGCGCACTTCACCCGAAGAAATATATCACTTACCGAGATCTGTTTCGACAGAGTGCCACACTCAGTAATGGGTAAAAGGCGTGATGATATATTTATTTATATTTTTATTTGATGTATTTTACTATAAAATAATTCAGAAACGTTTGACGATGCAAAATGTTTGTGTTAAAATGTAAGAGGGCGAAATGTAAGTCGCTGTTTGCAAGGGTTGGTGGTGATATATCTCCGCCTTTCTTCCCCTTCCGCCCCTCGCAATCAAGAATACTACGCGACTTCAATTATTCTTGGCTCGTTAATAGTCAGCTTTATTAAAATGAAATCGCGCCAGAATTTTTCCTCGTTGCGCTAATGAATCAGGACGATTTTAACGAACTGCGTTTGTTTATACAGTGACCTGAACATGCATCTTCCGATGCTAATGGCCGCGATGCTTCGAAATTTACTTAATTTGTTTTAGCCGATGGTAAATTAATGCAATTTATGTCTGGTCTTCTTGGAATTGGGTCAATTTGAATATATTTTACACCCGGGCGAAGTTATGGACAGTGATAAATTTGGCAGGAAAATTTCACTTTTTATGAGGGTGACTTTCATTTATTATCAACGTGGAGGTATACATTATACTTCGAACACAAAAATATTTTCCTCGGGTGGAATATAAACACCTACATTAATTATTAAATTATTTTTAAAATAAAACAGAGATTCTCTGTAGCGATAGACCAAATTTAGACAAATGATACATTATTCGTTCAGTACAAAGAAGAAAATTAATCATATATAATAATTTCATGTCTTCTAAACACCCAAAGATGTGCAATTGCTGATTAGGCACAGATAGAAATATATATTGAACCCTACATTAATTATTATTATTATTAGGTGGCTCAGTGGTATCGAGTCGGCCTGTGGATCTTGGGAACCCTGGTTCGATCCTCACCGCCGACAAACAATTTTCACCAATTTAAATCTACCCCTGTGGATCCCTCTTCACTAATATCTTTGCGGGCCGTGATTTGGCGGCTGATAACAGCTCTTCACGCGAAAAAAATATATGACTTACCGAGATCTGCTTAGGCAGAGTGTCACACCCAGTAATGGGTAAAAGGCGTGATGATATATTTATTTATTTTATTTATTCTCTGTAGCGATGAACCAAAGTTAAACAAATGATACATTATTCGTTCAGTACAAAGAAGAAAATTAATCATATAATTTAATATTTTCTAAACACCCAAAGATGTGCAATTGCAGATTAGGCACAGGTAGAAATATATATTGAACCCTTTAAAGTTTGTTTCATTCTTTTACAACAATTATTACAGGCGTAATTAATTTTTAAAATTTGCAGGAAATATTTTTCAAACAGATAGTATTATTTCAAATCTATAAAACAATATTTATTCCAATTCTTGTTACCATTTGAACCCTATATAATTGCAATAGATAGTATGTACATGTAATCGCGAACCGCGATTTCTTAAGTAACAAGCTCGAACAATGCCGTGACGTCACTCGACGTTACTGTTCGGCGATCAGCAACAAATTTTCTTTCCTGCTGAGCCCCTTGAATTTCTGTATGTATGCAATCCAGTAATGCGGGTCTGTATACGTCTCTATCCAGTGTAAAGTTGGTGGCCTAAGGGCACGACTCGACTCTCTCACAGCCTAAAATAAAATGATTTTATTTTTATTTTGTGAAATTAATCACACCTTGTTTACTGTAATTGAGATTAAATTTCGGTTGTGCAGGGAACTAAAGTTAAAAATATACTGAATAAATATTATTATGGAGAATTACGTTAAATTATAATAATGCAATTATACGAGTATTTATTTCGTGTTCTTATATTTTCTTTTATTGTTTCAAAGGAATTGACCTCACATAAAAATGTTACATTATTATTGTAGGGTTGCTATTGTAATCTTCTAATAAATTTTATTTGTATAACAATAAAAAATAGTAGCTGAAAAGATAACAGTTAATAACATTTTTATAATTTGAATTCTTATTTGAAAATTCTCTAAATAAATAATATCAATCGTAGAATATTCTGGTTGTTTTTCAGCCAATCACCTGAAAAAAATATAATTTTGGAACATTTATAGGGCACCTATCTTCGTTAAAAAGTATTCTGATTTCTTTTCAGAAAATTATGTTTCCAAAAAGAATCGTAAAACGTTATTAACATTGCCATCTTTCTTAATAATATCCTGCTCAAAATTGTACAGGGATATTTTAAAATATAACGATTACTGGATGTGGCACTCTGCCGTAGCTGATCTCGGTGTGTGTCAAATCACGGCCCTCAAAGATTTGAGTGGTGGGAGAGTTACAGGGATAGATTTAATTTAGTGAAAATTGTTTGTCGCCTGTGGGATCGAACCAGGTTATATTCTAAAAATTAAATGTAAAATTAAAACCTAATATTAAATAAATAAAAGGCTTTTTAAATACTTGTTTATAAAATTAAAACTAAAAATTATATTCTAATATTTCTAAGAAAAATAATACGAGTACTTTAGGTATTAAATATAATTTATAGTTTTTCTTTAATTTCGATTTTTAAAGTACCTTCAATTTTGAGCAGTGTATTTATAAGGTTGCTATCTTTTTTTCAAAAAATACTCTGTTTATTTTATTATATATATATATATATATATATATATATATATATATATATATATATATATATATATATATATATATAGCTATTTATGAAACTAGTAAGGAAATGAAGGTTATTACCTTACGCATGTGAAATTTGTAGAACGAGGCATAGCCGAGTTATGTAAACACATAAGTAAGGTAATAACCTTATTTCCTTACTAGTTTAATACAATATTTTGTCTACTTCCGTTCGTAAATACGAAAGAGCGTTTTTGAAATTATGAAATTTTGACATATTAATGACAGTTAGAAATTCAAAAAATAAAAGAATAACACATAAGAATTCGTCTACCAAGATATCTGTTGCTATGTTACCTCATTATTTCACTAGTTAAATAATGCAGTTCATTTGCATCACTCAAATAAGTGAAATAAAACGTCTATATCCTAACGGAAGTAGAAAAAAAAATTATAATTCTTCATAGGCAGTTATATTATAAAACATTTTGCAATCTTTCTTTTAAAATACAATGATTATTTTTCAGTCAGTGTCGAAAAAAAATTCTGAAAAATTTATAAGTTTTCCTTCATCCACATAAAAATATTATGACGTATTTCAAACAGTAGATTTTCCAAATGAAATTCTGATTCATCTATAAATTTGCCATCTTCCATATAATTTATACAGGCAGTAATTAGAATATTTATAAGACTACCATCTTTCTTAACAATATAAACTATCATCTTTCTTAGAAATATAGAGATATTTGACTTGTAGTAAAGTTGTGTGTTTTGTCCTTGCAGGTGGAGTGCAAGAAAGCGCAGCCGAAGGAAGTAATGCTTCCAGCCAACCTAGCCAAAACTCGAGCAGCAGGTCGCGGCACTTACGGTGAGTTACTAATCGCCCACCAGGCCTCCGCGGGCCCCGTCTCTTCGGCGGCGGGCTCAGCGGCCGCGTATCGCTACGCACCCTACCCTCTCCCAGCCGCGGCGGCGGCTACAGTGCCTCAACCTACGACGATGTTACCCATCGCAGTGCACTACGCACCCGCCCCCGCGGCTGGGCCCCCTGCTACGCTCTATGACGTCACGGCTGCGTGTAAGCGAGTGTTTGCTGCTGCTGCACTTAGGCCGGTGTTGCCACGACATGCACCGGCACCCCCGTTGAGTTATCCGTTGAATGAGTTACTAGGCGTGCAAGGTTTGGACCTTACCGCGGTTTACCCTGCTCTGGGACTTTGACCCACGGCGGCGCTGTTTGCTAGACATGCACATCAACCTCCGCATTAAACGTACATACTTGTCTCATCCCCCTGAGGAAACTTTGCTTAATATCATTCATTAAATTTAGAAAAATATTGAAATATTTTTACTAAATTTATTCAGAAACATTTGAGAGCGGAAAATATCCTAGCGTGTTTGGAGATTTCAATGCTATAAAGTAAAAAAGAAACCTTTCTGTCAGTTTCATTTAAATATTTGTTCTTTTGAGTTTCTCTTCATAAACTTAAAATATTGATAATAAAAGTTGTTTTTTAAAGAAAAATCGAGTAGAAAGTGACCGTTTCGCACTGTTCTTATTTATTTAATCTGCTTGGAGATCATTTAAAAACGTAGACAATCCTTTTGGGGGGAAAGAGGATATGAGACCGAGTTCACAAACTTACAGATCAACTTTCTTTCCACTGATATCAAATCACTTTCGTGACCAATTTAGTGCAAAGATTCTCAACAATATTAAGTAGTAGTTTAGTCTTGTAGGCAATGATTTTAATCTATTTTTGAAAGATATATACTGTAGCAATATACAACGAAACAGTTAATTAAAATTTCAGTAAGTCTTTGAGAATTTTTGCTCTAGAAATTAATTTTCTTCCTGGGAGACATTTTCGGAATCGTCGCGCCTGGTCCAGGGATTTGCTGTGATCGTAGTAGTAGTTTAGTTTTCTTCCAAGTGACCTCTTTCGATGAATTTTTTCGTACAAAATTCTATAAGACTGGTCTTATACAAGTAGAACTCGTAGAATATCCAAAAAAGTACTAACAAACATATGTTTACTGTCAACAGTTTCCTAATTATTCTAAGAAATAATTCGGAAACTTTTGAACACGTATGCAAGTATTTTAGTGTAGTCCCAGATAATTAGCTCAGAGAAATAATTTTTATACTAACAGATAGTAGTTCTTACCCGTGACGTCATAAGCGCCCCCATGTACATTGTAATTAGATCTTAGTTAACAATTGACGATCATGACGATCCTGATAATGCTCTTGTAATAAAAAAGAATTAGATTAAAAGACGCTTGATCCAAGATGTATTTACTAGCTTAACTAAATTATTTTGTTGGTTCTTTCATATTAGTAGTACTGTAAAGAAATCTTGGAATCAAGTAGTTATTTTTCCACGAATTCAGTCAAGAAGTAGACGAGTTGTGGCATAGTATATTGATAGTTTATTATAGTATGCATCATCATGAAATGTAAGTGTCTATGCTACTAAATCTACAATCAGTACATCTTGAAGATACTTTGATTGGCATTACATGTGATCATTTAGGGCCGTAGGTAGGAAAATATAGAAGCAGAGATTCATATATGTACTATTGTTAATGTATATAATAAGCCAGTATGTACTATTTGACTACGTTATATTCGAACGAACTGTTTCTTCAAAAGTTTAAAAATCATTCTTGTTTTTTGCACCAATAGTTATTTGTGTATCAAGGGAAGAAAGTGAGGCATTTCTTCTCAAAGATGTTGTTTTATTTTCTGTGCTAAGCACGAAGGATATAAAGCACCTTAGGAAAGAATGACACTTTCTTCACAAGTTATACATTTTGTTTTTCATTACCGAATCAGAAAGTACTTATAATCTACTTGACAAATGTCATCTGGATGTCACTAATGTCAAATAATTTTGTTGTTTTCCTTATGGCTTTACTTTCATTCCAAGAGATCTTTGGGATCCTTGGACTTTCTTCTCTCAATTGCAAGGAGATATTTGTCTACAACTCTCAACAAATGTTCACCATTTTGTCACTAATATCAATACGCGAATTACCTGATTTTTCATTATTTACTTTAATGAGTATTTTGTGCACGTTCCCACATTATTTTTCACGTTTCATTGGTTACAACACATCAATAGTATCAAAATCATAATATTTTTTATTGTTTTCTTTTAATTTACTTGAATAATTCAATAGTTATTATATTATTCCTTTTTGACAGTTGTAGAACAAATTTTGTTTGTATTACGTGCGCGAATTTCAGTTGTTTGGCGCGTTCGAATGACTTTTTTGTCTCTACTAAAGATGGCATTCTCAAGAGCAACAAAAAACACTCATTTCGCGCAGTTAATACAAATAGTTATTTGTGTATTAAGAGCGTAAAGTGATTCTTTGTTACTCGAACACGGTAATTGTAGCGCAAGCCAAAGGCGAGAGCTGCAATAGTGTAAGAGGAACAAAGACACTTTACGCTCGTGATACACACATAATTTTTTGTACGATTGCATCTTAAAATTATTAAAAAACGTATACGTACTGAAAATAAATTCGTTCTGTCAACTGTCAATATGACAAGTTTCTGTTTTGTTTGTATCCCTGGTAACTATTGAAATAAGCACGCATTTAATATCTTTTTCGTGCGTTGCGAGATTTTTCGATTGTTCCACGGAAAACGTTAACTTTACGATGACAAATGAGAGCATAATTGATAACTTTACATAGCCATCGTAGAAAATATAACTTTCTGGTAGGGTCGTGAAAAAAATCTATGTTATTGGTGCAAGGGTTGGGGTAAGAGAATAAATTGTATAGTTTAATGTGAGCAATCGTTCGGATATGAGTATCAACAAAGCAGTTATCAGTTGTATCAGTGAATGTGCGTTCGCGAGAGTGGGGGAGAGACCTGGAATCCTTTCCAGGTTCTGGCTTCCAGTGGTTGTTGGCCTCTCCCAGGTGGGATCTGCGTTGTTGCCAGTGTTGCCTGGTTGCTCGGTATTGCACCGGAGCTGCCATGAACCCGCTTCCGCGCTTTTGAGGTGCGACGCGAGATCTGCTAGATCTTATTTTATACTTTACAGATTTGCTAAACATATGACATCTAAATTAAACAAACATTCACTCAAAATTATTCCTGCCGAAGAAATAATTTTTATCTGTCAAATTAATATTTATCCTAACTTATTATTTGATAGCATCTGTGTCTCATTTCACGTAAGATTACATGTAATTTCAATTATATTATATAAAGTACTAGGTTTCAATTTTAATTAATTATCAAATCGTTTAAAGTATAGAAAACAACTTTTACATGTCTCTGTCAGAAAGTAAAATTGATATAAGAAAGTGATACAATTCAGAAAGTATTTTTTTCTTCCCTAGGGAAAAAACTAAAGCCATGTCCATGGCAAATTAGAAAACAAGGTTATAATGTTGCATTAGTGTCATCCACTTGACATCTGTCAAGAAAGTAATATAGTATGTTATGCATCAAGGGAGGGAAACAAGCGATTATTCCCGCGTGTGAAGTTGGCGAACCGAGACGTAAGCGAGGGCCGAAGGCTCGAGCTGAAGCCGAGGTTTGACAACTTTACACAAGGAATAATCGCGCCCTCCTGTGAAGCTTATTCTACTTTTCGTAACAAGTGCACAAAAATTACTGTCTTTTCGGGACAAATATCAAATATGGGTTGCGTAACTAGTTACCTAGGAAACGTCGCAAGCAGCAAATAATCGTAGTCTCTAGGGAGAGAAACATCTCTCTAGGGAGAGAAACATCTTACCTAGGGAGAGAAACATCTTACCTAGGGAGAGAAACATAATGTTCTCCCTAGGGGAGAAAAGCAGTGTTTCTTTCTCTAAAATTAGGGAATAAGAACGTGTTTCTTGTGCATGTGTTACGAAAAATCTTATATAAATTTATTTTTGAAAAATTACTTTCTGATAGGGTATTGAAAAAAATTAGTTTCATTCTTCCAAAAGGTGCTTCGTATCGTCCACCTTTAGATCGTGAAATGAAGTGGCATTTTCGTGCAGAAACATCTTACTTTCTTATCATACAAAAACAATTATAAATTACAATACGATTGCGATATTCATAACTATATCTTTACTGCATTCTTCCGCTGAACGAGACATATATTCTGTACTGATTAAGGCGTATTCTACTTGCCATTTCTATCAGATATATTTTATTCATATACTTATACCGAGTTCTACCATCAAAATTTAAATTGTAACTTGATTTTAATAAATGAAAGATTCAATTTGCTCTAAATTAAACTTAGCTATTTAACATAATTGAAAAAAACTAAATTTTATATTTGAATCAATCCATAAGTTTATTCATTCAGTTAGTCTGAATTGATATTAGTGATTCAGGTGGCAGATACAACTGATATTTGGATATGAGAGGATTTTAAAAACGTATTTGAAGCAATTCTTGTTGTGATTGTTGTGAATAATTTAGGTGTCATTTGTATGCAACGTAGCCTAACTTAACTAAACGTAACTTAGCATTAACTAGCTTTGATAACTGACATTGTGTACCGCATTGACAGCTGGTTAACAGCCTGCAGAAGTTGTTAACTTTAACAGCGAGCTAAACACTCCTGTTAAATGAAGTATGCGTCGCAATGTATTACGTACGTACTCTTCTATTTCGCTGTTTCTAATATAAGAATCTATATTAATATAAATGTTAAAATTATTTGTTAACAGCGGTATTTCTTCATGTGTGGGATATGTACTCAGGTTATTTATCTGTCAAGTATTACACAATTTCTATGTTGTATACTCGTAGTATAGAACTAAAACAGTAGTAGACATATTTATATAAGTAATATATTTTTACATACCTCATAGAGGTTATATTAGTGTAAATTAAAACTTACTGCATTGGTATTCACATACAAAACAGTGTCAGAATCTCTTGGAAAAACATTCGCGAATAAATAAACATGTTAGTGTTGTTTTACCTTTAGTAAACTACTCGTGTGACATATAGATTAGTCTAGTGGTAGTTGATGTTTGCCGTAGGATTAGCTGATATTAGACACGAATTCCGTACGGGTATCTCTGCCAGTAGGTGAATTGATCACTATAGATTTGTGCTAGTAGTGTAGACACTTTGTTGGTTCACTGCGCTGCCACCAAAACAGTCTTATACATATTCTCTTGTGTTTCCTTACATGTTAGTTCTCTTCGGATGATGTACATTTATGAGTATTATCTCTTTCTTCCTTTAAACTACAGCAGGAAGCGAATGCTAAAGTTGCATTGCTGTTCATATCTTCACAATTATTTCATTTAACAGGTTAATAGTTTATCCAAGATGTAGAATACTGTGGATAATATTGATGACATTGCGTTACAATTCTAACATACATTTTATCTAGTACAGATTATCTCATTTGAATGCCACAAAGTCGATGAATTAATTGTTGATTAATTTTTATAACTTCTACGCCATTGCAACAATAACTTAGGCAGTATTTACAGTTTACATATCACAGCATTACATAACATAAGAACTTTGTAGGTTTTTGTAGTACGAGATTTTGTTATGTTTTCATAGCATAAGAAAAGGATAAGAAAGTTTGTTATTAAGAATGTTGAAAATATTCAGAGAGTTATATTATTAATATATTTAATATTATTTTGACAAATATTTGATTATATTTAGATTTTAATTTCAATTATTACTTTCGTTGCAGAATTATCCTCGTGTCAATATTAAGTTTGGCAACAAATAGTAAAATTAAAAATTCACTAAAAAATTATAAACAATCCAGTGAACACAAACAAGTATTATACATACATACATATATAACATCACACTATATTCCCATTAAATGGGATAGCACAAACCCCTATAACATTCACAGAACATTCACTAAAAGATTTATTAAATCCACGTCAACATTCTCATCCTAATACACAATACTCGTTTCAACCACATTAACACTTCCTCCATACGAGCTCTTTCCTTCCTCACAACCAAAATCCATCATCACGCAACAAACCTTCATTCAAATCCATCCATTTGCTCCTGTACATCTGTTTCATAAATCTTGACTTACGCCCACTTCTCTAACAACGAATCTATAAAGAAATAAAGGCAGCATCACCTGCACTTGTATTAGAACAACATAAATACATAAAACATGTTAAGGACTAGAAGAACAAATATTATAATACAATAACACAACTTAACCCAAATTAAAAGACAAACAATTATACAGGGTGTTTCTATACCTATGCACTTTAATGACATATTTAATTTGATATACTGATTATAGAACAAAAATAATTGTTTCAAATTCGCGAAATTTAGGGTATTTCATACCTAACGAACACTTTTAGTGTGACTTTATCGATTCTTAAATTGCAAAAAGTGATCAGAAAATGAATGTTTAAATATTTTTCATTCCTGTTGTATCACAAACAATTTGTCATTGATAGACGCCAAAAAAAATATATATAACACATCCTTAAAGTGTCTTTATGTGTTCTCAAGTTCAAATACTTGTTCGCCCAGTAAAGTAACATAGTCGTCACAAAAATCATAGTATGAAGAGAAATTTCTCGAAATATTTCTCTAATTTATGGCATAAAAATAAAATAATCTGTATTTAATATTTTATTACATCTGTAATTTGAAATCTTAATTATTTGCTGATCAATTTTAATTTGAAAAAAAAAACTGATTACCCATGTTATGTTTCTATTATTTGGAACATACTGTATATTAAAATAAGTGTATATCATCCCAAGTGAATTAATCTGAAGAAAAATGCACAGACACAACCAATATAAACAATAAAATGTTTGTCTGTTAACATCGCTGTGAACCAACAATGATTTCATGGTCCTCTTCGTCAATAAGACGAAGTTATCGATGCCACTACCCCCTGTCCTCTCCCTGCTGCTTCTCCTCTCCGAGAGCATCCCTGTCGCATCCTTCTCGCATCACTTACATTGATACTAAGAGCGTGCTGTTTTTTGCATTTCTAGATTTTATGTGGTCCCTGGGCGCTCTACCTGACGGTAAGTGAAACTGCAGCAACTAGATTAGGACTTGTGATACTATCGTGGTTGCTAAGTTATTTAGTTATCTCCAGAAGCAAGAACTGGAGCTAGAGGATATAATAAGGCCAATTATTGTAACACATATTGATGAGTATAGTAAAAGATCATGGTAGCAAGTGCTAAACTTGGCAATTTTTGTTACAAGGAAGTTTAATTTGGTTTAACTGCATATTTTCTGATGTCAATTATTTTACACATATTATACCATAAACTCCAGAAAAGTTGTACGTCCTTAAGGTTATATCCCAAATACTGAACAAGATATGAATTTGCATTCAACGGCATTGAATTTATCGTGTTTAAATTAGCTTATAAATATTTATTAGAAATTTTTATGTTTTAAAAATGTTTTATCAATTTTTTTTCTTAAAACAATATCTCAAAAACTGACGGACATATCTATTTCAAGACTTTACCATTGAATTCAAAAAGTTAAAATACATATGTATATAAATTTTCGGTGCAATATTCGGGCAAGAAACGATTTAACAGCTTGCAATCGGTCTAAAATCGAAAAAATTATCCGGGGATATAATTTTTGAAAGTTATTTGCATAACTAAGCAAAGTAAACAAAGTCAAATAAAATTCAACAATATTCATCTACTCAAAATAGTTAACAAACGTTATATTTAAGCAACGATTTGCGACAATTTTCACTAGTGAAATTTGATTGGATGAAAAGTTATGAGTGGAATTGTCTTTACAATATTCGTACAAAAAACAATTTTAGAGCAAACAGCCTTAAATTGACCTAAAATCGAAAAAATCCGAGCAGTATCAGTCAGGAAATAATTAAAAAAAATAAATCGTTAAAAATTGCTAACATTTTGTTTATAAGTCAATTCAGATCCGACGAATTCAATATCGTTGAATGCATTTTCATATTTTGTTTAGTTTTTAAGATATACCCTCCGGAATTATAGAATTTACTTTAGACTTTGTCTCAAAATCAAGATATTCTCTATTTGTTGTTTTGTCCTTCTTCGTGTACATCACCACTAAAAGTTAAATCACTGTCAAACATTCATTTTTTTTTTACATTTAAACAAAGTGTCGATGTGACTGGTCATACAATAAATAGAAGTCAATTGACAGCTGAAATATATAGGTTGTTTCAACGAATCTAGATTATAATATACTTATTGATTCAATTTCACTTTCCGATTTGAAGTGTCACAAGTTCTAGTCTACGGTATACTTAAGTTCTTCGAAGCTCAATCGCGCTTTCTCTAATTAGATTTTTTCACAGGCGACGCAAGACGTTGCTTTGATTATTAAAACAGCGCCATTGCTTTACATTCTACTTAATTGGAAAATGTTAATTTGAGATTGAAATTAAAGTTACTTTTGATAATCCGCCGCTTTTAAATCCCGGCTTTGAACGCGGGCTTTAGACGCAAGTAGCCATGCAGATGCTTTTGTAACGTCATTATATGCACCTATCTGCTCGCGATCTCTTGGACCATCTTAACACTATCAAGATTTAACTTTACTACTTTTAAATAGTATCATAGATTTGAGTTCAACTGTTTATTCATGTATACTTTATATAATACAAATGTTTTTTGTAAGATTCATTACTTTTTAAATGTCATGGCATATTTTAATATCGTTTTTTTTTTGCTGACAAGCGTTACTAAATTATTTTACTGAGACATTCTAAATTAATTATTTCTTCTGACACCCTATATATTACTTTCTAATTGATTTCTGAATATTTTTTTTCATAAAGTAGTCAAAAAACAATATGTATACTTCGTGAAAAAAGTATAATTCTTTAAAAAAAATTAAATAAACACTTGGCTAAGTCTCACAAAATTCAGCCTCCAAGTCACCTTATGAGGGCATCGTCACAGGCTGGTCAGCCTCTGACGATGCCCTCATAAGGTGACTTGGAGGTTGAATTTTGTGAGATTTAGCCAAGTGTTTATTTAATATTTTTTATTAAACCTAGTTTCACCAAGTGTATGGATGACAATTAATTTTGTCTTTGTTGTTATGTGTAATTCTTTCCTCATAAAATAAAACTAAATAATGAACTAAAACAACTGCTGCAAGAATAAATGTCTTACTTTCTTCCCTAGATATGCAAGGTGTTTCACAATTTTACAAAAGTCGAATTAGTTAACACATTTATCCTTGATGAATATTGGCATACTGTATACGAGTATGTGTGATTATTTAATAACAAAAATATGAATAGTTTCTGTACTAATCATTTTAGGACTATAATGAAAAAGAACTGATTTAAAGAAAAAGAAAAGATTTCACAAAAATATATTACATTAAAAAATCTAATGCACATACTGGGTGGAACATCATACCTGTGTACATAGGTGATTAACATGAAAAAACAGTTTTTCTGTGCACATTGCTCCCCAAATTATTTTAGCCAAAAATGCTTCAAATAAATGTTGTAGAGCATAAAATTCTGTATCTAAATAAATAAACAGAATTATATTTACATGCGTTGTAACGACAGAAATTAAATAAGAAAATATTACATATTTACTGGACAGACAGAGATGTCGAAAATATAATTCTTAAATTAAAAATTACGTTGAAAATATCAAATAGCCATGGAAGTGAAACACAAATAGATAAATGCTTGACGTTTTTCTGTCTATTTGATATTTTACCCCCGACAAATTAATCATTCAATAAAATTCATACAAAAAACTACATACCTATGATTACAATTTAATCATAAATAAACAATTGTACATTTCAATGAAACGTATATTTCTTATAGGGTTGGTCATGTACAAATTATAACCTATCTATTATAATTCAAATATCAAACAATAATTCTCTCAATAAAATAATCACTACAATTTATTATTACAATAAATATTCAAATAAACCTCCATTTTCAGCCAAGCAATAACCAAGTCTATTGTAGAAGGAATGTCGTACATTAGCGAGCTGCCTATTTGTGATTAAGGCGCACTTATCCACGATAGCTTCTCTCAAAGAATTAATATTAGGTTGGCGTTGCTTATAAATTTTACATTTAAGATGACCCCATTATAAAAATCGCTAGGTGTTAAATCAGGAGATCTGTCAAATGTCAAGCATCTATCTATTTTTATTTCACTTCCATGGCTATTTGATATTTTCAACGTAATTTTTATTTAATTTCTGTCGTTATAACGCATGTAAATGTAATTCTGTTTATTGATTTAGATGCAGAATTTTATGCTCTACAACATTTATTTGAAGCATTTTTCCCTAAAATAATTTGGGGAGCAATGCGCACGGAAAAACTGTTTTTTCATGTTAATCGCCTATGTACACAGGTATGATGTTCCACCCGGTATGTAGGCATTTTAATTTCAAAGAAACTGTTTAATTTTTTTTATAATTGTTTAAATAATTGAGTAAAAAATACAGACCGATGGACCACCCTGTATTAAAAATAAGCTTAAAACCAGTGGTACAAAAATCTGTACTTCATGTAAGGTAAAATGAATTTTGTAAATTAAAAAAAAATCTATAACAACAAAGACAACATTAATTGTCGTCCATACACTTGGTGAAACTAGGTTTAGTAAAATGTAAAATAAACACTTGGCTAAGTCTCACAAAATTCAGCCTCCAAGTCAACTTATGAGGTCGTCGTCAGAGGCTGACCGGCACAGTTAGTAACCATAAACGCGATTTCGCTCTTATTAGAGCTCATCAGTATGGTATATTCTAGGTGAAGAAGTGGGTTATACCATACTGATGAGCTCTAATTAGAGCAAAATCGCGTTTATGGTTACTAACTGTGCTGGTCAGCCTCTGATGATGACCTGAAAAGTTGACTTGGTGGCTGAATTTTGTGAGACTTAGCCAAGAGTTTATTTTATATTTTACTAATAAAATAAATGTTTCATGACAGTACATCATGCAGTATTTGACATTTAATTTTTATCCTGAAGTTGTGAAACATCTTATAAATAATTATTAAATTATTTGGCTGTTTTTGAATGCATATAATGCAGTTGCATAAATATAAATTGCAGAATGTCGTGTATGTCTCTAAAATAATTTTGAAGCGATTGGCAATAGAAAAGTGAAATATGTCAAGATGTTTTAAATAGTTGGGCATCTTCGCCGTCGACTAATCACATGTGTTTCTGTTCCAGGTTTTCCCGCAGCCGCGTATGCCGCCTACGCGGCCGGTCGCGGATACTCGGGCTATCCTAGTTTCGGACTGCCCTACCCAACAGGTAATCACCTCGGTTTGCACCACCACGGCCACCACCCGTTGGCGACGCTGTTGCCGTACCCACTTGAGCATCCTCTGAGTGTGTACGGTGCGGCCGCCTCCGGGGGTGGACTACACTCCATGCCCCTGTGAACGTGACGTCCCGCGGGGGCTTGTTGCTGCCCCCGTGGAGCACCTACGCGGAAATAGATACGATTTAATCAGACGCCGTACAGTTCAGCTCAACTCAATCCATACAAAATGAGCCTTACTCAAATATTCACTGTCGAACTTTTTTTATAAAAGTTTCTTTATAAAAGACAAACTTAATTCAAATAATTTAGAATATTTGATACTATATTATTACCGTTTCTAAATAATTTTAAGGACAAAAGTTATGAAAAATTTAATTTAATTTGAAGTATTTTTCACTAAAATAATTTAGAAACGTTTCAGCATGAAATATACTGCTGTGCACCTCCACCAAATTTTACAATTTTAAAAGGATATAATTAATTCTGAATGTAATCAAATTATTTTTAATTATTATTATTATTCCAATTTTATAGTCGTAATCTGCATTCCAAATTAGCTATGTTTCTTTAATAATCGTGCATTTAATTTTCTGCTGAACTGTCCGGCGGCAAATTTAGCCCTCTACTAACAAAGCTAGTCGCTCTCTTCTGTAACATACGTGTTAAGTAACAGTAAACAGTAACATAGTACTTATTCTAGTCAGTATTTAACCGAAGGCTAAACGGGTAGCGGTCAAGCTTTCTGATTTGAACTGCACCGGCGATTTACGACTCTCTAGGCGATTTAGTTTCGGTTATACCTCGAATTCGAAACATAAAATGAAGCTATATACATCATAGTTAGTTACAAACTTGTAATTCAATCATTATTACCGAGATATTTAGCTACATTTGTACAAGATATTAAAAGGTACCGTATGTCATTCAAAATAAACTAATTATTTTGTTTATAATAGTTGTCAAACATTTCTGAATAATTTTAGAGAAAAATACTTCAAATAAAAAAGGTGTACCATTAAATTGTCTAACTTTTTTATTTGAAGTATTTTTATGTAAAATAATTGAGAAACGTTTGACAGTAGAAAATGTAGGATGAAATTTTGGGTGACAATTCTAGAAGCCAATGCAAAATAATCACTGTAATTCTAGTTTGTAACTGGTCTGTCCGGCATTTACGCGACATCAACTAAATCGTTTGAACCGTGCGGTCTCGTCCGAAACTTGCGCCATTCAAACAGTCTGCTGTTTGCAAAACCCAAAGACATGTTAGATGTAGAGTTCTTCGAACTTAAACACTTAATATTATTAACTGGTTACGTAGTCTAGAGCATAATATAGGTCTAGGGTATAAGTAATTGTATTTACTATTAGGCTTAGTGGGATACTTACTTTCTTCCAATCAGTGTACTAATAATGGTAGTTGTTGTATTTTACACCCTTTTCACCCTTTCGATAAGGAACTTCATCTTTGACAACACACAGTGAAGTCAAAAACTACTGTCAGTAAATATCAATCAAATTTACTACTTCTACCATCAGTTTACTTTATTACTTAGCACATTTAGTCCTAACAAAGATGTCCATCTTTAACATGCTACAGTGAAGTTAAAATATAAATCATATCTTTTAAGTTCTTCTTGACTTCATCACTGTGCTTCATTTAAAAGATTTAGTTCTAGCAAAGATAACATACTATATTGAAGTAAAGAAAAGCAAAAACTTTAAAGTTTCTGTCAGTAAATGCCAATCAAATCTATCAAGTTCTTTTTGACTTCATTAGTGCAATAAAGTTCAAAGATTTGGTTTCCTGAATGGGTATGAGTTTTGACAATTAATTTCGCGAACTAATTCTGACATGATCGCTATGTACATTATTATAATACTTATTTAAAGCTTGAAATTGCAGCTTTGATGGAAAACACTAGTATAACTACATAGCCTCCCAAATAAGCTATTGCTTTTGATGTTATTGATATTGTCGAGGGAAATACCAATTATATTAAAATTATTATATTCGCTGTTTCAAAAATAAAAGTGTATCCATTTGCAAGAAGTTCTCTCTTTTGCAGGATTTTGTTCCTGATTAATAATAATTTAGTACGTAGATAATAACTCCGTGGATGATATTAAAAACATTAAAAGCATTCCAGAGCTGTCTAGCTAAACTATAAAAAAGAAAATGGAGCTCGATAGCAGATCTATTTTGTTATAAATTTGTGGTGAGATTCCATAACTTCAATTACTAAATGTTAATAAACATCATCTATAAATGGTTATTTGTAGTTGTTATTAGTTACAGAATCATAGCCCTTATTTGAAGAATAGAAAAGAGAGTGAAATAAGTTGTACAGCTTTAAGATAATAATGTATGTGGCGGTGTTTTGTCGAAGTAATTGTCGGAGCTCTGAAGTAAAATCGCTTGTCGTTCTAACATGCCTTAGTTAAACATTTCGCAAATTCGTCATTTGTCGAGCTGCGCTGCATCCGCTTCCGCGAGAAGCAGACCTTGTCCATTCCAATGTGGATCTATTGTTGTTGTTGATTCGTTATTTTTGTATACCTACTTTGAAGAAACTAAAAGAGTACTCAATAAGGAGTCTAAGATTGTACAAAAAAGCCTATTTATATTACTGCGTTACGCTTGTTCGAAATTGATATAATTTTTCATGGATTTTCTTCAAAGAACACCAATAATGCCTGTCGATTTACCTGGTAACCATATCGTGATAATACTCTAATTTAAGAGGGCGCTCTTTTTACCTTCTCTCTACTCATGAAGATCATGAATCGTACTCCGAAAATAAGAAAATTTTTCCTACATCTCACAGACTACTAACATCTTCAAGGTTCCAAATTTGACTGCACTTTATGCCTACAAAATTTAACCAACATGATCTGCAAATGCATATTGCAACGGCCCTTTTTACAAATTTTAAACAAAATAAATAACACACAGTAATTAATAATATTCATAAGTTAAAAACAGATAAATTGCAGTATATTTGATTGTCAAACGTTTGTAATTTTTTTGAGGATTTAAAATGAAAGTGGTAGATGATTTGTTTGTAGCTTTTATCTTCAAAATAATTTAGATTTATTTGAAACTGAAAAAGTCTGTTGCGACACAACATTTCATTAAAGTCTGTAATTGCTGGTGCTAGTAAAACCTAGATTTAATATCAAATAACTCTTCCAAAACTCTTAAATTTACTAAACATTGTACTACAATAATTTTACAAAATGACATGTTTATAAAAACTGCATTTTCTTTGATCTACATTTGCAGATCATTCATAGTTAAATCCTTTACATAATATATCTAATTGCGGATCCAAGTCATCCCAATTCCTGGCAGTTATTCATTACAGCAGGTCTGTATAAAAGCTAAATAAAATAAACTAATTTATCTCAATTCGACTCAATCCTTTCAATACAATCTCCTATTGGAGTGCATTTCATATAGAATCAAATATCTGCAGATAACAATCATCTTATATCCAGGCAGAAATTCTCCTAACGCAATCTGCAATTACAGATAATTCTTAGTCTTCATGATAGACAGAAAGATAAAGAAGCTCCCTGGTATAAGTTATACCATACATTAGTATTTGTTCGTTGTTTACTTGAACGCTTTTTCGAACGTTTGTTCGCTGGTTGTTTTAAGAACACTGACAGTGTGTCCCGTCCTTTGCACTCTTCCATCCACCTCCGTTGCTCGTGTTCCGTTGCATTTGTTGGCACTCACACTCGGAAGATTGTCTCTTGTATCTCTTGAAGATCCCTCCATCTAAGTTTGTTTCGAGGAAGACAGACACTATATTTCCATTTATTGCCATCGCATATTTCTCAAAGTCAAACGTTACTCAATAATTTTCACCAAAAATATTTGAAATAGGTAGCAACATCCTTGCTTCAATCATATTCAAATTACTTTCATGTAAGCTCATCCATCCATTCGTTTCTATGCATCTAAACATGAAGACTTAAATCGTCTTCCTTTTTATTTGAGGCATTTTTTCGAAACTAATTCAGTAACGTTTGACATTTTAACCAAAAATATTTGAAATAGGTAGCAACATCCTTGCTTCAATCATATTCAAGTTCCTTCCATGTAAGCTCTTCCATCCATTCGTTTCTATGCATTTAAACATGAAGAATTAAATCGTCTTCCTTTTTATTTGAGGCATTTTTCTCGAAACTAATTCAGTAACGTTTGACATTTTAACCAAAAATATTTGAAATAGGTAGCAACATCCTTGCTTCAATCATATTCAAGTTCCTTCCATGTAAGCTCATCCATCCATTCGTTTCTATGCATCTAAACATGAAGAATTAAATCGTCTTCCTTTTTTATTTGAAGCATTTTTCTCGAAATTAATTCAGTAACGTTTGATATTTTTTAACCGCTTTTATCACTTACCACATTTACATTGCACACCTATATTAGACCTAAATTTTGTAGTCCACATAAATCAAAATAGATAGTTTCAACAAATTGTGACTATTTTTACTGCGCTTACTAATTTTAATTGAACATGCCTGACTCTAATACTTATATTAAAAATAAAACAATAGTATGTTGCTTAGGTTGTTGTGTAAAATAAAACAAAATCTACAACAATAAGACAAATTTTGTAACACTCATATTGTCCTAAATGTGGACTATATCTTTCGTAAATTTATTTGATTTAGGTTCGATGTAGACTTGTTCGTTTTGTAACTTGTTTATTCCTAAAATAAGTCAGGTGTAATATAGGTGTATGGTGTAGATATATCCATTATAATTCCTTCTTGTATGACATAAAAGGAAGACTAAACTGAATACCATAGGTCGAACTAACGAGTTTTGTATTCGGAGTACCGAGTATGAGTCTATGTTTGTTTCTCAGGTATGGTGGGAGTAATACCAAGCGAGAATCGTGTTCTACTGGGAGACTATGTAAATGTGAATATGGTAGGGCAGTCTTCTTGATTACCAATTGTAGTTGAAGCCCTATTCTACCTTTAAAGATACGTGAAGAAATGAATACATCGAAATATAAACACATAGTTATTTTTTTAATGTAGAGGAAAATACTCAGTTCACTCACAGGAGCATGGAGATCCGATAAAATCCCGGGATTTGAACCCGTATCCTCGTATGATTGTCCGATACTAGGCAAACCCATTAGCCCTGTGTATATGTAAAACGTATTTAAATTAACGCGCTCTATCTCTCTCATACAACGGTACTGTTACCTCTTCTATCATTGCCTGCTTTGTTCTATCTTTGTTTGGTGCTCTTCTGCTGTCCTAAATTCACACGATGGATTACAGACACTCTATTTGTGTATTTACTTCTGGCAAATATATTTCCTGTTGACAAATCATTCTAAATTGTTTTAGAACACAATACTTTTCATCTGATCGGACGAAAAATTATACTTTTTAGTATTCCAGTATGTTATAATTATTTTTATGCAACAAAAAAATAACAGTACGAAAATTACTTTTTTCCATGACCTTATCCAAAAGTAAGCTTTTCTCCCCTTTATATACGGGTCGAAATTTAGCTGTACTTTCTCCAGGGAGAAAAGTAACTATTTTCTTCTCTTATTTAATGGTTGGTTTCATAGCTACTGTCAGTAAAGTCTCAGAACAATTTTGTTTTTAATAAATTAAAAATGGCTGTAGAAAAATTATATGTATATCTTTGGAGTAACATGGCATTTTCTCCCACCCTCTCAGAAACTATTTTCCCCCTCATTTAAGACAAGAAAATGATACTTTTCATACTTAGGAAACAAAGACAAATTTTTCTTCTTTCTGTGAAGAAAATTTTACTTTCTTCCCTTGAGTGCTTCGTATACTCGGGAAATCAAACAGAACCTTCGAAAAGAAAATGCTTGACTTTTTTTGGATATACACATAAGTTTTCTGACCTTGGTCGGAAATACTTTGCCGTACTGTTATTTCTTATTGTCTAGAAATGGCTATATCCTACAGGAATAAATTAATCATTCAGACGTTCAGAAATTAAAAATAAAATAATTAATTTAGTAAAATAGTATGTGTAACACAAAGGAAAAGTAAATTTTTCGTTGGGCTAACCATTTTTTCTACTAGTTACACATTATACTATTAAATAAAATTTGAAACATTTTTCTTGAAATTCCTCCAGAAATGTTTGGCAACAGAGGGTATTTGAGTAAAAGAGCACCAAAGTATTGAATGTGTTGTCTTGTCTGTATGTCCGCGAACTGACCCTAAAAACTTTTGAGAGACAATGTGCGACGTTCGTCCATTTTAACAACGTTTAATATGAAATTGTTGGGAATAAACTGGAAGGGAATGGACGAATGTCGATATACACCACCGTGCTGTGAACCTCCGCGATGCTATTGAGTTGAGCACCTCTGCTCACTGTACATGATGTGAATATGAATGCTAATCTCACTTATTATTAATTAAATTATTCGTAATGATGGACTTAAATGTGTGTAAGAATGTGAGTGTCTTTGACTGTACATTGTAAGCCATATCAGTGTTATATACCTACTCATATGTTATATTATATCTCTCATAAATATTTGAGACTGCTTGCTTACTGGCAAGTTCGATATTTAAATTGATTATGAACGTTAAAAGCAATATGTAAAAATAAACGAATCTATACCATGTGACTAATAGGTCTTATTTTCCCCATTTACTACGATCATATGGTTTATTTCACATCTAGTAGCAATGACGACATGGTTACCACATTAATATACACACATATTTTGTTCAGTGAAACGTTTATAATTATTTCTTTCACGACCTTATTATAAAGTTATATTTTCTTTCCTCAGTTGAGAGTATAAAGTTATACTTTTTGTCCTTAGGAAAGTAAATATGTTTTATTCTACGACTAAACAGAAAGTAGACATTTTCAACTATCAAATGAGAGCTTAGGCAGAGTGCCACACCCAGTGATGGGTAAAAGGCGTGATGATATATTTATTTATTTATTTATTTAAATGAGAGCAAAAATTATTTTAAATTCTTTTCCAACCGTTTTTAAATGGTAGTAGAAAAAATATTATGTGCACTACAAGCAGAAAATTTCCGTGTCATAATACAGTACTTTCTGTTCTAGGTATACAAACAACCATATTTTTAAAAGAATGATAGTAAAGTTATATCCATGGCAACTTAAAATCTAAAAAAACTAAATTTCAAATTTACTTCTCAAAATTTTACTTTGTAAAAGGTGGAGAAAATACTATTTTTTCCTTAGGTACTTTATATATTCGAGAAATTAATCGAAATCTTTCAGAAGAAATGTCTTAGTTTGTTCCCTTGATATACAAATATCTATTTATAGTTTAGAACGTTTCACTGCGGCTGCCTCCAGAAAACATAGTTTTGAAGGTTTTTTTTTCATTCTTTTATCTCTAATTTGAATTAAAATGAAATAATCTGAATAAAATAAGAAGGTACTTGTCATGACGTCATTACTGCGAAGACTGAATAAAACCATAATCTTTATCGAATAACACAGGTCTAGAAATATGAACAAAATCGTGCTGAATTAACAATCATCCAAATCCTAGATTAATTGGCTATTTAATTATTATCGAGTACAAGCATACGCCATTAGCATCGCACTCCATGCGTGATATTGCGTCACGCGCTTATTCACGTTTCAAAAGATCACGTGTTCTGCGATAAAGCTTGAAACCTACGAACTCAAATTGCAATCTATCGATCACATATTGTTATTTTCAAAATTCTGTTGCAATTCTTCTAGATTCTTATTAGTATTAGTTACTGTTCTATTTTAGTAAATTTTTAGAAATTTGTAATTATTCTTTGTTCAACATTAGACAGCCTTATTTTGATTTTAATTTGATAATATTGTAATTGTTATTCATTGAAGATAAGTATATATTGTGGTAGATTATTAGAATGGCTTCCGTCATATTTACTACTTTTGTCACATATTTAGAGCTGGCATTAAATGACAACGATAACTAATATGTCAGATAAGGCAAAGATTTCGTGTTTTCATTCGACTGTCACTAGTATTGATAAATGCATCCTTAATTGCACCTAATGTCTGTGTTCAGAATTATTTATTAATTTTCTGATAAATAAAACTGAAATAATGCTTTGATCTGCAATTGCTTATTGTTTAAATTTTTCATCCATAGCAGTATTTTTTTTATGACCCTAAAAGAAAGTAAAATTTTATTTCCTAAGTTGAAAGAAGAAAATGAAGTGAAAAAAAATTTCGTCTCTAAGGAAAGAAATTAAAACCATGTGTATGGCAATTAGAAAATAACGGTGCCATTTCTCATTAATGACATTTGTTAAAAGAATCTTTTCTTCATTTAAAATTTATTTCTGAAAATTTTACTTTCTCATATAGTAGTGAAAAAAGTGAAAGTATTATTCTATCTTCAAGTGCTTTTAGGAAGGAATATTTCACTTTCTTCACTTGTTAAACAATTAACTATGCTTTGCTAATAATAGCATATTATGCAACAAGTATATAATAGTCATTTTATACGAGTGTAAACTGTATGTTTATTAACCGGAGGAGAGTGTAGTAATGGTCATTATACACGAGTTGCACACCCTATTTTCAGTAGGACCAAACCCAATATCCAAATTCTAGATCATTGGTCAAAATCTGTGCCATAATAGGTGGCATTAAAGTACAAATAATAAATATATATTTACAATAATATAAATGGCAGTATTTTAATTCATATATACATAAACAATCTCTTATATAAGAAACTATATTTGATTTTAATGATTAATTAATGAAATAGTTATGAATACAGACATAAGTTTTAAAGTAACACTTCATTTATTTTTTTAATGTGAGCGGTACCACAAGAGTTTAGTTAGTGTTGCGGGTCTTGTTGGTGAATAAACTATCTCGTGGTGAATGTGACGGTAGCTTAAAGTGATCTTAAGAGGAAGAACCACTCTAGTAGTGCGTTAAAGTGCAACTAGGGATCCTTAGCGTGTGTATATATTCCACGCTCGAGCTCTCGCCTGACGACAAGAAGCTGGACTCCTTCGGCATGGGGCGAGTAACTACTTAGCTTAGCTCAGATCTCTTAGCAGTCATCTAGAAGTCATGTGGATCAATATTGTGATTTTATCAATCTTTATGTACACTTAGAACGCGTGAAATCTTTACCTGAAAATGCAGTACTTTTCAATGCTCATATTCTAATTTCCTCCAATTGGCACCCTTTATATTCGGCTGTCAAATTATTTTAAAGGAAATGTTAGTTTTACAGTTTAAAATTATCTAAAAACGACAAGATCATAAATCAATTTCTTTGTCAAACATTTGTAAATTATTTTAGAGAAAAATGCTTCAAAGTATTTGAGTATTTTTCTCTAAAATATTCCAATTAATTCCGAATAATTTTCTAATATACATTTCTTGTATTATAATATTGTTTGCACCCTAACAAATGGTATAGTAAGAACCCTTGAAACATTTTCTAAACATTTATTTATACTGAAATTAATTTCCATCTAATATTCCTGATTAGTTTATTGTCGTTTTCATTCACAATTTTTAACATTCTTCTTAATCTCGCACTAATCCTAAACCAACTTTAGGCATTAATTCATCATTATAAATACTAACTTACGTCGCAGTTCAATTTTACATTTACCCATTTTATTGGCTATTTTTTATAACATTTCTTTTTCAATCTCGCCCTAAAGCCAACTTTAGGCACTAATTCACCATTATAAATATTAACTTATCTCACAGTTCAATTCATGTTATATTCGACCATTTTGTTGGCCAATTATTCTCAAAATCATCCTAATCATAAATAAAGTTTAGGCCCTAACACACAATTATAAACTCTGATTTATCATGTAGCAGAATGAAGTCTGTATTCAACCATTTCTTGACCAGTTCTTCGTGAAATATGTTATTGAAAATGCGTAAAAGGTATGAGCTGTGAAAATACTGGCCTTTTCGTAAAGATTTTGCGATAGAACCGATTGTAGAACAGAAATAGTTCATCTATTAAACTATGGAAGTGATCGTTGTCGTACGAATATTACTATTATAGTGAAATAGAGCTTAGCTTACAGAATCTGATAATTTGTGACCTAATTCTTAAGTTGTAGATAGTCCTAGATTAGACACCAAAGTGTCGACTGTGATACTAGTTAGTGTACGTCTCTAATTACAAAAGAATTTGTATCTTTTCTTCGATTAGAGACAAATTAAATGTGTATTCCATGAAAATCTTTCTCTAGAATATAGTTTAGATCTAGAGGGAGGTACTACATATGATTATAGTAACACTAAAGTAGTTTTAGTAAGTAGAAAAAGATAGTTATAGGTAACTAAATTGAGTGAGTGTTGTGTGAGTGGTATATTAACTAAGTATTAAGTATTAAATAGCGGCGTACGTGATAGCTACAGTCGCAGATACTAACTGTCCTAGCGCGTAGTCTAGTCTTAATTTCTTACTACTCAAACCACCATGTGTTGTGCCTAGACCAGTCGTAGTTTTAGGTAAGGGAGCCGTATTTTAAGTGCGGTTCTCTTGCGCTTAGAGCAACTAGTGCAATGTTTAGAACATACTTAATTATTTGTCTTAGTTCATCGTAAAACTGTTCAACAATGATGCTAACATTTATTGGTCTTTCTCTATTGATTCTTTCACGAAATTATCTAATTATCAACCCATTTCTTTGATACTTTGCACAACTTAATTCCAACTACAGTGACTCCTAATGGAATCCAAACCACGAACATAGAGTCATATTTTTATCTAAGTTCAAGTCAGTTTAAGTCGTTCTAGCAGACGACTGCCTGTCATGAAAACGTTTTAACTTTAAAAGTTTTGTTTATTTCTAACATTCCTAATTTTTTTTGGAGAATAGTATTTTGTGTACCTTAAGCAGAAAGTAGTCTATTGTTGCTCACGTATAGAAAGCTACAACAATGCAAGATCGGAAAGGATACTTTCTGATCGAGATGCACACAGTATTTTTTATAAATACGATCATTTAAAGACAATTTAAAATAACTTTTAAATTAACACCATCATGGTTATATACAAAGGTACTTAAATAAGATATTACTTGTATGTTTTTCAAATTCACGGCTTATATCAAAAAGTGGCTTTGATTCCGCTAAAATTGAGATTAAGTTCCTGTTGTGCAGATTAACAAGTAAATTGCTAATTTCTCTTAACAACAATGTTATTATTCTTAAATTTTACTGGTTATTTATTAAAAAATGTTAGAGAAAGAGAGAAATAAAGATTGTCTCTAACATACCTGCATTATTTCGTTGAACAGTTTTGTCCTTCTTCGTCTGTCGCGCAGCGGGAGAACGCGCGTATCTACGTCACTTCGTCCACTTCGATGGTCGGAAATCACCTCGAGTTTGATGGATGAGTCTCGGTAATGTCCCACAACCATCCATCACCGAATCTCGATGGATCGAAGTATCGAATGTTCGGCTTTGAATTTTTATTACCGCCTTTCTAACTTAGTCGTTCATTTCCTTTTGGTTTAGTTGAGTACTGGGCGAGGATAGTTGCAAGGATTTAGTTTAGATTCATCACCAATTTGGAAAGGATTTTTGGCAAGACACTGCAGATCTGTAACTCTTACGTCTTTTACTGTTAAACGATTCTGAATTATTTTCCAGAAAAATGCTTTAAATATAAATGTTGTAGAACTATTTTATCTCCCTTTTTGCTTGAAATATTATTGAAACAAAACAGTTTAACAACCTTTTTATTAAATTTTTACTGTAAAATAATTCGGAAAGCTTCGACAACAAAATAGTAATTTGTGTAACAAAGGAAGAAAGTGCGACATTTCTTCTTGAAGGTTTCATCAGAGACGAGGGAAAGCATACGTATTTTTTCATTGCCCAATCAGAAAGTAATAATTTAGATATTCTCTTGACAGATGTCACCTGAATGTCATTAATATCAAATCATACCGTTGTTTTCTAGTTGCCATGGATACAAATTAAGTTTCTTATTCTAGGGAAGACTAATTTTCTGTCCTACTCAAGGATTACTTCTCTTAATTGAAGGAAGACAATTTTACTTTCTGACAGGGTTGTGAAAAAATATAGTTGCGTGAAATGTTTCATATTTTCGTAACAGAATTATAGATCTGTAGCATAGTACATGTACAAAATTCCTTCCCTAGCATTAACTATCATTATTATTGGACTAAAATTATAGTTTAGTAGGTAGTATATTCCTCAATTATTCTACAATTGTATATACAAATTAAAATGTACATAAATTCCTATTTCTAGCTAGCAGCTATCTTCAGAACTAGTATATCTTTTTAGTTGACTTTAGTTAAATTAACTAGTAGTTAACTAGTGAACTATGAACCCTAGTAGCTTCTCCCGCTGCTGCAACAGTAACGAAGTAACAATATCCAACCTCTCCTCGTTTATAACGTTGTGTTTTTTGATATGTTTTGCTGGAAACTAATCCTGTGTTGTTTCTGTGTTTTAGTGGATTTAACCAATGGACAACTCACTCCTAACAATAATACACCACTGTTGACTCAGGCATTATCAGGTAATATATCACATTGTAAATATGGGTTCTTTTTATAAAAAGAACAGAAATTTGAGCATGACTTCAGTATCTCTCAGTGTCAAGTTATGCATGGTACTAATAAATTAAGGTTGCCATTTTGACCACCTCTCAGGCTTCATCATTTTGCCAATGTATCAGTCATCTACAAGACGATGACGTGATGATAATGATGAACATGATGATGAATGTTTATAGTTAATCAGTTGTATTCCAACTAGTATTTAAATATACAGGATTTAGTCTTATAGTTGAGTAAATTTAGATCATGTATCTATATTTTAGACCTATCAGTAAACCTGATAAGTTGTTAATGTTTCGTCTATTTGTATAGGCTAAAGTTTATACTATACGAGTATCGTCAGCTAAGACAAACTTAAATATATGTCTTTATTTATTTATATCATAAACTGTTACCCTAGGCAGAATTTTGTATTTTCTATATCGATCTATTTAGGATATAATTTGTACTTTCTTTTGAGATAAGTTCGACCTAAATTTATACTAAATTAAATGATATCTTTATGATTAGTTTTGTCCTTAATAAGGAGAGTGATGTAAGGTCATTGTCCTTTACATATTTCATATGCTGGATAAATTAAGGTAATAAGATATAAACTTAAAACTAAGTTAAATCATTACTAATTTTACTAGAAGTTCTTAAATGCACGGTTTGTAAAACCTGTTGGGTTATTCTCCCAGAATTAAAACTAAAAGGAATAAGATCATTGCCCTTTGCATGTTTCAAATATCGGATAGAAACTTAAAGTAAAATAGGTTATTACTAATTCTACTAGACTACTAAAAAAAATCACGTATTAGTTATAGTCCTTTAATTGAAACCAATTGAAATATAGGTCATTGAACTTTGCATGTTTCAAATATTGGTTAGTTTAAGAAGATAAGACAGATTTTGTAGTCAGCTCTGAGGCTGAACCAGTTCGTATTGACATTGACATGACTTCCAATTTGTATCTACTTATTTCTCCAAAAATATACAAGATGTAGGGATTCCTTTTGCCATTTACATAAGACGTAACTTAGACTTCCTTAAATAGAATCAGTTTGCTCATATTCAAATGCCAAAAGCCTAAATTACAAGCAGACAACTTTTCAACTTATATTCAGAAGGGTTTGGTTTCCACTATAAGCTAGAGGTTTTCAAACTCAGCCTCGTTCCCTTAAAGAAAAAACTCATTTTTCGTGATTCCTTTACTTTTGTGTGATTAAAGTTGATATTAATAAGAGGCTCCTTACAAAAGAACTTAGAAATAGTTGTCTTTGGCGACTTGACCGTTTTGAAAACTAATGAGGTAGTAGAGATGAAGTTGGCGTAGTCAGAATGTCAATGTCAATGTGAACGTGGGTGTTGTGCATGATGCTGGTGGGTCTGAGAGGTGGTAAAGTTGGACGTCCTCGTGAGTGTAATCCGCTCGTTCCGAAGGCTCTCCGGCAGGCAGCTGGCCCGCCCCAGCCTCGGGTGCCGACGCTTCAACCCCGCACCAACGCCACTTCTCCGTTTCATTTGCAGTGATGAACAACTACCAGGCGGCGGCCGCAGCCGCACAGGGCTTCGGGCCCCCGGCGTCGCCTCATGCGGCCGCTAGCACGCGCGCTGGTTTCCCGGCCGCCAACTCGCCGGGGCCTACCATCGACATGTACAGCTCCAGTGCTGCTGATACCGTGGCTGGGTATGTGCAGGCCGCTAGCCCGCAGCCCTCTGGATTCCCTGCCATCGCCGTCAGTCGCGCTCCTCTCAACTACAGCCCTGTAAGTATACATATACATATATGAAACACATTCTTTATTCTTCGTACTCTATTTAAGCTCGGGATTTCCATCTCCGGATAAAGTTTCCGATAACTATCATAAGGATAATATCGATTCAATATTGTTTTATTTATCCCGCTGATAATTATTGGGTACTTTATCTGGCGACTCAAGAACCGGTCCTTAAATAACTACGAGGGCCATCATTAAATCATCGATACTTCAAGAGCCATTAGATACATATTACCAACTAAATTATAATTAATGATTTTGCAAAAGTCAATATTTATCATTTTATGAAATCTAAATGGAAAGAAATAGGATTTGAACCAGGCATCTTCAAATATGATTTTATCCCAATTTCTTTCAACAAAAACTCTCTTTTTACTCTTTACCCATTCCAATGTTTTTCTTCTTCTTATGTTACTCATCATTCATCTTACATCAATTACTCTTTTTAATACCTCATCTAATTTTATACTCTCCATATCCACTTGTTTAGTTTTCTATTCTTCGTTCTCCTTCCTTTCTTATAGTCCATGTCTCTACCCTGTATAACACGAAACGTTTCAGCAACCTTTTCCTAGGTGGTGAATGTTTTCTGGTTTTTATTTGTTGAGTGTTAATCAAGTCTTTGTCAAATAGTTGTCTAGGTATAGTAAAATAAGAAATTGTTAGAAAAGAATGGATGATGGAGATGTTAAGATAAGTGTTTGTCATGTAAAAGCAGTAGCTAATCGTCGTCGTTGTTTCTTGTTGTGTTTCTATTAGGGCCCGTTGATCCCCGCGGCCTTCACCAACGGCTACCACTGAAGAGGCAGGCGGAGGCCCTGCGACGGCGGACGATTGCAGCGAGGACGCACGGACGTAGTGTGTGTGTCCGGCATGACTCGTACGTACCTATCTTCTAACTTCATACTACATTGTCAGTGTGTTCCGTTTAACATGTTTCACACGCGGCAGACAGCCCGTCTCCAGCTACTGTGATCACTTCACATCAAACCCTGCACTGTATATTCACGTCATGTACACTATTATGATTATTGATTCATTTACGGATTCATTAATGAATTAATCAATTACCTAATTGTATATTATATAAATTAATACATATATAGGCATATACCTACTACCTAATAAGCTATGATCAGATGATATATGATATCTACTATACATGATACCTATTTACTTGTAAAATAGGTGCGTATACCTGCAGTACATTCGCGGAACACCGCGTATTTGTTGTTGTTGTTGTATAATGTTCGATGTTCGACTATGCGGCGGGCCCCAACAGTTCGTTCGTCGCGTCGTCCCCTTCGTAGTACCCCCATCTCTCTCTCTTTCTCTTTGCTCCCTGCTCCAATTCATCCTGTAGTCTATCTCTCTCTCTCTTTCTCTCTCTCTCTCACTGATCACATCAAAGCAGGCACCGCTAGTTCCATTACGTTTACAATAATTATAATATTATATTAACTCATATAATATTATAGATATATATACCTGCGTTCTTACTTTTTAATTACATATGATGTATTACAGGGTATCTTATTCATAATGGGATACATTATCCTCTTTCAATAATCGCGTATAATTAATTATTATTGTATATTAAGGACCAATGCGGCAATGGATATGAGACGACGTAGCTAGAACGAAAAGATCGCATTGCCATCGGTGAACTTTCATTTCGCTGTATTTCATTTGTCGATATAGTGTTGTTTTTATATTAAATTTTATTTTAGCAAATTTAGAATATTATTTATATACGATAAGTGCATTGTGAATACACGAGTTTCATCCACAATACAACTACCATTTACTAATTGAAACTACTAGCCAATTACAAGCTAAATAATACTCCTCATCCGAATTCAGGCATAATTTTAGAGAAAAATGCTGCAAAAAAAAAGTTGCAGAATTCAATTTTCTATCTTTTTCATTTGAAACATTTGCCTCTAACATCATTCGGAAACAAATTACAGATCAAATTGTATTTAACCACAGCTTGAATCTCTTTTCCGTTCGATTTGCCAAATGAATACCTATTCAGAAAACCTGCCGTTATTAAGCCTTCTGATTAATTTTGAAAAAAATATTTCGAGAAAAAAGTTGAAGCACATAATTTTCAATTTATTTTATTTGAAACATTTTCCTGTAAACTAATTAGGAAACAAGCTACAAATGAAATACTAACTTCCAACAGTTTGAATCTCTTTTCCGTTCGATTAGTCAAGCGATTAGCAATTCAGAAAATTTGTTGTACTAAGTTTCCTAACTATTTTAAAGCAAAATGATTCAAACAAAAAAGTTGAAGAAAAAATTTTCTGTTTACTTTATTTGAAAAATTTTCTTGTAAATTAATTTGGACACAAACTACAGATCAAATTCTAACTATCAACAGCTTTAATCTCTTTTCCGTTCGATAAGCTAAGCGACCATCAATTCAGAAAATTTGCTTTTCTAGGTTATTTTAGCGAAAAATGATTCAAACAAAAAAGTTGAAGAATATAATTTTGTACCTTTTTTATTTGAAACATTTTTTTGGTTAACAAATTGCAGCGGAAAATAAATTCTGCCTGATTTAACAAAACTGGTAGGTGCTAGAAAGTGCCTCAGTTTGAATGAGGAAGTATTGAAAAGTAGGTTAAGGTAAGCAGAGGTCAATAAATTGCCTAGTACTTTTAATTAGAGGATAGTACTTATTTTTTGGAGTAATCTCGTAATTATTATATTGTATTACTTGTGAGAACCAAATGTTTGAAGAAGAACACAGGGATCCGCATTTCCCACCTCGCCTACCACAACAATATCCCCACCACTGTGTACATACTCCAATACTTGTGACATCTCATCGCACGAGCCACCTCGATCTATGTGTAATAAACTACAACGGCGCCATGTTTGTTTGTTGGTCGGTTGCTTTATACCCTTTACCCCTTAAAGGCGCCGTACGACCCCTGTGTAAATCTCTTGTCAATCATTGTTTAGGTGTACCTAGTAGAGTCAAAATGATCAATCTAAAGTACTATATTATATAGGTTATAATTATAATATATATTATGATATTGAATAATAACTATATCAATGTTTCCTGTTATTACGTGAAAATAATTCTATAGTCGCGTCAGAAAGTAGTTAGTCGAATGTCTCACCTTTGGCAGCACCGTTGAGATGTAAAATTATTACAGTAGATAGAACAATTGACGAACTGTACCTTTCCGTAAATCACTATGATTATCTTGCAAGATACGCCACAAAATTTAAAATATTTTTGTTTAATTTTACATCTCTCTCTATTACGTTGATTTCTGTTATAATTTTAGGATGTTATTGTGGGAGGGAGGGAGGGGGTCTAGTTAAATGGGGTATAATGTCTAGAGCAGCTATTTCGAAAATAATTGTGATAATAAAGTTTAATAACTAGAAATTTTGAGACCTCTTCGATATCAACTACTTTTTGATTGCGTCAACGTGAGACCTTATATTAAACAAAAATAATAACAAAATCACATGGTGAGTTACATGTATATTATTATAATTTTAATATTTTTACGTTATTAATTAATTAATTAATTAATATTAGATTTGCCAAATCGGCTTGTTATTCATTATGATTGTTGCCTGACTGATTAAAACTGCTTATCTCCTGAGTACAAATGTTTACCACACACACAAAATAAAATTACTCATTCGTATTTAGTAGGAGTTTGACAGAATGACGTCACAAGATGGCGGTAGCATGTATGTGCGCATGTGTGATACATATTTCGTTCACTGCATGTCTTAAAAAGACATTACAATTCTGATAATCTTCAAAATTTGTCTTCATATCTTGTCAACGAGTTAAGTATAACGACTCATCTACAAAAAAAGGACCTCTAGTTAACCTTCTGCCATTCCTACAATTTTCGGTAAATCGATTCTAAATTTTTACTGTGGAAAGACTACATACTAAACTAATATATCTACAAATTTTTCGCTTTTAAAAAGGTCCTAAACTATATTAGAAAAAATATTAGTTTTCTTAATTTTTTATTTGATGTATTTTAAAAATAATAATTTAGATGAAAATCTTTAAACATGTGTCCATAGTTTCACTGGTCAAGAAGCATTAGGCTCCTCCCTCTAATCTAGGGGGTATGAATAGGAGCACTTTAAAATTTTCATATCCGGAATTCAACTTAGGAAGCAGGAGTGTCTCTTTGCTTTGTAAATTTGTTTGTGTGTTTTCATTGGCTCCGAAGTGTCCCTCTCCAGTGTACCAGCACTGTGGGTATATTTATTTACGAGATCATTAAAATTTTCAAACAGCAACTCTTTTTAAAAGTAAGTGTTGTCAATTTTTTTAGAAACGTGCAATGTTTTTGGACAGCGATTAAAATCATTTGTGATGGTTTAATATGTTGTCTACATGGAGTAAACTTTTTGTTAGAATTAAATTAATATTCTAGCATTGGCAGATATTTAAGCAGGGTCCTTTATTTAGGATTAGTCTTCTAATCACGTCATAATATTTTTGAAGTTTACTTGAACTGTTCGTTGACAAGATAGTTGGAAACACGTAGAAATATATACGTATAAAATGAATGAAAGCTCGAATGTAAATGTCGAAAATTAGTGTCGAAAGAATGCAGAATTCTATGTGAAACATTGTCAATATACTAATGTCAATACAGTGGCTTTACGTTCATGCGTTTGTGTTCGCCCACACATGAGTCAATCCAGAGCAATACGAGATAAATGAATGCACCGGGGATTAGATAAGGATAGTTGCCTCGGGGCCTTTCTTTTTTATATATTTTGATATCAGAACTGTGTTAAAATTATACTGAACGCATGTATATTAAAAGATAGGGATATATTGATGAAATCTACTAATGATTGTGTATAAATATTATTAGCGTATTTAAAAAAGACACCAGCAAGTATAAAAAGCTTTAATCACCCTGTATCGCTGCTGTTTGATTGTTTATTTTGTTGTTTAGCAGCACACAGTTGTGCATTTATTTGTTTTTATCCAAGTAATATGATGTTAGAATTCAGACTGAGGGCCTCTTGCACCAAACTAAATTTAGAGGACTAAGACAACCAAATTTAAATTGAAATTAACAATGACAAAATAATTTTAGAGGAAAATACAACAAACTTTGTTGTTTAAAACATTTTTCTCTAGAATTATTATGTAACTAACTACAGATCAAATCTCTTTCAAACTCTTTTCCAATACGTTGTTTAGAGTGTCCTATTTATTTTAAAGAAAAATAGTTTAAACAAAAAAGTCGGAGAATATTATTTTCTATCCTTTTTATTTGAACTATTTTCTAATAAATGATTCAGGCAACATTTTACAACGGAAAATAAATATGATATTTTCATAGTTGTGTAAGAGTGTCCTCAGTGAGTTGCGTTGCTAGCAGGCTAGAGCTACCTCCCCCCCCTCGTGATGACTGAACTGCAGAGCAATAAGCTTCGGTTGGGTCTTATCCCGACCCGACTCGGACGAGCATGTCTTCCTGGTTTCCTGATAATCCTTTCAGACTTTCCTAGCCTGGCTCGCAGGATACTTACGGCCTTTCTACTTTCTTACACTTGGGTTATCAGTTCGATACAGATTTACTCACTTTTAAACATTTATAAAGACACTTTTATTGTTTCTTTTTACTACAATCTTTTTTTAGTTTTCAATTGTACTGAAGAAACTTTCAAAGGTACCTTTGTTGTATATTCCAAAACTAGTAGTTGTTTAACTTATGTAAAATGTCCCTAAACTATTTTAAAGAACAATCATTCAAATAAAAGTGATTGAAAATTTAATGCTCTACATCTTTAATTTGAACTATTTTTCTTTAATAATTTAAAAACGTTTGACACTGCAAAATATATGCGGAAAGGTTCCTGTGTTCTCATTGGCGTAGAACTTACCCCTATTACTACCATCTGCCTAGGAGGTATAAATTGGAGCACTTTGAAAATTTTATTAGGGAAGCATGGTTATGTTTCTTTGCTTTGTAAATGTGTTTAAAATGAGCTATTTCTCTTACAGCTTTTGAATTAATCCCATTGATATCTGCAATTGTAGAGCTATCGTACATAGTATTGTGTAAATTATGAAAATTGATTTAGGAACTAGAGTTTTGGAATATACTACAAAAATTCTTTGAGCAGTACAATAAGTTTTATCTTTTACCATTTTTGTCTTTTAAACACTGGAGCACCTTTTCAAATAACTTATTAATATAAAAACTATTGGATACAATGTTGCAACTATCCGATGGCCTATTACCAATCCTTGTCTACTTCAGCCTGATTTGTGCTCGATGTGAATCATGTATTAAGTAAGTGTAAAATTATTCGTCGGTGGAGTACCTACTAAAACCCATATCCGTTTCGATATTCTAGTACCTCCAACACCACTATACTCTGTTTTGTAATAGGAGTTAGTAGTGGAAAAAAAAACTATATTATATACACATATGGATATGCATAGCATATATACGTACATTAATTCGTTACTAAGATGCTTAAATCATGCGATTGTAAATTGTATATACCGCTCACAGCTGTTGGAATATTTTACGGGGCTGGCTTGTTATTCAATGTATAATTTCAATGTGATACCTACTCTATATGTTTCTATGTGCTTTACCAGCCCTGATCGATGTCTTTTGCCTTATCTGTCCCTTAAGGGCCAAAAATTATTCACCCACAAACAACTCTTCTATCTAACAACGAATTTTTACGACAGAAACTGAATCGTATACGTACGTAAACAATAATACTCCTTTTTCTAGGCTGGTAGAAAGTTAGAATATTTTTGGCCCATGCTGTTGGCTCTGCTTACAACGTTGCCTTAAATTGCAATGTTGTCAGATCTCGCCCGCTAATATTCACCCTGTATTTGGGGAAGAATGCCATTTTGTAGGATTGCTCAGATTTGAAATGAAATACGAATTAAACAAGTCTTGTTCTTGCTTCATATTTGATCTGCAACGTATGTTGATGTCTCAGGAGGTGAAAATTTGTAGTGTTTAGCACCATTGCATAACATATGATCCAGAACTGCTCTGAAGAAAGGAAAAGACAATGGCAAATTTCAATGAGGGTACAGTGCTAAATTTACAAAAATGTTTTTTAATTTACTTTGCCGTTATTCTCAAATTATTTTGGAGAAAATGTTTGTTTGTGACAGAATTGCTGGAAAACAAAATAGAACATATCAGCGAGCTCGACCGATATTGCAAAAAGGGCAACGCAAAAGTGGAGCCTTTCGTATTGTCCGTTAGATGTTTCCCTTTCGTCTGTTGTGTAGCGGTGTTACAAAATAAAGGCGCCAGTATTTGATAGGCCATTTCTTTGTGTCCTAGATGTTGAACTGTAGGTTTTTATGAAATCTTTGTTTATCAAAATAAAAATATTTAAAATATAAAAACAAAAAAAATTCTAAACGGAAGATTTATCACGACAATATTAAATATATTTTCAGTTGTATAATTCAAACTTTTTATCGTGGGCCTTAATATACACTGAAAATTAAACACGTGCTGTCCAAATTGTATTATGATTATTCTGGTTGTATTTTATTACTATAAGTTTGGTTTACACGATGCGGAATGGTGTAGATGATTGTACGTTTTGTGTGAATGCTCAGAACTATCTTTACATATTTATTACACCCTTCGTTCAAACCTTTTTAGATTAATTCGTTTATTTAGTAACAGAGGAACGATTATTTCTGCCGTCCTTTTATAGTTTAGTGCAGAAGATTACTAATATTACTAAATTCCTGATTGTTCTGGGCAAGAAATATCACACACGCTGACCGTAGGTTCCGTGCGAATGCGCATGATTAGGTCCTATGACATTTAGAAGTTGTAGCACTTACCGTTATCAGTCAATTAGTTGTAGCATACATTCAAAATTGTTTTCTACTTTTCATTAAAATAAAAATATTTTGCTACATGCCGGATAAGTGGTTTAAGGGGGCCCTGGGCTGTGATGTTTTTGGGGCCCTAAAACAACTGAAAAATATTTGATTCCTTCCCAAATCGAATTGTTAAAAACAGAATGGTGTTTCATTACAAATTATACATTTTTGTTTAACATGCATAGCTTAAAATGCGTTCCATTTTTATTGTAAATTTGAAAGTTTGAATTTGTTGGGCTCTAGGTGAATGAATTTATCCGGCTACATTTTGTGTTGTACAACGTTTCTTGATTTTTTTTTAAAGAAAAATATTTCAAATTACGGAGGTAGAAAATTTAGTTGTCTATCTTATTTATTTGAAGTTTTTTTTTGTATAGTAAAGAATGTAATATGCTAAATAATACTGAAATTGCATGGTGACGGTAAATCTGCTACACCACATGCGTAATCGTTCTCCCCGTGCATTTTACTTACTTGAGTGGCCGTGCTGTAGACGAGAAGTCGTCCCCATCATACTAATAAAGTTTTTATTACTTTCATAAATACGTATACATTATTATAATTATAAGATTTTATTTTAAGTGACATTAAAGATGAGTGTACACAATGTTGTATATATTATATAATATACATTATACATATTAACGATATTCTATTTATAGTAAGGATGTTAATCGGTGGTCCGATCACCCATACCAAATATGTATTAAGCTCCCTGCATTGTCTCCTTGAATCCAGGTCCTGTTAGTGGCAGTCCGTGTTCCTTGTAAGAGACCTACTCAGGCTAGAGTATCTCTGTCTAACTCATCGCTACGATATAAACTGCATACGTGTGTATATGTCGATTATCTTATTTTATTTTGCACTTTAAGGATGCTACAATTTATTATACTACATCTACTTATATTATTATATTTAATTAAATTGATGTAGCATATATGTTGAGAAATGATGTATTAGGATAACATAATTTGAGAGAGCTTGATATACTCGGTATATTTCACAGAAAAATGCTTTTTTATTTCAAGTATTTTTCTCTAAAATGATTTAGGAACGTTTGAAACCTGGTTATGTCAAGGTCTTGTAAATGGTGATAGTTTGGACATGGTTTTTACAATAATTTGAATTTATTGATAGAGAAAATGGAGTAGAAAATGTAAGAGCCATGTTTAAACGAGGTACTTTTCTCTAACTTGGATAATTTGACAGCAAGTGGTGAAATAATGTTAGAGAAGAGTGTCTGCGTATTGGGGCATCCTGTAAGTTGATTTCGTCATTGTAGTAATCCAAGATCCTCCGCACAACCTACCTATATGTACTGCGCTCCACCGATACATATGTACTTTATATGGCCAACCATTTGATGGCTTTTTGCAATAAATAAGCAATAACCAATTCCTTCTCTGGATGCTTTCAATTTGACATTAAGAGATATTCAATTATTATTATTATTATAAAGAATAAAAAAAAAGAAAAAATACAATTTACTGTAAGTACGTACATTAATGATCAAGATTTTACACTAATGATAATAAAGATGGCGATGGTCAAATTGCTGCTAATATGAAGATTGTACAGATAGAGTTTGTAATATATAAGAACATTATACTTATAATCTTGTTTACGATGTAACGGTGTATACCCAGCCCGCTGGGATGTGTTGCGTGTGGCTTTTGGGCCACCGCTGTCCGTATGTATGTATACACGTTCTATACAATGTACATATAATTATTACAATGGTGAGACAAGGTTCACGATGTGCCGTGTGTATGTGGGAATAAATCATATGGACATTGTTCAAAACATACACAACGTGTTTTATTTTATTGCCTTGTTTATCTTCCAGCTTCCCATCACTTCAAGAAGATTATCAACCAAGGTAGGGACGTCAAATATATTCTCTTATTCCATTCATTTAAATCACCCGATACAACTAAATGAACTATAGTGTATTCGAATCAAACTAGTGCTGGAATTAAACTGAGTGAAGTAAATACAATAAAAAAAAATGGTAAATGGAATCGTTTGACTAAAAGCTATAGCTGATTAAATAGTTAATAGTTAGTTAGCTTTAGTTATGAGCCTAAATTAACAAAATCTTACTAAATTTTCTACCAGTAAATGTTTCTATTTCAAATTATGGTCCAAATAAAAGTATAATTCAATAAAGTACAACTTTATAGTGACTGTACTAATTTAAATTTTAGTCAAAGTTACTTTGAAAAGTGTAGGGAACTTAATTTCTTTTACGGCACTCAATTGTCACATTTTGTTTTCAAGATACAGACGCAATAAATTATTATTTGGAAAGAAAGTTAAACTAGAATATCCGCTGTAGCAAGTTTACTAATTATGCACAAAAAAATGTTTAAAACAAAAAAGTAAGACAATTTAATTCTGTATATATTTTATATTTATGTCCTAATTATTTCACAACAAAATGATTTAAATAAACAAATTGGATAATTTAGTACTCTACATCTTTTATTTGAAATATTTTTCTATAAAATTATTTATAAACGTTTTACAGCGGAAAAATAGAGTTACTAATCCATTTTATTGCCCTAAATTATTTGAATTTGTGCTGCCGTATGGTTCCTAATTATTTTAGAGCAAAATACTTTAAATAAGAAATACGGAGAACAAAATT
The DNA here is from genome assembly GCA_947425015.1 of Pterostichus niger. Classification (NCBI taxonomy): domain Eukaryota; kingdom Metazoa; phylum Arthropoda; class Insecta; order Coleoptera; family Carabidae; genus Pterostichus; species Pterostichus niger. The sequence goes on from OX380350.1 coordinate 7,635,576, forward strand.
ATCTATAACTTTTGTTTAAATTTTTTTTCTATAAAATAATTCAGAAACGAATAACAACAGCAAATATTTGATACATGACAATAACAGCAGCCATTGCTTCATAATGTCATGATCTTTTGAATTCTTCCATTTCTTGTTTCTTCTCCTTTCTATCCATCCAGATTATTTTCAGGTATGGTAAGTATATTTTGGCACAGGTCCTACATCTGTCAAACTGTCGAGCCTAACTTCACTATAACGGTAAGTTTCGATCATTTAATTCATTAATACTGACATTTCGTATCTCTTTGTGACGCGGGATAACCGCTTCTCACAGCTGACCGGTCCGCTGTTACCGCTTCGGCATTACCGATTCAACATCGGTAGTGTGAGTGTTCGATTTGGATATTTGTTCAGTTGAGGAGAATTTTGATAGTGAAATCAAATAGAACAAAAATATTTTTACTAACATATTCTAAATAAATAATAAAAATTTCAACATATTATTTACTTCTAAGTACGATAATCGCTCGACATGTATATACAATCTTATTAGAAAGTAAATGAAACAAGACATTTCTTGAAAACCAATTAGTTCCATATAGTATACCTGAATATAGTTATCTAGTCCAGCGCATGACAAGTAGCAACAATTAATTAAGACATGAACAAGATTCATCAGTAATGGCGTGGTGTTGATAATAGTGATATTTAGTGTAAAATGATAGCGTTTTCGTGTAAAAAACATGCGTTTTAAATCTAGTGCGTAGTGTTAAAGTGTATGGTAGGACTAGTGAATAATTTGTGCGTGAAAGAAGTAACTTATTGAGTGATTATCAAATTATTGATGTGTTTGCAAACGACTCTTTGTCTGGGGAACCGTCCATTTTGAACTAGGGGCAGCTACTTGCAAGGTACAATTTATTACAGATATTTATGAACTTAAAATTTATGATAATCTAAGTTTGTTCACTAATATTTTCATCAAAACTGGTAGATTTTTAAGAAATTTATGTCAGTCAAAGATATAATTATTTTGTAGATAGTTACATCAGTATTAACAAGCAATTAAATTCTATTATAATTAAATTAAAATACATGCAACAATAAATTGGTTTCGCTTGTTTAAAATAAATACAAAATTGCAATCAATATTTAGGCCAAATAACATAAATATATAAACACAGGTAGTGGTAGCCTATTGTGTCTATGAAACAAAGAATTTTACTGAATTTTAATAATTTTACAATTATACTATCTCAATATTAATTTATTCTTAAGAACCCTGGTTCGATCCCCACAGCCGACAAACAATTTTCACCAATTTAAATCTACCCCTGTGGCTCCCCCACCGCTAATATCTTTGGGGGTCGTGATTTTACGGCTGGTAATCGCACTTCACGCGAAGAAATATATCACTTACTTGTTTCGGCAGAGTGCCACACAAAGTAATGTGTAAAACGCGTGATGATATATTTATTTATTTATTTATGAAAATTTTGCAATCGTTCGGTAACAACTATAATACTCGTAACTCAGTGTCCGAGTCTTTAGCGGATGTCGCTCTGGAAACTGCAAGCATTATGATGCTTTAAATGTAAGTATGTATCAATAAATAATAAATAAAAACATTATTACAAAAAAAGGCGTCACCAGGCGTTCAATGTAGTTTAACAACATTGACAGTGGATACTATTTGGATGCCTATCTCGGATAACTTTTTTTTATATTGTAGATTAACTTTGTTTTTAAATAGTTTTCAATATTGGATTATGCATACATTTAATAATTTTTTCAACTAATTTTGTGGTGAATTTGCAATTGCAGATTTAGATTTATTCAATATTTTCTTTTTTAAACTATAATATCTCAGAAACTAAACTACATTTAGATATGCGGTTTTTATTGTTCGATTAAGGGTTAGTTGAATGAACAATTATTATAGTACTGTTAGTAACAACTGGTTAGTGAATAATCTTTTGTACGGTGACAGGTTAAATATAAAATTTTAGTAGATTTTTAACAGGGTATTAGCTTGACAGAAGGTTACGTAACTATAGATATGTAACAGCATTGTACAACTGACCTTAAGTACAAAATTGTCCAAATTACATGACATAAATTTGCAATTATAGGATTATATTAATTTCATATTTTTACATATATGTTTTCAAGCACAATTTTATTGGTTTTAAATAAATTAAATTCACCATATACAAAGCCAGTTTTAGCTGCGCATATAGGTATCATTAGAATTTACTTTTTTATAATATATATTTCATCGCGAATTCTTTGGCTGAGACTTAAGGTAGGCTTTCATTGAATCTTCGTTGTGTCAGTTTATGGCCCAACTGAATCCGAAAGTGATCTTGAGAAAGATCAATTTTGGAATTTGTTAGATAGTGTGATTGATTCGTGTGATCCAGGTGAAAAAGTTATCGTATGTGGTGATTTGAATGGTTGGGTGGGAGTAAAGAGAAGTATGTCTGGGAATGTATTGGGTAAATATGGTGATGTGAGAGTGAATGAAAACGGTAGGAAAATAGTATCCTTCTGCTTAGAGCGTGATCTTTTCGTTTCCAACTCTGTCTTGAGGGTGAAAGTTTGCATGGACGGCCTAGGAACAAATGGATGAATATGATTGAAGGGTTGTTGCGTGAGCGAAAGATTCTGAGCGTGAAGAATAAACGAGCTTGTATGAAAAGAATTATGAATGTGGTTGAAGCAAAAGTGGTGTGTCAGGATAGGAATGTTTGGAGAAAATTAATTGCAGGATAAATATGATGAATGAAGACAAGCGTATGATTCTTGTTTTTAGATTAATTGGTTAGATGTTTTGAGTGTTTACCTGCAATTGTGCGGAGACGATCTTCAGAAACAAGCGCAGTGTACACTAGCGAATGGATGAATGTTTGTTGTGTGTTGATGGATTTTGGTTGTGAGAAAAGAAAGAGTTTGTATGGAGGAAGTGTTAATGTGGTCGAATCGAGTATCGTGTGTCAGGATGAGAATGTTGACGGGTTCGTGCTACCCCATTTAATGGGATATAGCGTGATGTTATGTATGTATGTATGTATGTATAATATAATAAGAACATCAAACAACAAAATACTTTCTTTTTACTTAAATTTAAAGATATTTATTTTTAGAATGATATTGATAGTATTATGAAACTCTAAACTAACTTATAAATGTCAAAATAATTCAAATTTTAATGTTTTTTATCATTTGTTAGTGCCACTAACTTTGAAAATGTTTATTTCTATTTATAATAATTGTTAAATAAAAAGTATGAGTCACATAATTACAATGTCCACTTGCAATACTAATGTTTTACGTAACGCCTGCAGCTTGTATACGCAAACTGTATTCTTATTATAATTATATAAATAAATAAATATATCATCACGCCTTTTACCCATTTCTGGGTGTGGCACTCTGCCTAAGCAGATCTCGGTAAGTGATATATTTTTTCGCGTGAAGTGCGGTTACCAGCCGTCAAATCACGGTCCCCAAAGATATTAGTGGAAGGGGAGCCACAGGGGTAGATTTAAATTGGTGAAAATTGTTTGTCGGCTGTGGGGATCGAATCAGGGTTCTCAAGATTCACAGGCCGACTCGATACCACTAAGCCACCTACCCCATAAATTATAATAATTATGAAAATAATAAATAAATATATCATCATGCCTTTTACCCGTTACTGGGTATGGCACTCTGCCTAAGCAGATATCGGTAATTGATATATTTCTTCGCGTGAAGTGCGGTTACCAGATGTGAAATCACGGCCCTTAAAGATGTTAGCGGTGGAAGAGCTACAGGGGTAGTTTAAAATTATAATTATGGTTTTTTGTAATACTAGTTTTTTAATATACTATTTTCTACAACCCTTAAGATATTGACTCATATGTTAAAAATATGGTAGTTGTACAATATACAATAATTTTGTGTTATTTCTAAAGCTGTTATAAACTGACGACTGGTTCTCATATTCTGCTATCACCCTATTAAAATTAATCATCCCTAAACAATACAGCAGTGCAGCCACCATTAACACCACCAGATCATAATAATTTCCTAATATAGTAAATTTTCACCCTGCTGCATGCAGTGAGATAACAAATCTACCCTCACGGTGAATCGATATCAACTTATCTGGTATTTCCGAGCGAGCGGACACGTGGACGTGACACGTGCACCTCCCCCACCGCTGGTGTTGATAACAACAACATCCGCACAGAGCTGATACCTGACGTCACATCCTATGCTATCGGCACAGCCGGATATCAGAGTGATTTACAAAATGCAGTCGTGATTTGTGTTTATTGATTGCTGGCTTTTTCAATTGAACCAAAGGGTTGAAATAGTATTCAATGAACTTTAAAGGGTAACTAAATTATAGGGGTTGCAGACAGGGAAATGTTGGATATATTGTTGCAATACTTTACTGCTAAATTATTTTCAAAAGAATTACTTTGATATAAATGTGATGGATAATTTAGTTTTCTACTTCCATCATTTAAAATATTTTTCTCTAAAATAATTTAGGAACGTGGATATGTCTAACTACACGTTCTTGTACTCTCATTGGCTCGGTAGGTCTAAGCTCCTCCTACTGGTCTAGCGGGTATAAATAGAGGCATTTTGAAAATTATGAACAGCAATAACTAATTTGGTGGTAGGGATATGTTTCTTTGCTTCATAAATGTATTTGAAATATGCAATGCATTTTTTGCATCTTAAACGAAATCTGCAATTGCAGAGCTGCCACAGATAATATTTCTCCCTAATATATTTTAGAAATGTTTAAGAGTAGAAAATATACGATGCGAAATAAATGTCAAGTCCGGAAAATATTTTTTCTTCATTTAAAGTTTGTGGGACATTAGTAACAGTAAGGAAATGTCTCTAGCGTCTGTGTCTCTCTCCCTCTGTTGTGGGAAGTGAACCGGAAGTGTAGATTACCACACTAACGTGAATAAATTGCTGTGACCGGTATCTATCAAACCTTCTGTGAAACAGAACAAATGTTAGTCTTATTTCAATTCAATTTATGTTTATTATTATTCTGATATATTTCTAACCAAATAGTTATTCTTCTAAATCAATATTGCAAACTACAGTTGCACAACTTCCCCTAACAGACGTTTCTTCTATCCCTCTGTCGCGACGGCAGAAAACCAGAAAGCTTGAAGCCACTTGAACTCTTTGCCGCTGATGACGCGTCAGCTTCGCTGCAGGCTCTTCACGGCGACGCTAAATGCGTCTCCACTTCTAAATCGGATTTCAATCTCTTTGTCTCACGTCACGCGCTGCAACGGACTCTTGACGTCGCGACGCCTGGCCATGGCGACAAGAGACGGATTTAGGAAATTCTGTATTTTACACTGACAAACGTCGTAGATTACTATTACTAAAATATTTGTGAAGAGTTTAAAAATGAAGTGAACGCATATTTGTAACCATCAAATTTTTGCAAATCAAATAAACGTAGACATGTTTTCATTTAGAGTTAAGTTACTGTTTGAAAATTTTGGGGGATATATCTGGATCAATGAGGGTACAGGACTATGTTTTGAGACATATTTGTGAATATTTTCAGCTGTAAATCTATTCTTAATTACCTAAAATATAAGATATGGATAACTAAATCCTTTTTTATTTGATGCATTTCTATGCAAAATTATTCGGTAACGTTATACGTATTTGGGAACACCATACGTCCCTGTAATGGGTAGTTTTTGCACTGCAAGCGAAATTACGATATCTTGTTGTATGTCTCAAGTATCTACGTTGAATTTCAACACGCATTAGCATTTTATTCCTGAAGAATGCCACGGAAAATCTCGACGAAATTACAAAAATGTTTGGCATAAGTGATACTACAGTTCTGCGTCTAGCTTTTAGACACGAGTACGTTCGTTTTTTTTCTTTTCTAAATAGTATAAATAGCATGAGGAACCAACCAAATTTGGTATACGTATGTGCAACATCTGCAGATCTTAGTAGAAATATTTACGAGATATTCCAGTTAGAATTAGTTGATTATTGTTTATTTAACTGATCGCTTGTTTGATATTGATTAGTGCTAAGTTGTAGCAAAATGTTAAACAGAATTAATCTTAATGATTTTGATATTTAGAGTTAAATAATATTCACCTATTATTCCTTCAAAATGAATATAATAGTTATTTATGGTACAAGTGTGTTATATTACAAATAAGTCACGCAAGAAAAATATTAGTCCACGAGGCCGCAGGCCGAGGGGAATAATTTTCTGAAGTGACTTATTTGTAATAACACACGAGTGGCATACGAAATTTTATCCAACAACTACAATTAAGACATTAAAATATAAATTTTGACACAATTGTCTACATTTCAAATAATATTCTAGTTAGCCATACTTTCTTGTTTTGTTGTCTAGGTTACTCAAATTTTTTAAATAAACAAAGTTGAAAAAAGGTTGCAGCTGTAGTATTCGAAATGGAAGATGAGAATTTTATTCCCGAAATAATCATTAAGGAAGCGGAAGAAGCGGTTGTTGATAGTTTACCAAAAAAGTCTAGAACTTCCTATGAAAAAGAATTTCATATGTTTGAAAACTGGATGACAACTAGAAACGTCAAAGGTATGAATGAAAGTATTTTTCATAGGAAGTCCTAGACTTTTTTGGTAAAACATCAACAACCGCTTATTCCGCTTCCTTAATGATTATTTCGGGAATACAATTCTCATCTTCCATTTCGAATACTACAGCTGCAACCTTTTTTCAACTTTGCTATATTTAAACTCAACAGTGAGTTACAAGTTATAATTTATGCGTGACTTATGACTTATAACTCACCTGTGACTTATAAGCCACTTTATTAATCTAAAATGACAACAATAATGACTTTATAAGTAGTGGGTGTTGGATAAATATATAAACATTATCCTAAAAACTAAAAAACAGCTGGTGATTAGAAATATTAGGTAAACTTAATGCATCCACTGATGGTCACATTTTCATGTTTCCTAGTATACGCAGTTCAAATTATCGTGGCTATAACCTAACAAATTTGTTATTTAATCAAATCAGATTTTCTGTAAATAAAAACGGAATATTTTAACTGTCATATTTTAATTGGGTATTAATAATCTCGACAACTAACGCGATTATTAATCAGCCTTATTAACACAATTGATAATTAAATAACTATTTAATTATTACCCAACTTTTACTGATAATTTGATGTAACCATGGTAGTAACTGTTTACTTTCAAGTGAAACAGTTGGAAGTGAAATACGGATGTGTATTTCTGGTTTAGATGAGTCTTCGAGAATCTTAAATTTAGTTGCTTTGCAGCATTTATTTTATCGATATGTTCATCTATGTTTACATAGCAAAATTGAAGATTAAGTTTTACGTTTGATGTATAGTTATAACTCAATGGTAGTCTTCTTGCTTCTGAAGCAAGCGCTCGTGATTTAAAGTCAGGTATGTAACGTATTGGCAGAGTCAAAGAAAGAAAAAAATTATTTATATCCATATGTCGGTTTTACCTCACAACTTTTTTGTTCTGGTCCGCATTCCCCCTCTTTGTTTTTCTCTTGCAAAACTTGCCGTTTTCCGCGGCGTTCTATAAATCAACGAAGGGTGGGCCAAACTTTCCAGATATTTTTTTGTCCACCGCACCTCATCATAATGCCTGTGTTCCCTGACACTTATGTGTCTTTTAAATCCAATAATGTTTTTTGAAAAGAACTTGGCAATCGCTTTTGTATTTCACATGTCAATAATTCACTTCCTTCACGCGCCATTGAACTTCAAAAGTTGCTACTTACGTTGTGCAAATGGGTTTGAGATTGTACTTTTAGTTTTGAGAATGTGTGTAATCATTTTCCAAGTTTTGTGATTTGACAATTTGATCGATATGTCAAGGCTGACACCTATACTTCAAATTCAACATTTAGCGAACTAAATTTTCTAACTTTATTGTTTAAATCATTTTCTTATAAAATAATTAAGAAGCTAACAATATACAGAGAAAAATTCTAGCTTATAAATAATATTATGTGAGACAGATCTATAATTGCAGAATACCATGGTTTTAAGTTTAGAAAGGGTACCCAATACGCCAAACAAAAAAACAGAGGGCAACCCTAGCTTCGCAACACGTATCTAGTAACTGTCTTCTTTAAGTAAACAGTTATCGGACCGCATAGAGATATGCTGTGGAACATGTACATTGTATTTGTTGTTCATTGTCTTTAATTTGCTCTCCCATAAGTTTCCTAATTATTTTATACAAAAATATTTCAAACAAACAATAGACAATTAATTTATCTACATCTTTTATTTGAAATATTTTGTTTTAAAATTATTTATAAACGACTATAGCGTCAAACTCTTCATACATTTCTATATTAGTTCTAATAACTGTGTTCTTGAAGTACACAGTTATCGAACCGCATAGAGCTATGCTATGGACCGCGTACAATGCGTATGGCGTTCTATATATTTAATTTGTTCTTCCATAAGTTTTCTAATTATTTTATAGGAAAATATTTCAAACATAAAAAATAGACAATTAATTTATCTACATCTTTTATTTGAAATATTTACTTTTAAAATTATTTATAAACGAATTTCGCAACAAACTCTACACACATTTCTATATTAGTTCTAATAACTGTCTTATTTAAGTACACAGTTATCGAACCGAATAGAGATATGCTGTGGAACGTGAGCAGTACGTATGTCTTTCTTTATATTAATTTGCTCTCCCATAAGTTTCCTAATTTATAAAAAAATATTTCAAACCAAAAAAATAGACAATTAATTTATATACATAATTTATTTTGAATATTTTCTTTTAAAATTATTTATAAACGACTATAGCGTCAAACTCTTCACACATTTCTACATTAGTTCTAATAACTGTGTTATTTAAGTACACAGTTATCGAACCGCATAGATATGCTATGGACCGCGTACAATGCGTATGGCGTTCTTTATATTTAATTTGTTCTTCCATAAGTTTTCTAATTATTTTATGGGAAAATATTTCAAAACATAAAAAATAGACAATTAATTTATCTACATCTTTTATTTGAAGTATTTTCTTTTAAAATTATTTATAAACGATTTTAGCGACAAAATCTTCGCACATTACTATATTAGTTCTAATAACTGTCTTCTTTAAGTACACAGTTATCGAACCGCATAGAGATATGCTGTGGAACGTGTACAGTGTGTATGTCGTTATTTATATTTAATTTGCTCTCCCATAAGTTTCCTAATTATTTTATAGGACAGTATTTCAAACATAAAAATAGACAATTAATTTAACTACATCTTTTATTTGGAATATTTTCTTTTAAAATTGTTTATAAGCTGCAGTCTTTACACATTTGTATTTTAGTTTACAAATTTTTTAAAATCAAAGAAATTGCAAAAGTTTAAATCACGTTAAACTGAGCTCTGATATTGCAGATCTAAATTCGAATTCTTATTTAAATGGGTAAATTGAAACATGAAGTCATTGAATTTGTAGCACTTTGACTTAATTACACGTACAAAATTACTTTCCGTCATTGAAATCTGAATAATAAATCAAGTTTCAAGCATAAAATTTGTTGTAAATATTTGATGGACACGTTATTCACAGCAACTATTTAATAAACCTTGTAACAATAACCCACCGCTGTAAAACCACCCCCAGCTGAGGGTTGCGCGACACTTTACGAGGCAGTAACTTCGCTCGAAGTAGCGCGCGCTGACTCAGCTTCGCCGTGACTCGCAATTTTTGTCAGGAGAATTCCATAAATTAATTTCAACGTGCTTCACGTTGAAGAGAAAGAACTATTGTAAGTTTAAATAGACAGAAATGAGAGAATACAGTGCTATGTTTCGACAAATAGTGTAGCAAGAACCGGACAAATATTCGGTTAATATTTAATCGGCTACTACGAGGGTCGTTCAATAAGTCCTTAGAAAAAAGTAGAAAAAACACTTTTTTTGGGTAGATTTTTTTTTATTTTTCTACATAATCTCCTTTTAGCTCTATACACTTCTCTAATCGTTTTCCCAAATTTTTTAAGCCGTCCAAAAAGTCGTATTTACATGGAACAAACATGTTTGTTCGGTATCGTGTATTTTCAGCTTTCAATTGTTTATAAATCATTTTAGACAAAAAATGTTTAAACAAAACTTGTAGACAATATTATTTTCCATTTTTTTATTTGAAATATTTTTTTCTAAAACAATTAGGTAACATACAGCAGGGTAATTTCTAATAAATTAGGGCATTAAAATACCTTAATAACTCACATTTTTTGCTGTAAAATGTTCATAAATAGTTTTAGAGAAAAATACTTCAAATAAAAGTTGTAAAGTACTAAATTGTCTAACTTTTTTATTTAAAACATTTTGCTGTAAAATAATTAGGAAACAAACTACAAAACAAATTCCAGCTAATCGACGAACATCTTATTACAACTGCATTTTTCCACATATTGTAATACAAACTAAATCTTATTTAATCAGAAAGCTGTAAAATAAAAACATTACATATTTTTCGTTTTAAAAAAATTGTAAATATATTTACGAAGCAAAGAAGCATGACCATACTCCCTAATTAGAATTGCTGTTTAAAATATTTCAAGTTCTCGTATTTATACTCTCCCAGTGTAATGGGGCGGGGCGTAACAATAATTGTAATATTTTTTTTTAACAATATTTACTGCATAATTTAACAAAAATCAATCAGTTTCTAGTAAAATCTATTATTGTTTAATGAATTTTAAGTATTCACCTTATTTTGCACATTAATTTATTCTAAATTAGTAATTAATTAAATGATAAATGAATTTAATAGATCATATGCAGTGAAATAGGTGAGGCTTAACAACAAATATTGAATTTAATCAAATATTATTACGCAAAATAAATGTTTGTAGTCAACATTGGTTTTTATATTTTAATTGTTCCAAATATTTTTCATAATTATTTACTTTAAAATAGTGTTTAAATAATAAATGAATTAGGCATATAGATACAGCAATATTGTAGTTGAATTTAATATATAAATGTATAATTTAATTTATGACAGCTTTGCAATTGCAGATCACAGTATATTTAATTAGAAAGCTGTAAACGAAAGACATTGTATAACTTTAAAATCTTGCTAGATGTAGATACATTTCAAGTCACAAAGAAACATAGCCTTACTTCCCAAATAGAGTTGCAGTTTGAAAATTCCTCTTCATTGTTTCATTTTTAAGGATTTTGAGCCTTCGGCTCTCTTTTTCCTGAATAGTAGATTATCTTGGTAGTATAAGGCTAGCCAGATCCTCTGGCTGTCTTCATTGATGTTGTGCACTTAGTAGTCGTGAAGTGCATGTTTTGGTCGGCGGTACTTTGCCGGCGCGGATTCGTCGTACTGGACTGCTTCTCGTACTTGTTCGTTTGGATGTTGATCCATCGCTCCGAAACAGTTGAGTGCATGTTTCCTCATTTCGTCGTTGATTGTTGGCATCATTAAATCCCTGTGGATCGTATTGTTTCTGATGTACCAGTTTGCGCTAACTATGCAACGCAGAATTTTGTTCTGGTAAATCTGTAATCTTCTTTTCTGAGCTGGTGATGCGACTCCCCAGGCTGGAGATGCGTAGAGCAGTTGTGGTCTAATCACTGCCGTGTATAGTCGTAACTTGTTACGTAACGATAGTTCGCTTTTTCTCCCTAGCATCGGAAGAAGTCTCATGAATGTTCCCTTGGCCTTGGAGACGGTATCTGATATGTGTGGTGTGAATTTAAGTTCCCTGTCGATGATTACGCCAAGGTATTTTGTTTTGTCGCGCCATGGAATTGGTCTGTCGAACAAACGAATTTGAAAATTTTAAATGTTCTACTATTTATACCTCCCTGGAGCAATATGGGTGGAGCTTAATGCTTCTGTGCCAATCACAGTACCAGAACGTTTAGTTACACATATCCGTGTATATTTCTTGCTGGAAAATATTGCAAAATTGTTTTATTATATTTTTATTCTTATAATTGATTAAAAGTATATATATTTACAAAGATGATTTAGAAAACGGAAGGTATTGATACTGGTATTTGTTACTAGATAATAAATAAAACGAACTAACATGAATTATTTCATATTTTTTTTCACTCGAGAATAGGGGGATAATTAACCCCCGGACATCTCCTTGAATTCAACGTTATTTCTAGTAAATGGAATATTATTAATTGCTTTTAAAATGATATATTAGAGCATATTCAATGGGGTAGGTGGCTCTGTGGTTTTGAGTCGGCCTGTGGATCTTGAGAACTCTGGTTCGCTCACCACAGCCGACAAACAACTTTCACCAATTTAAATCTAGCCCTGTGGCTCCCCCTCCACTAATATCTTTGGGCGGCGTTATTTGACGGCTGGTAATCGCACTCACTTACCGAGATCTGCTTAGACAAAGTGCCACACCCAGTAATGGCTAATAGGCGTGATGATATATTTATTTCTATCCAATGGAAAAATTTTATTTATTTATTTATTTATTTATAAAATTTCTGTCTATCATGAAATTAAGTTGCTTGAATTTAGAACCATACTTTGATTATTAACTTCATGTTAATAATAGTTCTTACTAAATATAACTAAAACAAAATCTCTGTCCCTCTTGCGCAGCTCATCTTTGGCAGAAATTCTTAGGCATCGAAGCGAACCGATCGACGCTTGACGAAGGAACGAAGGATCCTTCCCGCATGCTATAACGCCCGATTACGCACACTCACGCACGGGTTCATTATTTATGCGTACGTCGGCTTCTCACGCGGCGGTGAACCGATCACCGCCCAGAAGATTGATCTGATAACGAAACCGGACGACCATCAGTGTAGATGACTTCAGATACCTGCAGCTATGTAAGCTATTCTCTTGTACTTGGTTATAAATAAACAGAAACTCAATTTATATTATGACAGAAAAATTCTTATGACGCCTGGTTTTGAACCAGGGACCTTCCGCATACCGGGCAGAGATAGTAACCGCTACACCACGTCCACGCGGAAGATCCCTGGTTCGAATCCAGGCGTCATCAGAATTTTTCTGTCATAATATAAATTAACTTTAGTCAAAAACTACAGGTATGATTACCTTTAATAATCACACAACTTAATAATATTAGCTCTAAACAGAAACTCTTTACACCCAAGAAATAAAATCAGTCAAACATTCCGTTAACATTTAGATTGGTACTATTAGTATTATGACACGAGCGGAATTGGGTGAATAAGTTGTTCTTACCGGACTGCGTCAATTGTAAAACGAAAGGGTCTTGAAATTTTATTAAACATACTATTAAAGTTTAAACTGAATTGAACACGAAACGCTATAATTTATTATGAGGATGGGAACAGAATTATTATTTGAACTAAATTTTTATTAATTACAATACTTAATTCACTAATCTACTTTAAAATTAAATAAAATGCGAACACCGCGTGATGTGACGATCTACATCTTCACGCTTTGAGTCGATGGACGAGACTGATGGTTTCCACCAAAACACTTGCTGTCCTGGGTACGATACCCACATCTGGAATCCATCCCCCTCGCATCGGGGTGGACACAGATGTCTCAAGTGTTTTGGTTATGTAGTCTGACACTCTGGTCCTGCAGATAACGCGAACATGAAATCTTGTTGGAATTCTAAGAATATTAACTATAACTGTCTCTTTTTATAATTTAATGCCCTATATTCGAAAACCAAAAGATCTCACACTCAGCCTTAATGGCACATGTGGTCACGAGTGTCAAATTACACGAAACCAATCTTACCTGCAACATAACAACAATGAGATAGCTCACATTATGTTTATTGATTTATTTATGTTATGCTGTACAACAGGAATTTAATCTCAATTACAGTACAGGGTCCGCACTCATCGAGCCGCAGTGTGATAGTTTATATATTTTTTAACTTGAGTGCGATTCGAATTTAGGATCTTCCGATTCGAATTCCGTATCGCTATCCGCACCACCGTCTCGAGTTCTGTCTCGTATATTTTCTGCGGTGAATTGATTCTGAATCATTTTAAAGAAAAATTGTTTAAATAAAAGTTGTAGACATTTTTATTCTGCGTATTTATTATATAAAATATTTTTCTCTAAAATAATTAGTACACATACGAGAGGACAAATTCTAGTTAATTAAGGCGGTAAAATGACTTATTAACTATCTTTTCTTGCTGTAAGACGTCCTTAAATAATTTTAGAGGAAAATACTTCAAACAAAAGTTGTAGATAATTAAATTATTTAACTTTTTTATTTGAAAGATTTTATTGTAAAATAATTAGAAAATAAGGCACAGTACAAAAATCTTGCTACTCGACGAACAATTTATTATAAACGCGTTTATTTTGATTCAATCTGAAAACTGTAAATCAAATTCGTTACATATTTTTTATTTATAAAGCAAAGATGCATAACCCAGCTCCCCAAATAGAGTTGCTAATTGAAAAATTTCAAAGTGCTCCTATTTATACCCAGTAGATAAGTGGGAGGGGTTTATTTTTCTCTGCTCTTGAAAGTATAGGAAAGTGTAGTTTTTAATTTATTTATTTATTTATATTACGCTGTACAACAGGAATTTAATCAGAATTACAGTACAGGGTCCGCATTCACCGAGCCGCAGTGTGATAGTTTACATATTTTTTTAGCTTGAGCGCGATTCGAACTCAGGATCTCCGGATTCGAATTCCGTATCGCTATCCACACCACCGTACTGACGGACATATCCGCCTATATTTTTGGCTGCTAAACATAACAAAAGATTAAAAGAATATATGTAAAAGAAATTATAAACGTAGATTCTGATTAATTGCAGGATTAATCTAATGTATACAATTTTCACCAATTTAAAATCTACCCCTGTGGCTCCCTCACCACTAATATCTTTGGGGACCGTGATTTGAAAGCTGGTAACTGCACTTCACGCGAGAAATATATCACTTACCGAGATCTGCTTAGGCAGAGTGCCACACTCAGTAATGGGTAAAAGGCGTGATGATATATTTATTTATAAATGTTTAGTAGCTACCCTATATGATAGGAGTTGAAACCTTTTTAGCACATTTTATTCTACAAAGATAATGATCCTACGGACATAATACCTATTAATTTTCTAAATCTATATGTCACGAAAACATGTAATACACGTCTTTAGTTAAATCTCCTAATCCTAATTGATTGTTAATCACAGATAATGCATCACATGTCGTGTAGCAAAAAATTAATCAAGTCATTAATCCATGTGTAGCTTTTAATCTTCCTCGTAAACTTTACAGGACTTAGAACTTGCAACTAATCTGATATTAAAACAACGTATCTTAGTTGTCTTGCAAGTCCTTTAATATATTATTAAAATTAGTAGGGCAGAAAAGTCTTTAGCATTCGTTTAAAATAAGTGAAACTATTTCATAAATAATCTGCTACTATTCTATAAATAATATAGAATATAAAACTATGTGTGTTAGTTCTGCAATTGCATATCTTGATATATTCAGAAAGCTGTGAAATAAATGTATTGCATATTTCAAACATATTTACAAAGCAAAGAAGCTCAGCCATGCTTCCTGAATAAAATTTTGACGTACTGTGGTGGAGGATACTTCTAAACCAATAAGAGCACAGGACCGTGTAATGATACATCTTCCCGAATATTTTTAACTGTTTGAACTACTTTTGGGTGGCTCAGTGGTATCGAGTCGGCCAGTGGATCTTGAAAACTTTGGTTCGATCCCCACAGCCGACAAACAATTTTCACCAATTTGAAAAAATCTACTCCTGTGGCTCCTCCTCCACTAATATCATTGGGGTCCGTGATTTGACGGGTGGTAACCGCACTTCACGCGAAAAAATATATCACTTACCGAGACCTGCTTAGGCAGACTGCCACACTCAGTGATGGGTAAAAGGCGTGATGATATATTTATTTTTATTTATTTGCACTACTTTTGCTCCTGTAGGTTTACAACAAACGTTCAACTATCAGTTATAGGGCTGTATCTCGAAAACTATACGAGATATTTATATGTGATAAAAATAAATCAGTTTTAAATATTTTCTGAAATAACTGTTACAATTTTGAATAAGTTTGGGATTAGTACAGTCACTATAAAATCTAATTTATTTTTGCTTCTCCCTTTGATTTTAATGGACGATAACTTTGATTTTAAAATTCTTTAACTGTAAATATCTCAGGCGGCTCTTTTTTTCTTAAGTGCGGCATCGGCATCGTCGTCGTCACTTTTAGCAGACTGGATTACAATTCCTCCGTTACTTTTCCCCCGTTTTCGATTTTACTGGGAGTACTTTTTATTTAGCCAATCGAATTCAATGATACCATCTTAAACAGCACAAAGAATTCCTCCAGCGGTGTTACTTCCAGACGGTTAATTTCCTGTAGGTTTGTACGACTGATTGCCGTCTTACATTTGATTGGATGGCGGAGAATATTTCGGGGATATTTAAGAAGCTTAGTTGCATACTATTATATTTAAATTGTTAGGATGGATACAGGAAATGTTTGAAGAAAATCCTTGGCTTACTATTTATAAATAAATAAAGGCATGACAAAGAAGAGTATAAATGTATAAAACTATAGGTTTTTAGAGCAATAACAGAGCTGCTATAACAGGTATTATGAATGTGGATGAAGTGAAACTGAAGTAGCATGGTAGAAACTTTAGTAAATAATTAAAATAAATAAATATATCATCACGCCTTTTATCCATTACTAGGTGTGGAATTCTGCCTAAGCAGATCTCGGTAAGTGATATATTTTATCGCGTGAAGTGCGGTTACCAGCCGTCAAATCACGGCACCCAAAGATATTAGTGGAGGAGGAGCCACAAGGGTAGATTTAAATTGATGAAAATTATTTGTCGGCTGTGGGAATCGAACATTAGTAAATATAAATAAATATATCACGCCTTTTGCCCATTTCTGGGTGTGGCATTCTGCCGTAGCAGATCTCAATAAGTGATATATTTCTTCGCATGAAGTGCGACTACTAACCGTCAAATTACATCCCTTAAAGATATTAGTGGTTATGGAGCTACAAGGGTAGTTTTAAAATAATGAAAATTATTTGTCGCTTGTGGAAATCGAACCGGGGTCCTCAATTTCACAGGCCGACTCGTTACCACTGAGCCACCTATCCAATTGATCAGAGATTAACTACATTGTCAACGTAGAAATTAAATCCCAGCAAGCGATTTTATATGAAAAGAATTATAAATATGAATGGAATATGTGGTTGTTTGGTGAAGATTAATTGCAAGGTGAGAGTAATGAATAAATGTTGAGTGAATGTTGTTAGAAGAGTGGATATGTGTCAGTTGAATTGGTTTAAACATAAGGAATTATGTTGAATGGATGATTGATGAAATTGTATATTAAAGATTGTGTGGACGACTAGAAATAAATGGATGAATATGATTCAATGTTTGTTGCATGAATGAAAGATGAGACAAGCTTGTATGAAACGAATTCTGAATGTGGGATATAACAAAACAGGAATGTTTGTCGCAAATAAATTGCACCAAGAATCTAATGAATATTTGATGAATAAAAGATTGTTAATTGCATGCTTTTTAGATTAACATAAGATGTTGTATGACAGGAATTATGAATGTGAATGAAGTGAAACTGAAGTAGCAAAATATAAATTCTAATCTAATCTAATGAATGTTTGTCGAATAAAAGATTGCTGATTGCTGTGATGAACTAGGAATGAACGTATGAATATTGAAGGTTTATTGTATGAACGAAAGATGAAACAAACTTATATCAAAAGAATTATGAATGTGGATAATGCGTGATGCGTCCGACTAGGGATGTTTGACTAACATTAATTTCAAATGTTTCAAAGCTTTGTGCTGTACTATTTAATTAGACTTAACATGATATTATTTTATGTATAATAATTTGTTATTTATTCTGAAATAAATTTAGAGAAAATGCTTATGTTCATGAGAGTAAAAAGTGTAAAATGAAGAAGCAGTAACACAAGAAATTATGGAGAAAGTTAGGGGTAAATTTTAATAAAATCAATCCCTTTAAAATCAATGTAAGCATAGAAGGGAGACTTCATTGTCAGCACATCTGGCGAGAAAAGTTAGATGGAAAGGAAAGCTACTTTCCTGCGTCCAAATCCCAAATCGAACAGAGCGCCGCGGCATTCTTGAGCGTAACATTTTTATTGTGGATCCGTGACGCGGGAATAAAGACGAATATGGATGGAAAGAGAACAGTCTTCTCTTTTCCCGATTTTCAATGTGATATACGCACAACCAAACACTAGAAGAAATATTTCCCAAGGAAAATATTTGTCTTTTCTAGTTTATAAATATATTGCTTCATTTTATTTTTACGTATTGGTGATAAAAGTATATTTTTTTAATGAAAAATCGTGTAGAATATGATACATTTTTCAACTATTTTAAAATTCTCATTGCTTTTATTTGACTTTCTACCAACATTTTAAAATAAATAAATAAATTTATCATCACTCCTTTTAGCTATTACTGGATGTGGCACTCTGCCGTAGCAGAACTCGGTAAGTGATATATTTCTTAGCGTGAAGTGCGGTTACCAACTGTAAAATCACGGCCCCCAAAGATGTTAGTGGATGGGGAGCCATAGGGGTAGACTTACATTGGTGAAAATTGCATTCTATCAAAATTTTAAATAAATAAATAAATTTATCATCACGCTTTTTAGCAATTACTGGATGTGGCACTCCGCCGTAGCAGATCTCGGTAATTGATATATTTCTTCGCGTGAAGTGCGGTTACCAGGGTAGATTTAATTTTGTGAAAAATTGTTTGACGTGTCAAAATAATTTTTAATTACACGTAGACAACAGATAATGAAGGCCCCTTTTTAACTCATTTAATTTTTAATTTTTTTATCAGGGAAAATGATTTTTCAATTATTTATATTTATAAACTGTAGTACCGGAATTTTATTGTTATTATTGGTTGAATTTTAGAATAGTTTGCATTATGATTTGTTGAAAACAGTGCAGGGAAATTATTTGTATAAATACAGAAAGTTGTCGCCAAATCAAACAGAAATTACAACTGTATCCGAATAGTTCTGATTACACTATAAACTGTAGCTTTTCTACTTTGTAATTGGAGCTTTTTCCTGATGTACAGCAGCATTCTAAAATTATCAGTTGTGGTTGTAGTGATAGCGCTCTTCCTCTACAAACAAGAGTTCACGGTTCAAAACTTATGTTTTTATTTACAATATTTATTTGAAGCTTGAAACTATAACTAACAGTCTTATTTCACAAGCATATACTTAAACATATAGACGAAAGTGCGCTGTTGCCACATAACTATTTTCATTTACATACGTTTAAAATATTCAAGACAGTATTATTTTTAATGAATACATATTAATTATATGTTTAGGCTGAATATAGTTTTATTAATTAAATTTATATGTTTTGGAAATTATTTTGAATATTAAAAAAAAAAGCAAAAAATATATAAATATTATGTTTACTTATTAGTTGCGCTGCAACGTCCTAGAAGTAATTGAAAAATATGTTACTTTCCAAACGATTTTTCGATGACTTTCATGATCAATATGTAAAAAATAAATTAGGGATTTTGGTGAGAGTAAAAGTAAATATTTAATGACTGAAAGCGCTGTGTTGAAAACAGGAAGAGATTATCATTACAACACTGGACTTAATAGAATTTCGCATAATTTAGCAAAAACTAAAGTCCGATAGAATTAGCGTGGCGCATTCGAACGTAATGTAACGTTAAACATAACGCAAATCAGCGTGAGGGAATTGACAGTGAGGGACCGGCGCCGTCCGTGTCCGTGGCAGAGGATCACAATACTTCGTCCCAAATTCGATTTATCCGTTTTATAAACTTGTTGTTTGCAACAATTTACTGTAATCCCAGCTGTTTATCGTCTGCTGTTTGTTTTTATTTTTCGAAACAAAACAATATTTGACTAAACAAATCCGATGCTTTGGTAGAGGGGGGTTTTAATTCAAATTTTTAATGGAATGTTTGCACGGGTGACCCTCTAAACTGGGCGCGTGACGAGTGACGTCACTACGTCGATCGCAGTGTTTCTGATTGTATTTATCTATTTGCTGGTTTGCGTGCGTCAAATGAGTGGGCCGAATGGAAATATGTGTATTCCCAGGATGATATGATTTATTTCTCCATTCCATATTTTCCGAATAAAAATATGATGAATTCTGATTCTTCGGCAGATTTATTATCCTGCTTCATTAATTTGCAATCAAAGACATTCTAATTTTAATAAATGCAAGTCCGTCAGTATGGTGGTGTAGATAAATCTGAAGATCTCGAGTTCAAATCGCACTCAAGCGAAAAATTATATGAACTATCGTACTGCGACTCGGTAAGTGCGGACCCTGCACTTTAATTGGGATTAAGTTCTTGTTGTACAGCGTAACATAAATAAATAAAATAAAACTGCTATTTAAAATTAAGAAGCAAGATGTTATGCTAACTTTAAACTTATATCCAAAAATCTATAAACTCTTGTGCTAAATAACAAATAAATAATTAAAAAAATTAATGTCTCCACGTATTCTCTCAACTATTTTACGTTACTAATATATTATTTTTATGTTTATAGGGAGTTACGAAACCTGCAATCATCTCCTGCAGCCTCAACATCATCTTGGTGTAGTTGGTGTCCTTACCAGTGTTACCAGAGACCGTCTTCATCGCCAACAATGTCATCGGAGTTTGTATCATCGTCTTAAAACAGCTGTTTTTTTTAAGCATCACCAGAGTTGTCTTCATCGTTGTAAATGTCACTGAAATTTGTGTTATCATCCTGGAGCATCTGATGTTTATGGCAGCGTCGCCGGAGGCAATATTATCGGAACTATTTTAATATTCTGATGTTCTTATCAACATCACCGGACTTGTTACCATCATGGACACCGTTACCGTAGTCAAAATGTCTGAAAAGATTCCGGCAATATCCACAAAACTAAGATCGAATCTGTTGTTTTATATATAAAAAATAAAAATTATATTTAATAATAAATAAGATATATAAATATAATATATCATCACGCCTTTTACCCATTACTGGGTGTGGCACTCTGCCTAAGCAGATCTCTGTAAGTGATATACGGTTACCAGCCATTAAATCACGGCCCCCAAAGACATTAGTGGAGGGGGAGCCACAGGAGTAGATTTAATTTGGTGAAAATTGTTTGTCGACTGTGAGGATCGAACCAGGGTTCTCAAGATCTACAGGCCGACTCGAATAAATAAATAAGATATGGTACTAATAAATTGAATATTACAAAATATACTTGTCTTTTATTATAATATCGCAACATAAATATTTAAATATTTAGGGGATATTGTAAGACATTATTAAAGAAAATTAACTCTAGTCGACCTGGTGCCCCGGCCTTATCCTGGAACCGTCCACCAAGTCACCGGCATCCTAGTCACCTTCACCAGAGCTCCCGAAGACAACTCCGTGTGAGAAATTAAATTTTATATTATTTATCATTTTATGTTATTCTTAATGATTGCAAATTTTGATGTAATATATATTTTTTTCTGTTAAGAAATCCTCTATGAACCTGAAATCGTCTCTGTAGCTGACCTGGAGCCCAAAACTCGTCTAAGAGCAGCTGATGTCATCAACAACGTCACCATCTTGTGCAGAGTTCTCAGAGTCAGTATCGTCTCGCAATCATCTACATCAGCTGTAAACGTGACCTAGAAGACCCCAAAAATAAAATAAAACACCAAACAATATATAATAAATATTGTAATAATTGTAATATAAATATTAATGTTTTTTATATACACAATATTACACCTATTGTTATAAAAATTATGTTATATATGTGAGTGTTTTGTATATATATTTAAAATGACAATAAATGAATTAAAAATAACTTATATTTTTTTATTTTATATTATATTCTTTAATACATATGTTAGTGTCTTGTATACAGTTTTAAAATGACAATAAATGAATTTAAAATAACTTGCAATCTTTTATATATTACCGTCAACCATCAATACATGAATGAAATGATAGTTTAAGCGCCAAATAGAAATCCAAGATGGCCTGTGTAAAAATATGATTGATATTCTAATATAAATTCATAGTTGAATTGCCGCCAAAAAGTATCAGGCGAGAGAGCTCCTCAACATTCTGCTGCCCGGATACAAAACAGCATATTCCGGCGTCCGACCGAAGTGCACTGTTGGTGTGAGACTTTGTATGTGTTAGTGTGAAATTGTTTGAGGTACTCCTGCATATTCTGTTCTCCTGATACAAAATTCGTCATTTTAGCATTTGGGTCGGACGCCGGAATATGCTATTTTGTATCCGGGCAGCAGAATGTTGAGGAGCTCTCTCGCCTGATACTTTTTGGCGGAATTTACGTTGTAGATACCAGACATATTTTACATTCCAACAGCCCGTCAGGTATCTTGGATATTGTTTGTCGCTTAAACTTTCATTTCATTCATGAAGTGTTTGATTGTGAGAGAAGGATATTATAAATATAAAAATATAAGTTATTTTAAATTCATTTATTGTCATTTCAAAATTACATTTATATTAACAATATTCTGTATACACGTGACATTCATATTTATATTACAATTATTATTAACTACAATATAATACATTTTATGATGGGTGACAATGTTGTTTGGGGTTCTTATTTTAATATTGGGGGGTCATCTGATTATTGGAGAGATCGGCATCGATATTAGAAGTTCTGCTAGAACTTTCCAAGATGATACTGACTCCTAGGTACTCCACGGAAGATGGTGACGATTCCACTGATATTGTTGATGATTCCAGTGGTCAGTTCAGTGCACCAGGTTGCCGGCGAAGATGATGATGTTCGTGATGCCCTTACAAACATAGAAATAAAGTATTAGTTTAAAATTGCCAATCATTACGAAGGGAATAAAATTATAAACAATATAAAATCAAATTACTAACTTTTATATTTTGTTATTACCAGATTTTACAGCTGGTGATGCCGCCAGTTATTACTTCTATGACTTGGTTGACGGTTTCAAGATGAATCCGAGGCACCAGATCGACTAGAAGCAATTTCAAGCTGCATATTTTCCTAAATAATTTATTACATCTTTCTACTAAATATTTATTTGCTACTTAATTATAATAAATCACAAGTATATTTTATTTCTTTAACCTTATTTATTTATTTGTGAATACAATTTATATTTTAAACATAAACTCAGTGACTAGCTTTCTAAATGATTCGTAAGTGAAGAGGCAAGAAGTTGAAATCTCTTCAAAGAAGAAGCAGAAAATTGTCTTTATTAGCTGCTGCAACTGCGCCTGTAAAAACACAAAATAATATGAGACAAAAATACAAATAATATTAATAAAAGTGTAAATTACATTAAGTTATTTGCTGGCATTAATAACTTACAAAAACGAACTAGATTATGTTTTAAATAACTGAATAATTAACTAAATTTTAATATAAATAATAAACAAATAATAACTATGTTGAAATAATAGTTATTTTTATTACTAATTTAAAAATACATACCGGATGGAACATCATACCTGTGTACATAGGCGATTAACATGAAAAAACAGTTTTTCCGTGCGCATTGCTCCCCAAATTATTTTAGCCAAAAATGCTTCAAATAAATGTTGTAGAGCATAAAATTCTGCATCAAAATCAACAAACAGAATTACATTTACATGCGTTGTAACGACAGAAATTAAATTTAAAAATATTAAAATTACGTTCAAAATATCAAATAGCCATGGAAGTGAAACAAAAATAGATAAATGCTTGACGTTTTTCTATCTATTTGATATTTTACCCCCGACAAATTAATCAATTAATAAAAGTCATACAAAAAACTCCATACCTATTATTACAATTTAATAATAAATAAACAATTGTATATTTCAATGAAACGTTTATTTCTTATAGGGTTGGTCATGTAAAAATTAAAACCTATCTATTATAATTCAAATATCAAACAATAATTCTCTCAATAAAATAATCACTACAATTTATTATTACAATAAATATTCAAATAAACCTCCATTTTCAGCCAAGCAATAACCAAGTCTATTGTAGAAGGAATGTCGTACATTAGCGAGCTGCCTATTTGTGATTAAGGCGCACTTATCCACGATAGCTTCTCTCAAAGAATTAATATTTGGGTGGCGTTGCTTATAAATTTTACATTTAAGATGACCCCATAAAAAATCGCACTTCACGCAAAGAAATATATCACTTACCCAAATCTGGTATAACAGAGTGCCACACTCAGAAATGGGTAAAAGGCGTAATGACATATTTATTTTATTATTTATGGGGTAGGTGGCTCAGTGATATTGAGTCGGCCTGTGGATTTAAGAACCCGGGTTTAATTCCTGCAACCGACAAATAATTTTCTCTGCATAATAACTATCCCTGTAGCTCCTCCTCCACTAACATCTTTGAAGGCAGTAATTTAGCGCCTAGTAACACTCAAAGAAATATATCACTTACCGAGATCTGCTACGATTCCCAGTAGTCAATAAATGGCGTGATGATAATTTGTTTTATTTTATTAATTATTTATTTATTTATTTATTCATTTAAATTTCAGCTTGTCAACAGATATTAAATTCCCAATAACAGAAAAGCGCTTAAAAATTTATTCAGAAAATTGTGTACAATACAATAGTAATAAAGATACAAATCATAATATTAAAAGAACATAATTTTCCGATAAGACAATTATGAATACTGTAAAAAAGAAAGATATTAATTTCATTTATTTTTATCGTTTTTCCGGTTGGAACTAATGTTATTGAAAACAA
This sequence comes from Pterostichus niger, assembly GCA_947425015.1. Classification (NCBI taxonomy): domain Eukaryota; kingdom Metazoa; phylum Arthropoda; class Insecta; order Coleoptera; family Carabidae; genus Pterostichus; species Pterostichus niger. Next base: position 7,660,474 of record OX380350.1, read on the forward strand.
ATCATATAATTCAATAATAAGATTAATTTATTTATAAATATGAGACATAATATTAGCAGGTGACTTCAAACTAGAGCTGATGAGTTTCATCCAAAAGAAAAAAAATAAAATAATAAACAATTGTTATTTGAAATATTTCAACAAATAACGTCCAGGTTTTTAAATAAAGTTAATAGTCTTTCGGTTTTTCTTAAACTTTATTATGGTTTGTATCTTATATATCGTACATGTTTAGTTTAGTTTTTAAATCTTTCTTTTTAAATTTATTAAAATATTAGTTAGAAATTTACTTTTCAAAAATCAAAATGTGAAATAATACGAAGAAGGTGAAAAATAAAGAAAATCTAATAAAATTTAAGCGTCCGCTACAATCAATGTATAATTTTTTTTGCGAGATTCCAGAAACAATAAATAAAACAAGAGTTTAGTTTATTAATTTCCCTCTTAATTTTGCAACATAAAATTCGACTTCTTCAAATTTGATAAACATTTTTCCGACATTCATTAGAATTAATCTTTGCCAAACATTCCTTGTTTGACATGCCATGTTTCATCTACATTGATAATTCCTTTCATGCTCATCCATTTATTTTTAAGTCTTCTACGCAACCATTTTTCTAACAACGTTCTTCTCAATCTTGTAATCATGCTTTTCGGAGACGATTTTCAGTATCCAGGAAATATCTTATTAACTAATTAAGCCAATTAAAACACCAAATTAAAATGGATTCTACCAGAATTGCTTTATTGAAAATTAATCAAAATTTGAGTTTGAAGGTAAAATCATATGGATGTTATTGTATTGATAGCGTTTGCGTTGAGTTACGTTGCGGTACGCTATGTGACAACATTCAACAACGGTAGCGCAACATTAATTAAGTTATAAGAACGGAGAAAAGTAATCGAGTTTCTTTCAAACTTAAATTGGTTTATTCGCAATTCGTTATTGCAGCCGCGTCTTTGAATCAACAACATTTCTATATAGAATTTTCTTTTCTTTATTCTCAAATCTTCGATTAATAAATTTGTTGCCTAACTTTGTACATTGTTTTGTCCTCAAATTTAAATTAGCTTGTAGAAGCTATTTCATGTGTACAATAATTTTTAATAAATTTTTGATTACTTTCTTTCTTAATTTTATACAATTATACGCAGCATAAAAGTTTGTTGAACAGTTCCATTATTAAAAATTTAAATTTACTGAATTACAAAATAATGAAAATGAACCTTCACTTCATGCCTACACCAGGAAAGAAACTTTACGAGATTTGAACTCGCATCGCGCTACCCACTGTGCTACAACTATCCGTCACTTACAAAACTACAACAAATATAGAACTGGATGCAGACAACACAAAATTAATCCTAATATCAATTTAGTTTGATATGGAATTAATACAGCTCCAAAAATAATTATTATAAGTTGAGCTCAGTGATAATCCGCGCTACCTATTGTGCTACAACTGTCAACCATTTACAAAACTAAATAGTTATTTGTGTATTAAGAGCGTAAAGTGATTCTTTGTTACTCGAACACGGCTCGCGCTGCAATAGTGTAAGAGGAACAAAGACACTTTACGCTCGTGATACACACATAATTTTATCTACGATTGCATCTTAAAATTATTAAAAAACGTATGCGTACTGAAAATAAGTTCGTTCTGTCTTCTGTTAATATGACAAGTTTCTGTTTTGTTTGTATTCCTGGTAACTATTGAAATAAGCGCGCTTATTGGAGACGTTGCTATTGGAGACGCGCAAAAAAGATATTTTTCGATTGCTCCACAAAAAACGTTAACTTTACGATGACAAATGAGAGCGTAATTGTCAACTTTTCATAGCAATCGTAGACAAAATAAATTTCATCTAGATGCATACAATATAAAATTAAACAACAAACCTCAAAAACAATTTGATGAAGTTGAACTTAGTGAGATTCCGCGCTACCCATTGTGCTACAACTGTCAGCCATTTAAAAAACTAAAAATAAATTTCACCAAGATGCATACAATATAAAATTAAACAAAACAGCTCAAAATCAATTTCATTACAAGTTGAAGTTAATGAGATACCGCGCTACCCATTGTGCTACAACTGTTAGTCAGTTATATAATTAAAAATAAAGTTACAAAAGAAAATTAACCCAATATGACAACAAGTAATATTTAGTTTATAATGGAATTAGAACCTTTCGATAAAATTTAACTAGAAATTGCGAGATTTGTTCTACAACTGTCCGCCATTTTGTAAAATAATAAAGTAAAATTAATTTCTGTACTTGTGTTACTTTTGAAACAATTAATTTTTATTTTTAGATGATATAAATTATTAAATATTACCATTATTACCTTTAGCGAATCCTGCTGAGTATTCCTGCTACGCAGTTGCAGATCTTGGTTGATTATACGATTAAATAAAATGTTCTGGAAGCTGAAACAAGGACCTAATATTTATAAGTGAATTAGCAGTTTTCTGTAGCGCAATACGTCTGTATTAAGTAACATATTTTTACAATATATAAATAACTAATTAAGAGCCATTTTTATGAATATTTGATAACAAAAATTATGTTCGTGATCTTTTAAATAAATTTAATTTATCTATTGAACAATAACAAATTAATGTCATTTATAAAATTGATGAAACAGATAAAAAATCTTACATATATTTTATTAAAATTATTTTACACAAGACATACATAACATCATACATTGTTTTGTTAACTAGAGCAGAACATTCATCATGTTTTTAACCATATATTCTAAGCCTGACATATCAAAACTTCATCCACAATTCATAATTTTATTTCTACAAACTCATCACATCTTTCATTCAAGCAACAAACCTTCAATCATATCTATCCATTTATTTCTTTCATTCTACAATGTTCAACATGCTCAAACTATCAACGACGTTTTTCTGTGTCTCAAATTTTACAGTAAACTTAATTATATTCTTTATTTAATTCTTTTTCATATAATCTTTCTTCGTTCATAAAAAAACCTACCCTAGGAGTAGGTGGCTCAGTGGTATCGAGTCGGCCTGTGGATCTTGTGAACCCTGGTTCGATCCCCACAAACTTCAAACAATTTTCACCAAATTAAATCTACCCCTGTGGCTCCCTCACCACTAACATTTTTGAGAGTTGTGATTTGACGGCTGGTAACCGCACTTCACGCAAAGAAATATATCACTTACCGAAAACTGCTACGGTAGAGTTCCACACTCAGTAATGGGTAAAAGGCGTGATGATATATTTTTATTTTATTTATTTATTTACAAAAAAAACCCTCAAACATTTATTTCAGTATAGTCCACGCTATCTTTCACCTATTTTCACTTGATTCTTCAATCTTTCATTCGACGTACGTTCTTAACCTCTTTGTTATCGGGGATCCCCAAAATTTCCGAAAGTTTTTCGTGCCCCTCTTCAGTTTCTACTGAAATTAAGAATATTACATTGATTTTTAATAAAACTTAAAATACATTAATTTAATTATGTTTAATAGTAGTTTATGTAACAAGTACATAATTTAGGTCTTTATTGGACGAGCCGAATTTTATGGCAGAGCGAGCGCAGCGAGCGAGGCTAATAAATAAGGCGAGTGTATAAAGTCTTATTATGTACGAGTTGCATACAACGTTTTATGTTCGACTGCATGAAGAATATTTTCTCTTAAAATATGATTATGTCAATACCTATATTTAAAACATTTCATTGCATCTCAAAGTGTGCTACGTTGTTATGCATTTGTTGCTTTATTTATCAAAATGTCAAAGTGAAAAAAGTATTGAGATGGATGAAGACATTGAAGACGTTCCAAACGAAATAAAAGATCTTACATGTAATGCAAGAGAATATCTAACAGTTGTATGAAGACACATATAATACATACAGAAAATGGTGTTTAAATATATCTTTTGAATTTTGTTTTAATGTGACATTGACAGCAGTCCAATTTTACATTTTTATCGTACTAGTCCAATAAAATACCCCATTATGGACAGTAAACAGTGTCGTAAAACAAGGTAATATGATGCAGTCGAACATAAAGGAGTTTAATATATCTCTATTGATTAAGGAAGAAAATAAAAAAGTTCATTTGTTACTCTAATAATAGTAAAATACGATTCTTACAATATTTAAAATTCCCAACTTTGAAAATAACTATATAATTTTTATAATATAACATTACAAAATTACAAGAAAAAACTATAAACTAATATTTATCTAGCAAGAGTTAAAATACATGTATCAACTTCTGAATTAGTAGTTCGAAGGAATATTGAAATAAAATATAAAATAATATGTATATAATAAATAATAATTACAAATAAAAAAGACATACAGTTAAAACTTGAGATAATTTTTAAGTTTCGCGAACCCTTAAATATCGTTTTAAATAAATAAATATATCATCACGCCTTTTACCCATTACTGGGTGTGGCACTCTGCCGTAAGCAGATCTCGGTAAGTGATATATTTCTTCGCGTGAAGTGAGGTTACCAGCCATCAAATCATGGCCCCCAAAGATATTAGTGGAGGGGAAGCCACAGGGGTAGATTTAAATTGGAGAAAATTATTTGTTGGCTGTGGGAATCGAACCAGGGTTCTCATAGCCACAGGCCGACTCGTTACCTCTGAGCCACCTACCCTTAAATGTCCGCGGACCCTGAGTTAAGAATTACTGTTCTATATAATCACCAATTTTTCATTATATTCTTCTCAAATATACACTCATCATGCACCACGTATTCTGGAGAAGAGGCAGCCTTGTATTAATTGGTATTTATTTAGAAATGTTTGACAGTTGGAATAATAAGTTAGTAAAGTACTAAAATATGTACATAGCAACAAAATTCTAGAAATTCTGGATAAAACTCTAAAACAAATATTTAGTCAATTAAGAAAAATCTCTCAACAAAGAAGAATCTTCGCTTCGTCCGCTGAATTTTCAATTCAAAACGAATCTGTGCGGAGAGCAAGTAAATGAATATTAAAATATGGCACTAATTACGCGAGCCATTTGTTAACTTTATCACAATTTAATTTCAGATTTTAGTTCGGAGTGGTGGTGAATCCGAAATTTCCATTTAGGTAACGAGTGGAAAACGCCTTGTTGGCTGTTTATAAATGCCCGGCAAGGGAAAGATAGCCACGCCTGATTTGCACACTGCTTTTTCGTCCGTAACAAATATTCAAATCATTGACAACAAATATGTTACAATAATAATTGATCTAGGTAATTAATTGTTAATTGTATTGTGTAAACAATTGCTGATTTAAAGTAGATTGATTCTATTTAAAACATTTGTGAATAAATTAATTTGTATATTTATTTATTTGCTCTGTTGCATATTATTCCCAATTAGAGTAGATTAGTAAAATTCAATTCATTTCATAGTAGTATTTGAAAATATAATAATATAGTATACATCCAGGGAGAATAATGCATCATTTTCATAAGGTATAATTTGTAGATCGATGGCCAAGTCCAATGGCTATAAAATACCGAGAAAAAACTTGCATTTTCTCCTGAGGTAAATATATTATTTTCTTCACGACCTAAGTATGATTTAAAACTAACAAATTCTTGACATTTATTAATTTTAAAATTAGTAGTTGTCTTAAAATGCCTTGACAACAGCGACAATTTATTTAAACAAATTGTTTATGATATTCTAAAATAGAACACCAAGAAAACAGCGAAGAAGACTCGTACGACTCCCACTCAAGCTAAAAAGACTGTACTGTAATTGCAATTATGTTTCTGTTGTACAGAGTAGAATAAATAAATAAGAACGCTGTAAAAGAACATCATTGTATAATTCAAACTCCTGTAATCTTTGTAATACATTTTAAATCGCAAAGAAACAAATCTCGCAGCGTTTATTCTAAACGCTGTAAATTAGCATTGCATATTTTTAATTACATTTACCCCTGCTACAAAATAAAGTTACTGTAAGAAAATTTTCATTTCTCGTATTTATACCTTTAGTGCTGTGTGGGCCTGAATTACCTTCAAATGTGAATTTTTTAAACAATAATTATTGCATAATTAAACTAAAACTAATATATTTCTAATCTGATTCTGCTCTTGTGTAATAAATTTTAATTGCTCTACACATTTTTATTCTGTTTCAAACACCAAAATTATTGTAAATACAATTTAAATAGACATACCTACATAACATCACGCTATATCCCATTAAATGGGGTAGCACGAATCCCTGAAACATTCACAGAACATTCTCATCCTGACACACGATACTCGTTTCAACCACATTAACACTTCCTCCATATGAGCTCTTTAAATAGCAAAGAAACATATTCCTGCTACCAAATAAAGTTGCTATTTGAAAGTTTTAAGTTCTCTTGGTTACAAGTACAATAAAACCAATATGTTTCTAGTTAGATTCTATTCTGGTGGAATGGATGTTATTTGTTCCACATATTTTTAATAATACTTTGCTCTGAATTATCAATTAATTAATTAGTAAATATTTTTCTGAGTAGTGTTCATACGACAGTGCACTTGCAATAGAAATTATATACATGATATAGCCTCGGGAAAGTACAAAATATGAAGAAAATTTAACTTTAACTTTAACAGAGGCTATATCTTAAAAACTAGAGATGAGCGAATATCATCCGCGAATAGACGAATGCCGCGAATATTGACATTATTTGATATTCGAGATTTTCGAATATTAACGTCAGTATAGCGAACATTCGAATACCTCGAATATCGCGCTATATGTTGACCTCAATTTTTGACTATGTTTTCCTTTATCATTTGTACATAAACTTAAAGCTATTACAATACTTTGAAGTTATTAATAACAAAGATATTTTGTTTCAAAACCATGAAGACGTACCATATTTCAAATTTGTTTTTCGCCAACAACAGCCCGTACGTTTCACCTTAAATTTTAAGTTTTTTGTTTGTACTTTTTGTTTTATTTTTATTTTATGTAACAATTTCATTCAAATAATGAAAAGAACAATTAAATAATTATTAATAATTTTAGGACTATTCGAATATTCTAGTACCTCGGATATTCGAGATCTGATTAATATTCGTATTCGATATTCGAATTCGAGAAATTTGATATTCGCCCATCTCTATTAAAAACTAAACAAGAAATAAAGATGCGATCAATAGAGTTAAATTCCTCGCATTCGAATTGATTTATAAGCAATTTTTTTTCCAATTTTAAGCAACATAATTTTTAAAATGATTTTCTTGGGCTTTTTCAAATTTAATTGCAAAAATATTGTAACAAAACTTTACATACATATGTATTTCGACCTACTGAATCTAGTAATACTATTGCCAAGTGCATATATCTTTTAGTTTTCGAGAAAATGTTGAAAAACTGTTTTTAGGGAAAATTTTTGCGGAAATTTTAAACAATTTAAAATTGCTGAAACCTTACAAGTTTATATATAAGTACAATGCCGTTGAGTACATCTTCGTATCTTGTTTAGTTTTTAAAATGTATCATAAGGAAAGTATAAACTCTTAAGAAAATAAAGAATTTTACTTTTCCTAAAAAACTAAACTAAATATGAAAATTCGCTCAACAGAATTAAATTCCTCGTGTTTGAATTAATTTATACGCTCATTTTTATTCAAATCTAAATTTTTTATTGGGAATTTTTTGCGTATATTAAAAAAAAATTCTGAAGCTTTAATTATAAGTAACTGAAGCATTAGAAATTTAATGCTATTGAGCGTATCTCCATATCTTGTTTAGTTTTTAAGATATAACCTCAGGAATATAGAAAATATGAGGAAAATGAAGAATTTAACTCTGTTATCCGAATCTCAATGTACTATTTGCAATTCGTGGCCATACCTCACTAATATTGTACTATATGTAGTACTTTTGTTATTTTAATTATTATTTATAATATACAGGATGTTATATTTTAATAGACCCAGCAAATATCTCGCTTATTTATCAACTTAGCAATTTCTTTCATATAATATGATTTATACAGCAACATGTAAGCTAGTTGATGACGGATGTACATTCATGATATCATTTCCGGTTTATTAGTAATTAATATCAACTTTGAAATTTCAAATGGAACATAATATATTTTTTTACAAATTTGAAAAGTGCATCAAATTTGCTTTACAATCATGTAAAATAATCCATATGTTACATTATTAAAAAGTTAAATGGTGGGCACTTTATTATACACCTAATCGGAAAGAGAATAGTGTGCCATGACTGAGGCTTGAAATAAAACAATTAACTGAAACAATTGTAATTATTATTATTGAACGAAATAATATTTTTTTGTTATAATAATACAGAAAATAAGAATAAAGAACACTTAATAACAACAAAATGATTTTATAACAAATATTCAAAATGACTCCCAGCCTCTTCAATTCATTTTCTCCCGATATGTAATGAAGCTGTAAACACATTAAACGGACTGAAGAATAAAAATGAAGCAGCAATTGAATCTTTATCTGCTGACCAAATAGAAAGGGCTACTTATTCTGTTTCAAAACATTGTGCATAATGCATTGAAGAGACTGGGAGCCATTTTAAATATTATTTATAAAATCATTTTGTTGTTATTAAGTGTTCCTTATTCTTATTCTCTGTATTATTATGACAAATAAATATTATTTCGTTTAATAATAATTACAATTGTTTTAGTTAATTGTTTTATTTCGAGCCTCAGTCATGGCTCACTATTCCCTTTCCGATTAGTTGTATAATAAAGTGCCCGCCATTTTACTTTTTAATAATGTAACATATGGCTTATTTTACATGATTGTAAAGCAAATTTGATGCACTTTTCAAATTTGTAAAAAAATATAGTATGTACCATTTGAAATTTCAAAGTTGATATTAATTACTAATAAACAGGAAATGATATCATGAATGTACATCCGTCGTCAACTAGCTTACATGTTGCTGTATAAATCATGTTATATGAAAGAAATTGTTAAGTTGATAAATAAGCGAGATATTTTCTGGGTCTATTAAAATATAACACCCTGTATATTTACTTTGTACGTGTTATTAGTATTAAAGAATATACCTCAGTTATAAAATGTGTTTCGTTAAATTAAACTTCAGGACACAGTAGTAATTAGGTTTTAAAACTAAAAATGTAAAATATGTTTTATATATTTCTAATTGATGTTTTTTTGCCATGATTCATACTAAAATATGTTTAATTTCTGGATAAATCAGCACGGGTTGAATCAATCCCCCGTGGTGGTAAAGGATACCAGGGGAACAGGGTAGCAACCACGGCCGCCTGCCACTCTTGTTAAATATAATAATAACGTTTAATTATGTCAATGCGCCGTAACAAATGGAATAGACTGTGCAACCGGCAACCGCACTACGTTGTGATGAGCGGGCGTTTTCAGTGCTGAATACGAGAATTTGTAAGGCTCATGCACCCACCAGAGGCGTAGGATATAACAGAGCAGCAAGCATTTATCCCCAGTTGTGAAATTGAAATTTAATTTAATAAAAAATATAAAGTAAACACTTGGCTATGTTTCACAAAATTCAGCCTCCAAGTCACCTTATGAGGGCATCGTCAGAGCCTTGTTTCACCGAGTGTTGGATGACAATTAATTTTGTCTTTGTTGTTATTTAAATTTAATTTATTTCAAAATGCACCTCCACCAAATAATTTACAATCATATAACTTGAATCACCTGCCACTTTCATTTATGGGTGTAAAGTTTCCAATATGATAACTAAAATTCAATATAAAAATATATGTTATATTATGAAGAGATCTACAATTGCAGATCAGTCAGACATGATACACAAAATGAAAATCATATTTATAAACTTAAATTAAATAATTAAATAAATAATAATTGGGTAGGTGGCTCAGTGGGATATCGAGTAGGCCTGTGGATCTTGAGAACCCTGGTTTGATCCCCCACAGACGACAAACAATTGTCACCAATTTAAAATCTACCCCTGTGGCTCCCCCTTCACTAACATCTTTGAGGGCCGTGATTACACGGCTGGTAACCACACTTGACGTTAAGAAATATATCACTTATTGAGATCTGCTACGGCAGAGTGCCACACCCAGTAATGGGTAAAAGGCGTGATGATATATTTATTTTATTTATTTAATTAAATAATACTATAAATTTGTTTTACTCCTAATTAAAATTACCCCTTGTGATACACTCATAATATAACATCATTGGGGAACATAATTTGACAGCTGGTAAATGTAATTTATAGGTAATTATATCTCGAACGTAAACTTGAGTTTATTAATTATCAAGCAAGAGGTCGTACGTTCAAATCTCGATTACTTAAATTTGTATCCTGAAAATATGATTGTGTTTAAGTCGTTTGATTTCCACTATAAGCTACTGTAATTGAAATTAAGTAAGTACCTGTTGTGCAAAGTAAGAAATGTGCAAAAAATAATAATTTAAAAATGTAACTATTATAGCAATGACACAGAAAGGGATAGACGAAAAAAAAATTACAACATGAGAAATAGAGTTTCAACATTTTATTTTGGGTAATTTTCTACAAATCAGTGATTTAATTTTTCTATTTAGGACAAATATTTAGAGCAAAATGAACGCACGTAAAATTCATTTTTCAGCAATTTCTTCCAAATTTTATTTTTGCGCTCATGTTGGTATTACTGCTTTGAAAATAAAGAAAATTATAGATAAAAATACGCCGAATTCAATGGTAAAAATTGCAAATATGTACCAATTTTACCTCTTTAATAGCAAGGCAATTAATATTAAATTTATATGAAACAAAATTTTAGAAAATAAATAAATAAATATATCATCACGCCTTTTATTCATTACTAGGCGTGGTACTCTGCCGTAACAGATTTCGATAAGTGATATATTTTTACGCCAGAAGTGCGGTTACCAGCCGTCAAATCAGTTTTAAAGTTAATTGTTTGACGGCTATAGAAATAGAACCCGGGATCTCAAATCCGCAGGCCGACTCGATATCATTAAGTCATTAATTTTATTTATTTGTGGTACAATGAATCTCCGTAAAATATTTCCTGTTACGCCTATGCATTCTGTTCTATTTTGTGGTTAACGTCCACGCGTAAATTGTACCGAGGATCAAAAAAAAATCCTGAATTAAATACGTGTTTTGGCTGAGTAACAGTGGTTTAAAATTCAGACTATAATTTGGTGGCACGAAATATATTCATTATATTTTAAGTGATTTTTAAAAGTGACCTACCTATGCATAATTATTTAAATGACTTGGCAATTTATACACATTTTAGAATATGTTAATTGTTTCCTTTCATTAATATCACACAAAATTAATTACACTCGATGCAAAATTAATTAATTAAAAACGTCCTCAAAAAGAAAAATATATTTCTGCTAGTGAAAGCGGAGACGGAAAAGAGCTGAAATTATTTCTACGATGAGTTTCATTGGAAATTTTAATTTGAAACATCGCAGATCGAAAGGAAAATGCTGAAAAGTCACGTTCTATATTCATTTTACAAATAAGAAATATTTCAGTTTCAAACCCTAAAGTGGTGATTAAAACTGAAGAGCATTTTTGATTCAATTTCAAATTGTTTTTATAATTTATTTCATAATTATTTTCCAGTGCTCTTATTTAATTATATTTTATGACAAGAAACACTGCCTACAATTGTAGTTCTTCTAATTTTGATCAATTAATTTTTTATTTAAATAACAACAAAGACAAAATTAATTGTCATCCAACACTTGGTGCAACAAGGTTTAATAAAAAATATAAAGTAAACACTTTGCTATGTTTCACAAACTTCAGCCTCCAAGTCACCTTATGAGGGCATCGTCAGAGGCTGCCCAGCACAGTTAGTAACTATATTAGAGCTCATCAGTATGGTATAACTCACTTCTTCACCTAGGACAAAGTTCACGTGAAGAAGCTGGTGACGAAGAACTGTGCCTGCAGAGAATAAGATCTCTAACAAACTGGTAAGATGACATGAGAAGTTCTGTGGAACTGGTCATGCCATCTACCAAAAAAAAGGGAAAGCTACGCAATAGCAATTTAAATAACAAAGACAAAATTAATTGTCATCCAACACTTGGTGAAACAAGGTTTAATAAAAAATATAAAGTAAACACTTGGCTATGTTTCACAAAATTCAGCCTCCAAGTCACCTTATGAGGGCATTTATATTTTAAATTTTTCATTTATTTATTATTCTGCACAACAGGAACTTAATTCCAATTACATAACCTTATAATAGAATAGAACCACTCAGACATAAAGGTATGTATTTTTTTAAATACAAACAATAAACTATGATACAGGACAAAGAATTATGCTAAAAACAAATATTATAACAAGCAACAATTGTTTTAATTAAATTAAATTAAAAAAAAAATTCACAATCTATTTGTGTTAGTCACTACTAACTGCTCCTGTTTTAAAGTAAATCATTTATATACTACTCTAGAATTGGGGTAAAATTTGTATTATTATTATTATTTGTATTAAAAATTAATTGCTCAAATTTTGAAGATTTATTCTTCACTCCAGAATTGGGGTATGACATTTTGTCACTCCTATTAGGTAGGAATGTTTGTCGAAGACTAATTGCAGGATTAGTCTGATGAATAAGGACAAACGCATGTCTCTTGATTTTAGATTCATCTGTTAGTAGATGTTTCAGGGGTTCGTACTACCTTATTTAAAGGAAAATAGCGTGATGTTATATATAATTTAAAAAAATGGGTAAAAAATGTCAAGGTATATTCATTTCGATATGCTGATTTATAATCAAAATGAACTTTTTCAAAATTCGCAAAATTATGACTTCTAGAATACATTTCTAGTGCCACTGGTCGACACGTAATTTTAAATAAAAATAATAATGGATTTTGTAACCCCGTAACTGATGTTGAATAACAAATTAAAAAAATATTTTTTTGACATCCTGTATATATAGCATTTACGATTCCAACATGTATTCACTACTGTAGAATTAAGGCAAGACATTTATTCTTTACTGAAGAATTAAATTAAAACATTAATTCATTCGAGATAAGATATTAATTCACTCTAAAATTTGAGTAAGACGAAAATACGAGTACGTTCAATATTTAAATACGTATATAAAATTCAGAATAATTTAAGTCAAAATCAAATATAATAGGTGCAAGCGAAGCGAACCTTGCCAAGTATACTTTTTAATTAGAGATGGGCGAATATCAAATTTCTCGAATTCGAATATCGAATACGAATATTAATCAGATCTTGAATATTCGAATACTCCTAAAAGTTAATTTATTTATTATTAATAATTATTTAATTATGTCCTCTTCATTATTTGAATGAAATTGTTAAGATAAAATAAAATTAAAATTAAAAGTACAAACAAAAAAGAAAGACGAAAACTTCAAATTTTAGGTGAAACGTACGGGCTGATGACAAATTTGAAATATAATATCTTTGTTATTAATAACTTCCAAGTATTGTAATAGCTTTAAGTTTATGTACAAATGATACAGAAAAACATAGTCAAAAATTGAGGTCAACATATAGCGCAATATTCGAGGTATTCGAATGTTCGCTATACTGACGTTAATATTCGAAAATCTCGAATATCGAATAATGTCAATATTCGCGGCATTCGACTATTCGCGGATGATATTCGCTCATCTCTATTTTTAATATATAACCTAATTGGTAAATAATGCAATTTTGCATTTATAATATTGCATATTACCTCCACAAATATCTTTGGGGGCCGTGATTTGAAAGAAATATATCACTTACCGAGATTTGCTTAGGCAGAGTGCCACACCCAGTAATAGGTAAAAGGCGTGATAATATATTTATTTATTTATTTATATTACCTGGTTTTAATAATAAGTTAAATTCAGCGAGGTTTGAACTCACAACTCTCGCTTGTTCCTCATCACGATCCCCTCCTCCCCCACCATTGTCCGTACTCTAACCATGCACGTCCCCATCTCACTTACGTTTAGAGCGACGTTAAGCCCTAAATTCCAGGGTCCGCGGCGCCCGGGTCACGTCGCCGCTACACTTGTCTCCCGCCGCGAGCAACATGATTTATACTCGGTCTAATTGCGGACCGCCAGGACCAACGTAAGGACTTGGAAGGAGGGAAATAGGAGGAGTAGGAGGAGCAGTAGTCGAGGATCATGCCACGTAAATGAGATGTTTAGTGAACGGTGATAAAATCTGCTCGAGGTGTACTTTATTTATTTCTTGCACAACAGGAATTCAAACAGCAATAACGTGGCTACTATTACTTATATAATACAAGAATATATATTAACAAAATATAGTCTGTTACGTATCGTAACTAATATAGGATGTTCAAAAATATAGAGGACCAAGTTCATTTTATTCTATTTTGAAATACTTGAAAGTATAATTGACCCATTTAAACACTAATTTATAACTCTGATATTAACAATTTACTTATTATTATTATTTAGTACGTAATATATATATTATTTCTATATTTTTCTATCACAATCGGTCCATTATTATACTGAATATAAGTTGATAATAAAGGCTATTATTAAACTGTTTTTGGTAACATTTTATTTTGTAAGATTGGTACTATTACGCAGCCATACATTAAATTTCATTTCAAAATAAATAAAATAAATAAATATACCATCATGCCTTTTACCCACTGGGTGTGGCACTCTGGCGTAAGCAGATCTCGATAAGTGATATATTTCTTCGCGTGAAGTGCTGTTACCAACCGTCAAATCACGGCCCCCAAAGATGTTAGTGGAGGAGGAGCCACAGGGGTAGATTTTAAATTGGTGAAAATTGTTTGTCGGCTGTGGGGATCGAACTAGGGGTTCTCAAAATCCACAGGCCGACTCGATACTACTGAGCCATCTAACCCATAATTGATAACATCAAATATTTTAAAATGTTCTTTTAGAACAATTTGAAAATATTTCCAATAATGGATAATTATTTTTTATGTTATTATTAAGAAAACTCTATAATAAGATCAATGTAAAACGATATTAAAATTTGTTTGTGAGAATTAAAATAAAATATCAACATTTATTTTTAGATTTTATATTATAAATATATAATTTACACGAAAAATACTAAATTACTATCTATACATGTGATTTGACGGCTGGTAACCGCACTTCACGCGAAGAAATATTTCATTTACCGAGATCTGCTTCAGCAGAGTGCCACACACAGTAATGAGTAAAAGGCGTGATGATATATTTACTTATTTATTTACATATGTGAAAAAGAGAAAAGTGTAAATAATTCAAGTATGTTTTTTTAAATTTACAATTGAGACACGTTAATATTTATTCGGCAGCGTTACCATATATGTCACAAAATCCCTAAATTGTAGTTTGATCTTTTTTGGAATTGAAATTGTAAATTTTTATTAAATAAATGACGCAAATTAAACAAAATATTATATTATACTCGTTTTATAAAACGTATTGTAATCCTAATTTCTTTGGAACACCCCTCGCTCCGCTCGTCGGACTTCAAACAATTTGTGTCGTCTTATAGAACTTGCATAATAATGTACAATTATATAATATACTGTCATTATATTTATTTATTTATGTATTGAATTATGATTTATCGATTATTGCTATTTAATCGTCAATCACACTAACTGTTATTGTTCTTTTGTCATTACCTTGACATCTTTGAAATATGTAACAAAGTCTTATTGTTTTAATCATAATCATAAATATAAAAGTTTACGAATCTCAAATTTTATCTTTATTTTAACTTAATATACTTTAATTTTCACCAAGTTAAATTCTACCCCTGTGGCTCCCTTTCCACTGACATCTTTGAGGGCCGTGATTTGAAGGCTGATAACCGCGCTTTACGCGAAGAAATATATCATTTACCGAGATTTGCTTCGGCAGACTGCCAAACACAGTAATGGGTAAAAGGCGTGATAGTAAATTTATTTATTTATAGTTTAATTTCTTCACTTCTATTAGCAAACTATACAAACCAATTTCTACCGTTTATTAATACTCTATATTTAAAAAAATTAAATAACAACAAAGACAAAATTAATTGTCATTCATGCACTTGGTGAGACTAGGTATAATAAAAATATTAAATAAAACTCTAGGCAAAGTCTCACAAAATTCAGCCTCCGAGTCACCTTATGAGGGCATCG
Organism: Pterostichus niger; assembly: GCA_947425015.1. NCBI lineage: Eukaryota > Metazoa > Arthropoda > Insecta > Coleoptera > Carabidae > Pterostichus > Pterostichus niger. Next base: position 7,676,666 of record OX380350.1, read on the forward strand.
TCGGAGGCCGGCTAGCAGAGTTAGTAACCATGGAAGCGTTTCGCTCTTGTTAGAGCTCATCAGCATGGTATAACTCACTTCTTCACCTAGAACAAAGTTCATGTGAAGAAGCTGGTGACGAAGAACTGGGCCAGCAGAGAATAAGATTTCTAACAAACGGTAAGATGACATGAGAAGTTCTGTCGAACCATTAATGCCATCTACCGAAAAAAAATGAAAAGCTACGCAAGCAATTTAAATAACAACAAAGACAAAATTAATTGTCATCCATGCATTTGGTGAGACTAGATATAATAAATATATGTGTACAGGCATATCAACAAACTTAAAACAAAAAAACAATATTAGTGTTAACAACTGGAAATGGTTCATTCCACTCAACAAAGTCAATCGAGAAAATGTTTAAAATCACTGTTACTTAGAAATTAGAAGAGTTGGAACTTAATTTGTTATATTTCTAATTAAAATATACTTTTAAACTTTTATAATTTCTCATTTTTAATTTTTTGATTTGGTTCTCTATAATTTAGATCATCCTATACAAAATTTAAGGTCTCTCACCTAATTTATAAATGCACTAAATATATTTACAACTGAAGCACGAACGCTGCGACCGTATCACTAAAAAAGTAGACAGCAACTGAATGGCTTGCATCAGTTCATTAAATAGACTTATGTAATCTTTTAAAATAATGATCAATTAAATGAATAAAAATTAACAATTATAGTATAATAGTATTACCAAAATATATTTAGTTAATAACTCCAACGATTTAAGGTCAACTACACGCCCATTGTATCTAAAATTGACATTTGAATATAAATTTAAAGACATAATATATTAACCGTAGAAATTATTTGTGGCTTAAATTTCTTTGAAAATGTTTCTATCAAAAGCTTTACTAACCTGACTAAAATAAGTATTCTAAATTGGAAATCATGGAATGAAATTAATGGTAGAGGAATAAATGGATGGATATGATAGAAAGGTTGTGGCTCAAAGAAACGAACTTGTATGAAAAGAATTATAAATGAGAATAAATACCAGTTGTGTGTTCAAGGATTATTTATTTATTTATGTTACGCTGTACAACAGGAATTTAATGCCAATTCCGCACTCACCGAGCCGCAGTGTGATAGTTTAAATAATTTTCAGCTTGAGTGAGATTCGAACTTGGGATCTCTGGATTCGAATTTCGTATCGCTATCCACACCACCGTACTGACTATGAGAATGTGGATGAAATGAAAAGAGGGGCAGGAGAGGAATATTTGGTGGAGATTAATTCCAGGATGAATCTAAATGGATATAATTAAATGTATGTAATGGATGGATATGATTTAAGATTTATTGTTGAACGAAAGATGAGACGAGCTTGTATAAAAGAAATTATGAATGTGGATGAGGAATGTTTGGCAAATATTAATTGTAAGATTAATCTTTCTAAATCCTGCATGAATGAATAAATGATGGATACGATTGAAGGTTTGCTGCGTGAATGAAACAGGAAACAAGATTGTATAAAAGAAATTATGAATGTGGATGAGGAATGTTTGGCAAATATTAATTTTAGAATGAATCTTGCTAAATCCTGCATGAATGAATAAATGATGGATAAGATTGAAGGTTTGCTGCGTGAATGAAACAGAAAACAAGCTTGTATAAAAGAAATTATGAATGTGGATGAGGAATGTTTGGCAAATATTAATTGTAGGATGAATCTTGCTAAATCCTGCATGAATGAATAAATGATGGATAAGATTGAAGGTTTGCTGCGTGAATGAAACAGGAAAGAAGCTTGTATAAAAGAAATTATTAATGTAGATGAGGAATGTTTGGCAAAGATTAATTGCAGGATGAATCTTTCTAAATCATGAATGAATTATTAAATTATGGATATGATTGAAAGTTTGCTGCGTGAATGAAATATGAAACAAGCTTGTATAAAAGAAATTATGAATGTAGATAAGGAATGTTTGGAAAAGATTATTTACAGGATGAGTCTTGCTAAATCCTGCATTAATGAATAAATTATGGATATAATTGAATGTTTGCTGCGTGAATGAACTATGAAATAATTTTACGTGAATGAATAAATGATGGATATGATTGAAGGTTTGCTGCGTGAATAAAAAACATGAAACACCCTTACATACATACATAACATCACGCTATATCCCATTAAATGGGGGTAGCACGAACCCGTCAAGATTCTCATCCTGACACACGATACTCGATCGACCACATTAACACTTCCTCCATACAAACTCTTTCTTTTCTCACAACCAAAATCCATCAACACGCAACAAACATTCATCCATTCGCTCCTGTACACCTGTTTCGTAAATCTTCAATTACGCCCACTTCTCTAACAACGAATCTATAAGAAATGAAGGCAGCATCGCCTGCGCTTGTTTAAAAATACATTTAACACAATTGCAGTTACACACTGTACAGTAAAAACTGAAAATGAAGTAACAAAGATGAGGAAGGAAGGGAGTATCTTTCTGCGCTTGTTTTGAAACTGAATTCCACACACCCTTGTATAAAATAAATTATGAATGTAGATGAGGAATGTTTGGGAAAGATTAATTGCAGAATAATCTTGCAAAATCCTGCATGAATGAATAAATTATGGATATGATTGAAGGTTTGCTGCGTGAACGAATAATAAAACGAGCTTGAATAAAAGTAATTATGTGTGTGGATGAAGCGTCAGGATGGGAATGTTTGGAGAAGATGAATATAACGAATAAATGTTCAGTAACTGTTTGCATGAAAGAAAATCGTGCGACCCTTATTAATGGACATGGCGTGACGTTATGCATGACAATTTAAATTTCCTATTGTGTTCGTAGTTACCAATTAAATAATTTTCTAAGAAAAAAAAGAATGCTTCTAAATGTAATCAATTAAAAACGCAAACTATGTAATTTAATCATCCTTGTGCTGTTCACCGCAATTAAACCCTTTGTCCACCCCTACCAACGCAAATAAATCACAAGTTAAATTATCTAAAATTCTTCCCTATTAAGACCAAGTCGAGTAAAACTTACATTATAATTCTGAATGAAAAAGAACCACTCATTATGATAATTAAAAAAAGCGCTGTATCGTGGCCCGGAAGTTATTTAAAAACACATTTCCGTCACGCTAATCAAGTTAAGATAAGTAAGTTTCAGGCCCGCGAATTTCTCCGTCCATTGGCGGGCGGTGACGCCTCGCTTCCCGGCATCGGGGTGAGGTGATACGCGGTCTCGGGTGACCGGAGATATATTTTGGACGGCTACTGCTTGAGTTTGTAATTGTTAAGAAGGGTTTGTAAATTTCAGGGGCGGATCTAGGGGAAGGACCGAATGGTGAATTTGAGGAAAGATATTACATGGTTTCCAAATAAATAAATTGTTAATCGATAATTGGAAATCGTAGAAACTGAGGTAAATATTGTGTTTCCTAATTTACAAGCAAGAGATTTTGTATTCAAATATCGTTGTCTTCAACTTACAATATACCTATATAAAAAATATTAATTTGGTAAACTAATATAAGGGATTAATTTCCTGTTATGCAAAGAAACAAATAAATAAATAAAATTGAGTTGTAACTCAATGTGATTTATACCAATAAATTCTGCATATATTCAATTACAATTACATATAAGTAAAGCCCGGATATATAGGCACTTAAATACAGCTAAATAAGCAGGCATATAGGCTGGTAATTACTCTAAAATAGGCGGGATTTTAGGCAGCCTATATATAAATAGTTTCTTTTTTTAAAATTATAAACTAATTTTTATTCTAATATTGGTACTCGTACCTACTCTTCATTAGAAAAAAAATCATTTTAAACAAAAATTAACGCAATCTGAAAAATAATAATAGAATAATAACTTAGGGTTCAGATTTAATTAACTATTATACGAATTCAAACTATGTAGTATACTTTGATTCACAAAATATTATGAGCAAGTGCTCATGGAAAAAGACTGTCTTCGGTCAGTCAGAACTTGCTTGTTAGCTAAAAACTTTGTTCGACATCACAAAATGTGACCGGGGCGTTCTTATAATAGTAAAGGCACAATTGAATTATATATATATATATAAATTATATATACAGGATGGTGAATAATGTTCAATTCTTGCCATCCCTAATTATTTTACATCAAAAAAGTTAAATAGTTTATTATGGAGGAAAAATTTATGCATTGTTTGACAAAAATATTTATAATTTCACTTTACCTGGAACCGGAAAAATGACGGAAATGTTTATTGGTCATTTCTTTAAAATCATCAGTGTCATGAAATAACAAATCAAATGGACCAATTAAATGTTGTTGTATTGCAATAGCATCAATTGATTTTTTCCTTCAATTTACTGGAATAAAGTCACCCACATTTTATCTAGGAAGGTGACCTATGTCACCCACATTTTACCCAAGAAGGTGACAAAACCGAACCATGTCACCCACTTTTTACTTTTTACTAGAAAGGTGAAAAAATGGACCAAAGTCACCCACATTTTACCTAGGAAGGTGACAAAATGGACCAAAGTCACCCACATTTTATCTAGAAAGGATACCTATGTCACCCACATTTTATTTAGGAAGGTGACCTATGTCACCCACATGTTACCCAGGAAGGTGAGAAAATCGACCTATTTCACCCACATTGTACCTAGGAAGGTGTCAAAACTGACCCATGTCACCCACATTTTACCTAGAAAGGTGACAAAACCGACCCATGTAACCCACTTTTTACCTAGGAAGGTGAAAATATGGACCAAAGTCACAAACATTTTATTTAGGAAGGTGACCTATGTCACCCATATTTTACCTAGGAAGGTGATAAAACCGACCCATGTCACCCACTTTTTACCTAGGAAGGTGAAAAAATGGACTCGAAAACTAAAAGAGATATTGACATGCGGTTTGAACGAGTGTATTTCTCGTTTTTTGAGAGATATAGAAACATAATTTTAAAAATTTCGATTTTTGAACCGGTTCAACCAAAAAAATTTAGTGTCACTGGTTTAATAGTACATTTAATTTAAAAAAAATTAAATAAGGCATTACACCAGGTACCTACATAATAACTAATTATTTATAGACAGTGTTTATACTTTTATTTCATTAGTGACATTAAAAATATTCTGAATGAAATATCCTAATTTTTGCGAATTGTTTTTGTTCTAAGGATGATCCATCGGTTTAGGGTAGTTTTATAAATACATAGGAATTTTTCTAATTATTTATAGTAACGGTTCTATATCCAAGAACAAAATATCTCATTAGACAAAAAAATCCAATGTTTGTTAGCCTATATGGTCAATACAATCAAGTAATACCATCATCTGAACTATTTGACCGAAAATCCAATTTGACAGACGAATGAATTAAAAATGGCGGCAGTGTTACACAGGTGCGCATAACGCTAGGACCGCGTGTTATAAAATGATACATTATTCACGTTTCAATAACCGCAGCAACACGGGAACAGTTAAAACAAATCCTAAGCGAGTCGTTGTAACTGACGGTAGCAGTCGGACACAGGCCCAATTCTGAATCGATAGCGGGGATCTGTAAGACATTTATTCACTGGCTTAGAAATGAACTAAAACATTTATTCACTCTTCCAAAATTTGAAGCAGAGATTAGTTCTCAACTCTAGATTTAGAGTAAGACTTTAATTCACTATTTTATAATTGAAGTAAGATATTTATTCACTACTCTAGAATTGGAGGAAGGCAATAATTCACTGACTAAGAATTTGAGTAAGATATTAATTCATTATTCTAGAATTGGGACAAGATATTTATTTATTTATGTTACGCTGTACAACAGGAATTTAATCCCAATTACAGTACAGGTTCCGCACTCACCGAGCCGCAGTGTGATAGTTTTTATATAATATTTAGCTTGAGTGCGATTCGAACTCGGGATCTCCGGATTCGAATTCCGTATCGCTATCCACACCATACCATACTGATGGACAATTCACTACACCAGAATTAAAATAAGATATTAAATCACAGACTAATTTACAAATTCACTAACCTGGAATTGGAGTCAGACATATATTAACTACTCTAAAATTGGTGTAAGACAATAATTCACTACTCTAAAATAATTGGGATAAGACATTAATTCACTACTCTAGAATTCAAGCAAGATATTTAGTAAATGCTTTGGAGTTAGAATAAAATATTAACTCACAACCTTAAAATTGAGGTAAGATAATAATTCATTGACCTAGAATTGGAGTTAGGCAAAAATTTACTACTTTTGAATTGGAGAAATATATCAATTCATACTTCAGAATTGGGATAAAATATTAATTTATTACTCTAGAATTGGAGTAAGAAATTAATTCAGTAGAATAGATGTAATATTATAATTCACCATTCTAGAATTTGAGTAATATAATATATTAATTCTATATTCCAGAATTGGAGTAATTTATAAATTCACTAATCTAAAATTGGATTAAGACATGTATCTAAAATTGGTGTAAGACAATAATTCACTGTTATAGAATTGAGATAAGATATTAATTAACCACTCGAGGCATTTGGATGATACATTAATTTATTTAAATAGAAGCAAGATATTTTTAACTGCTCTGAAATAAAACATTAATTCACTACTCTAATATTGGTGTAAGATAATAATTCACGGACTTAGAATTGTAGTAAAAATTCACTATTCTAGATTAGGTAAAACATTTTAATTCACTACTTCAGAATTAAGGTAAGATACTAATTCCCTAATCTAGAATTGGTGTAAGACAATAATTCACTGTTATAGAATTGAGGTAAGATATTAATTCACCACTCTAGCATTTGAATTTAGACATGAATTTAGAACTCTAGAATTGAAGCAAGATATTTTTAACTGCTCTGAAATAAAACATTAATTCACTACTCTAATATTGGCGTAAGATAATAATGCACGGACCTAGAATTGTAGTAAAAATTCACTATTCTAGATTTGGTAAAACATTTTAATTCACTACTTCAGAATTAAGGTAAGATACTAATTCCCTAATCTAGAATTCGTGTAAGACAATAATTCAATTGAGTCAGATTTGAAATCACTACTTCAGAATTGAAATAAAACATTTATTTCCTACTCTAGAATCTTGATAAGATATTAATTCACTGACCTAAAAATGGAAGAAGATATTAATTCTCTATTGTGAAATAAGGAAAAGTGATTAATTTACTACTCTAGAATTGAAGCAAGATATTTATTAAGATATTAATTCACCATTGTAGAATTTGAGTAAAATAGTAATTAAATTTATCAGAATTGGAGTATCTGATAAATTCACTAACCTAGAATTGGAGTCAGACATGTATTCATTACTCTAAAATTGGGGCAAGACATTAATTCACTACTTTAGAATTGGAATAATATATTTATTCACTATTCTAGAGTTGGAGTAAGACATTAATTCATTATTCTAGAATTGCAGTATGCCATTTATTCACTTATCTAGAATTGGGGTAAAACATTTATTTATTGCTCTATAATTGTAATATTTATTTTTTAGTCTAGAATACGGGTAAAAGAAGAAAACCTCAGGTCCGTATGTATTTCTTGAATTACGGGGCTTCATGGAAAATTCCCTCGCATATTAAGTACGTAATCGAAAAGCAATTCTAAGCAATGCAATCAACGATTAGAAATCAAACTAGGGATCTGATTGGCTGTGGCAGAGGCGACGAGGGCCTTATGTCTCATCCATGGCCTCTTACAAGCAACCAGTCAAGTGTTAATTTCCGCGTAGCCACAACGCGCCCATTGCTAATGAAACTAAGCACTTGTCCAGAGTGCGTATATATAAATGCTACATCTACACAGATAACAATATTTTATTTACTTATTTATTTGCTACTCTGCATAACAGATACTTAATCTCAATCTCAAGTAGCTTATAATGAAACTTCAACAACATTAAATCAGTAATATTTAATAGCGATAATTTAAACTATCGTAATAAGAAAATGTGATGGGGATTAAAATCAAAATAGTTTATTTTTTATTTTTGGGTGATATCGAGTTGGCCTGTGGATTTAAGAACCCAGGTTCGAGTCCCACAGCCGACAAACAATTCTCACCAAATTAAATCTACCCCTATGGCTCCCCCTTCACTAACGTTTTTAGGGATCGTGATTTAACGACTGGTAACCGCAATTCACTCGAAAAAATATATCATTTACCGTGATTGTGCCACACCCGGTAATGGGTAAAGGCGTGATGATATATTTATTTATATTTATGATCTTGTTCAAATTTCTTTATATTTTTACGCTGCTATTAAATCGCTTTTAGTAATTGATAATTTAAATTGTTATTCATAATTAATAATAAGATAACAGTTAAATGATATTTATTTTAAAACGCACTTCCTTATTAAATATTCAACTCCAAATACAACCAGAAGATCGAAAGTAGATCGACAATAGAGCTCAATAGAACTAAAACAGAAACAGATTTTTTTTATTTATTTGTTACTCTGCACAACAGGAACTTAATCCCAATTACAGTAGCTTATAGTGGAATCCAGACCACTCACACACAATCGTACTTTTTATAATATTTCACGTCTGAAGTAAATGCCTCATAAATGAAAACATTCATTTATATTTCAGATTATTTTAAAACGGAATAAAATATAAATGTGTTTTTATTTGACTCCGCAAATTAATTACATTAAAGTCTTTCATAAATCCTCTCGTTTGAACTCAAATTCTATATATTTATGTACTCTAAATAATTTATTAAAATTATTATACATCGTTCCTTTGATATTTTTAATTCATTCTCATAAAAAGGTTTACCCGAGTTATTAACATTTTAATACGGAAAAAATATGTTCTTTATTACCATCTTTTTTTAAATATATATTTAACATAGTATATTTTTATACTTTGTACATCATTTTATAGAAAAAAATTTCAAATTAATGGAATATTAAATATTAAATATTAGTTTTATTAAAAGTATTTTTTTATCTAAAACGCAGTAAAATGTTTAAGTTATTTGTAAGTATTTCAGAGTGTAAAAATCTGTAGTTGCAGATCTTTAAATGGGGTAATATATTAACTTACTAGTCTATAATTGGAATGAGATAAATTCACTACTCTAGAATTGAAGTAAGTTATTAATTTACTGCTCTAGATTTGGAGTTAAACAGTAATTCAATACTCTAGAATTGAGGTAAGACAATATTTCACTGTCCTAGAATTAGATTTAAGCAATAGTTTACTATTTTAGAATTGAGAAAAAAATGTACTATTTCAAAATTAGGGTAAAACATTAATACCCTATCCTGGAATTGGTTGAAAACAATAATTTACTATTCTAGAATTGGGGTAAGATTTTAATTCATAATTCTAAAATTTATAAGTATTTCAAAATATAAAAATCTGTAGTTTCAGATCTTGTATTCTTTAATTGGGGTAATATATTAACTTACTACTCCATAACTGAAATGGCATAAATTCACTACTAATCTCTAATTGAAGTAAGATATTAATTTACTGCTCTAGAATTGGAGTAAAACATTATTTCACTACTATAGAATTGGGGCAAGACAATAATGCACTGGTCCAGAATTAGATTTATGCAACAATTTATTATTGTAAAATTGAGAAAAAAAATAATTGACTATTTCAGAATTAGAATAAAACATTAATATCTTATCCGGGAATTGGTTTAAAACAATAATTTACTATTCTAGAATTGGGGTAAGATTTAAATTCATAATTCTAGAATTTATATGTATTTCAGAGTGTAAAAATCTGTAGCTGCAGATCTTGTAAGTATAATAAAATAGTTACAATTATTTGACAGCGAAAAATGATACTAAACATTTTTTTCTACTTCCGTTACGAAATAGACGTTTTATTTCACTTATTTGAGTTAGGTAATGAACTGCATTATTTAACTAGTGAAATAATGAGGTAACATAGCAACAGATATCTTGGTAGACGAATTCTGATGTGTTATTCTTTTATTTTTTGAATTTCTAACTGTCATTAATATGTCAAAACTTCATATTTTCGAAAACGCTGTTTCGTATTTATTAGAACGGAAGTAGAAAAAATATTGTATGAAACTCGTAAGGAAATAAGGTTATTACCGTACTTATGTGTTTATATAACTCGGCTACGCCTCGTTCTGCAAATTTCACTTGCGTAAGGTAATAACCTTAATTTCCTTACTAGTTTCACAAATAGGTATTAACAGGTTACATTCTGTAAATATGATGCAATTCTGTGATATATTTGTAAGCTTATAGATTCGTAAATCTGTAAATAATACCAAAATCACATCAATATTTGTTGATAAATAGAAAATATTTCATAAAGTCACAAGTTCCGTTGTGATTTTGTTCAATATTTACACACATACAAAATGTATTTCTTGATACCAACATTACTGTATCATACATTTTATTATATGGGGTAGGTGGCTCAGTGGTATCGAGTCGGTCTGTGCATCTTGAGAACCCTGGTTCGATTCCCACAGCCGATAAACAATTTTCACCAATTTAAATGTACCCCTGTGGCTTCCCCTCCACTAATATCTTTGGGGGCCGTGATTTGACGGCTGGTAATCGTATTTCACGCGAAGAAATATATCACTTACCGAAATCTGCTTAGGCAGAGTGCCACACCCAGTCATGAGTAAAAGGCGTGATGATATATTTATTTTATTTATTTATTACGTTGTATTATGTTTGTATGTAACCATTGTTTAGCTTATTAAATATATTATACAATATTACTATTATAAAAAGAGTTTTACAAAATATACATAACTTACCTTGTATATCAAAGACCAGCATCAACGAAACACACATTTTATTGCAATACAAAGGTACGTCTTGAAGGCCAGAACTTAATTGAACAAGTTCTATCCTCAGATGTAGGAATACATCCACTACTTCACAAGTATATAGTTTAGATTCATCGATTGATATTTAAATTAACAAATATAAAGCGTAGAAACATTAACACTATTTTTATAAAAAATAGTTTTTACATTTTGGCTTTGCTGTTTAATCTTCCTTTCTAGTCTCCGTATAAATAATGGCGTCGGTTTATTTAACAGTAATTCGTGGATGTATTTGTAGTGAAATTTAGGTGAAACACACATTGTGATGTTATGAAAACTGTTTAAAACTTGTTTTGTGAGAATTTGTGGAAGTGTTAATGAATATAATGGCTTGTAAAGTGGTGAATACAGTGAAGTGAATTGTGAAAAGTGTGTCAGGTGTTGTGAACTTTCCTAGGACAGCAGGAATTGCAGTTTTTTCAACAGAATATGCTTCAGGAATCTTCATTTAAGGTAAGATATAATGTTTAATATATTCGCTGAGTTGTAAGTACGCTGGGTTCTCGAGGTAACGATGCCTGGTTCAAATCCTGCTAAAACCGGCGTGTTAGATATGTCATGTGTGTATACTATTTTCATTTTAAACTGGAGGGATCGGCATAAAACGATTAAAGTCCCTGTCCTATATAACTACAATGAAATCTATTAGTGCGGCTACCACAAATCGCTTAACGATGGTCACAACAGGTAATTTTTAAAGGTCGTATTCAGCCAAAAATTATTCTTGTTTTTTCCTATGATTGACCATTTAAAAATACCGGCGAATGGGGCTGTACAATACTGTGCGAACCATTTGAAACCAGTTATAACGGGTCATATTTTAAGTTTCTTTGTAAACGTAATTGTAGTGCAGTTAATCGTTTTATGCCGATCCCTCCAGTTTCAAATGAAAATAGTATACAATATACTCATACAATAAATTTGAAAATATTACTTGGACGACCTGGGAATAAATGGATACATATAAATAAAGGATAATGCTTATATGGGATAGGTGGTTTAGTTGTATCGAGTCGGACTGTGGATTTGCGAAAGCTTATAAACAATTTTCACTACGTTAAAACTACCCCTGTGGCTCTTCCGCAACTAACATCTTTAAGGGCCGTGATTTGGCGGTTGGTAATCTCACTTTACGCCAGGAAATATATCATTTTCTGAGATCAGCTACGGTGGAGTTCTACACACAATAATAAGTAAAAAGGGTGATGATATTTATTTATATTATGTAAAGATTGTATGAAAGAAAATATGAATAAGCATGGTGAATCAGATTCACTGCAAGATAAAAGTAATAAATAATAGTACTAAAGATGGAATTGAAGGTGATTAAATGCTAAAACAACCAAAGAATAAATGGGAGGAATCGATAAGTTTATATGAAAATAATTATAGACATTAATAAATTAATATATATTACTCTGCACATAGGAAAATAATCCCAATTACAGTACAGGGTTCAAACTCACCGAGTCGTAGTGAAATAGTTCATATTTTTTTAGCTTGAATGAGATCTGAACTCGGAATCTTCTGATTCGAATGCAGGATGAATTTCACTAAATACTGCGGGAAGGAATATATGGATGGATACGATTAAAGATTTTAGAGATAGGCGAATATTAAATTTCTCGAATTCGAATATCGAATACGAATATTAATCAGATCTCGAATATTCGAGGTACTCGAATATTCGAATACTCCTAAAAGTGAATTTATTTATTATTAATAATTATTTAATTATGTCCTTTTCATTATTTGAATGAAATTGTTAAGATAAAATAAAATTAAAACAAAAAGTACAAACAAAAAAGAAAAAGACAAAAACTTCAAATTTAAGGTGAAATGTACGGGCTGATGTTGGCGAAAAACAAATTTGAAATATGGTACGTCTTCATGGTTTTGAAACAAAATATCTTTGTTATTAATAACTTCAAAGTATTGTAATAGTTTTAAGTTTATGTACAAATGATAAAGGAAAACATAGTCAAAAATTGAGGTCAACATATAGCGCGATATTCGAGGTATTCGAATGTTCGCTATACTGACGTTAATATTCGAAAATCTCGAATATCGAATAATGTCAATATTCGCGGCATTCGACTATTCGCGGTTGATATTCGCCCATCTCTAAAAGATTTGCTGCGTGAACAAAAGATGAATGCAGGTTGTATGCGAGAAATTATGAATGTGTATGTGCGTAACTGTAGAATGAATGACGTTAAATCCTGTGTGAAGGAATGAGTGGATATGATTGAAGTTTGCTGTGTGAAGGAAAGATGAGAGAAACTTGTATAAAAATAATTATGCAAGGTTTCATGCTACCCAATTTAATGGAAATTTCTTGTAATGTTTTAATATTTTGATTCGGAAAATTTGTAAAGAAACTTTCATCAATAATTTAATATTACGATTCGTATTGTAGGGAAAAAAGAGATTAATTTTTTTTTCTGATTCAAAAGGAAATTGAGTTGTTTTTATCTGGAAGAATATTATTTCTTTCCACGGAAATGAAAGTATTTCTGTTCTAATTTTAAACCTTTTAACTCAACTATTTTGTGTTAAATCTAAAGCAATATTCAAGCAGGAACAAAAGCAAAAAGCAGTGAGCTAAAAACACGTGACAATGAGACAGCAGGAATGTAAACAGCACACATGCAGTTAGAAATCTCGCTAATGAATGCAAATATTTAAAAATGGAATTATTTTCAAATCCGCTCAGTTTATTTTAAGCTTGCTCTTGTTACGATTCGCGAATAATTCTTTTACTCTGACTAGCATTGACGCATACCCGGCTAATCTGCGTTCTAATGAACTCGTGAGTTTAAAGTGGCAAGGCAAAACAATAAACGCTCGCAAAACAAACACGGACGCTCGAAGTAACTTAATCAAACACTTTATAAAAAAGCAACGCTGCAAATAAAACACAGAGACAGGTAACCTGGTTAATACACTGCGATAAACGGTGACGGTAATGACTGTTACCGGACGTTACCAGAGAGAAATGTCGACGATTGTGTTAGCTTTTAACTTTAATGTACATGAGATAAAATGGCGCCACTATATGAAAAACATATTTAGGCTATCTCACGAAAACTCTTCCATAGCCAAGTGTACTTTCACACAATCTTTTACACCCATTTTTCTTCATCATTTTAACTTTAATCAGTGCATTTGATTAAGATTAGATTAATATTTTAGAAAGAAATCATTTTATTTACAAAAATGTGTCATTAAAACTATTTATTATTATGCATTATTTAATAAGTTTTATAAACATCTTTTTAGTTACGTATGTATAGAAAACGAGTATCTAAAGAGTTTATAAAACGAGTAACATACTATACTTTTTCTACGATTGCAAATTAAGACAACAATTTATTTAAAAATTTATGAATTATTTAAAATGTAAGGTTTATCCTACGAAGTATTGTTCAACGTATGAACGAAATTATTAATTATTTTACGGAAAAATGTGTTAGAATCTAATTTTCTTTTATCAATTAAGAAAAGAAAGTGATACTTGTCATCCCTAGGAAAGAATAGTTATTTGTACATCTTTCAATGAAAATATTGTTTTTTTATGAATTTTAAGTTTGGTTCTTTCTGAGTAAATATTTACTTTATTCCTTTGCTTCACAAATACCTACTTTTCTCACGTAATATTATGTAATAAGTTTTATAAACGTCTCTTTATAAATAAATAAATATATGGCGGCATATGACCTTAGTAGTTGGTCCGCCAGGAAGCCAGAAAGAAAAAAAAATATATCATCACGCCTTTTATCCATTACTGGATGTGGCTCTCTGCCACAAGCAGATTTCGGTAAGTGATTTTTTCGCGTGAAGTGCGGTTACTAGCCGTCAAATCACAGCCTCCAAAGATGTTAGTGGAGGGAGAGCCACGGGGGTAGATTTAAATTGGTGAAAATTGTTTGTCGCCTATGGGAATAAAACCAGAGTTCTCAAGATCCACAGGCCGACTAGATACCACTGAGCCACCTATCCCATTAAACGTCTCTTTAGTTATGAGTTTATAAAAAAACAAATTAAGACAACAAAATTTCAAATATTAAGAATTACTTAAAAAGTAAGTTTAAGTTAAAATGACAGATATCTGGAGCTAATAATTTTTTTGCAATTTTTATATTTGGAAAAATGTCCGTCAAATTTTTTTCTAAAACAGTTTTTCAACAATATCTCAAAAGAGCTAATATTATTAAGTTGTGTGATTATTAAAGGTAATCATACCTGTAGTTTTTGACTAAAGTTAATTTATATTATGACAGAAAAATTCTGATGTCGCCTGGATTCGAACCAGGGACCTTCCGCATACCGGGCAGAGATGCTAACTGAATTTTTCTATCACAGTGTCTAAGCGTAGCTTCGTTCCGAGAGACTCCTATATAGGCATTGACAACCGGGTTCGTCTACAGTGACACAGTTTTTGATTATGAGGGAATCATACCCAAGCTTAGAGCTAATATTATTAAGTTGTGTGATTATTAAAGGTATGCGGAAGGTCCCTGGTTCGAATCCAGGCTTCATCAGAATTTTTCTGTCATAATATAAATTAACTTTAGGCAAAAACTACAGGTATGATTACCTTTAATAATCACACAACTTAATAATATTAGCTCTAAGCTCGGGTATGATTCCCTTAAAATCAAAAACTGTGTTACTGTAGACGAACCCGGTTGTCAAGGCCTATATAGGAGTCTCTCGGAACGAAGCTACGCTTAGACACTGTTACAGAGAAATTCAGTTGATGCCATATTTCGAACACAGGTGACGTGGTGTAGCGGTTAGCATCTCTGCCCGGTATGCGGAAGGTCCCTGGTTCGAATCCAGGCTTCATCAGAATTTTTCTGTCATAATATAAATTAACTTTAGGCAAAAACTACAGGTATGATTACCTTTAATAATCACACAACTTAATAATATTAGCTCTAAGCTCGGGTATGATTCCCTTAAAATCAAAAACTGTGTTACTGTAGACGAACCCGGTTGTCAAGGCCTATATAGGAGTCTCTCGGAACGAAGCTACGCTTAGACACTGTGACAGAGAAATTCAGTTGATGCCATATTTCGAACACAGGTGACGTGGTGTAGCGGTTAGCATCTCTGCCCGGTATGCGGAAGGTCCCTGGTTCGAATCCAGGCGTCATCAGAATTTTTCTGTCATAATATAAATTAACTTTAGTCAAGTAAGTTTAAGTTAAAATGACAGATATTTGGAGCTAACTTCACCCCGTGTTTAATAACTTAAGCCGTGACTAAAACTTTCAAAGCCACGGCTAGTCAACATCTTATTAAGATGTTATTTAGTGCCATGGAAACCATTACGTTAAATAACACTTTTTCGACATTACTTGTGAAATTACTTTCCCTCACTCAATTTCGTTGTGATAGTAACCGTTTCCTCATTAGTAATGAAAGTATATAACTTTCCTCACTAGTGAGGGACATAGTTACTATCATAACTAAATTGTGTGAGGGAAATATTAATTAACATAATGACCAAAGAAATGTGATGTGCCTTTGCAAGGACAACTCCTTTCATTTATATAATATAATAATTTTAAATGTAAAAACGTAATTTTCACATTTAATGTTAAAAAATAGTATGTAATACACGTGGGAAAGGGACATAGTAAAACCCTTTCCGGACTAATAATATTTGCTTACATTGATTCCTTAATGGGGTAGGTGGCTCAGTGGTATCGAGTCAGCCTGTGGATCTTGAGAACCTTGGTTCGATCCCCACAGCCAACAAACAATTTTCACCAATTTAACCCCTGTTGCTCCCCCACTACTAACATCTTTGGGGGCCGTGATTTGACGGATAGTAACTGCACTTCACGCTAAGAAATATATCACTTACCGAGATCTACATACGGTAGAGTGCCACACCCAGTAATGGGTAAAAGGCGTGATGATATATTTATTTATTTGCTTCCCTGATTACTTCAAAAGGAACATAATTAATTTCTGGTTAAAGTTCTGTCAATTTATTTATTTAGATTCTTTACATTTTCCCATTTTTCTAAAGAATGGATAATTTGATAATTTCGTCTTTAAGCTCCTTGAGAATAATAAAACTAATTCTACAAAATACCAGGAAGCAAATTTAAATTTAAAAAATCGTGACAGAAAATACCTGCATTACTATATTGCAATTTGCAGAAGCGATATTTTTTTAATAATTATATATTTCATAATTTTTATGCTGACATTTTGTTTATAAAGTATTCAACAATAGGTTGATTTTTTTGTAATCCTAACAAACATTTCAGTGACGAGAAATCTGGTCCTAAAGTTAAACAAAAATGCCAATGCCATGAGACAGGGGTCGAACAGCCTTTCGACGGGTATCTCCGTCAGGAAAAGAAAATAATAACAAAATGTAACTACAAAATAGTATATTACATAATAAGTCAGGAAACTGATGCTTTACTTGACGAAGCAGTTATTTGAAGTACGAGGCCGTTAGGCCGAGTATTTTAATTCGATGAGTCAAGTAAAACACTTTCGTGACGTATTATGTATACTATTTTTTTCTGAAATCGTTCATATTTATATTTTATCAATATAATTAATAATAAATATTTCAAAATGTTTAATTTTTTGGTAAGAATCATATTGGCAGCAAACTACATATCCAAGATGATAACAAAAATTGTTGAAAACAATATCTTATGTGAAAAATCTATTGAACATATTTGTGTCAAAAGTAATATTGTTGACAGAGAAGATTTCTTTATAAAGTTGGAAAATATAGATGAAAATGAGTATGAGGCGGTATTTTCAAGTACTCCTCCTGAAATCTTAAATCAAGTAACTGCGGCTGTTAAACATTTATTACCGAGCAAGTCCAAAGACCGATATGATAAAGAGTATGAAATTTTCATGGATTGGAAAAAGCAAAATAATTTGTAAGCAAATGTGCTACTTGCTTATTTTATTTACTGAATCTCCAATAAATTTAGCTTCAAATTCGCCAGTGTCATACATAAATTTTAGTAATTTAAGCTATTGTATATTTAGTATTATTATTATTATTGATAAAAATAAATAAAAATCTTATTAAATTTTTTAGTTATTTAGTTTATTTATTTGAGTCAGGTAAAGTACTTTCCTGACTAGTCAGGAAAGTACTTTACCTGACTGTTTTGCAAATGTTTTGGTAAACACTTACTTTTCATACTAAAATGCGTCAGGAAAGTAGGCATTTTCTTGACGATTTCAGAAAAAAGTAATTTTTTAATTTTATATGATATGAGTGCTGAAAACTTTTGCTACATGTTATTCAAATAAATGTAGTATTAAATCTGTGTCTAAATCATGTATTTACTTACATATTTACATTTATTTTTTCATTCTCTAACATTAATAATAAACGCTAAAAACGAGAAAGAAGCACGACTTAACTGAAACATAAAAATTTACATTACTAAGGTAAATAATGAAAAATATTAAATGAATTCTTACAGCAGCAAAGCTCTCCATGCACAGCACCATTAACCCTCCGACAGAAAGCTCAATTTTACGTTGAGACTGTGATATTATCATAATCAACCCCATACGAATTTTATGATCATGAATTCTTGTCCAGTCACAGTCATATGCTGCTTGGCTTAGATTAGTCCCCTTAGAAATAAAAACATATTTTGTGGTTAAGATTTAGCTTCTACAGTGATCTGCAATTGCAGGAATACTCACGGAATCTTGAACTATTTGTCCTGCAGTACAATAAGCTAAGACTTGACTCATGACAGTGATATATACACAGACAAACATCATTTTATCAGAACTGAAATTTCATATTTTCATTATATTTTATTAAAAATAAGGTTGCATTCACACATATCTAATTAGCAATTAAAATTGTTTTACATATGTCAAATTATACTCGATTTTATGAAGAACAGTTTAAATTTACTTCCATAATAAATAAATTAACAAATTCAAATCAATTTTATTTATTTTATATTTATTTATTTATTTATGTTACGCTGTAAAACAGGACCTTAATCCCAATTACAGTACAGGGTCCGCACTCACCGAGCCGCAGTGTGATAGTTCATATAATTTTTAGCTTAAGTGCGATTCGAACTCGGGATCGCCGGATTCAAATTTCGTAATGCTATCCACACCATCGTACTGACGGACTACATATATAATATTACTGTCAAAAGTTAGATTGTTATTTGAATGAATAAAGTTTATTTGCTTTGAAGGTTTATAAAACCGGCTATAATGTCACCTCTTATTTTTTTTTGACAGTAGCTATTGAGCTGTCAACTAGAATTTTATAGAACTATATTACTAAGGAAATATTGTTGATAATAATTAACTTAATTCATAGAAGAAGATGTGGATTTTTCTTTTAATTACTAAGTTTTGGAAATAAATATCTAACAATTATTGACATCAAATATAATTAATAAGAAATAAATTGGGGTACCGCAGAGTTTGTATGTCCCGGGTTAAAATCCTGGCAGCATAATTTTTTTCTAGGCATAATTCAATTTTTTTTTTACTTACTTATTATGGGGTAGGTGACTCAGTGGTGTCGAGTCGGCCTGTGGATCTTGAGAACCCTGGTTCTATCCCCACAGCCGACAAACAATTTTCACCAATTTAAATCTAGCCATGTGGCTCCCCCTCCACTAATACCTTTGGGGGCCGTGATTTAACGGCTGGTAACCGCACTTTACGCAAAAAAATATATCACTTACCGAGATCTGCTTAGGCAGAGTGCTACACCCAGTAATGGATAAAAGGCGTGATGATATATTTATTTATGTATTTATTTTATTTAATTCTCTTTAAATACCATTTCTTATTCATTTATTTATCCTGCTGTTAACTGAAATTTGAATCGGAAGTTTAAAGACGATTGATAATTGTAATTACTAATTGTAATTGCTAATTGGATAGCTGTGAAGATAACATAATATTTGATATATTTACATTGCTTCTTCTGTTATAAAGCCCCACATATTAATAGTAGCAATCAAAATATTTGAAGCCACTGTAGGAAGAAATAATCGAGAATACACTGATTCAAAACCAGCAACAAATCTAGAGTTATCGACATAGTTAGTTAGTTGCTACTTTGCACAACAGGAACTTAATCCCAATTACAATAGTTTATGGTGCTTAAACATTTTTACATTAAGTAATGATTTTGATAAGAATAAAGTTAATATATTTTACCGGTTGTATTTAATAGTATATTTTAATACTAGTGAGGAAAGGGTTTAATTGCATAACAAGTATGAAAGTACTATTTTTTTAATGGTTCTTTCCCACGTATTTTAAACATTAAACGTAAAAATTATATTTTTACGTTTACAATACAAGAATAATATATATATATATATATATATACTGTTTGTTAGAGATCTTATTCTCTGCTGGCACAGTTCTTCGTCACACAGCTCCTTCATGTGAACTTTGTTCTAGGTGAAGGAGTGGGTTATACCATACTGATGAGCTCTAATAAGAGCGAAACGCGTCTATGGTTACTAACTGTGCTGGCCAGCTTCTGACGATGACCTCATAAGTTGACTTGGAGGCTGAATTTTGTGAGACTTAGACAAGTGTTTAGTTTTGTATTTTATTATTAAACCTAGTTTCACCAAGTGAGCATTCAAAGACAATTAATTTTGTCTTTGTTGTTTTTTGTGGTTTTTTTACAATATAAGAAATTTAATAATTATTATATATAAATCAAAGGAGTTATATTTGCAACAATACATAAAGTTATCTTGATCAAATAACGTTATCCTAACTTAATTTTGTTGTGATAATAACCGTTTCCCTTACAAATGAAGAAAGTTATTTACTTTCATCACTAGCGAGGGAAACAGTTACTATCACAACTAAATTAAATGAGGGAAATGTCATTTTTACAAGTAATGTTGAAATAGTTTAACATTGGTACTTACTTCAATACCAAATTATGGTGGATGACGCTGTCTCTCAACAACTTATAATTATCTTCGTTTGTATCCTTCGTTCCAATTTCCATTATCTTCATTTTAATCAACTTAAACTGCACGAAAACAAGTGCAATCATAACAATAAACAATTTATCCAATTGTGCTACCCCTATGTACACTCCGTGTGTAATTACTACTATTTCTACTACCATTAAAATGTGATAATATGGAGCAACTAACAGTGCTTCTTTATTCGGGACCCAAATTTCCATCACTAAACCTTTATCAGAGAAGAAAATTGTTTGGAAAATTATTGAGTAGACTGCAGCCATTGCTCCACAACTGTAGATGAACGTAAGAATATTTGTTTTGCGATAGAGGTCTAGAATTTCATCTCTAGTTTCTTTGTCGATTGAATCTAAACTCCAGAAATTATCCCATGTTGTTTGGACCATTGTTTTCAGTGTTGCCTTTTGTTGAATTGCTGTATATTGTTTTATTGTTATCTATAGGCAATACAAATAAATATATTAGTAGGATTTTACTTTTGTTGAATACTCAAAAAAAAGCAAAATTATCTTTTTCTACGATTGCTGTGAAAAGTTGACAATTTCACTCTTATTTGTCATCGTAAAGTTGATATTTTCTGTGGAACAATCTAAAAATATCTAATTTGTGCGTCTCCAATGGCAACGCGCAAAAAAGACGTTAAATGCACGTGTTTCCAATGGCAACGCGCGAAAAAGATTGTAAATGCGCCCTTATTTCAATAGTTACCAAGGATACAAACAAAACAGAAACTTGTCATATTGACAGTTGACAGAATGAATTTATTTTCAGTACGTATATGTTTTTAATTAATTTTAAGATGCAATCGTAGAAAAAATTATGTGTGTATCACGAGCGTAAAGTGTCTTTGTTATTCGAGCACGGTAATTGCAGCGCGAGCCGAAGGCGAGAGCTGTTATTACCATGCTCGAGTTACAAAGAATCACTTTACGCTCTTAATACACAAATAACTATTTCTCAATTGAGAGAAGAAAGTGATACTTTTTATCTCTACTAAAGACAAATGTATATCCATGGCAACTGGAAAACAATGGTAGAATATTAGTGAATTTTGGGAGACACCTACCCAAAGAATAATAAATCTTATCTAAATTTTAATTTACTTCTAAAAATTTGTTACATTTTCAACCAATGGCAGAGAAGAAAGTGATAATTTTTATCTCCTACTAAAGAGAAATATATATCCATGGCAACTGGAAAACACCGACACAATATTAATTAGATCCAGGGGACATATTCCAAGAAAATAATAAATATAATCTAAGTTCCTAAATTATTTTTGAAAATTTCACTTTCTGATATATCTTCAGCCAATAGGAGAGAATAAAGTGATACTTTTGATCCCTACTAAAGACAAATTTATATCCATTGTAACTGGAAAATAAAGGTACAATATTAATAACATCTGTCAAAAAATAAACTATTTCTACGATTGCTATGAAAAATTGACAATTACGCTCTCATTTGTCATCGTAAAGTTGACGTTTTCTGTGGAACAATCGAAAAATATCTTCTTTGCGCGTTGTCATTGGAGACTCGCAAAAAAGATATTAAATGCGCGCTTATTTCAATAGTTACCAGGGATACAAAGAAAACAGAAACTTATCATATTGACAGTTGACAGAACGAATTTATTTTTAGTACGTATACGTTATTTAATAATTTTAAGATGCAATTGTAGAAAAAATTATGTGTGTATCACGAGCGTAAAGAGTCTTTGTTCCTCTTACACTATTGTAGCTCTCGCCTTCGACTCGCGCTGCAATTACCGTGTTCGAGTAACAAAGAATCACTTTACGCTCTTAATACACAAATAACTTTATCCTTATATAACTGTGAACTTTAATTTTATAAAACTGTAATATTTCACAATTAAAATAAAGCAAGGAAAAAGCCTCAGATTTGCATTTTCGTATTTTAAAAAGATTCTTTCTTTTTCTTCTCTACAAATGTCATTTCTCAAATTACATACATACATACATAACATCACGCTATATCCCATTAAATGGGGTAGCACGAACCCGTCAACATTCTCATCCTGACACACGATACTCGATTCGACCACATTAACACTTCCTCCATACAAACTCTTTCTTTTCTCACAACCAAAATCCATCAACACACAACAAACATTCATCCATTCGCTAGTGTACACTGCGCTTGTTTCTGAAGATGGTCTCCACACAATTGCAGGTAAACACTCGAAACATCTAACCAATTAATCTAAAATCAAGAATCATACGCTTGCTAATTTTCTCCAAACATTCTTATCCTGACACACCACTTTTGCTTCAACCACATTCATAATTCTTTTCATACAAGCTCGTTTATTCTTCACGCTCAGAATCTTTCGCTCACGCAACAACCCTTCAATCATATTCATCCACTTGTTAAAACATCTACATTATACACACGCATTATATTCACCAATTCATTTTCTTTCCATTTATACCCCTAACATTCCACGTACCAAACTTACATTCATCAAATTTCGCCCATTTATTCCTCATTAGAACAAAAGATAAAAGAAATAGGGTTCTCTCGGTGAAAGAAGAAGAAGTTAAGGTAGCTTACCAGGCTTATCCTTAACTATAAAAGAAAGGAAATAAATTACATTCACACACCTGTCAAATGTCAATCACACCTAAAAACAAATCATAATTCACCGTATTGATGATTATAATTAGTAATTGGATAAGTGAACTTTCTGTAGGGAATAATTTGAAATGTATAAATGCAAGATACAATTAGGAATGTGAATGAAGTGTACAACCTGAAGAAAACCAATAAGAATAATCAGATCCTTGACGATATCTCCAACATGTTCATGTGGAGTCTTCCAAAAATTAAGAGCCATTAAAATTACAATTGTAAACATAACAAACACGATAAAGTATCCTAGAAACCAACTCAATTTTGTTTCAGTCATTGGGTTAGTTCCCGCGAGTGACATTAAATTTACTATTTCTTCTGTCATTGCTCGAGATGATATCTGTTGGGTTATATACAAATTTTAATTATTTGTCAATATATATTTGTTTGAATTGTATACCTGTTTCTTCTTTTTGTCCAACATTATTTCTACCGAGAACGATATGTACTCTTAGTAAATCAGAATATCTAAATGAGTGAATTTATTATTACAAGTTTATTAAATATGTTTAGTGTATAAAAATGCATTGAAACATCTGGTTGGTTTCTATTAAACTAGTCCTAAACTAAAAGTTTAGTAAAGTTGAAAGTTACAGGGACTTACAGATACATATTTTAACAGCCACTGTTATTATTCATGTACATTTTTATAGTCTTAAATGTGCTCGTTAATATGTAAATATGTATTGAAAGAAAATGCCCAAAATCGTGAAGTGGATAAATATGAGGGAAAATAAAACTAAGTGTTTTAAATTAATAGCGTCTTTCGTTACGTTCTTTAATAGATGTTAATTAAAGTCTCATGTAAATATGTATTCATTTTTTATTAAAGTATTTTTAATGTTTTGCGAAAAAATAAATTAAATATTGCATGTAGGTTTTAAGGCGAATCCACCAAAAAATGATACCATACTCCACCATTTTGTGTAATAAATACAAATAAATATATCATTGCGTCCTTTACGGATTATTGGGTGTGGTACTAAGCCGTAGCAGATTTTGGTATGTGATATATTTCTTCGCGTGTAGTGCGTTTACCATAGATGTTAGTGGACGAGGAGCCACAGGGGTAGTGAATGTCGTAGCAGATCTCGGTAAGTGATATATTTATGCGATTTAAGTGCTGTTACCAACAGAGATGTTAGTGAAGGGAGAGCCATAAGTGTAATGTTTAGAAAATTAATGGGGTAGGTGACTCAATGGTATCGAGTCGGTTTGTGAATCTTAAGAACCCTGGTTCGATCGCCACAGCTGACAAACAATTTTCACCAATTTTAATCTACTCCTGTGGCTTTTCCACCACTAATATCTTTGAGGGCCGTGATTTAACGGCTGGTAACCGCACTTCACGTGAAAAAATATATCACTTACCGAGATCTGCTTAGGCAGAGTGCCAAAGCTAGTAATGGGTAAAAGGCGTCATGATATATTTATATTTATTTATTTTAGAAAAGTGTTTGTCGGCTGTGGGAATCAAACCCGGATTACCTTGCTACATAAAGAAAAAAATAAATCTTATTTTAATTTTCTATTTATTTCTGAAAATTGTAATTTCTGGTACGAAAATGTTATTGTTTTCTCAGGTATTTTTTATGATAAATGAAACAGTATCTGCGGTAAGAAATATCTCACTTTCTTGCCTTGGTATCTGAGTATTAAAAAGTTAAAAGAATTTTCTAATTTTCTAAATTTTCCAAATTTTAATATCGTTAGTTTAGTTTAGTTTAGTTTATTTAACTATTTTACAATATAAAAATTGTTTATAGCAGGTCCAAAGATAATACAGTTACATACAAATAAACAAAATAATAAAAAAAAATACAAATGAGAAATGTAACTACAACCATATCAAACCCAGTCCTCATTCAGCCAGCTATGATTATAATATTCATTTACAGAGTAAAAGCAATGACGTAGTAGAAAACTCTTAACTTTACGTTTAAAAATATCTTCATTTGCATTTCGTAAATCAAGAGGTAGAACGTTATATAAATTAATATCCAAGGAATTATTTTTTGATATACTTAGTTTATAACACTGGGAGCGAACTAAATTTGAATTTCTTGTTGCATAATTATGAATATCTGAAGCTAATTTGAAATTATCTTTATTTTTGAGAATTTCTAAAAGTGAATTATAAATATATAAACAAAACAGTGGTAATATTTTGAGTCTAACAAAAAAAGGTTTGCAGTGTTCTCTCATATTATTAACTCCCAAAATCATTCGTACAGCTTGTTTTTGAAGACGAAAAATCCTGATTGCTTTCGGAGAATTTCCCCACAAAATAACACCATAGTGTAAACAGGAATGAAAAAGACCAAAATATACTGTTAGCAAGGATTCCAAACTTAACACAAGATACAGTTTACGAATCAAAAAATTTATACTTGCTAGTTTTTTAGCCAAAAAAATGACATGTTGTCCCCAGTTTAAGCGATCATCAATATAAATTCCTAGCACTTTCACAAATTCACCTTTCTGTGCAGTTTTATTCGAGGAAATTGTGATCAATTGTGTTTTTTCAGAATTTAATTTCAATTATTGCTTAGATCATGCAAAAAAATGTAATAAGTATTAAAATAAGTAATTTTTCTATCGGTATCGGCTTCATCTCGATCTTCAAAATTATCAATAACTGATAGGAAGTAATTATTGCTAGTAATACTTTTATTTAACTCTCAAGTATAGGCCTCCTGTACTGTAATTATATTTCCTTTTCCATAATTTTGTTGAGTATAGAAACAGAGATATTTAAATTTAAAAATCCATTACACTGCCGGTCTAAACATCTCACTGAAATACCAGGGAAAGAGATAAAGCTATAGTACGATATTTGATGCGGTAAATCTACGTCTTCGGGCCTGAAATTGCAAAATAGCTTGACATTTCCCGCGTGGAGCGCTGCTGACATTTCTCGGAGCGGCCGTCGGCACCGAGTCCCACTCCCCCACCTCACTTCTACGACCATGCCACTAGAGATATATTGACATTTAAATTGTTGTAGCCACGATGTTCTCATAACATATTTTTCCGAGAAATGTTGCAAATGAAGGAAAGATGTAATAATATAAATATGTGGAGAAATACGAAGCAGATTCTTCAATATTTCTTTCATTACATTGTAATAATATGTAACTCAGCTAAGATGGTTTGAATATGCCGCAAGAAAGATTGGTGATAATGATGAGTGATTGCATGTAAGGAATTAATGAATGGATAAGATTGAAGGTTTGTTGAATAAACTAAATATGAGACAAACTTCAGTGAAAGAAAGTATAAATGCGGATGAATCTAATAATTAAATGTTGAATGAATGTTGTTCAAAGAGTGGGTATATATGGTGTTTTTATACTTTAATGACATTTGAACTACGGATTGTAGAACAAAAATATTTTTTTTGAAATTCGCAAAAATTTGGGTACTAGTAAAAATATTTAGTGTCACTGGTTTAATTGTTAATTTTGAGCCGCTTCTCTATACCCTAACAGCATATCCACTAATTCACTGTTGCTATTTATTTTTCTTAAATTTCTCCTACAACAACTTACCCTTTCAATACCGTATACGAAATCAGACTAGGTACTCAAATAAAAATAAGGCATTACACCAGGTACCTACATAATAACTAATTCATAAATGATTATTTGTAGCCAGTGTTTATAACTTTTATTTTATTAATAACATAATTATAAATAATTAAATGTACTATTAAACCAATGACACTGAAAATGTTCGCTAGGACTAACATACCGTCAGTACGGTGGTGTGGATAGCGATACGGAACTCGAAGCCGGAGATCCCGAGTTCGAATCGCACTCAAGCTAAAAAAATTATATAAACTGTCACACTGCGGCTCGGTGAGTGCGGACCCTGTACTGTAATTGGGATTAAATTCCTGTTGTGCAGCGTAACATAAATAAATAAATACCTAATTTTTGCAAATTTAAAAATAATTGTTCTATAATCAATATATAAAATTACATATGTCATTAAAGTTTCGTGCAGAGGTATAGAAACACCCTGTATATGCCAGATGAGATACAAGTAGTATGTCGGAAGAAGGACTTGTAAAATTTAAGCAAGAAATTACGTTGTCGAAATGGATTTGAAAACGGGGTTAATAATTTAAATTAATTGTTCGTTTTTAGTAAAAGTATGCTATCTACTACTCGTAGCTATAGATGCTAATCTATTTTGTCTAAAATTAGGTAAAGCAGTATAAACTAGATTATTTAAACAAAATGGCATTTAACAAAATAAATTGCAATATCTGCTATTTGAAAATTGATTCAAAATGTTCTATCAATACCAATTTGGAAAACATTGTTCCCTGTTAGTTACAGTTTCTGTTTTATTTTACCCAAAATTGGGTACATCAGAGTTGGTTAATATAATTTAACGAAATGAAAAGCAGGATCAGTAGTTTCTAAATTAATATGAAAATGCTCTGTCAATAATTTATATCACTTGTTTATTTTTGGAAAACATTATTCTCTGTTAGCTAAACTTGCTGATAACAACAAAGACAAAAATAATTGTCATCCATACACTTGGTGAAACTAGGTTTAATAAAATGTAAACTAAACACTTGGCTAAGTCACAAAATTCAGCCTCCAAGTCGTCAGAGGCTGGCCAGCACAGTTAGTAACCATAGACGCGTTTCGGTCTTATGAGAGCTCATCAGTATGGTAAAACTCACTTCTTCACCTAGAACAAAGTTTACGTAAAGAAGCTGGTGACGAAGGACTGTGCCAGCAGAGAATAAGATCTCTAAAAAACGGTAAGATGACAAGAGAAGTTCTGTCGAACCAGCAATGCCATTTACCGAAAAAAGTAACAGCTACGCAATACCAATTTAAATAACAACAAAGACAAAATTAATTGTCGCCCATACACTTGGTGAAACTAGGTTTAATAAAAAATATAAAATAAACACTTGGCTAAATCTTACAAAATTCTGCCTCCAAGTCACCTTATTATGAGGGCATCGTCAGAGGCTGGTCAGCACAGTTAGTAACTATATTAGAGCTCATCAGTATGGTATAACTCACTTCTTCACCTAGAACAAAGTTCACGTGAAGAAGCTGGTGACGAAGGACTGTACCATCAGAGAATAAGATCTCTAAAAAACGGTAAGATGCCATAAGAAATTCTATCGAACAGGCAATGTCATCTACCGAAAAAAGGAAAAGCTATGCAGCAATTTAAATAACAACAAAGACAAAATTAATTGACATACATACACTTGGTGAAACTAGGTTTTAAAAAATGTAAACTAAACACGTGGCTAAGTCTCACAAAACATGCTGATCAATCTTTCCCAAAATTGGGTGAAGCAGAGGTAATAAAATCTAACGAAATGAAAAGCAAAGTCCGTTGTTTCAAAATTGATTTGAAAAAGCTCAATCAATAATTTAAACTGGCTCTTTTCGGCGTAACACACTAAATTTAAAACGTCAATACAGTCCCAAAATCACGGTCAAAACATTGAAACACCGTTTCCAATTTTAATTTTTCACAATTAATAATTCAGTTCATTTCCAAGCGTTTTAATGACGTTTCGGTTTAACCTCTGCCCGAATGATTAAACTATTAGCTCCAGTTTAGAACAAGTTCCCGGCCGCCTGGAAAGTTTCCACGCCTCGCTGGAAGAACTTTCGACGACAGGTGTGCGCCCAACATTTTTAGAAAGCGCTGAGCGCGTATTTTAATGGAAATCTGCAAAGTTGGACCTTGTAACAACTGAAAAATTTTCTCAAGTTTCTCATGTTTGCTTAAGAAATGGAATAGAGATATTAATCACTATTAAATTATAATTCCTTCAAAGTTAATTACTGTGGCAATGTAACAATAAACGTAATCCATAATTATCTTATGTAAACGTAAAATAAATACTGCTAAGCTTTCAGAGGACATCATGAACTGAATATCTTACAAATATATCACTTCTATGTCTACTATTAAAAAATCTGATGTGGACACCACATGACTTCCTTGTACACGTATTAAACTATAGATATTTTTTTAATAGCACATATTTGACATTAAATCATTTATTTTTATTTTTTGTTCTAATCCATAGCAAACTTAATTTAAAAAAAAAACAAAAAATATATAATATTCAAATTTAGATATCTCGCTTATGCTAAAGGCTAATTTAAAAAAATGTTCTAGACGCAGAATTTAATTCTCTAAAACTTTTATTTGCATCATTTATTTTTAAAATCAAAATAAAAGCATTTTTTTCAAGAAAAACTATTAGCAGCTTCATGTAATGTGTCACTTCCGGTTAGTGTATTTTAACCAAAATCTATTATGTTATTTCCATTGATAAGTGGTAACACTGGTTCCAAGTGATAGGTTGGGTGTGAAAAGTATAATATTAAAATCAACAAAATCTAGATAATAACTTACTTACTAATAACAGAATATACTTACAAAATAGTGTACATCCAGCACTGCACCAAATGATATAATTTGTGAGCCACCATTACAATCATAAAGGTAAAAAAACCATAATTTATAATTTTACAACAGCCAAGGTCACAGTTTACGTCAAGTTATCCGCTGAGTATACGTTAGTTCGAGCGCGCTCAGACTAGACGCAGTGTTCCCAACTGTGTGGAGAATTTAAAATAACAATAATTTCAACAAAATGGCAACTGTTGAACAAATTAAAGAATTATTGCAACCTCTTTCCAGCAAAATAGATATCCTACAAAGTTCTTTAGATACACTATCTAGCGCAGTGCGCTCAAATGAAAATGAGAATAAATCTAAATTCAAACAAGTCGAAGAAAAACTCAAAATTAAAGATGCACAGATTGAAACACTTGAAAGAAAACTGAGAATTAAAAACCTAATTTTCTTCGGAATTCAGGAACTGAAGAATGAAAACACTGAACAACATATTCTAAAACTGATAAATAGCGCTTTGAATATAACCTACGTCAGTGCAAATGATATCGAAGATGTAAGGAGACTGGGAAAACACGCACCTGGGAAAACAAGACCAATTCTGGTCGAATTCATATCTAGGAAAATTAAAAAAGACATCTTAAAAAATGCAAAACTACTTAAAAATACAAAGATTTATATTGAGGAAGATTACACGCCTAGTGTGCTACAGGATAGAAAAACTCTTGTACCACACCTAATTAAAGCTAGGAATAACGGACAAAGAGCTGCACTGTATCAAAACACATTATACGTGGATAACGACAAATATACTGCTAGTGATTTCCTTGATGACAAAGAAGGAGATGCAGGCAACGTTGCAAGCAAGGGTAACAGACGACGCTCTGTATCCCTCTCTTTTCAACCAAACCTAATTGAAGAAGAAGCAAAAGAAGATCAGCAAAATGAGCCAAAAGTCAACAGAATTGAACAAGCAAGAGAGGATAAATCCAAAACAAACGAAAAAAAAACCAGTAGCTCTTCTCAACCAAAAACCGGTCCTATGGACAAACACATTAGACTCAGATCCCAATCGACTCCAAAAAACGGAGCAGCAAAATAGACAGAACATTCAATTACTCAAATAAAATTCTATTTTGGAATGTCCAAGGATACAAGAACATATTTAATCTAAGCGGCGAAGATGAAAAAATCTTACTCACCCACAATATTATTTGTTTAACAGAAACTTGGACAAACTTCGAGCTAAAAGAAAACCCCCCCTTCCTCAAAGACTATAATAGGATCGAACAACCAGCAATAAAAATGGCAAGCAGTGGTCGAGCTATAGGAGGGATAGTTATTTTCGTAAAGTTTCCCCCTGAAAACATTTCGGTCATTTGTAAAGAACTACATTGGATATTTTTCAAACTAAATACGCTGTCCAAAAATCTTATTATTGGGGTCTCTTATTTTTCGCACTCATTCGAGTACAATGTTTTACTGAACCTATTCTCAGAAAGCTTGCAAAGCTTAATCAACCAATTCCCAACTTACACATTTATCCTGTGTGGCGACTATAATGCACGTATAGGAAACCTCAATCAACTGGAGGACGAATTCCAAAGCAACGATAAATGGCTCGCCACAAGATCTACCCTAGATACAACCGCAAACAAAAAAGGCAAAGATCTTACTGCGATCCTTGAAAAAGAAAATTTTGTGGTTCTCAATGGCAGATCGAAGAGTGATTCCCCTGCAAAATATACCTATCTGGGAAGCAATGGAAAAAGTACGATCGATTTAATATGGACGGATTTGCATTCACTACAATTTATTGACGACTTTACCATCATTGAAGATATACTTATTTCGGATCATCTCATCTGTTCGGTTACATTATCAGGTTCATTTTACACCAAGAAGGAAACAAATAAAATAAGCACCAATATAATAAAAACCAAATGGGACACTGCCAAATCAGAGTTGTACAAACAAAACCTGGAACTCATATCACCGAACAACGCCAACACGAACCCAACCAAGAGTTACGAACAACTGATGTCAGTAATAAAAACAGCCTCCAGAGAACTGGGCATAACAAAAGAAACTAAAGTATATCATAACAACACTACTAACCCAATAAATAAAATATGGTTCACACAAAGATGCAAAGACTTAAAGCATCTCACAAAAACCCGGTTAAATGACTGCAAGAAACATGGCTTCTCAAAAGAAAGACTTGAACTATACGCACAGTCAAAGAAGTTGTACAAAATCAGTATAAACGAGGAAAAAAATAAGTATAAATCCGACATCAAAAATAAACTGCAAAACATATCTGATCAGAAACAATTCTGGTCCACAATTAGGAACCTACAACGCACAACTCATGTAACGAACCCAATAAATATAAATTACTGGATGGAATTTTACCAAAGGTGGTACCAGGAGAGGAAAAATAGCGAACAATCTTTTTTTGATACTTACCATCCATACCTAGACGGAGAAATTACTTTTAGCGAACTATGCACCGCCTTACGGAAGTTGAAAGCAAACAAATCCCCTGGAACCGATAATATAATCTACGAACAACTTCAGAATTTGCCTCCCAAGTGGAAATACTACCTGAACGGCATGCTGAATAAATTTCTCACTGAAGAAAATCTACCCAAAGAACTTAAAACTATAAAACTGACTCTTTTGCACAAGAAAGGAAACCGGCTAGATCCAAACAACTACAGAGGAATTGCTTTAATAAACGCCGTAACTAAACTTTTCACATCCATCCTGAACAACAGAATGCAAGTCTGGGTAGAAAGTAAGGACATACTCCCTGAAGCGCAAGCTGGCTTCAGGAAAAAAAGATCATGCGCTGACAACATATTTGTTCTTAATAGTATAATCCAATCATCATTCTTAACAGGCAAGAAAGGCGTTTACGGTATTTTCATTGATTTTCAAAAGGCGTTCGACTCTATACCTCATAATATTCTTTGGGAAAAGATTTATCATCAGGGCATTAGCGGAAAAATCACAAGGCTCTTAAAAAACATCTACGAAGGAACCACATTAAGAATTAGTGTAAACAACGAGTTATCAGAAGAGATACAAGTCAGCAAAGGAGTATTACAGGGTGAATGCACTAGCCCTTTATTATTCGCCCTATACATTGCTGATATTGAAGAATTCTTCAGGGAAAAAAACTTAGAAGGCTACTTCATAAACAACAGGACCGACATTCTCTCACTACAATTCGCAGACGACTTCGTCCTATTTGCAAAATCCCCATCTGACATACAAAGGAAGTTAAACGTGCTCACTGAATATTGCAATATAAACCAACTCACAATACACGCGGACAAAACTAAGATAGTCCATTTTCACAAAGGAAGAACACCAAAGAGACGCATGAGACACATTTGCCAGAATAAAGAAATTAACTTCACGTGCAAGTATACCTACCTGGGAACAACATTCACGACATCAGGAAACTTTAACGAAAACACAAAAGAGATATTAAGTAAAGCCTCTCGAGTTACGGGAGCCATAAAAACCATCTTCTTAAAAGCACGAACATTCTGTTGGGACACCAACATGAAACTATATACATCCATGCTTGTCCCAACTTTACTATATGGAGCGGAAACATGGGGAATGAGGCAATATGAAAACATAGAGAAAGGATCTATGCAATTTTTTAAATCCACATTTAATTGGCAAGCAACAACTCCAGGCTATATCATAAGAAGAGAGGCAGGAGTAGAGAAACTAGAAGTCTCCATAGTAAAGCAGGTACTAAACTTCTGGCATAAAATATTGCTCATGACAGAGAATAGGTACGTCAAAATATGTTACAACAAAATGGTAGAGTTAAACAACAAAGAAATAAGGGTCATCCCCGAGAAGGAACAGTCGAATCACAACTGGATCAGACAACTCCAACTCATACTAACTAAGACAAATTTTAGCTGGATATGGGAAAACCAAAGTTGTATAGAAGTTAAAAGAGAAATTAATAATATATTAAAAGCATACATTGAAGTACTCTACGAAGAAGACACCAGAAGAATAGTACAATCCTCATACAATCCATCCTATAAACTTTACATAACCAGTTTCAATTATTTCTCCCTTAATAATCCTTTCGCCGCTCTCAAATTATTCAGTCTACTCAGAACCGCAAATCCCAACCGATTTCACTTTTACCAAGATGGCTACTGTCATAAATTTTACTATGACGAAAACTGCAATGTCTGCAACCTACAAGAACCAAACAACCTAAACCACTTCCTACTACGCTGTCCGATTTATAATCCTATCCGTGACAATTACATCAACAAACATATTATGCATCGCTCTGTTTCAGAAAATTCCATTAGTTGCCTAATCTCAAACGCAAGTACAGCACCGATGATGGAACTCCTCAAATTCTTTCAAAACGCTTTAAAGCTGAGAGCTTTTGCATTAAATGTATAATATTCATGTAATTGCATAAACAATATAAACACTATCTATGTAAATGTTACCACTCTATTTGTATAGAATATTTTTCTTAAAGCAAATAAATTATTTATTTATTTTATTTATTATTTCCATTGATATAGTAGTCTTATATACCAAATTTGGAAAGTTTTAAATTATATTTGAATATAATTTTTCATGAAAATCTATTATAGGCTTCAAGTAAAGTACCACTTCCGGAAGTTGTATAATGACCAAAAAGGGAGGTGCACAACTAGATGTTATAACAGTACTAAATGTAAAATCTTAATTTTCTACGGCTTACCGTTTTTGAGTTATGCGAGATACATACGTACGTATAGACGTCACGACGAAATTAGTCAAAATGGATTCAGGGATAGCCAGAATGCGTTTGTCCACTGATAGAAAATTTTCGCGATTACAATACTTCCTTTACTTCGTACAAGGAAGTAAAAAGTATAAGAAACAATAACCTTGATCACTTGAATTTATTGATAAAAATTAAAATAGTTTGAAACATTTTTTCCGAAGATGGTTTTAAATTTTCCGACTTAATATATAAATACATCATTGTTTTACTACCTTATAGGATTCCTGGCGTATTAATTTTGAAAATGGTTGTCATTTTAAAATGGTTGAAATAAAACTATGATAGTTTGTTATAGTTGTAAAGTTGAATACATTTTGAAAGAAGATATACAAATACTAATTCCTTTTGTTAGATTTAATACCTCCGCTGAAACCGGAAGTGTTAACAAATTCTTATGATCATTTTTGTCTTCTTTAATTTTACTACATAATTTTTTTGTGTCTTTCAAAATAAATGAAATAGTCGTGTTGCAAATTATTATTTCTCATGGCGATTCCACCAAAAAATTGTGTTAAATAACTTTGAAAGTAGCAATCATAATGAAATTATTAAATGTGTAATATCTCGTGTTCTTAAGCTTCGCCAAAGGACCTAAATAATAAATGAGGAACATATCATCCCTCGCTAACCCTATTACCATGCAAATCACCCTTAAAAAACCCGCTTGCAATAAATCTGCAACATTTTTTCGAGCAGCGCTCCAAATTACCGCAGCCCATCGTAGTAGGCCATGTCCTGCGTATAATTATTCTGCTAATAATTTACCTATAAACAAGCGACAAGCATGCCGTCAGTCGCAGCTTACTAGATGGATATGCAGCTATGAAATGCGAATACGAACGTACGCAGTTTGATTCGGGATTCGTACGCATAAATGAATGCATTGCGTGGAAATGTATTACAATTAATGCTGTTCTATAATTGATTTATTACAGCTATTCAATTAGCAATCACGGTTAGCAATTATAATTATCAATTAATGGAATAGTCTTAAAACTTGTTATTCAAATTGCTAGCAAACTTTTGTTATTGTATTTTCCTGACATTATAATCATGCAATGAAGATATACTCAACGACATTGATTTATAGTGATTTATTTTTTCATTCCTCGTATGATTTTGGAACGAACATTCTTATGCATATGTATTCGGATCTATTAAATCTAATGGTAAAGTTATCTTCTAGTTTTTGAAATAATGTTCAAAAACTGTCATATGAGAAAATATTCGCTGAAATTTCTTAATAAATAACTGAAAATATGATTAGAAGTGATTTGGAGCACGTTGAATTCAATGTCGTTGAGCTCATCTCAATATCCTATTTAGTTTTTAAAATATAGTTTCGGAAATGTACAAAACTTCATGAAGTAAAATTTGAGAAAAAAGTCAATTTGTTCGAAACCGATATTTCAAAATCTGAACTAATTGAATTCTTTGTGTCCGAAATGACTTCAGTAATTTTTTTTGTTTCGTTTTCAGGTCAATTTCAGACAATTTTCTCTAAATTCTTTTTTTGTACGAAAATTGTAACAAAAATTTATAAGCATATGTATTTTGACCCGCTACATAATAAAATAAAAATATATCATTACGCCTTTTACCCAGCACTGGGTATGGCAGTCTGCCATAGCAGAAGTGATATATTTCTTCGCGTGAAGTGCGGTTACCAGCAGTCAAATCACGGCCCTCAATGTTGTTAGTGGCTGGGGAGCCACAGGGGTAGATTTTAAATTGGTGAAAATTGTTTGTCAGCTGTGGAGATCGAACCAGGATTCTCAATATCCACAGGCTGACTCAATACCACTGAGCCACCTACCCCACACATATATATAATTTTGGAGATATTGTTCAAAAACTGTATTTTGAGAAAAGTTTGGTGGAAATTATTTTTAAAATATGTTCATAAGTTACCTAAAACCCGGAAAACTCATTGTCGTTGAGCACATCTTTATATCTCGCTTAGGTTTTGAGATATAGCCTCGACCAAGTACAAAGTCAAATAAAAAATAAAATTTGAGACAAAATCAAACATTCCGGAGTCTACATCTATAGAACTAAATAAGTTATGAAGATATACTCAACGGTATTGAATTCCTCTTGTCCAAATTAACGTCAACAAATTTTGTTTTTCGATTTTAGGCCAATTTCAGACTGATTTCTTTAAAATCCTTTCTCGTACGAATATTGTAACGAAAATTTACAAACATATGTATTTTGATCCGCTGAATCAAATGGTACATTTGAAAAACTAAATAAGATATGAAAATGCGCTTAACGATATTGAATTCTTCGTGTTCAAATTGACATAAGAATATTTTTATAAAAAAATCTATAAAAGATTTACAGCTAAAAATATACGATACCAAATCGTAAATAAATATTATCATGCTGCCTGATGAAATGAGGTAGCATGAAGTCTGTAAATATTAACAAAAACATGAAAATAATTTGTGATAAATGTATAGTCCAGCACAATTGTTAGGGTAATGTGTAAACTCGTAGTTAATGTCACCAGTTTCTCTAGTATAACCAGTATGCACAATTTCAGTTTGCAGTTTCATTTCGAAAAACGATTTTGTCGATTAATTAAAATGTCACACTGCAATAATTGGAATTCCTGCATGGTGTATCGAAGCAGATACCTCTGTCGTCTCCTCTCTATCCCTCTCTGTCACTGGCGTAGCACGATTATCCTTTAGGAAGGGACAACAACTAGATAAACAGATTTTTGAACATGCTCGCTTCGATCGCATTTTCATCTATAAAATTCTAATTTAACAGAAAGTTGTGAACTTTCAATTTAACTACATCTCAAGATAAATTTATTTATTTATGTTTGACGAAGATTGACTGCAGGATGAATCTGATTAATAAATGTTCAGTGAATGTTTCATGGGTTCGTGCTACTCTATTTGAAGGGATATATGTAGTATGATGTAATACAGGATGTTTCACAATTTATGGTACATATTTTAACCTCTTGTAATACTTAACGTACTGATTATAAAAGCATTTATTTATTTATTTATGCTACGCTGTACCACAGAAACTTACTCCTAATTACAGTACAGGGTCTGGACTCACCGAGCCGCAGTCTAATAGTTC
This sequence comes from Pterostichus niger, assembly GCA_947425015.1. NCBI lineage: Eukaryota > Metazoa > Arthropoda > Insecta > Coleoptera > Carabidae > Pterostichus > Pterostichus niger. The sequence continues at coordinate 7,714,596 of OX380350.1, forward strand.
ATATAATTTTTAGCTTGAGTCCGATTCGAACTCGGGATCTCCAGATTCAAATTCCGTATCTCTATCTACACCACCGTACTGACTATCTTCTACTTAAGTCTCATTTACTGCTCATAACATAACAATTTTACCCAATACTAGGTGTGGCTCTCTGTTCCGGAGCAGATCTCGGCAAGTGATATATTTACGCATGTAAATTTTGAATATCAGCCGTCAAAAAATAAAGGCCTCCAAAGATGTTATTAGAAAGAGAGCTACAGAAGTAATTTTATTGCCATAAAAATTGTTTGTCTGTTGAAAGAATCGAACCCGGGAACTCAAATTCATAGTCCGACTCGATAACTCTAAGCTATCTACCTCATAATAAAATTGAATATTAAAGTCTGCCAGGATTTGAACCTGGAAACTATAAGGTATTGTCAATATTTCTCTCTATTTTGTTGTGGATGAGGCAGTTTATGTCACATAACCAAATAGGGATAAAACTTGAAAAAATATCAGCTTAGAATTATATGGTGGCTGTAGCTTTGTTAGTTTAAAATATCAGATGTGGACACCACATGACTTCCTTGTACACGTATTAAACTATAGATATTTTTTTAATTGCACATATTTGACATTAAATCTTTTATTTTTTGTTCTAATCCATAGCAAACTTAATTTTTAAAAAATCAAAAAATATATAATATTTAAATTTAGATATCTCGTTTATGCAAAAAGCTAATTTAAAAATTCTTAATGTGCTAGACGCAGAATTTAATTCTCTAAAACTTTTATTTGCAGCATTCCTTTCTAAAATTAAAATAATACCATTTTTTTCAAGGAAAACTGTTAGCAGCTTCACGTAATGTGCCACTTCCGGTTAGTCTATTTTAACCAAAATCTATTATGTTATTTCCATTGATATAGTAGTCTTATATACCAAATTTGGAAAGTTTTAAATTATATTTGAATATAGTTTTTCATGAAAATCTATTATAGGCTTCAAGTAAAGTACCACTTCCGGTAGTTGTATAATGACCAAAAAGGGAGGTGCACAACTAGATGTTATAACAGTCCTAAATATAAAGTTTCAATTTTCTACGGCTTACCGTTTTTGAGTTATGCGAGATACGTACGTACGTACGTACGTACAGACGGCATGACGAAATTAGTCAAAATGGATTCAGGGAGGGCCAAAACACCTATTTCCGTTGAAATCTGAGAACCGAAAATTTTCGCGATTACAATACTTCCTTTACTTCGTACAAGGAAGTAAAAATGAAGGACATGGTGGTTTCCCAATATTTCTATTTATAATTCAATTTGATTTTATGTTTGCATTTATGCTTATGCTTGTGTCCGACAATTCAATGGTGTGATTAGCATTATGGTATCTCCAAAATGAACTACCACATTTCAGCTTGGTGAATCCGGATCCGGATCCGGATCCGGATTAGGATTAAGTTCTTTTTTTGCAGGGCAGCATAAATAAATAAATAAAACAAAAGACAAAAACTGTAACTGTGTATGGTCTGACGTTATTACTCGTACATTTGTCAAACATTTCAAGGTTATGACAAACGACAAAAACAGTAACTATTAAGAGCTGTGATTGAGGCATTACACTGCACTGTTATTGAGAATAATTGTACTAAATTTAAGTAAACCCAGAATGAATTATAGTTATTTATTTTTTTAAAATTTATATATCGGACCAACTACTTAGGTCATATGCCGATATGTCCTTTGTATGGTCGCCACGGGCGGGACCCGAACCCACGACCTTATGGTCGGCAGTCAGGCTCTCAACCAGCGCAGCCATCACGCGGGTCAAAATTTTAATTAATTATTATTTAATTTTTGTTTGACTGGACACGGTTCCCCTGTGACGCAGCCTCATCTACGGCACTGGGCGGCATGTTGTGTTGTTCCCAGCATCCCGGGCGCTCATTGGCGGATGGCGTGATATATTTGTCTGCGTCGTATCGGTCGCCGCGTCCCGTATTATAAAAGTTATTGGCGTCCGTGAAATATTGGGCCGCACAGCAACGAGCCAGGGACTTGGAATTCAAACAGGTTTATGTTCCCGCACAAATCGCGGCTTCCAAACGCGAACGGAAAATGCAGGGTGAAAAGTTCATGGGGAACTTGGCCACTATGGTTGATTAACTTGTCCGGGAACCTACTTCTTACCCATGTTTACCCTACGATGACGAATTTATTAATAATTTTACGAAAATATGGTACAAAATCAAATTTTCTCTCTTCAATTGAGAGAAGAAAGTGATACCTTTCATCCTGAGGGAGGAATAGTTATTTGTTTATCTTACTATACAGTGTGTAACTGCAATTGTGTTAAATGTTTTTTAAACAAGCGCAGGCGATGCTACTTTCATTTCTTAAAGATTCGTTATTAGAGAAGTGGGCGTAAGTGAAGATTTACGAAACTGGTGTACAGGAGCGAATGGATGAATGTTTGTTGCGTGATGATGGATTTTGGTTGTGGTATGGAGGAAGTGTTAATGTGGTCGAATCGAGTATCGTGTGTCAGGATGAGAATGTTGACGGGTTCGTGCTACCCCATTTAATGGGATATAGCGTGATGTTATGTATGTATGTATGTATGTACAATAAAAAATACCACTTGTTTCTTTAATTATTTTTAATTTGTCACTTTCAGAGAAAATGTTTTACTTTCATCCTTTGCATCACAAATAACTACTTTTCTCACGACATAATATATTATGTAACAATTTTTATAAACGTCACTTTAGTTACGAGTTCCTTTCTTGACACAACTGAGCGAAGCGAAGCGCGAGTGTAAAAAACTAGTATCTAAAGAGTTTATAAAACGAGTCGTATACTATACTTTTTCCACGATTAAAAATTAAGACAACAACAAAAGAAAGTTTGGGGTAGGTAGCTCAGTGGTATCGAGTCAGCCTGTAGATCTTCAAAACCCTGGTTCGATTGCCACAGCCGACAAACAATTTTCACCAAATTACATCTATCCTTGTGGCTCCCCCGCCAATAACATCTTTGAGGGCCGTAATTTGACGACTGGTAACCTACACGCAAAGAAATATATCACTTACCGAAATCTGCTACAGCATAGTGCCACACCCAGTAATGGGTAAAAAATGTGATGATATATTTATTTTATTTACAAAAAAAAGTGTTATGAATGACAGATTGTTGAAGCTAACTTCATTTCGTGCTTAATATCTCAAGCCGTGACTAAAACGTTCGATGCCAAGGCTTGTAAACACATTATTAAGATATTATTTAGCGCCATGGAAACCAGTACGTTACATGACATTTTAATAACGGGAGTAGAAAATCTAGCGCTGAAATCCGTACCGAAATATGTATAATAGTTTTCAAAATATTGCACAGTAGCAGGAATATTTTAATCTTACTTTACTGCCGTTTCCATCAGAATTTATTACTTAATTATATTTTGTAAGTACGAGTAAATAGCGACTAATTTAACAGTTTAAACAGAATGAAAATATCTTTTATAGTTTTAGAGATATGATTCGTCAAAATTTTTCAGCAGGAATTTAAAAAAATGGTTGTACCTTTACTTTTCACATTTGAATATTATTCTATGTATAATAATAATCAAGTTGTATTTGTTAAAAATAAATGAACTAACCATTTAATTTCTTTAAAAATGGACCCATGATAATTATTATTAAATTTAATGTTGACTATACTCATTTTATAACACTTCTAATAACCCAAAAGAGTAGTTAATAAAATAATATTATGTAAATACTTGGTAAATAGTTCCCAAAGCTTTAATAAGCTGTTAAAAGTTTTCAAAATGATTTTTCTACACAAAAGCTATTTACCGTAACAACATTAACACTGTGATTACTTGCTAAATACCCTAGTTAATAAACTACAAAATATTTTTAACTTTAATGAAATCTGTCAAATAAAGCTTTCTCTCATTACCGAGAATTGTTAGCTACAGACATACTAACTAGAAATGAATAGCTACATTTAATCAAGGTACACAATGTCATGTAATACGTAGAGGCTCACGTGGCCAATTTATTTGCCACGTGTGTTTTCCACGTGGATATCTCGACACTCGTGCAATTGACGCACGTGGACAGATTTTACCACACGTGCATTTGTTAAGTACTGCCTGTTTGTCATAACTTTGCTGACAGCAGAAAAAAAGACTCAAATTATTGATTTATTTGAACCTTTCTGTACAACAGGAATTTAATCTCAATTGCAGTAGCTATTAGTATTTATAAAGAGGAACAACATTATCGCATCCTAGCAACGATATAATTTTGTGGTTTTTACTTCCTTGTAGGAAGTAAAGGAAGTATTGTAATAGCGAAAATTTTAGATTTTGAGGTTTCAGCGGAAATATCCATTTTGACCATTCCTGAATCCAGTTTGACTAATTTCGTCGTGACGTCTGTACGTACGTATGTATCCCGCATAACTCAAAAACGGTTAACCGTAGAAAGTTGAGGTATTTAGGACTGTTATAGCATCTCCTTTTTTGGTCATTATATAACTTCCGAAAGTGGTACTTTACTTGAAGCCTATCTAATAATGAAAAACTATATTCAAATATAATCCAAAACTTTTCAAATTTGGTATATAAGACTACTAAATCAATGGAAATAACATAATAGATTTTGGTTAAAATAGACTAACCGGAAGTGATACATTATATGAACAGCTAACAGTTTTTCTTGAAAAATGGTATTATTTTGATTTTAGAAATAAATGCTGCAAATAAAAGTTTTACAGAATTAAATTCTGCGTCTAGCACATTAAGAATTTTTAAATTAGCTTTTTGCATAAACGAGATATCTAAATTTAAATATTATATATTTTTTGATTTTTTAAAAATTAAGTTTGCTATGGATTAGAACAAAAAATAAAAGATTTAATGTCAAATATGTGCAATTAAAAAAATATAACAGCTAACAGTTTTTCTTGAAAAATGGTATTATTTTGATTTTAGAAATAAATGCTGCAAATAAAAGTTTTACAGAATTAAATTCTGCGTCTAGCACATTAAGAATTTTTAAATTAGCCTTTTGTATAAGCGAGATATCTAAATTTAATAATTATATATTACATGTTTCTTGTAATTAAGTTTGTTATGGATTAGAACAAAAAATAAGGACAAAATATAAAATTTAATGTCAATGTCAAATTACGACAAATATGTGCAATTAAAAAAATGTAGGTATAATATAATACGAGTACAAGGAAGTCATGTGGTGTCCACATCAAATTTTTGTATAGAACATTCATTGGAGAAGTTAGAGAGAACTGTGTCCGAATTTTCTTTCTTTCTTTGTACATCTTACAATAAAAGAATCTCGTGTTCTTCTGTCAAGAAAAATCGTTATTCAATTGTATTTCATGTCACGGGTAGCATGATGTGTTCAACCGATAGTTCCACGCGAAATTCTAAGAGAAATAGTGCACTGCACTAGAAAGAGTAAAGTATAGGGAACAGAAATAACTGCTGTCTATTGAAACGAACTTCTATTAGCATCAATATTGTTTAACCACATGGTTTAATTATTCAACGCAGGTATTCTGCTAGCTAAATGCGTTAAAATATCAAATAGCTGTAATTAATCAAATTGCAATTAAAACCGCAGCTTCATAGCTACGAGATCCGGGTTCAAATATCTCTCTGCTGATTCAAATACCTTTTAACGAGAGGATTTATTAGTGTCTTCTGCAGCAGGCGACCAATTCTTGAAGTGTAGTAATTAGAACTAAATAAATAAACTTGTACCTCTTTCATTTTGATTTTGGACTTAAATAGTAATATAAAATATAAGATATCGTAGCCTAGTAGATATAAATTTTAGTCTAATGAGCTTTAAGCTTTCAAACTTCAATTAATATCAAAAGTAGATGATTACTTACAAAGCTCAGTAAAATCGCGTGGCCTGTAGATTTTTTTTTTAATTTATATATCGGACCAACTACTAAGGTCATATGCCGATATGTCCTTTGCATGGTCGCCACGGACGGGACCCGAACCTACGACCTTATGGTTGTGAGTCAGGCCCTCAACCCGCGCGACCATCACGCGGGACTACCTGTAGATTTAAATATTAACATATTTGTATAAAATAAATAAATATATCATCACGCCTTTTACCCATTACTGGGTGTGGCACTCTACTGTAGCAAATATCGGTAAGTGATATATTTCGTCGTGTAAAGTGCGGTTACCAGCCGACAAATCACGCCTCCCAAAGATGTTAGTGGACGGATTGCCACAGAGGTAGTTTTAAATAAATAAATATATCACACATTTTACCCATTACTGGGTGTGACACTCTGCCTAAGTAGATCTCGGTAAATGATATATTTTTTCGTGTGAGATGAGTTGAGATAGATGTAGTTTTAACTTGGTAAAATTGATTGTCGGTTTTGGGAATCGAACCCTGGTTCTCAAATCCACAAACCGACTCTTTTTTGTGAGAGAATATCTTTATTAATTAAATTGTTGTTTTACGCGCTGCCGTCTGGCTCAATATTATTTTATAACTTACAATTAGAATTAAAATCAGAAAATATGTAAAGTGTGGTGACAGCCATCTTGGTTATTATTTTAACATGCTGTTAGCTAACAACATATATTTGTAAATGCATTTGTATTAAATAATTAGCCTAATTATATGGTTAGAATTCCACTATAAGCTACTCTAATTAGAATTAAGTTCCTGTGTTTCAAAGTAGCAAAAAATTAATAATTTCTCGTTCTTTAATTTCAATTGAAGTTCTGTTAACAATTGTTTTTGTAATAATATACAAAATATTTGAATAATATGTATTAACGTTGGACTATCACATACTTCTTCTAAATTTAAATCTAGTGACGATAAGAACAAATTAACACTTTCCTCTACATCTTCTCGGAGTCTTCTTCAACGTAACAACGATGAAGACCTTCTTCGAAGCGCAGCTTCCTTTAAATTAATTCCTGCACGACGTGTTTCGTATACATGACACCACAGTATTTATAATTTCTTATCTAGTGGTCTGGTCTTTCGGAAGAAATGTGAAATAATGTTCTCTTGAGAAATATTATCGTAACATGGAGAGAAAATCTCTGCCGCCATAACCAGAACTATATTAAGAAGTTTTCTTTTTTCAAGATGACGTATTAGTGATGACAATTACAATAAAATTTAAAGATAGTTTGGTAATGATTTTGACTGAGAATTATATCGGGCGCTTCCACCAAATATTTAATGAAATGAAACATTTTTTAACTTCTAAATAACTGTGGCTTATAGTGGAATTCGAACCACTCAGACAGCCGAATTTTTTGGACATTTCACTGAGAAAGAGTCAAAACAGATTTGGGTGTGTGGAACGACCTTTAATGGGGTTAGAGTTTATAAGCAAAGCGTGCCTTACGAAGAACATTTTGAATATTAAAATAAATGTATGAAATTCGTAATAAATTGAAGTAAATTCAAATATTCTCGTATCAGTTTCCGCGTTTGAAGCATATATTCAATGGGCATAGGATGTATTTATTAGAAACGAATTTTATCCCATAAATGCATCGAATTGTATTTCTACAACATTATAAAATAATAAAATGTCTTCGTGGTATCGAGTCGGACTGTGGATTTGAAAACCTGGGTTCGATTTCCACAGGTGACAAACAATGTTCACCATGTTAAAACGTCCTCTGTGGCTCTCCCTCCACTAACATGTTTAGGGGCCGTGAGCTGACGGCTGGTAACCGCACTTCACGCGAAGAAATATATCCGTTATCAAGATCTGCTACCGTTTCCCTCACTAGTAAGGAAAGTTATTTCTTCACTAGGAAACGGTTACTATCACTAATAAATTGATATATGAAGTCAGCGAGATCTAAATTAGCAAACTCTTGCTAGCCTTCGCCTGTCTGTGGAGATCTGCAATTTCGGACCTTAAAAATCAATTGATATATGTCAAGAATATCCTGTAGTTTTCCTGCAAAATATGAGAGATACTGCAATAAGTTTCACAACAACAATAAGTGAGAAAGAATTGAATTCCTGCTTTGAGAGCAAGGAAGATAGTTCTAAAATAAGTTGTGTATTCTTGCTTCGTACGTTTGACAGTTTTGAAGGGGGTACCGAAATATCAGACGTCAGGAAGCAGTTGTTTTATTGTCTACTGACATTCAACTATTATTTTAAATGCTGGAAAAATTGATATGACATTGCACAAGAACTTTTTGCTTGGTTTATATTGATATTTCGTTTTGCGAACCGTCGCCTGGACTGCCACGATAAAGACTTGCTTTTATTATTTATCTAAAACGGGAAATTAATGGAACTATCACAAACACCAAACAATGTTAGCAGAGAATACAACAATGTAATTGGTGTTATGTTCCTGTTGTGCAGTGTATCAAATAATAATTATATGTACAACTAGTAATGCAAGCAATACTTTTTTTTAATTAATTTTAAGTTTAATGCACAATAGCGAAGCCGGAATAAATGAAACAAATGAGAGAAGAAAAGATGTTTCATCACGTGTTATATACGTAGGTTTTGCATAATACATAGATTTTAAACAGATAATAGTTATTGTTTGTGTTCGGCTAAAAAATAATCCGGGGACCGAAGCTGAAAGCCGAGGTAATTTTTTTTACTCAATGCTTCACACTATGTCGTGGCCGAGTAGCACACAAATTTCTAATATAAACTAATTTTTCTACTTCCGTTAGGAAATAGACGTTTTATTTCACTTATTTGAGTTAGGTAATGAACTGCATTATTTAACTAGTGAAATAAGGAGGTAACATAGCAACAGATATCTTGGAAGACGAATTCTGATGTGTTATTCTTTAATTTTTTTAATTTATAAATGTCATTAATATGTCAAAATTTCATAATTTTAAAAACGCTCTTTTGTATTTATTAGAACGGAAGTAAAAAAAATATTACTTATTTGTTTACATAACTCGGCTACGCCTCGTTCTGAAAATTTCACATGCGTAAGGTAATAACCTTCATTTCCTTACTAGTTTCATAAATAGCTATAAAAGTTATTACTTGCAGCATCTGCAATATTTTGTATATTTTCTTAAAATGAAAGACGTCATTAAATCTGTTATTTTAAATTATATATTTCTAGAATATACGAAATTATTGACACTGACAATAGATGTTTTTTCATCACAACGACCACAACACCATGACTACATCTAGCTATAAATTAATCCACCGCCAACATTCTTTGATTACATAATGTAATGTATATTTGTATAAAACTAATTAAAATTAATATTAAAACGATGTGAAGGTAGAAATAAAACTTTGTTGCAATTAATCTTTACTGGGCTCACTGGGTTATTAAGACTCGCTCCTTCGTCGAACGTCTCACAAACTTTCCAGCTCGCCCGTAAAAATTAATTTACTATGTTGGCCACGTAAATAAGTATTTTAGGGCTGTTTACAAAATAGTTGAATTGTGCGCGTAAATATCAACTTTGTTTGACAGTTGTGAAAAGTTATTTTGGCAGAGGTCAAAATTTCAAGATTTTTATGTGGTAGGTGGCTCAGTGGTATCGAATCGGCCTGTGGATCTTGAGAACCCTGGTTCTATCCCCACATCCGACAAACAATTTTCACCCAATTTAAATCTACCCCTGTGACTTCCCCACGACTAATATCTTTGGGGACCGTGATTTGACGGCTGGTAACCGCACTTCACGCGAAAAAATATATTACTTACCGAGATCTGTTTAGACAGAGTGCCACACCTAGTAATGGGTAAAAGGCGTGATGATATATTAGATTTTTTTAATATTTGAAATATGTATTACATTAAATTTTATGATAAATATGCAAAAATAAATAATTATTTATATGTAAGCTTGAACAATCTACAAAATATCTTGATATCAAATAGTTAAATCTTGCGTTTAAGTAATGAACTAACGCTGTAGATAATACGCTTATTCTACACTTCAGAGCGTTAAATTTACATTACACGTTGGTAAATAAAACGGACGGTAAATCTAGGGAACTAAATAAGCTGTAACTCTATTCCTGCTCGAGAACTTAAGAGTAAGTTCTCAGCAGGAACACACACTCAACAGTATCGCCATCATATAAATTTCACCGTAAATTCTGTAACAGTGCATGTTATTACTGTCTTAGATAAACATGAATTAGAGGAAGAGTATGTTCAGGAGAATTTACTCGAATTTAGAGAGTAAAGTTTCCAATTCTAATAACCTTATAATATTTGAAAACTGCAAGTTCCATCAACTAATTCACGCATTAATAAAGTACAAAATCTCCAATTTCCCAATCCTGAATCTTCTATAAAGTTCGTAACTCCGCATTTCCAAATACATCACAGTTTGGAGCAGTGTGCGAGCGCTGCATGTAGTAGAGTAGAGCCCAGTATCGCTGGAGAACTCGTCAAGTACCGCAGGGAATATTGATAAGCTGTTTCGAAGCGCTCATCACCACCACGTTGAAGAGAGATCGATAGATAGAGAAGATACAAGAGGGAGTAGGATGAGGAGTTGGATCAGGGTGTCGCTTCAAGTGTTTTATGCGACTCGTTGTCCTCTCTCCTCCCCTGGATTTACTCTCTCATTTCAATCAGATCCGAGAGATTGTTGTTTAAGGTTTATTGCGCAAAATAGAAACGGGACTTTAACTAACGTCGCCAAGCCTTCGAAAGAATTCTGGGTAATTGCGCTCGTATATTTAAATCTCGTCATTCTCGCATTTTCGATTAGTTTAATTAAATAAACTATTTACAAAGAGAAATGTTATCGTATACTGTTCCTGTTCAAAATTCAAATTGTTTTGTTTGTTTTACTAAAACTTTGATCGAAGCTATTGCTTACTTGGGCATTAATCATCATGGGTAAAGTTTAACCATGAGGTCATATTTCTGTATAGATACATAGATAATAGTTCACTGAGTTTAAATTGGGAGGGGTAAAATAAAAGCTAAAGTGTATCCTAGTTGTTTGTTCGCTTGACCGTAATTATAAACGCGAAATTTATTATAAGCTACTGTAATTGAGATTAAGTTCCTATTTTACAGCACATATACAGGTGTTCCACGAAATTTATGCCATAGACGATATCATAGAAATATGGTTTTTTATTACCATTGCTCTCTAATTACAAGAAAAATATTGTACTAGATAAATTATGCTTTTAAATCAGTCTTTACTTTAGTAGGCTAGTACGTAAGTAATAACTGTATTCTGTACGGGTAATATTACCATACTGATTGATAAAACACAATGATAATATAACACTATTAATACAAACGGAACTCAAAACAACAATAATACAAAGATTACTTCTCCTGCTTATCATCATTATCATCTGTGGCGCTACAGCCCAAATCGGGCCTGGGCCTACCGGACACACCGAGCTGCAGTTTTTACACTGCCGTACTGCCGGTTTTCGTAGTCGAATGCTACATTATTTAAGGCGTGACTAGCTTATAGCGCCCGAGTGTAATAATACATGTAGCTGTATTTTTTATATTTTACGACAAATCACACATTGTCGACAGGCGGATTCGAACTGACGAACCTTGGCTCGGGTGACGTCACAGTATGTTAAGAGATGTGCCTTAACACGCTCGGCCACCGCGCCTGTTCCTGCTTATGATAATATATATTAATTGTACAGACTTTCAAATTAGGGATGACCACGTTATGATGTTTAAATAAAAACATACTGACCACAGACTTACTTGATCACCTTCTAAAATGATGACAAAGACGTTATTCATAAAAGAATTTAAAAAAATAATATTTATTAATGACGTTAACGTGTTTATATTCTGAAACCGGTAAACTATTGAAAAAAACATGGATGTTATGAGTCATAACAGACCTTAGATGTCTGAAAAACCTCGTCAGTGCCGCGGGGCCCTACTCAATCGCAAACGAGAGGCCTCTCTATTATTGGCTGTGGTACTCTGCCGTAGCATATCTAGGTATGTGATATACTTTTTCGCGTGAAGTGCAGTTATACCAGCTGTAAAATGACGCTCCCTAAAGATGATATTGGAGGAGGAGCTACAGGGATAGTTTTAATTTAGTGTAAATTGTTTGTCGGTTGTGGGAATCGAACTCACGTTCTCAAATCTCAAATCCATAGTGCGACTCGATACCACTAAGCCACCTACCCCAAATATTTAAATAAAATGAACCTTATTTTGTCCATTTAAGTAATCAAGAAACTAATGGTAATAGAAAACTTATCTCCCATATTAGTCATCCATAACAAATACAATTATTTATTTCGCTTTTTGACAAATCGTGGCGTTAAAACATTAATCTAATCTTAATCAAACGCACAGATTGAAGTTTAAAAATGATGAAGAAATATTGGGGTAAAAGTTCGTGTGAAACTACGGTTAACATTTGAAATAAACTTTGATAGAATCTACTTAGTAATTTTACCGTTTTAACTAACACTTTAGTCATGTGATGAAAGTGCTAAAAATGCGATAAACATGTTTTATTGTGCTCTCGCTTACAAATTATTACCAACCCTTCAATATTTCCTACATTTTGTTCCATGTTTTTAATTTTCGTAATTCTAGAGTGGGAGAATATTATCATGAACAAAGCTTGAAATCTACACAATAATAATTCCATTGGAATTGGAACTACCCGGACCCAGATGTATTTTTAGTTTGCTATATCCCATCAAATGGAATTGCACGAACCCTTGTAGCAATAGATTCATCATGCAATTAATCTTTCCCTAAACATTCCTTTCATACAAACATTCATTAAACATTTATTCATTAAATTCATCCTGCAATTAATCATACCCAAACATTCATAATTTATTTCATCCTTAGTTCATGCAAAAAACCTTCAATCATATCTATGTATTTAATCCTAGCTGGTCCTTGCCATCTTTTACTTCAACTGACATACAATCTTCTCTTAAACGTATTTATTTATTTATTTATTTATGTTACGCTGTACAACAGGAACTTAATCCCAATTACTATACAGGGTCCGCACTCACCGAGCCGCAGTGTAGTAGTTTATATAATTTTTATCTTGAGTGCGATTCGAACTTGGAATCTCCGGATTCTAATTCCGTACCGTACTGACGAACAAATTTCATACATACCTACATATATACATAATATTACGCTATATCCCATTAAATGGGGTAGCATGAACCCCTGAAACATTTACAGAACTAACAGATTCATAAAAATATCAGTCCTAGTCCAGTATTCTTATCCTGACACACGATACTCACTTCATGCATACTAACGCTTTCTGCATACAAGCTCATTCATTTCTCACATCCCAATTCCTCCTTTACATCCATCCATTCGCTCCTGTACACCTGTTTAATTAATCTTGCACTTACACCCACTACTCTAACAACGAATCTATGAAGATTAGAAATTAAAAAAGCATCGATCTGCGCTTGTTATTGAAAAAATAATTTACACAATTGGAGTTAGATACTCTATAGTAATGAAAATGAAGCATAAACATGAAAAAGAAAGGGATTGTCGTTCTGCGATTGTTTTTGAAAATGAATTCCACACAATTATAGTTAGATGCTCTATTGCAAGAAAATATAAACGAATCAAAAGATAAGAAAGGAAAGGAGTGTCGCACTAGTGCTCGTTTTTTAAAGTGACTTTTATAAAATTGCAGGTAAATACTCAAAAAAACTAAACAATGTACCTAAAATAAAAAATCATGCGCTTGCACTTATTCATCAGATCCATCCTACAATTAATCTTCACCAAATATTCCTATCCTAACACACCACTTTCACAGGCGCGGTGGCCGAGCGTGTTAAGGCACATCTCTTAGCATACTGTGACGTCACCCGAACCAAGATTCGTCAGTTCGAATCCGCCTGTCGACAATGTGTGATTTGTCGTAAAATATAACGGCCATGGCACAACTCGTTGATACTGATCCAAGCGATAACGCGAGTTAAGCAACGTTGCGCGCGGGGAGTATTTGGATGGGTGACCGTCCAGAGAAAAACCCGCGTTTCTGTTGACAAAAAGACCTAAAACGCGGATCAGGGCGTAATGGCGGCATATGACCTAAGTAGTTGGTCCGCCAAGAAGCCACAAAAAAAAAAAAAAATATATAAAAATACAGTTACATGTATTTATCACACTCGGGCGCTATAAGCTAGTCACTTATACGCCTTAAACAATCTGACTTAAGAAACCGGCAGTACGGCAGTGTAAAAACTGCGGCTCGGTGTGCCCGGCCCCTATGTTCCGAAACGGAATGATGGGACATCATATCATATCATAACACACCACTTTCGCTTCAACCACATTCATAATTCATAGAAGCTCGTTTGTTCTTCATATACGAAATCTTGCATTCACGCAACAATCCTTCAATCATATTTATCCATTTATTCCTAGGTTATCCACGCAATTTCTCACCTTCAATTTCACTCATATACACTTGTTTCACCAATCTTTCTGTCAATTTTGCGTTTTACATGCATATAATTCCTATCATAATATCAATAAATTAAATGACTTTCATCACATTAAAACTACCCCTGTGGCTTCCAATTCAATAACATATTTGCGGGCCGCGATTTAACGGCTGGTAACATACGAAATATATCACTTACCAAGATCTACCACATCCTGTAATGGATAAAAGCCGTGACCATTTATTTATTTATTTTATATTTTTCCGTAACTTAAGCAATAAATTTTCAACAATTTTTATCAATCTTTTACTTTACATACAGAGTTAATTAGTTTTATAAATTTGCCAACGTTAAAAAATACGAAATGTAAAGAAAAACTTCATTAATTAATGTCGGATATTCATCCCCCTTAAAATTCCACCTTATTACACTGTTCTCAACCCTATTGTTCTGTATGAATAGCGGTATACTTGACATAGCGACAACTCAGTGCGCTGTGCTTGTCTGAAGCTATGGGGGCCCTCGCTACTGCTTTGCGTAAGACGGGGGCCCCCCAACTCGTGGTAGAACTCAAGGTCTTGAGGTTTTTGTCTCAAGTGGCAAGAGACAACAAGATATGCTCTACAGTGAAAGCATGTAAACTTATTTTCACATTGTAGAACACTGTTATATTTTTACAATTCTCTCGCTTGTGGCGCAAATGTTCGTCTTTGTAATATGGCCGTCCCCACCAAAAATCCATAACATGTAATGTGTTTTATATTAGCGGGCGATTCCGTCAGCCGACGGCAGCAGGAGAGCTGTTGAATATTTAAAATGGTATTCACAAACCTGCTGCAACCCAGGACGAGCTGGAAGTATTTTTTAGTATCCGCTTAACTTTTTAGTTATTTATTGTCATGAGGTATTATCACCATCGTTGCTTCTTCCTGACAGTTGCTCATGCGCAGAACCGTACTCGTAAATTTTCAATAAGGAGATTTTCAAACGAAATAGATTTTTAGTTCACATCTATTTCATATTGGTTTAGATTTACTCATTATATAAATAACCACTTTATTCTAATTATTTTTGGGTGCAGTAACTTTTGGTAACAAATAATTCCTTGGTAAAGAATTTAATATTAAGTTTGAATAGTGCAGGAATATAAAATAACATATAAATTACCCATATTGATCGTTTTAAACAAACACTTTATAAACAAAAATATATCATACAAGTATTAATATCTGCAACAATAGAGCTTTGACAACTCAAAAATTTTGAACGTATTTAATTGATTTATAGACAAACTATTTTCCAACTAATCTTGAAATGTGTATATTAATTATGTATTTCTTTTTCAGGTAAGCGTCTTCTTCTTGCTCCTAGTATAAATGTCTTCAGAAAGATAGGACAATAACGTTAATAACTATGCTATCAGTCACGACAATTTCTCGAAAACTAATCATAAAAATCAATTAAAAGTTAATGTCCGAGGGTAGACTGAAAAGTAATGCACACATAGGGAAAAACCAGAAGCACCTTTTATTTAATGCACACATGCTTGTAGAGCGCGAACAAAAATAAATAACAAAATCGGACAAAAATTACATGGAAGTACAATTCTTTACTTTTATATCATATATTTATTTTTCAACATAATTCAATGGGTAACAAGTAAATTCGTACAGGCGCGGTGGCCGAGCGTGTTAAGGCAACATCTCTTAACATACTGTGACGTCACCCGAACCAAGGTTCGTCAGTTCGAATCCGCCTGTCGACAATGTGTGATTTGGCGTAAAATATAAAAATACAGTTACATGTATTTGTCACACTCGGGTGCTATAAGCGAGTCACTTATACGCCTTAAAAATAATGTAGCATAGAAAACCGGCAGTACGGCAGTGTAAAAACTGCGGCTCGGTGTGTCCGGTAGGCCCAGGCCCGATTTGGGCTGTAGTGCCATCAGAAGAAGAACAAGTAAATTCTTCCGACTTATCTCGAATCCAGGACTTAACAGCTGCTGTTACCTCATCGTCCGAGGTGTAATGATTGCCCTTGAGGTCTCTCTTGAGTTAAGGAAAAAATAAAAATCGCAAGGCGCAAGATCGGGGGAATCAGGGTGTGGAATCGGTTCAAACTTCAGGTTTCACAGAGCCTCTTCAGCTACGCGCGAGGTATGTGGATGAGCGTTGTTATGTTGCAAGAGTATTGGCACCAGGCTGCCTCTAACACGACAAACTCAACGGCGAAGGTGTCGGAGGTCAGTAGTAGTCATTTTGTCAGCAGCTAAAAATTAGATAACAGCACGCTGTTTAACTAACGTTCACATAGCATTAGAACACGTCTTCATACTTCCGCTCCTCGAAATACACTGGATGAACGCAACGATCTCAAACTGCGTATGCGTATTAAGGAAATAAAACTTTACTTTCTGGCAGGGTCATGAAAAGTATATTTATTGTTTGTTACGTGTCACATAAAATAGTTGTCAAAACAAAATCGAACATACGTTTTAGTCAATAATTATTTAATTTTTGTTCATTAAATTATGTATTATGTGGTAGCTTACTCATTGTTATCGAGTCGGCTTGTAGATTTGAGGACCCGGGCTCAATTCCCACAGCTGACAAACAATTAAAACTACCTCTGTGGCTTCCTCTCTATTAACCTATTTTGGGACTGTAATTTGACGGCTGTTACCCTCACTCTACGTGCAAAAATATGTCATTTACCGAGATCTGTTTCAGCAGAGTGCCACACCTAGTAATAGGTAAAAAGCGTGATGATATAATTATTTATATTTATTTAAGACTGTTTTATCATTTATTTTAATGTATGATGAAAATTAGGTTGTATATTAATCGACGACTTTTTTTAAATTAGAGCAAATAATGTGTAATTAATTCA
Organism: Pterostichus niger; assembly: GCA_947425015.1. Classification (NCBI taxonomy): domain Eukaryota; kingdom Metazoa; phylum Arthropoda; class Insecta; order Coleoptera; family Carabidae; genus Pterostichus; species Pterostichus niger. The sequence continues at coordinate 7,731,935 of OX380350.1, forward strand.
AATTCTAATTAGTATTATAATTATGTTAAACTTAAACCATATTGACCAGAGTTTATTTACAACAAAACACAAATCAAAATAAATAAACTTTTTTGCTCAAATTATGTCATATTCTTGCGTGAAGTGAAGTGGTATATTTCACTTTTTTTTTTATTTTTGGCGAAGCCTCCCCTGCAAAAGTACCATTACTCCATAGCAATTCTCTCACACCCTCTAACAATGCAGTGGGTAACTACCACGTTGTCATCACATTTATAAAATAATTTACGGGTTTCCGTAAAGCGGATTGTATTATAAACTCTGCGCTCGGTCGCGCTGTATAATCTACCGGGTGTGTCACAAGCTAATCTACTCGTTTTTCATAAAATGCGCCGGTCTGATAATATATTTCATTTACTGTTTTGTTGTTTTGTTGTTTCATTCAATTCTAGAAAGTAGAAAATTAAATTGTGCCCTGATATGATACGAATATTTTAACAAATAAAATAAAAGAGGAATGGAAAAGGTATAGTATTGATAGCATATTATATGTCTAAAAATATGCTACATACCTAACTTAATATGCAATGCTTCAAATTACACTGTAAGTTAAACGATACATAAATTATTATTACTGAATAAAATAATATTAAAATATATATAGTTATAAATAATGATATGTTGAATATAACAGTGAAATCAGCAAGTTCATATCTATTTTAGTTCTTAAGTTAAAGCTTAATTAAGAAAATCCGGGTACCCGGAAAAAAATTAATCCAAATTTTTCTTCAAAAGTAATTATTTGATAAAATCGGTACTACTAAATATAATTAGATAAAAATGTAGCTATATTTAGATAAATATGTGTTGAACCTACTAATGAAGACACCAGATCCGTACTTATATTATTTCTTAAGTTAGAGCCCTACAAATATTACAAATATTTGCAGACAGATTAAATTAATTTTTACTGATCATAATGACTGGTAGCACAAGCTCTGTTTTTGGTTGTTTTAAGAGCACGATTTTAACATGTTAGAGATATCTATAACACCCAAATACACTGCTCTTAAAACAGGCAAAAACAGAGCTTGTGCTACCAGCCATTGATATTAGAATTGGCTTATAATGAATGTCAAACAACTCGTATTTGTAGTAAACTTAGTGAGGTTGCAATCCGCAAACTCTAACATCTACGGCGAGTATTCTAATGATGGAACCACAGCGATAAAAAGATGTCGAAATTATTCTTCCTGGATGAGTTTTCTACTACATATTCCTAAATTTCTTCCAGTAGGACGCGTGCAATAATGAGGAACATAATGAATTCCCGCGGGAATTATTTATAAGGCGAAACCAATAAATGAAACGTGTGCGCTGTTGCCAAACCGTGCTAAGGTCGGCAACGGCGGAAATAGCAGCGCTAAATAAACGCGATACGATGACCCTCATAAAAAATAAGAGCCGCTAAAAAAGAACGAACTATGAGGGACGCGTCATAACGGATAGGAATTCGGACTTTGTGACCGAGGACTGTCACTGGACACTTCACATTGCTTTCAATTATCATCTGTCATCTTATCATTCATAGAATTATGCATATATAACATTTCGTTGTGCCCTATGCAATTCATTTCAATTTATTATGTAATTAATCCTATAAGATATATGCACTTACGAACTGTTTCATTAGAATCAGCGGATTTAAATAAAGGAAGTTTTCGTTACTATATTCGTTCGAGATAAAAATTAGAGCAAACAGTCTGAAATTAGCCTAAAATCGACAAAAAACCCTAACTTAAAATTTGCTTATAAGTCAATTCGGACATGAAGAATTCAATGCCGTTGAGCGCATCTCCATATCTTATTTAGTTTATATGATAGAGCCTCCGGAAAAATGAAATCTTTCTCAAATATTACCTCATCTAGTTTTATAATTTCCTGGGACTACATCTCAAAAATTAAACAAGATATTATATGTGCTCAACTGCATTGTATTTTTAATATTTTGGTTAATATACAGGGTGTTTCACAACTTAGAGCAAAAAATTAAAGGGTATATTCTGTACGACGTGCGGATCATGAAACAAAAAGAATTTTTTTAAAATTCGAAAAATTAAGGGTTGTTAACCTAAAACATTTTTTGTAGTACTGCACTGGATTAAACACAGCAATGAAGTAGGTATCAACTACGAAAGAATAATTACACAATTCAATTATTAGCAGTTATTTATAATAGAATTTTATTTAATTAATAACTTTAACATAATCATCCACCCAGTGGCAGTGCCAATGACAAATTTTGGACTGGGAAACATAATCAGCACGTCGTACAGAATATATCCTTTAATTTTTTGCTCTAAGTTGTGAAACACCGTGTATAAACAAGTTTTATTTTTTTTAAATATTCGCCAAATATTTATCAGATATTAATTTTTGTTCAATGTCTTATAAACTAGAAGACATATGCACTAGATTCAGAGTATCAAAATATGTAAGTATGTAAATGTTCATTACAATATTCACCCGAGGAAGAATTTTAGAGTCAACGGCCTGAAGTTAGAAATTTTCAAAATTAAAATTTTGCTACAAATTTGCTTATAAATTAATTCGGATATATCTTATTTAATTTTTAGGGTATGAGCTTCAGAATAATATATATTTTAAAATTTTATCTTATTAGAATTTTCATATTCCCGAAGCTATATTTTTAAACTAAACAAAATATAGATATGCTCAACTTGAAAAAAAGTTTCACCCATTTATAATTTTTTAAAAGATTACTTAAATCTTCGTTCCAGGATATTTTTTAGTGCATTCTAACAACGTATTAATTGGAATGCAAGTATCTTTCGCATTTGTTGTAATATTATCCTGTTAATACCTACTGATCCTCAGACCTAGTGGCCGTCACCTACAAACCTTCGAGTCTCTAGGTTCGTGACACGTGGTTCATATATTGAAAGCTTCACCATGTGTGAGTGACGTTTGGCGAAATTGCCGATGGCGCACCATATGTTCGCCCTATAATATTATACATTGTTGACAGGCGTGCATCTATATGTCCTGGCCAAGGACAATAAACAACGAGCGAGAACTGCCCAAGAAAATCAAACCTACACCTGATGCCCACAGAATAATTACTTCAGTTAGGGAACCTCAGTCAAATATAGCAGTGAAATTAGTATCTAGGTGAAATTGATGGACAGAGATTGCGGGACGACCTAGAAATAAATGGATAAATAATATTGAAGGTTTGTTTCGAAAACGAAAGATAAGACGAGCTTCTACAAATAAATCTAATAAATGAGTGAATTTATTTAATAAAATTTAAAGTGAGAGATTACTTTAATAACATAAAGATTAAATAGATTGATATGATTTAAGATTTAAATGAAAGGAATTGCAAATATAGATGAAGTGAGTGACTGTAAGGAGATTAATTGCAGGATGAATCTAATGGATATTTATAAAATACTGTTAGTTCGCTCAGTGGTATCGAGTCGGGCTGTCGATCTTAATTTTTTTATTTATTTACTTATTATTCTACAGGATAAATCCCAATTACAGAATAATATTACGAGCAATAAGTGTACAGAGAAATACATATAATGTAAATTTAATAACAAAAAACAAATACGCAAAGAGAAAAAACAAAAAATGTGAAAAATACAATACAAAATTTAGTTGACACAAGCATTGAGTTTGCGTTCTGTGAAACTATCAGATAAAAAAAGCTCAACATAAAACCCTTTTCACCAATTTAAATCTACCCCTGTGGCTCCCCCTTCACTAATATCTTTGGGACCCGTGATTTGACTACTGGTAATCGCACTTCACACGAAGAAATATATCACTTACCAAGATTTGTTTCTACCACACGCAGTAATGGGTAAAAGGCGTGATGATATATTTATTTTATTTAGAAAAATTGATGTGTCAGTTGAAATGGTTTGGTGATATGGAACGTATTTTAAATCAACGATTTTAATATCGAAGGTGAAATATTACTTGGAGGACCTAGAAATAAATAGATGGATATGATTGCAGATTTGTTAAGTAACCAAACAATGAAAAGAGCTTGTAGGAAAGAAATTATGAATGTAGATTAATTACTATATGCATCTAATTAATAACTATATCAGGGTGGTAAGGATAAGAATTTATAAAAAATATAAAGTAAACACTTGGCTATGTTTCACAAAATTCAGCCTCCAAGTCACCTTATGAGGGCATCGTCAGAGGCTGGCCAGCACAGTTAGTAGCCATAGACGCGTTTCGCTCTTATTAGAGCTCATAAGTATGGTATAACCCACTCCTTCACCTAGAACAAAGTTCATGTGAAGAAGCTGCTGACGAAGAACTGTGCCAGCAGAGAATAAGATCTCTAACAAACAGTAAAAAGACATGAGAAGTTCTGTAGAACCAGCAATGTCATCTACCGAAAAAAGCAAAAGCTACGAAATAGCAATTTAAATAAAACAACAAAGACAAAATTAATTGTCTTTGAATGCTCACTTGGTGAAACTAGCTTTAATAATAAAATATCAAACTAAACACTTGTCTAAGTCTCACGAAATTATTTCTACCACTAATTGTTGACGTGCTGAATTTAAATAATAAATAGTAAATTCTGCAATTGGAAGTAATAAATATTTTATTAAAAACAATACAAACCAAAAGACAACGAACTAAATTAACAACAAATAAATAACATAATAATTTCGAGCTAGACATCTTCCAATATCCTCGTCAAACATTGTCATCCTAACATTCCATCCTCGCTTCAACCACATGTATTCATCACACTCTGAATCATTCATCATGCAACAAAACTTCAATCACATCCAACCATTCACTCCTATACACCTTTTACATTCATCTTTTATTCGTCGTACGAGCTTGTATGAAAAAGTATGTAGATGTTTTGGAAAGCATAAAATACGTAGAATTAAATTTTATCTTTTAGTGAATTGAATTGCTGAATCGTTTCATAATTTGTAAAGCTTCAGAACCAATCATACGAAGAAAATAGTCAATCAACAATACCACCCAAATTAATCAATTGTTATCAGTGGAGCTTCAGATCCTCTATTTTCATATCAAACCATGTCGATAATATAGATTGTGACACAAAGGAAAAAAGAAAGAAACTCTGGTTTGGTGCGTGTGTGAGTGCGATGGATTTATGTTCAGTCATCTTCTGCATTTGCTCGGCTATTGGCGAACATAAGTGGACACTTTTTGTAAACTCCAGCAATATATTGTACTGAAACTGATGTATGTATGTGCTACCTAGACCGCACAGATCGAAAAAGTTATCTATGTATGTTGGTTTATTTCCTGCTGTCGATTCTAGCTGCTTCTTGGTTCAAATACTTCTTAGTTCTCTACATTGTGAAGTTCAATGTTGTAATGCAGTAAAGGCTTTGTGGTTTTACTTTTATTTTACGTTTATTTGATTTATGTGCCACAGAAATATAACAACGATTTGGGCAAAAATTTAAAATTACTTGCTGAAATAAATCGTTTCAGTGGATATAAATACGTCACCTATTCTACTTTTACCTATCTACATGCAACCTATTAAAATATATTTCATTAAAATTTCATACAATTTCATTGCATTTATACGAGGAAACAAATTTAAAGTTAGTTTTAAAAAATCAAACTTCCTTACAAATCAAAGGGACTGATATAAATACATCACCTATTCTACTTTTATCTATCTACTTGCAAGATATTAAAATATATTCCATTAAAATTTCATACAATTTCATTGCATATTATACGAGAAAACAAATTTAAAGTTAGTTTTAAAAAATCTAACTTCCTTACAAATCAAAGGGACTTCTTATTCCAGAATGCTTTCATCAATTGACTTCCAAATTTTTTACTCTTTTAATAATATTCTATAGTATGTATCATAAAAGTTTCGTATAAATACTTTGTATACAGTAGGAGAAATAACACTCCAATTTTAATATAACACAAAAAGCGAATTATTTGGTAAATAATAAATATCTTTCGGACTAAATATATCAAAATTAATATAGACTACTTATTCCAAGATGCATTCATGAATTGACTTCAAAATTTAACCGTCTATTAAAAATATACTATAGCATGTCTCAAACAAATTTCGTTTAAATATCTTGTATACAGCAGGAAAAATAAAACATCAATTTCAATGTAACACAAAAAGCAATTTATTTGATATACCGGGTGTTTACTTTTTTTTGTTATATAGTAAATTCAATGGTAAAATTTTCATTACGCCATACATTTTTGCCTATTAATTTTAGAGCAAAAGTTTAAACACAAAAGTTGTTCAGAATTTAAAACTGAGTCCAACGAGCCCTTATTTATTGATATACGACGATCTTGTCACGAGATACAGGTAAATTAAAATTTCCATCTTTAAGCTATTCAAAGAGTGCCATGAAAAATAAAACAAATAGTAGTATTGTTTAGTATTCTTTGAGTTTGACAGTTTGGGTTTTTTTAATTGTTTCATTAAGATTAAAATAATGGAAAGATTTCCTTTTGTAGTAAATCTTTCTCTAAAATCCTCTAAAATTTAATTTATTATTAAAAATATATTTTAATACATCTCATAAAAATTTCGTTCAAATATCTTGTATACAGCAGGAGAAATAAAGCTCTAAACACAAACTTGATGAATAAATATAACAAAATTTAAAAGAACTTGTTTTTCTTAGAAGACTACATCAATTGACTTCAAAATTTAACTATCTATTCAAATAGTTATTTGTGTATTAAGAGCGTAAAGTGATTCTTTGTTACTCGAACACAGTATTTGCAGTGCGAGCCGAAGGCGAGAGTTGTAATAGTGTAAGAGGAATAAAGACACTTTACGCTCGTGATCCACACATAATTTTTTCTACGATTGCATCTTAAATTATTAAAAAACGTATATGTACTGAAAATAAAATCATTCTGTCAACTATCAATATGACAAGTTTCTGTTTTATTTGTATATCTGGTAACTATTGAAATAAGCGCGCATTTAATATCTTTTTCGCGCGTTGCCATTGGAAACGCGCACATTTAACGTCTTTTTCGCGCGTTGCCATTGGTGACACGCAAAAAAATATTTTTCGATTGTTCCACAGAAAACGTCAACTTTACGATGACAAATGAGAGCGTAATTGTCAACTTTTCATAGCAATCGTAGAAAAACATAATATAGTATACCTCATAAACCTTTCATATCTTGTATACAGCAGAAGAAATATGGCTCTGAACTCAGAAAAGACTTATAATTTGGTAAATGAAAAAAGTCATAAACCGATTGACTTAAAAATTTAACTGTATATTAAAAATATAATATAGTATGTGTCATAAAAATGTGGTTTGTATATCTTGTATACAACAGGAGAAATAAAGGTCCGAAATCAGTGTAACACAAAATGTGAATGATTTGATGAATGCACTGTATGTTAATAAATATCTTTAGGACTAAATACAGCAAATCAGTAGTTATTTTAACGATAATTTCGGATCGTAAAGCAAACATCAAATATGAAATTCAGCATAATAAATAAGTGTAACCATTTTAATTGAGCAATTGTTAATAAATTAAATATTGTTTGAATGTAACGCAATGAATTTTCATTAGGATTATGAAATTTGTATGCCGTGCAAACTGTAATCTATCAATTAATATTTACCATCAGGTGATATATTGATTATATTGCCGAATTATTAATATATAATCAATTGTACGATATAATTTACTATATTAAAAGTCATTAGCTTCAAATTTGCTGATAAACTCAATTTATAATTGGACATTAACAGAATTCTAAACAAACCTATAAAAATAACAACAAAGACAAAATTAATTGTCATCCATACACTTGGTGAAACTAGCTTTAATAAAAAATATTAAATAAACACTTGTCTAAGTCTCACAAAATTCAGCCTCCAAGTCACCTTATGAGGTCCTCGTCAGAGGCTGGCCAGCACAATTAGTAACCATAGACGCGTTTCGGTCTTATTAGAGCTCATCAGTATGGTATAACTCACTTCTTCACCTAGAACAAAGTTCATGTGAAGAAGCTGGTGACGAAGAACTGTGCCAGCAGAGAATAAGATCTCTAAAAAAACGGTAAGATGACATGAGAAGTTCTATCGAACCGGTAATGCCATCTACCGAAAAAAGGAAAAGCTACGCAATAGCAATTTAAATAACAACAAAGACAAAATTAATTGTCATCCATACACTTGGTGAAACTAGATTTAATAAAAAATATTAAATAAACACTTGGCTAAGTCTCACAAAATTCAGCCTCCAAGTCACCTTATGAGGGCATCGTCAGAGGCTGGCCAGCACAGTTAGTAACCATAGACGCGTTTCGGTCTTATTAGAGCTCATCAGTATGGTATAACTCACTTCTTCACCTAGAACAAAATTCATGTAAAGAAGCTGGTGACGAAGAACTGTGCCAGCAGAGAATAAGATCTCTAAAAAAACGGTAAGATGACATGAGAAGTTCTGTGGAACAGGTCATGCCATCTACCGAAAAAAGGAAAAGCTACGCAATAGCAATTTAAATAACAACAAAGACAAAATTAATTGTTATCCATACTAGGTTTAATAAAAAATATTAAATAAACACTGTTTATTTAATATTTTGCATAGAAACCCCGGAAGAATATTATGCAAGATTCTTTTCTAATATCGGGTAAAACTGCTGTTCCTGCTGGTTCTCCATTTTTCTAAGTTTAAGACGCAAGCAGCTGTCCAAAGTAAAAGTCTCTTTGAAGTTCTGCAGCTTATTTTCTTTTAAGATTTATAGCGAAACGCTACTTAAAAATTAATATTTAGGGTATATCGAAAAATCCTTTCGGTAATATTTAGTATCTATTGTAAGTTTTGTTCCATTTTCTTTCAAATTTTAATTAAAAATTCTAAAAGTAAACTGTAAGACTTTCCAGACGCAAAATGCATAATGACGTAGTTATAATAAATAGAACACTCCCGTCAATAGAGACAAGATATAATTAAATTCAAAAAAGTAAGGTTGATCACAAGCTCTGTTTTTGGCTGTTTTAAGAGCAGTGTATTTGGGTGTTTTAGCTATCTCGAACATGTTAAAACAGTAATCTTAGAACACCCAAAAACAGAGCTTGTGCTATCAACCAATAAAACCAATAAATAAATAATAACATTTTGCATTTTTTTGCATTGAATCACTGTAAGTAATTAAATAAATGTCAATTTTGTAATTAAAAATAATTTAATTTAAAATAATAAAACACGACCACTGAATTTATAAAAACATGTCATTATAACTCCACAGGTAATACCAACTAATCAATTTAATAATTTATTCCAACAAAATTAAACAATAAAATCACAAAACGAGTAATGTTTCATTACAAATTAATGAAATATACACCAATGCCATTAAAATAACATTATTAAAAAATGTTCTTCTAAAACAAACACATTGTTCTGTATATTCAAATTATAATAATTCTGATAGTTTTCTTATAAACATCAAAAATTTACAAAAGAAATCTTTACATGCAATATTTTCCGCCTACAAACGTTTCTCCAATACTTAAACAAAATTGAGTTCAAATAAATAAAGTAGCGAGTTATTTTTTTCATTTTTCCAGCACAAACTGAAATATTACAGCAATATTAAATAAAAGTTAATGGTATAGGATATCCAAACATATATACTAACAATGTGAAAATAATTTTTACCTGAAACTGACAGAAAAATAAACTTACTTGGCAACATAAAACACTGACTGAATATGTAAGTCAAATATTTCTTTTAATTTAAAATATTATTTATTTGTTTATAAGTTTCAGGTAAAATGTTATACGTAACACATCAGTAAAGCATTGTACAGGATTCGTATGATGTTTCAAGCCTCGCTGTCGCTCGGAATGAAACTATCTACTCATCCTGCAATTGAACGTTTTCCTGACTTTTTACGTAAATAACTATTACCTAAAACTGACAGGAAAATAAACATTTGCCTGACTTTTAAGACTCAGGAAAGCTTTGCTTTGCATGCCTAGACAGGAAAATAACAAATTGTCTGCCTAGGCAGGTAATGAAAGAAACGTGAGTGTCTAGTTACTTAGCAACATAAAATACTGACTGAATATGTAAGTCAAATATTTCTATTCATTTAAATTAATTTAAAATATTAATTATTTGTTTATAAGGTTCAGGTAAAATGTTATACGTAACTTGTCAGTAAAGCGTCGTACAGGATTCGTAAGCTGTTTCCAGCTTGGCATGAAACTATCTACTCATCCAGTAATTGAACGCTTTCCTGACTTTTTACGTAAATAACTATTCCGTTTAGAAGATGAAAACAAACCAATCAAATAGTTCAAATAAAGATATAGAATATTATACTATTATACGAGATTTAAGATGATATATTATCATATGAGTTCTTCAAAGAAACGAGTGTAACAATATATCGTATAAACGTGTATAATATACAATTTTTTTTACTTTTAGTTATTTATTTCATCGAAATTTTATAATTTTAATTACAAAACAGATCGAACTACCTACTACATGTAAAAATAAAGATTGTGATACTTATGTTATAGCTTACAATTTGAAATATCGTTTTACTTTGATCTTTCTTAATAATAACATTAAAAAATCTGATGTGGATACCACATGACTTCCTTGTACGCGTATTAAACTATAGATATTTTTTACATTGCACATATTTGACATTAAATCTTTTATTTTTTGTTTTAATCCATAGCAAACTTAATTTTTTTTTAAATCTAAAAATATATAATATTTAAATTTAGATATCTCGTTTATGAAAAAAGCTAATTTAAAAATTCTTAATGTGATTATTTGCAGTATTCATTTCTAAAATTAAAATAATACCATTTTTTTCAAGGAAAACTGTTAGCAGCTTCATGTAATATGCCACTTCCGGTTAATCTATTTTAACCAAAATCTATTATGTTATTTCCATTGATATAGTAGTCTTATATACCAAATTTGGAAAGTTTTAAATTATATTTTAATATAGTTTTTCATGAAAATCTGGAAGTTGTATAATGACCAAAAAGGAAGGTGCACAACTAGATGTTATAACAGTCCCAAATATAAAGTTTCAATTTTCTACGGCTTACCGTTTTTGAGTTATGCGAGATACATACATACGTACGTACAGACGTCACAACGAAATTAGTCAAAATGGATTCAGGGAGGGCCAAAATACCTATTTCCGTTGAAATCTGGGAACCGAAAATTTTCGCGATTACAATACTTCCTTTACTTTGTACAAGGAAGGAAAAATAATTATATGTTGTTGGAAATACTTTCAAAGGAGGTTATAATTTTAAAATGACAATTAATTTATGACAACGTAATAGTACCAATCTTTCAATAAAAATTTACCAAGTACAGCTTAACAATAGTCTGCATTGTTAAAGCAACTTATTGACAACATAAAATATACTTGAAAGTCTTTAAGAAATATCTTCAAAATCTCTATTTTATTGTAACATAAATGGAAATGAATTGTAACCAAATCAACAATAAAACTCATGGCATACAGTGTTCTATACTCAGTCGATTGTTGTTTTATGGGCTGTCACCCTCTGATGGCTGTATTTAATATTCAATTTGCTGAAAAGTGATGGATAAATCATCCGGAATGCTTTTTATGCGAAGCTTACTGGCCGAATGATTTTTATGCGCTTGTAATAACTAATGATGACAATTTTATGAATATTTTGTGCATTTTAATTAGCGTTTATTTGCATTTGAATCGAGTAATTCCGGATTTTGTTCGGGCACTGCCACCAATATTTCATTCAGGACGAATAAAACTAATCATTTTATTACATCCTGAACCTACCTTTTAAAGTATTCATTAGATTTATTGAATGAAGAATCAAATTTTGATTGGATTTCTAGCTTAAGGTATAAAGATTGAAATGTATTTTTTTACTTTTGAATGAAACAAGTAGCAGTTTTAGTCTGAATCCTTTCTTTGTTTCACGCTTCAATCAGAAAGTAATAATTTCTTTCCTAAATAGAGAGAAGTGAGTGATATTTTTCATCCTTAGAGAAGAATGTTTTTACTTCCTTGTACGAAGTAAAGGAAGTATTGTAATCGCGAAAATTTTCGGTTCTCAGCTTTTAGTGGAAATACGTATTTTGGCCATCCCTGAATCAATTTTGACTAATTTCGTCGTGACGTCTGTACGTACGTATGTATCTCGCATAACTCAAAAACGGTAAGCCGTAGAAAATTGAAACTTTATATTTAGGACTGTTATAACATCTAGTTGTGCACCTCCCTTTTTGGTCAGTTTACAACTACCGGAAGTGGTACTTTACTTGAAGCCTATAATAGATTTTCATGAAAAACTATATTCAAATAAAATTTAAAACTTTTCAAATTTGGTATGTAAGACCACTATATCAATGGAAATAACATAATAGATTTTGGTTAAAAGATACTAACCGGAAGTGACACATTACATGAAGCTGCTAACAGTTTTCCTTGAAGAAAATGGTATTATTTTAATTTTAGAAATAAATGCTGCAAATCATAGACAATTAAATTCTGTGTCTAGCACATTAAGACTTTTTAAATTAGCCTTTCGCATAAGGGAGATATCTAAATTTAAATATTATATATTTTTTGTTTTTTTTTAAAATTAAGTTTGCTATGGATTAGAACAAAAAATAAAAAATAAAAGATTTAATGTCAAATATGTGCAATTAAAAAAATATCTATAGTTTAATACGCGTACAAGGAAGTCATGTGGTGTCCACATCAGATTTTTTTTCTAAGGACGGAAAGTAAAGCCAGATCCATAGCAACTGGAAACAAACGGTATGCTTATCATGACCAACTTCATTCAACTGCGCTCTCGCTTATTATGGCCGTTTCATATGACATTAAAGTTTATAGTTTTAAATTTACAGAGCAGGCACTTCATTTACATAATTCACATCATTCATTCTTGTAATAAACCTTCAAAGATAGTTGTGAATATATAACTAGCGCCCTTGTTTCACAAGTAGGATCTAAACTCAGTAATTAAAGTTAAATATTAGGTGGCTCAATGGTATCGAGTTGAGAACCCAGGTTCAATTCCCGCAATTGACAAACAATTTTCACCACGTTAAAACTACCCTTGTGGCTCCCACTCCAGTAACGTCTTTAGAAGCCGTAATTTGACGGCTAGTAAACGCATTTCACGCAAAGAAATATATCACTTACCAAGATCTGCTACGGCATAGTTCTGCATTTAGTAATGGTTTATTATTTTATTTTATCTTGAGAACCCTGGTTCGATCCCCACAGCCGACAAACAATTTTCACCAATTTAAAAAATCTACCCCTGTGGCTCCTCCACCACTAATATCTTTGGAGGCCGTAATTTGACGGCTGGTAACCGCACTTCACGCGAAAAAATATATCACTTACCGAGATCTGCTTAAGCAGAGTGCCACACCCAGTGATGGGTAAAAGGCGTGATGATATATTTATTTTATAAATAAATAAAATAATTTTTCGCTCAGAATTAACTGTGATAATTGTAGAAGCTCCGGTAAAATGATATACGAGTCCGGGTAGCTCAGTCTCCCGGAGATTTAAGTGAGCTTGATCCATTTAGCGGCAGTGGATTTAGGTTTTCGGTTCACGGGTCTGAATCTTTGTTTAAATTGACCCCTCATTAAATAGCAAAGCGGTTAGAACTCTGGAATATATCTCACTTTTAGTTATTATGTTGGTAAGCTGCGTTAATTTGAAAATTATTGCGGATACGCGTTTACTAATTGTAAGTTATACATATGCACTAAGCACTAACACGTCACTGTAAGCAATGAATGAGACAGCTACAGTTTTGAATTACCTTTTCGTTAAGTTTTATGCGTAAGTCTTTATTAGCTAGTGTATATAATTTAATATAAGGCAGTCTGAAACTTCACCACACGATTTAAATGAAAAAAAAGGCACGTTACAACTTTTTTAATTAAAAATACTGAAAGGCTTTTGAAGTATTTTTGTTCTCAGCCAAGCGAACACCTTTTCTAACTGATTAATGTCTGTTATAATAGATTAACTAATTTAATAACGAGGTATAAAAGCTCGTCTAGGATAGAATTATTTTGTAAAAATAGTTTATTACGATTTATTTTATTAATTCTGTTCCACTACACCTACTTCATTTAACTTCAGATTTAACACAATATTATATACCGCAAACTTCTAGATGAAAAATTTTTGTGTTTTTTTTAAGGGTCTAAATATACTATACTACTGTAATTTGAGGAATAAAATAATTTTTAGGTAGTTTCATTTTCGTCTCATTTCTGGCCGATAAGAATTTTATGTTCGACTGCATCATATTACCTTGTTTTACGACACTGTTTATTGTCCATAATCGGGTACTTTATTGGACTAGTACGATAAAAATGCAAAATTGGACTGCTGTCAATGTCACATTAAAACAAAATTCAAAACAAATATTTAAACACCATTTTCTGTATTATATGTGTCTTCATACAATTGTTAGATATTCTCTTGCATTACATGCAAGATCTTTTATTTCTTCTGGAACGTCTTCAATGTCTTCATCCACCTCAACACTTTTTCACTTTGACAATTTGATAAATAAAGCAACAAATGCATAACGACGAAGCACACTTTGAGATGCAATTAAATGTTTTAAATATAGGTATTGACAATCATATTTTAAGAGAAAATATTCTTCATGCAGTCGAACATAAAACGTTGTATAGACTCGCCTTATTTATTAGCCTCGCTCGCTGCGCTCGCTCTGCCATAAAATTCGGCTCGTCCAATAAAGACCTAAATTATGTACTTGTTACATAAACTACTATTATAGCCTTAATACTGGCCGGTGAAATATTATTAACATCTTTTATGTTTATGGCAGAGTGCCACACCCAGTAATGGGTAAAAGGCGTGATGATATATTTATTTATCTTTTATGTAAATGACATTACATAGGCATTTATAGTAAATAAGTAAATGAGTAATTACAGTGCGTAGCCCTGTAAAATTTTACAGGCTCATTGAAGAGAAATGTAAAAGTTTACAAGGCTTATAGAAAAATAACATAAATAATTAAAAGTTAGTACTTTCAGCATCTGCATTATTTTGAATATTTTCTTAAACTGCAAGAAAACCAGTTTAGAAGTCTTCATAGGGCATTAAATCTATAATTTTAAATTATTTATTTTCAAAATTTACGGAACTGTTGTCCCTGACACTAGTTGTTTTTTCATAACAACGATTACAACACCATGACAACGTCTAGCTATAAGTTGTCCTATCACTAACAACGTTTCATAACAAAAAGTAATGTATCTTTTTATAAAACTTATAACAATTAGTGAAAAACACTGTGATTGTAGAAATAAAACTTTGTATGCGGCACTCTTGCAATTAATGGGCACACTGGATTACTTCCCAGCACGACTGTAAAAACTAATTTACTATGCTGGCCACGTAAATAACTATTATTGCCCTAAAACTAACCGGTAAAAATTTGAAATGTCCATGGCAACTGCAAAACAACGGTATAATTTGACATTAGTGACATCCAGATGACATTTTAAATTTATAATTTATAAGACACGCATTAAAACCTCAATGGCGATTTCCTTGACCTATCTAATCAATCAAAACATTCATTTGTTACCGAAAATCACAAAATACCTTTAATTTTATTAGTTTTGTTTACTTTATTTCATTAGCAACATGATTATAAATAATTCAATGTACTATTAAACCAGTGACACTAAAAATGTTCGCTAGAAATGAAATACCATAATTTTTGCCAATTTCAAAAAAAAATCTTTTTGTTCTATAATCAGTATATCAAATTATATATGTCATTAAACTTTCGTGCAGAGGTATATAAACAAAGTAAAATTTTCAGAAATAAATTTGTAATTTAATATGGGGTAGATGGCTCAGTGGTATCGAGTCGGCCTGTGGATCTTGAGAACTCTGGTTCGATTACCACAGCCGACAAACAATTTTCACCAATTTAAAAAAATCTACCTCTGTGGCTCCTCCTCCACTAACATCTTTGGGGGCCGTGATTTGACGGCGGGTAACCGCACTTCACGCGAAAAAATATATCACTTACCGAGATCTGCTTAGGCAGAGTGATGGGTAAAAGGCATAATGATATATTTATTTATTTTATTTATTCTCTTGTCAGATATCGCCTGGATGTTACTAATGTAAAACTGTTTTAAAGTTCTTTATTTTCTTTCCCCAAGGAATTAATATTTACTTTCTTCTTCAAGAATGAAAATTATCTTTAAATTGAGGCAATAAAATGTTACTTTCTGTCAAGATCGTGCACAAATAAATATATTCATCCAAAAATTGTATCTGTATATCCGCAGTTGCAGAGCTATCTAAAATGTCACACACGCTCCGTGACTGCAATTGAATTGAATTCCTTCATTTGTCCAGTACTAGGTCCAGTTGTCATTTACACTAAAATACATTCTCATTTAAATCGCATTGACTAGCCAATGTACGTTCATGAATATGGATCTAGAATAAGTTAGAAACACTCTGCTGAAATACCAGTGACGTACAAGATAAAAGGAAAGAGTAAATCCTGTAGTAATTTGTAGATTATCCCCACTCTGTTTGGGAAGTTGACGAACGGCACTGACTGGCACGCATGCGCACCTTGCAGGTCTTGTATCACTGTAGCATTGTTCACATTAACGGACATTTAACACAATGAAACTTTACGTTGTAACCGTTTAGAAATGTGACCTGTCACCACCACTCGCATATCATATCGTTCTAGAGGCTCTCCTCCCACCTCTGGGGTGTAATTAGCATCCTTCTTCTTTGCTCCTGCTTACATCCTTGTTTTACCTCGCAGGGAGGGAAGGGTGTCTTTCTTGCAATCGTAGGATTTCTGTTTTCATTATTTCGAAACGGAAAATTTTCGAATAATATTTTGCTTAGCTTATTCGGTGATCCTAATAACTTTTTAGCAACTTAAAAAAATTCAAATAAAAACAGACAAATTAGTTGTCTACATTTTTTATTTGAAGTATTTTTTACTTCCTTGTACGAAGTAAAGAAAGTATTGTAATAGCAAAAATTTTCGGTTTTGACTAATTTCGTCGTGACGTCTGTACGTATAAATGTATCTCGCATAACTCAAAAACGGAAAGCCGTAGAAAATTGAAATTTTGTATTTAGGACTGTTATAACATTTAGTTGTGCACCTCCCTTTTTGGTCATTATATAACTTCCGGAAATGGTACTTTACTTGAAGCCTATAATAGATTTTAATGAAAAACTATATTAAAATATAACCCAAAACTTTTCAAATTTGGTATATAAGACTACTATATTAATGGAAATAACATAATAGATTTTGGTTAAAATAGACTTACCGGAAGTGATACATTACATGAAGCTGCTAACAGTTTTTCTTGAATTAATGCTTTTATTTTGATTTTAGAAATAAATGCTGCAAATAAAAGTTTTAGAGAATTAAATTCTGCGTCTAGCACATTAAGAATTTTTAAATTAGCCTTTTGTATATGCGAGATATCTATATTTAAAAATCTGATGTGGACACCACATTACTTCATTGTACGTGTATTATACTATATCTACTTTTTTTATTGCACATATTTGACGTAATTTGACATTGACATTAAAATTTATATTTTTTTCTTCTAATCCATAGCAAACTTACAAAAACAAAGAAATATATAAGTTTTGAATTATATTTGAATATAGTTTTTCATGAAAATCTATTATAGGCTTCAAGTAAAGTACCACTTCCGGAAGTTATATAATGACCAAAAAAAGAGGTGCACAACTAGATGTTATAACCGTCCTAAATATAAAATTTCAATTTTCTACGGCTTCTCGTTTTCGAGTTATGCGAGATACATACGTACGTACAGACGTCACGACGAAATTAGTCAAAATGGATTCAGGGATGCTCAAAATGGATATTTCCCTTGAAATCTCAAAACCGAAAATTTTCGCTATTACAATACTTCCTTTACTTTGTACAAGGAAGTAAAAATTATATATTTCTTGTTTTTTGTAATTAAGTTTGCTATGGATTAAAACAAAAAATAAGGACAAAATCATAAATTTAATGTCAATATCAATTTACGTCAAATATGTGCAATAAAAAAAATGTAGCTATAGTATAATACGCATACAAGGAAGTCATGTAGTGTCCACATCAGATTTTTATTAAAATGGTTAAGTAATGTTTTACAGCGACGCCATCTTTTCCTGCACATCCTCCTGCTGTTCGATTCCCAATCTCAATTTGCGATGTTCAGCTGTCTAAAACCATGTGACTGGATAACTGGCTGAAGGTTTCTCTATGCTACGTTCCTGTGCCTACTATATTCTCAATGTTACACTGGTTTATATTCCTGCACCGTGTCGACTGTTCGTCATTCTAGTTCAGTTAGTTGGTGTCATTCACCATAGATTTCATTCTTGTGGAAAGCAGGAATGGTATAAATCATTCACCAGCCGTCACAACTTTTCTATAGATACTTTTTAGGGGATAGATGGCTCAGTGGTATTGAGCCAGCCTGTGAAATTGAGAACCCGGTTTCGATTCCCACAGGCGGGAAACAATTTTCACCACTTTAAAACTACCTCAGTGACTCTCTCTACTAACACCTTTGCGGGCCGTGTTTTGACGACTGGTAACCGAACTTTATGCAAAGTACTACATCACTTACCGAGATCTACTACGGCAGAGTGCCACATCCAGTAATGGGTTAAAGGCGTGATGATATATTTATTTTACTTTTCTCGATGAAGATATTTTACAAAGTCGCACTAAATGCCTTGTTATTTAGTTTGTTTTTTGTCTTGGATGCAACTGAATAAAATGAATAAAATACTATGCTTGCAAATGCAGGAAATTTTGCTAAGTATAAAAATGCTAAAGTAACTAAACAGTAACTATTCATTTTTTTTCTTAATGATAAAAGAATTGTAGTGAATTATCAATGGGTTAAAAAAGTTATTTATACAACTTGAAATTAAATCAATACTTTTTTGAAGTTTGATGCAAGATGGTGAAGCCGCAGTATATCAATTAAATTATTGAAAAAGGATGCTTTTATATTTATATATTTTTTTGCATATTATATTGTTTTTGTGCAGAAAAAAATAAAATATATTTTTCATATCACATGCATTGAAACAGCGAATTTTGATCTCTGTTTTGCCAGTCGAAATAAGACAATTTCAGACCAATGCGACTGTGTCAGTCAGAAACAACGTTGTTTCTACCCGGCACATTCATTTATTTATTTTTTATGTCTTTATTTCAAGTCTGTCAGAATCGCATTTGTAATAAACAAAAGCGAATAAAATCATAATCGTCTGACAGCTGTCGTCAAATCGTTGTCAAAGATTTTAATAAATTACAAATAAAATTACATGTGATATGAAAAATATATTGTGTGGCACGGGATGAAACAAAGACGATTTCAGACCAGGGCGATGACAGCCCTCGCTTCGCTCGGGCAGTCAACTCTCGCCCTCGTCAGAAATCGTCTTGTTTCACCCCTTGCCACACAATATACTATTACGTAACACATGCACAAGAAACACGTTCTTATTCCCTAATTTTAGAGAGAGAAACACTGCTTTTCTCTTTTAGGTAGCATGTTTCTCTCCCTAGGAAGATGTTTCTCTCCCTAGAGCTTATCTTAGCTGTTTGCGGCGTTTCCTAGGTAACTAGTTACGCAACTCATATTTGACATTTGTCCCGATAAGACGGTAATTTTTGTGCACTTGTTACGAAAAGTATAATATATTTCATGGGAGGGCGGCGGCCCTCGTTTACGTCTCGGTTTACCAACTTCACACGCGGGAATAATCGCTTGTTTTCCCTCCCTTGATGCATAACATACTATTCATATATTCCATGTTGTTGAATTTTAAAGTACCTCCAAGGAGATAAACGAGAGAAAAATATATTAAAAAATGAAATTAAACGCATGAAAATATAGACTTTTCACAATTTTTAAAATGGTTGAAGGATGGATCACTGTCACACGATGTTTCGACTGTCAGGATTAATATAAAAAAATGACTATTTGTGCATTATTTTCTTCCGCGATTGACGTAGCTGACGGCAGTAATCAACCATGGGAGAAAATACAATTTTCAAGTCATTTAAATAAAAATAAAAAATAAATATAGCAAGGAAACAGTAATTTTTTTCCTTAGGTAGAATAATAGTTACTTTCCTGTCTAGCAAAATATTATCCAACCTTCTATTTGCATATGAGAAAAGCCAACTTACGATTAAGGTCACAGAATAAATTAATTAATAAATACATAAAATTTAGATAGTTCTGGATTAATAGTTAGTGCTCTAGCTTGACAAGCGAGCATCTTAACTTCAATGTATAACTATCAAGAATAAATTTGCGTCTGTATGGTTCTGATTTCCCTATAAGCTACCAATTTAAATTGGAATTAATTTCCTGCTATACAGAGTAATAGATACATAAATTCAACCTTTTTTAAATACACTAGTAGAAAAGTTGTTCTAAATTATCCAACTTCAAATATCTCTTGAAGTATTATTATCACCTCCTATGACGTCATTGCTCCTAGTCACCCTTACGGAGGGTGATAAATGCGCTCCCCGTCAACAGCGTCTGCATTCAGAGTCACAGCCACCTTGCTGTGTGTACACCGAATGAAATCAGAGCGGCGTAATCAAGTTATTTGTGACTTGCCTTCAACACGCGTGAAGCTTACAATCCAGCGGTGGCCGTGGGGAGAATTTCAATGGGGAGCTTGAAATATCCCTGTTTTTGAGACACTGAGGATTAATTGTATGACATGTTGTTTTTGATAGTTGCTGATTTATTTTAGTGACCTGTATTTTCAATGAGAAGTTTCTAAATTATTTTCTGTTTTTCAAAAGTGTTGCAGACTCAAATAAAATAAATAATTGTGCAATAAACACATTCTTAGTTATTATTAGTTCTATGACTTTAAATTCAGCAGGAATTAAACACATCCACATATCTTGTTGAGCCTGAAGATAAGTTAATTTTTTACATTCTCGAGGCTATATCTCAAAAACTAAACCAGATATGAAGATGGACTCAACGACTATTGAATTTCTCGTGCTTGAATTAACCTATAAATATATTTGTAACAATTTATTTTTTTTTAAATTGGTTCTTTCCGTACATATTTTTAAGCATATTCCAACAACATATTAATCTGGTGGAATGCACGATAAAAATTTTCCAGGATTTTCCCGAAGGCAAAATATCGTAACGACACTAATACATTAAACAGGGTGTTATATTTTAATAGACCAAGCAAATATCTCGCTTATTTATCAACTTAGCAATATCTTTCATGTAACATGATTTATACAGCAACATGAAAGCTAGTTGATGACGGATGTACATTCATTATATCATTTCCGGTTTATTAGTAATTAATATCAACTTTGAAATGGAATATACTATATTTTTTTTACAAATTTGAAAAGTGCTTCAAATTTTCTTTACAATCATGTAAAATAATCCATATGTTAGATTATTAAAAAGTAAAATGGCGGGCACTTTATTATACACCAAATCGGAAAGAGAATAGTGAGCCATGACTGTGCCTTGAAATAAAACAATTGTAATTATTATTATTAAACGAAATAATATTTTTTGTCATAATAATACAGAAAATAAGAATAAGGAACACTTAATAACAAAATAATTAAAATAATTTAGTTAAATGTTTTATTTCAAGTCACAGTCAAATCTTACAGATTTGGTGTAAAATAATAATAATAATAATAATTTTGTAAAACAATATAATATGTTCCATTTGAGATTTCAAAGTTGACATTAATTACTAATAAACCGGAAATGATATCATGAATGTACATCCGTTATCAACTAGCTTACATGTTGCTGTATAAATCATGTTATATGAAAGAAATTGCTAAGTTGATAAATAAGCGAGATATTTGCTGGGTCTATTAAAATATAACACCCTGAATATAAATAATTTAGGTTTTATATTTTGCTTAAAGTAGTCACGTTTTGATAGAATAATATATCCATGGCAACTTGAATCAAGTAAATAAAATTAACAATAAACAACAATTTTTAAATGTAAAACTGACATTTTTGACATCAATTAATTTCCACGTATCAGTTCACCGGATGACGATAGTAGATTATTTTTTGCTCTATCGAAACGTTGTGAAATAAATGTTTAAAGTATTTTTACTAATAAAGATAATGAAAGTTCAAAATAAATTGGTTTTAATTCAATAAATTTCCACTTATTAATTTTACTTAGCTAGGTTCAATAATGAAAATTCTCCAAGGAAATATTATATTAACATGGCACCTATGCAAAATACAATGGCTGGTAGCACAAGCTCTGTTTTTGGGTATTCTAAGAGCACGATTTTAACATGTTAGAGATAGCTAAAACACCCAAATACACTGCTCTTAAAACAGGTGAAAACAGAGCTTGTGCTACCAGCCATTGTTTCTATTGGCTTTTAATTAGTGATATACGGTTTTTGCTAAAAAAATCTAAAATCAGGTTTTGAACAATATCCAAAAAACTGAAAACAAAATGCACTTGGGAATTTTACTATTCAATTCAGTGGCTTAAAATACGTACATACAGAAATTTACGATAATCTTTTATGATTCAATTCGGACATGAGGAATTCAATGCCATTGGAAGCATTTTTACATCTTGTTTAGATTTCAGATTTAGCCTCCGGAAAAGTAGATTTTTTCCCAAATTTCATTCATTTCAGATTTTGTACTTTCCCGAAGATATATCTTTTTAAAAAATTATTAAAAATTGAGTCACTAAAGTTAATTTGTACTTGAGGAATATTCAATGCCGTTTGGTATTAATTTTAGCAAAACTTTAGCACTTAAACGAGGCGAGATACGATAAACTTCTAGCAGCAACAATAGTGAGATCGATATTATCTCACGTGTATCACAAATCTCGAAATCAAGTAAAATCTAAAATCATTCATAAAAATATAAATAAATATATCATCACGCCTTCTACCCATCACTGGGTGTGGAACTTTGCCGAAGCAGATCTCAGTAAGTGATATATTTATTCGCGTGAAGTGCGGTTACCAGCCGTAAAACCACGGCCCTCAAAGACATTAGTGGTGGGGGAGCCACAGGGGTAGACTTAAATTGGTGAAAATTGTTTGTCGGCTGTGGGAATCGAAACAGGGTTCTCAAGATCCACAGGCCGACTCGATACCACTGAGACACCTACCCCATAAATACTCAATAACATTTATAGTGACATAGATACTCTTCTGTATATTCTTCTTGAGCAAATGCGAAACAATGATAATAGACCATCATTTTAACATTAAGTTATCGTAGCAACGAAGTCCAAATTCCATTTAGATACAATTTCCTTGGCAAATATAGGACTGCGCGTTCAACGTTTGACACCATCCCAGTTTTTATGCAAATTCCCCACTGCTTTAAAAGTAGGGTCCGGGAAATTAAAATTGCAGCTCGTGCACATCGCTAGAAAGAAATTATCGCCAAGAAACTCGAAGCTAATAGGGCGGAAAACGGAAAGACGCCAGCTGTTTTATTTATTTAATTCTACATTTTTTTCAGAAAGATTTTAATCGTCGTAGACTTTTTTCATGCGAGCAAAAACGACTCGGTTCGTTGTAATGGATTTACTTTAATTATTAAAATATCTGGCTGGTTTTTTCTGAGATTCAACACAGCTAATTTTACTCTCTTTCCCACAAGGAAAGGATGGAATTGTGGTTCACATTGATTTATACAAATGAGTTTTTATAGAAATTTATTTCTTGGAAATAAAATGGTACAGGTTTTGTTGTTAAACGTTTCTAACTTGTTTGATAAATAATTGTTTAATTAGTATTTTAAGTAAATACTTAATTAATAAAAACAAATTAAATTATAAAATGAAAATCCTGGCTGTATGCTACTAGTAAAACAAAGTTACTTTATTTTACTAGTAGGTAGGTAGGTAGTAGGTGCCTTATAGCCGCATAATTCAATTATAATCAATATTTATATATTTATATATTTATATTATTTATATTTATATTATTTATATTTATATATTTATATTATTTATCAATATTATTATTATTTATTTTATGGGGTAGATGGCTCAGTGGTATCGAGTCGGCCTGTGGATCTTGAGAACGCTGGTTCGATCCCCACAGCCGACAAACAATTTTCACCAATTTAAAAAAATCTACCCCTGTGGCTCCCTCTCCACTAATATCTGTGAGGGCCGTGATTTGACGGCTGGTAACCGCACTTCACGCGACAGAATATATCACTTACCGAGATCTGCTTAGCCAGCGTGCCACACCCAGTAATGGGTAAAAGGCGTGATGATATATTTATTTTATTTATTTATTTATTTATCAATATTTTATAATGCAGTCGTACATAATAGTTATGGCGGTTACCAGCCATCAAATCACGGCCCCCCAAAGATATTAGTGTAGGCGGAGCCACAAAGATTGAACCAAGATTCTCAAGATCCACAGGATGACTCGATACCACTGAGCCATCTACACCATAAAATACTTATTGTAATATAATATAATATTTATTGCAATTTAATATATTTTTCTACTTCCGCTAGGAAATAGACGTTTTATTTCACTTATTTGAGTTAAGTAATGAAATGCATTATTTAACTAGTGAAATAATGAGGTAACATAGCAACAGATATCTTGGTAGACGAATTCTGATGTGTTATTCTTTTTTTTTTTAATTAAAACTGTCATTAATATGTCAAAATTTCATAATTTCAAAAACGCTCTTTCGTAGAAAAAATATTGTTTGGAACTAGTAAGGAAATGAAGCTTATTACCTTACTTATGTGTTTACATAACTCGGCTACGTCTCGTTCTGCAAATTTCACATGCGTAAGGTAATAACCTTCATTTCCTTACTAGTTTCATAAATAGCTATTATTTTACACTATGAAAAAACGTCTACTTTAGACGAATAATTTTAGTTTAAAAACAACAATTTTTTAAGTAAGTTATGCAAAAAAATAATTTATAAATGTTTGACAGTAAACATATAATGACAAGTAGTCTAGTAGCATAATAAGGAATTGCGGTCGGTCGATTAAACAACATAGCATCATTTTCAGTTGAAAGACAGCCGCTCTCACTTATTATTATCCTCTCTGACTTTGCGCTCAGTTCGCTAATAATTATAAAGCGCAACAACGCGATAGCTAGTTCGCTGTTCTCCGCGTCTGTGGATTTTAATGATTAATTGAAGGAAAGCATTTGATTATGAAATTAGAAGTGAACATTTTGGCTTCCAAGTTAATCAAATTTGCTGGGATAAAGTTTACTTTAGTGTAATCGGTTTTAGTTTTTGGGAGTTGTTCAATAAATTATGAACTTGTTTGATATAATGGAATATAAAATACTATCAGTTATCTCTAATATAATTTCATTTCATCCATTTCACAAGTTTCTAAACTGTTTCACATTATCTTTAAATGCACCATCAAAGAACAAATCCAACTAAATTGTACACTGTTATTGGATTTTTCGTTTTCTTGTTATACGCAGACACTAAATAATGTTGTAAGTACAAAATTCATACAGCAAAGATGCACGTTCAAATAATAGTTATTTTGTCCGCGAATTGATTGATTTTTTGTGTGCATCAAATAAACAATATTTTTGCCCACGAAATACAAACAAAATTTTCTCTACAACTGTAAAAACCGTATAATATAATATTGAAGGAAAACTATAAAAAATAATATGAATTTAGTACTATTAATAACAAAATTGGGAGCACACGAAATACTCAATTTACGCACTAAAATGCAAGACAGTAGGTAAAATACGCGTTGTCATGGTAATGTAAATGATAAAAATCACGTACTTTGTGTATTGATATTAGTGAAAAAATGTGAACATTTGACAGAAAAATAGTTATTTGTGTATTAAAAGCGTAAAGTTATTTTTCGTAACTCGAGAACGGTAATTGCAGCGCGATCCGAAGGCGAGAGCTGCAATAGTGTAAGAGGAACAAAGATACTTTACGCTCGTGATACACACATAATTTTTTCTACGATTGCTCCTTAAAATTATTTAAAAAAACGTATATGTACTAAAAATAAATTCGTTCTGTCAATTGTCAATATGACAAGTTACTGTTTTGTTTGTATCCCTGGTAACTATTGAAATAAGCGCGAATCTAATATCTTTTTCGCGCGTTTACGTCAACTTAACGATGACAAATGACAACTTTTCATAGCAATCGTAGGAAATAATTTTTTTTTAAATTCGGTAAAATTAGGATATTTCATTCCTAGCGAACATTTTTATTGTCACTGGTTTAATAGCATCGGGCGTGTAGTGTAGTGTTTGATACAACGTACTATATTCTGTATAGCTATAGGCAGAGATAATTTTGAACAATTTTTGTAGCAATTAATTGTTGCAGATTATTCTGATGTGAAATTGGAAAAATGATATCCTCATTTTTTTTTCCTTGACCTACCTAAACAATCAAAACATTCACTTGTTACTGAAAATTACAATAATAACTTTAATTTTATTAGTTTTGTTTACTTTATTTCATTAGCAACATAATTATAAATAATTACCCTAATTTTTGCTAATTTGAAAGCAATTCTTTTTGTTCTATAATTAGTATATCAAATTATAAATGTCATTAAAGTTTCGTGCAGATGTATAGAAACACCCTGTATAAGGACATTACAATTTTACTGAAATATACTAAAACATGTTTATTTATTTATTTATGTTACGCTGTACAACAGGACCTTAATCCCAATTACAGTACAGGATCCGCACTCTCCGAGCCGCAGTGTAGTAGTTTATATACATTTTAGCTTGAGTAAGATTCGAACTCGGGATCTCCGGATTCGAATTCCGTATTGCTATCCACACCACCGTACTGACGTATGTTGTTAATGTCCTGTTAAAATTTAAAGTCAATCAAATAACAGGTTTTGCAAGAACAAGATCCCTAAAGAGTATTGCTGTTACCAGAAAAGAAAAAAGTTGTCCTGAGGTCTCCGCTATTAGCAGACATAGACAAATGCCGTAAATGATCCTTGGGGGTTGGTATTAATAAAGATGAAGTATCCCAGTGGCCGTGGTCGTGTAACCAGGGCCCACTGGATATCACCAAGTGACTAATAGTCGTGTCCGTTGCGTGGCCAGCACAGGCGACTTGATTTAATTTTCCCCGCAACGAACTACATTTTAAACTAGTGATAGATCGTTAGTCTCGTGGTAGAAACCCTGTAATGAGGTAGACTCAGACGAAGTGAAGAACGCAGGTGGTGGAGATGTATCGTAAAGTGCTTCAGGGTTATTTACTCGCTATGCAATAACCGGGGCCTAATTTAACACCCTTCATTGTGATTTTGGACAATACTATTTGTTTTATACTCTACATCAGAGAATATCAAACTTATTCCTTTTACCGCCCCCTTTGAAGATCAATTATTTTCCAGCGCCCCCTATTTTTTATACACTCCTAAAACTTAAAAGCCACAATTTCATTACTTTAATTAATTTAGTTATAGTGTGCTATATTAGTCGGTTCTGGTGTTTAAACTTACATTCTGAACAAGATATTTTTACCAGTGAGAGCAATTAAAACGCAACTTTATAATATTAAGAATATATTTTAATCAAATTAAAAGAAACAATATAGATAGGTAATCAATTTTAGTTTTAAAACTAATCTAATGAGATGGATGAATTTGGTGATTTTTAACAAGTTTGCCAGTTCTATAAGTTCTTCTTCCAGTTGGGGTGATACTGCTATGTTGACATTTGAAAAAGGATCAAACACACAGTCTGGTATTTCCAAATTCAAAATGTCCTGGAATCTTTCAATGAAATCACTGTGGAGATTTTCCAAATGTTGGCAGTAGACAAGCAAGCCGTCGTTGTTGCAGGATACTGATAAATTGGAAAAATTATGGAACTCACATCTGCCGATATTCTTTTTGTATAAGAGCAGCTTGGATACGAAATCAGCGACGACATTTTTTGTTTTTATTAAGTTCAAGGGATCGCCTTGAATTTGGAGATTCATATCATTAAGCAATTTATAAAGGTCTGTCAGGTATGCGATATTATTCTTTGATGTGATGAGGTTCTCGCTCAATTCTGTGTCTTTGTTTTCCAAGAACTCTACGACAGAGTCAAACAGATTGTAAAATCGAGTCAGACATCATACAAGGCAGAAATTTAAACTAATTATTCGATATTGAGTAGTAGGTAGGTTTTAATTTTAGTGAATTTTTAAGTATAAAGTAAATGAAATTACAAATCAACCATCGCCCCCCTAAACCACGCCAACGCCCCCCATTTTTTTCTGGACGTCTTAACGCCCCCCTCTAGGTCTCCAACGCCCACAAGGGGGCGTTATCGCCCACTTTGAGAAAGACTGCTCTACATTTATTAGCCAAACGGGATTTAAAACTCGCTGACTTCTACACAAAATCACGACTTATACTTTAAAGTTTTCATACCACAGGTACAATTTGGTGGAGGAACTTGAACCATTACCTAATAATTACCTAATATGGGGTAGGTAGCTCAGTGGTATCGAGTCGGCCTGTGGATCTTGAGAACCCTGTTTCGATCCCCACAGCCGACAAACAATTTTCACTAATTTAAAAAATCTACCCCTGTAACTCCCTCTTCACTAATATCTTTGAGGGCTGTGATTTGACGGCTGGTAACCGCATATCACTCGACAAAAATATATCACTTACCGAGATCTGCTTAGGCAGAGAGCCACACCCAGTAATGGGTACAAAGCGTGATGATATATTTATTTATTTATTTATTTATTTATTTATTTTTATTTATTTATTTATTTATTTATTTATTTATTTATTTCTAATAATCCATAAGTCACTTTTTCAGTATTTTGTAATCATAACTAGATGGCTCAGTGGTAACGAATCCGCTTGTAGATCTTGAGAACTTTGGTTCAATCTCCACAGCTGACAAATAATTTTACCATTTTAAATCGACCCCTGTGGCTCCCCCTCCACTAACATTTTTGGGGGCCGTGATTCTTTGGCTTATAAGTGCACGTCATGCGATGAAATATATTACTTACCGAGATCTGCTACGAAAGAGTGGCATAACTAGTTATGGGTAAAAGGCGTGATGATATATTTATATTTTGACATGAATTGTAAGATGTTATGAAAATGGAAATATAGCGAGCACGAGCTGTATTTCCTATTCTGTAACAACGAAATTAATTTCATGTCAAAATATTATCTGGCAATTATCATATTACCAATTATATTTTGTGTGAGAATTTAACAAGCAAAAATATATTCTATCTATAGTATCAATTCCCATCGAGAATTCGATAGATTTTTTCAATTGACTTTTAATGAAAATAGCATTTATTTTATTGGTAACCACAAGATTTATAGTGAAAAGTTATCGCGTATAAATTTCTCCAATAGAAAATTATTAATATTGCTTCCATTACATTAAAGCATTTTTGAACAAATTTGTGATTGTATAGGTTTCCACAAATATGTGATAAATTCTTATAACTAATTTAATGTTATATCATAGTGGAAAATAATATTTTGGCATGAATTATAAGATTTTATCGAAATGGAAATATAGCGAGTGCGTAGCAGGAGCTGTATTTCACATTTCCGTAACAATGAATTTAAATTCATGTCAAAATATTATTAATATTATATTATCAATTTGGGGTAGGTGGCTCAATGGTATTGAGCCGGCCTGTGAATCATGAGAACCCTGGTTCGATCCCCACAGTTGACAAACAATTTTCACCAATTTAAATCTAACCCTGTGACTCCCTCTCCACTAACATCTTTGGGAGTCTTTATTTGACGGCTGGTAACTGCACTTCACGCAAAGAAATAGATCTGCTACGGTGGAGTGCTACACCCAATGATGGGTAAAAGGCGTGATGATTTATTTATTTATTTTACAAATATATTACGACTTATATTTTACGTAAGAATTTAAAAAGCAAAAATTGCTTCTGTAGAAGCAGTTCCTCATCGAGAATATTCGAATATCGATAGATTTTTTTCAATTGACGATTATAAAAATAGCATTTATTTTATTAGTTACAAGGAGATTTAATTACAAAGAAAAATTATCACTTTTTAATTTCACCAGTTGAAATATATCAACATACGAGCTTTCATTTCATTGGTTCATTTTGAAACAAATTTGTTTTAACATATATGTGGTAAATTGTCAAAATAATTTACTCTGCCATTTTTATGTTATTTCCCTATTGTTTTCTTATTTATCTAACTGTTGTTTTCAAAAACAATATGTGGACAGCTCAGTGACAATTTCGTAAACTATGACTGGTATCACAAGCTTTGTTTTTGGGTGTTTTAAGAGCACGGTTTCAACATGTTCGAGATAGCTAAAACACCCAAAAACACTGCTCTTAAAACAGGTAAAATCAGAGCTTGTGCTACCAGCCATTGTTTAAGCAAAATTATTTAATAACTAGCAGTTTCTTGCGAGATTAATACACATAAAAGTAAAATATAAATAAGAGATTAAATTATTTTGGTCACTAAATTCCGAAATTATGGTAATGTATAGAGGCATCATGAAAAATAAGGGTTATAATTCATTACTCGACCAATAACAGATAATAATCGAGTTATTGTATAGAGGGGAAAATTGTTACGTTTTCCAAATTGTTTGTAAGCATTTATGTTTACTGTTTGATGTAATTAGGTTTGTGTGAATGCTAATAAACATAATAACATATTCTAATACTTCTAATAATTAATTAATTATCTAGTAAATACTAGATTTGTCAATTTATGTTCATAAATCACAAAATAATATTAATTATTTGTTTATTAAATGTTATTATAGGTAAATATTATATTAATTCATGAATTATTCAACAAATTTGGAGTTTAGATTATTTATGCACATGTACACATTTGAACTAATAGAACAAAATGGAGGAAATTTTGCTTTTCTACCTCGAAACTCTATTATATTAACATATTAATTATCATAATACAATAAATATCGCGCATTGTAACCATTACTGTCTTTGACAAATTATTTGGTGTGGCACTATGCCGTAGCAGCTCTCGGCAAGTGATATATCGCGGAAATGTTGTTACCTGCCGTCAAATCATGCCCTCTAAAGATGTTAGTTGAAGGAGAACCACAGCGGTAATATGAATGTGGTGAAAATTGTAAATATCAATAAATATAATTAATTAATTATTTTGAAATAAAAGATGTATTATTGTAAATTATTAGATTCATCCCTTCTCTACGTATATATTTTTACCGGTTTCAGGATATTAAACCTACGTTTATATACACAAAAGTAAGCTGGTAAGTAAGTAATAACTGTATTCTGTACGGTAATATTACCATACTGACTTGTCAAAATAGTCAAGAAAATTAAAATAAAACACAATGATAATATAACACTATTACTACAAACGGAACTGAAAACAACAATAATACAAAGATTACTTCTCCTGCTTATCATAATATATATTAATTGTACAGTCTTTCAAATTAGAGATGACCACGTTATGATGTTTAAATAAAAACATACAGACCACAGACTTACTTGATCACCTTCTAAAATGATGACAATGACGTTATTCATAAAATAATTTCAAAAAATAATATTTATTAATGACGTTAACGTGTTTATATTCTGAAACTGGTAAACTATTGAACAAACTACGGATGTTATGAGTCATAACAGGCCTTAGATGTCTACCAGCTCGAATTTCAAACTGACATCTGCGGCTCTGTAATGATACTCATAACATTCCTAGGTAAATATGTTAATAGCTATTACTTCATGTCCATGTTATATGTAAGTATAGTTGTATTTTTTACTGTCAAATATCTTATCTTCTGTTATCTGAAATTTACCTACATAACTGTTATCATTATCTAGATAATTTATAATAAGCTATCTGTGATCTATTATCTAAATAATAATAGCTATTTATGAAACTAGTAAGGAAATGAAGGTTATTACCTTACGCATGTGAAATTTGCATAACGAGACGTAGCCGAGTTATGTAAACACATAAGTAAGGTAATAACCTATTTCCTTACTAGTTTCATACAATATTTTTTCTACTTCCGTTCTAATAAATACGAAAGTGCGTTTTTGAAATTATGAAATTTTGACATATTAATAACAGTTATAAATTCAAAAAATAAAAGAATAACACATCAGAATTCGTCTACCAAGGTATCTGTTGCTATGTTACCTCATTATTTCACTAGTTAATTAATGCAGTTCATTACCTAACTCAAATAAGTAAAATAAAACGTCTATTTCCTAACTGGAGTAGAAAAAAATCGTTTCCTGCCCCAACACTGGTCCGAACCCTGTACTATAATTGAATTTAAATTTCTGAAGTACAGAACCAGCATAAATAAATGAATAAATAATATTTTAAAGTTAGCGGATGAGAGTAAAAGCAACAAAGTCAAGTAGCAAACTGAAGGAAATGTGAAAGAACCGGAAATAAAGACAAATTATGTGCAGAAAAAGACAGAATCCATGTGCAGATGACATATAGGTTCATATAATGGTCGAATGGGGCATTTGTATTTTTATTGGAATTATCTAATTTTATGTCCACGAAAATCTGTAGAAGATTTATATAACAGAAAATAAAGATCATATTGGAGGGCATGTGGCCCCTTGCCAAACGATATGGCTCGGACATATGGCCAGAATTAGCAATGAAAGAAACTACTAAAACCGATTTACGATGGTGGGGGAAATACACATTTATGTAGGTTAATTGAAGGTGGACTTTATTTACAACTAATTTATACCCTCGTAATTATTATATCGAGTTTTTGTAACTTTAATAATGAAAGTTAATCTTATACATTTACAGCCCAAAGCATTTATTTATAAATCCCAATAATAAATAGTGTAGCACTACAATTTTAATATGTAAAAATAATAGTTAATTTTGAATTTGTGATCAGCTAATCTTAATCTAGACCAGTTATTCTCAACCTTTTTTTGTAGCGGCACACTTTTAACGATTTCAAATTTTAGCGGCACATAAAGAATAAGTTTAAAAGTTGTTTATTTATTTATTTATGTTACGCTGAACAACAGGATCTTAATCAGGGTTCGAAGATATATATCGATCGATATATATCATGATATTTATTTTGATATATATCGTCATATTTTTGCAATGATATATATCCATTATATAAAAATATCAAATAGTTTTGTGATATAGTCTCGGAAAAGTGAAATTTTTCGAATTTTTCAGTTTTTCTACCATTCCGAGGCTATATCTCAAAAACTAAATGTGATATGAAAACGCGCTCAACGGCATTTATTTTCTCGTGCTTCAGTTAACTTATAAACATAGTTTCAGCGATTTTTATTTTTTTTCAATTTTCCGCCAAAAAAATCGCAAAAAGCGGTTTTTTAACATTTTCTCGAAAACCAGAAGTCTTATGCATTTGTAGATTGCACCACTGGATTCAGTGGGTCAAAATACATATGTATGTAAATTTTCGTTTTAATAATCCTACGATTAAGGATTTTTGGGAAAATTGAATTAAAATCTGAAAAAACCAAAGGGGTACCCCTTAGGAAATAATTAAAAATATTAAATTGCTTAAAATTGTATGAAAATTTGCTTATAAGTCAATTCGGACACGGAGAATTCAACGCCGTTGAGCGCATTTCCATATCTTGTTTAGTTTTTGAGATATAGCCTCCGGAGAAGTTAAATTTTTCGAATTTTTCAGTTTTTCTAAATGTGTACAAAAACTAAAATTAAAAAATAAATATCCAAAAAGTGATATTTATCTGATATATATCCTATATATCAGATATTTTGATATTTATTATAAATATCATGATATTTACGAACCCTGATCTTAATGCTCACTCACCGAGCCGCAATGTAGTAGTTTATATAATTTTTAGATTGAGTGAGATTCGAATTCCATATCGCTATCCACACCACCGTACTGACGGACAAATTAACCTATAATACACTGTATACAATAGTTTATGATAATAATTTTGAATGTAAAATAAAATAATATAATATATACTACAAAAATAACAGTACGTTTATTAAGGGATTAATTACAAGTTAATAATAACAATACTTTTAATGAGAAATATGAGCTTGATGTTTTTTGATAATTTCTTTTATATTTGGTCTATAAAATTACAATGCTACTCTCATATCGTCTTCTACTTTTAACAGTCTCGATCTTTTTTTCGTTTTTATGTTGGTTTATACTGAAAATCCGAATTAACACAAATTACATGTAGAAAATTTTAATAATATTTTTAAAGCTTTTTTTGGCTATTATGGGATAAATTAAAATAATTTGTACATTTTCTATTTAAATTATATTATGTAATAATTTTAACATATTCATTATATATATATATATATATATATATACCGGGTGTCTACTTTTTTTTGCGAACATAGGAAGTTCAATGCTAAAATTTAGATTTAGCGATATCTCTTTACCTATTAATTTTAGAACAAAAGTGCACGAAAGAAAAATGTTCAGAATGAAAAACTGCATCCATAGAGTATAAGTTTGTTGTTCAATTGTATCTTATGTCCGAGTTAGAAGCAAAAGAAAATACACGCTTTAAAGCAATTATCAGAGTGCCATGAGAAATAAAACAAATTAGATAACTTAATAATAGGTATTTATTTGTCTAGATTATGTAGGAAAAAAATAGTTGCTATAATTAATTTTATTATTAAATTAAATGCTCGAATAAATAAATAAATAAATAAATTAGAGTAAGCTTCCAATTCTGGTCCAATATGTCCAATAATATCAGACACAACAAACAAATTATTGTTTTTTTAAGAATTTGGCGGCACAGTGGTTGAGAATCACTGATCTAGACTGAACTTAAACATTTAATCCAAAACATTTTTGGAAAATCAAATGGAAACAAAATTAAAAGTATTTAAACTTTTTTATGAATATAGTTTAGCTTAATTTAACTAACCCCCCAACCCCAAAATTCAGGATTAGCTACCAAATCAATTCACAGCCGAGATGCACAAAAAATGTTTCATGCAATTTATTAAAAAAACTTCAAAATTTTTAATATATTTAATTTCAAATTGATGGTTAGTATAAATATGAACGTGCAACCAAGGAGACTTGACAGAAGAAATAATTTATTTGTTGATCAGCGCCATTTTGTAATCGCATTTTTGGTAGGTTGAATTGCGCACAAACATCAGCTTCGTTTGATAGTAGTGTGAAAAAATTTGTAAACTTTGTATTCTCTATGTAACATAAAAAAAGTAAACTGGACACGTAAGTACGTAAAGAATGACTGACACCTACCTACTGTGATTCAAATTAGAAATAAAATGTAACGACAATCAGCAATAAAAGTTTTAGTAG
This sequence comes from Pterostichus niger, assembly GCA_947425015.1. Classification (NCBI taxonomy): domain Eukaryota; kingdom Metazoa; phylum Arthropoda; class Insecta; order Coleoptera; family Carabidae; genus Pterostichus; species Pterostichus niger. The sequence goes on from OX380350.1 coordinate 7,767,501, forward strand.
ATATTTCGATACTTTAGTACTAGGGTAATGCCTCGTTCGTTATTTAGTACCTTTTATTTTTTTACTGTTGATGACCACACTGGTTTCTTTACATTGTGTTACTTTGTACAACAGCTATTTAAATTTAAATCAATCAGAAAATGTAATAAGTTTTCCGAGAAGATAACCAATCGATAATATGCCTCTACTTCTATATAATTTAGTACTTCTTTTCATTTTAAATTTAAAGTTCCATGTAAACCACATTATTTATTACAGTATAACCCAGACTGACAAGTTTTACACGGACGGAACATTTTGTCACAGCGCTGCTGTTCTATACTCGCTGTAAATAATTAAATATCTGCGGTGTAATATCTTTATGTAATATCAGTGACACGATATTTAGCTATAAAATGAAATTTCAATCATCATTCGCTAGTTTTACTCGTGGTTATTACTCATCGCGCAAATTCCTCTAGCGTTATTATCAAAATATGATTTGTTCATGAAAAATCGTTCAAGCTACATAATCTGTAGATAAAACAATACAAACAAAAACCGTCAATACTTTGATCAAATAAACATTTCTTAAATCGTAAAAACCTCTAGAATATTTTTTTAATTTCAAACGATAGTCTAAAGAAATAAAATCAATCAACATTTTATTGTTTCTACTGCAAGCTATAAAATAAATAAATAAATATATCATCACGCCCTTTGTGCGGTTATCAACCGTCAAATCACAGCCCCCAAAGATGTTAGTGGAGGGGTAGCCACAGGGGTAGATTTAAATTGGTGAAAATTGTTTGTCGCCTGTGGGAATCGAACCAGGGTTTTCAAAATCCACAGGAGAGCTATGATATCCATTTAAATAAATAAATATGTCAGAATGCATTTTACTCATCATTGGGTGTAGCAAGTTATCGTAGCAGATCTCGATAAGTTATATATTTGACAAAGATGTTAGTGGTGGATGAACCATACGGGTTATTTTAATGTGATGAAAGAATTTGATACATTACATTGGTCAAATTTAATATATTTTGTAGCAAGTCAAACAAAATTACAATTTACTCTTAGCCCACTAAATAAAACCGAAATGAAACTTATTTTTTTATAAATAATAATCAGATGGTTCGGATTCCACTATGAACTACTGTAATTGGAATTAAATTCCTATTGTACAGAGTAACAAATAAATCAATAATTATTTTATACGACCATGTCAGAAAGTAAAATTGTCTCTCCTCAGTTGAAAGAAGAATGTGACTTTTCATCCCTAGGGAAAAAAAGAACTCTATTTTGACGAGTTACCAACTTTACACTAGTTAAAATATTCGTTATGGTCTAGAAACATACAGGACTTTTTGTCACAAGTGCACTAAAATGAGCAAATAAATTAGAAATTTAAAATGTCACTAATGTCAAATCAAATTATTGTTTTCCAGTTGCCATGGATATGTGGGCGACAATAAATCCACCTGTTCCAGAAAATTACGTGACAATAGTATGTTATGCATCAAGGGAGAGAAACCAGCGATTATTTCCGCGTGTGAAGTTGACAAATCGAGACGTAAGCGAGGGCCGAAGGTTCGAGCGAAAGTCGAGGTTTGCCAACTTCACACAAGGGATAATCGCGCCCTCCCGTAAGGCATATTATACCTTTCGTAACAAGTGCACAAAAATTACTGTCTTATCGGGACATATGTCAAATATGGGTTGCGTAACTACACTTGCGAGCAAAAAAATCGACCCACCTCGCAATTTTCGTTTAAAATTAATTTTATTACAAACCTACTTACGGAATTTAAATAATACTAATACAAATTTGTTAGAACACTCTTTCACGTTTAAAATGATATGCGATTTTCTATAATTAATAATTTTTATGTTATTTAAGGGTCTTACAATAAAATACGGCTATTTTCACGTCCTACAGCAGTTACGAGTTGCGCGCGCATTCAAGGTTATAAAAGCATGTGTACACACTATCAACACGCCATTTTGTGATCAGCACTTAAACTGTGAACTAGGAACCCGGTGTATATACAGATCAGCCCAAAAACACAAGTAGACGCAATTTTAAAAGATGCACACCACGCGGATTGAAGCCGCTCAAGTTGTTGCCCTTCTTCGCACAGGGTTTAGCCAACGTGTTGTTGCGAGGCGGCTTAATTTATCCCGGTCAGCTGTTCGTCGTGTTTACCAAAGGTTTCAAGAGCCTGGTGAATTTATCAGAAGACCTGGATCGGGAAGAGTATGGGCAACGACGGCACAAGATGATCGTTACATTGTTTCAAGGTCTTTGCGCGACCGCCATCTTACAGGGGTTCAAGTGCAACAGGAGCTCCGTAACGTACGTGGAGTGACTGTTAGTTAATGGACAGTGAGGCGAAGACTGAGGGAGAGGAATATGACACCTCATCGAGCAGCAAACGGTCCAAAATTAACTCCAGCTCACCGCCAAGCACGGCTTCGCTTTGCACGAGACCACGTGAATTGGACTTTCGAACAATGGCAGGCCGTTTTGTTTTCAGATGAGACTAGGATTTGTCTTCATGGCAACGATGGAAGAAGAAGGGTCTACCGCAGACCCGGAGAACGATTTGCGCAGTGCTGCCTACAAGAACGGGTCAGCTACGCCGGAGGTTCCTGCATGGTTTGGGCCGGCATTTCTTTAGAAGACAAAACCGATCTTGTCTTCGTTGTTGGACCAAATGATGGGCCTCGAAGAAGGGGTTTGACGACTCACCGGTACATTGAGGAGATTCTTGCGGACCATGTCATGCCTTACGCTGGTTTTGTTGGCGAGGACTTCGTATGTATGCACGATAATGCTAGACCGCACACCCCGCATATTGTGCGTCAGTATCTCGAACGCACCGATATCCCAGTCATGGAGTGGCCAGCACGCAGCCCGGATATGAACCCCATAGAACATTTATGGGACGAACTTAAGAAAAGGGTTCAGGCAAGAATCCCTATTTCTGAGTCATTACGTGACCTAAACACGGCGATCGAAGAAGAGTGGGAGAATATTCCTCAAGATTTTATTGTTCGGTTGATTAGGTCGATGAGAAACAGATTGGAAGCAATTATTAGGGCACGCTAGGGTAACACAAGATATTAGCAATAAATTTTATGCAATTATCAACCTGATTTTCTTCTAAGAATCTGTTTTTTACCTTTTTTCTTTCTTTTTCTCAGTTACCATATTTTCAAATTTTTATCAATTTCTATTCCTACCCTTCTTAAAGGTTAGAAATATAATTGTAGTAACCTTAAAATGGGCTCATTTCATAATAATAAACTAACCTCCGAAATAAGATATATTTTTAAATTATAAGTTACATAATAATTTCATAAAATTCATTCAAAGTAAAAAATGTGAGGTGGGTCGATTTTTTTGCTCGCAAGTGTAGTTACCTAGGAAACACCGCAAACAGCTAATCTCTCTAGGGACAGAAACATGGTACCTATGGAAACATAATGTTTCTCTCCCTAGGGAAGAAAAGCAGTGTTTCTCTCTCTAAAATTAGGGAATAAGAACGTATTTCTTGTGCATGTGTTACGAAAAAAGTATTTTTTATAACCTAGGGAGAAAAGTAAATCTTTTGGCAACTGAAAATTATATTATAGTTTGACATTAGTAATCCAGGTGACATCTGTGAAGTAAATAGTAAAACTTCCTTAAATTTCTATTTTATTTTAAAAAATTCTACTTTCTAATTGAAATCAAAAATTATATGTATATCTCGCAAATAAAATGTCATCTTCCATCGTGTGCTTTATATCCTCCGTTTTTGGCTTGAAAAATGATACGGCACCTTCGTGAATAAATGTTTCACTTTATTCCCTTGATATACAAATAACAATGCATTACAATTTTTATGTCCACATAAATATTATCCCTGTATTTGACCAAAATATCTATGTCTCTTGTTAGCAATACATCGTTAATAAAGATCTAGAATTGTATTTATAGAGTTGGTCTAGTGGGTATGCAGTCGGCTTGCGGTTCTTGAGGACCTGAGTTCGATTCTCGCAACCGACAAACTGACTTTCACTAATTTAATATCAATTCATGTGGCTCCCTCTCCAACAACAACTTTGGGGGCCGTGATTTAACGGCTGGTAACCGCACTTCACGCGTAAAAATATATCACTTACCGAGATCTGTTACGGCAGAGTGCCACACCCAGTAATGGATACAAAGACGTGATGATATATTTATTTATTTATAGAATTGTATTTTCAAGAAAACTAATAGACATAACGAAAAATCAAAATTTGGTGGAGTCGCTTAGAGATAAATACAATTATTTTTTTAAATTGTTGTCTTCCTGTTTATGTTAGTTGAATGAACTATAGCAATGTCCAGCTGACCTCCTCGCCTACTAGATCATAAAACCGAGTTCAAAGTGCACACAATAAACTAGCCTCAGCCTAAACAAGAATTATTACTCGTTATGTAACTTATATAACGGGTACGACGCATACACCATCATGCCAGCGAAACTCTACAAGCGAAACAAAGACAAGTATATTTACCAATGTTGTCATAGTACCGGGAAAAATCTCGCGACATAAAATTATTTAATTTCCCAGGGTGTACACTGGATGCAGTTTTTTTTATTATTGACGCGAAGACAGTGATGGAATAAATTACTTTATTCTTGGTTTTATGTTTGTCGCATTGTAGAATAAATGTTTAGATTATTTTTACTGACAGTAAATTATGAAAGTTTTTTTACGTAATTCCGTTATAAAAAGTTATGTTTTATATCAATTTTTGAGGTTATAAAATGTCAATGTTTTTATAACTGTCATTCAAGAATTATGTAAAGAATTATTTACATAACTAGTTACGTAATGAATAATGACAGTTTGGACTTTCTCAAAAATTATTGCAAATAGAGGAAGAAACTGTTTATTAAAATTTTTAGAAGTTATATCCATTTAATAATTTTGCTGGTATTAAACAGTTCAAGGCCAAATTAGCAGATTCTACGATATCAGAAGGAAGGTCTGTCTCGGATTCAGAACTCATTTTCAATGATAACATATAAGCTTTAAATTTAAACATTTTATTCATTTATTTTCACGGCAACGCTTTAGTAAATTGATTTATTGATTTTGAAATATACTGAGCTGTCATATACCTAGAATTTTATGTATTTTAAAAATTATTTTAGCAAAATTAGATAAAATTTTATGAAAACGTGATATTGTTTGACTCACATAATTTGCTAAACTCGTTTCGCTCGTTTTGCCAAATATTATGTTCATCAAACAATATCCACTTTTTCATAACTGGTTACGTAAATAACTATTATATTATAGTAAATAAGTTTAAAGTATCGTGGGCCTAATTATATTTCACATGTCACTTGATAAACTTAAATCAGATCAAATAAATAAGACAACATGACTAAATCAATTGAACTAAGCAAACTGATGCATCAATTGGCAAGTATTACTTTAAGTTTAATCTGAATTAGTAACTGTAGTAGTAAGAAAAAATTGAGGGAAGTAATCTAGTCAAATACATAAGTGATCTGGTTCAGTATGTGTAAAGTGTATTTTATCAAAATGGCAAATAGAATATGTTTATTATAAAATCTTTTGAGATACGAATACATTTACAAAGCAAAGAAATGTATATGATGATTGAACATTTTTAAGTATTCCTTTTTATTCTCCCTTGAATAGAGTAGAGGGAAATATTTTAACGCCAATTAGATTTACTGTTTATGTTGGTGTCTTTACGTACCTAATCTGCCCTCGAGCATTAATTCATTTTTTATCATGTATTTCAACAACGTAATCTGCACTCGTATTGAACTCGTGCAGATTAATACGTTGTTGAAATGCAGTGAAAAACAAAAATCAATTCTCTAGAAAGATTGTAAGTGATAACATGACAAAGATTGCATATTGTTGATTGAAAAATAAAAAAGTTAGTAGTCCTTAAAGCTTTTTCGCGAAGCTTTGGAAGATAGTACAGAACAATATAAATCTGGTGGAAAGTTTCCTGCGAAACGCATTTCCCATTATTTATTTAGTCGCACCTGCCAGCTGCCAGCAAACAGTTGACGGCTGCGAGACAAGAGAGAATCAGTCTCTCACGCACTTAACTCTCGATAAATCCCTTTGCTTTTTTCTCTCTTGTAGCTCTTGTCTTCTTAATGCCGCGATGTCCCTAAAGTGAGAGTTTGTCGTAGAAACGCCCTGGGGTTTAACACAGATTGACAACGTTGCCAGTGCACTAGATTTTCACAAATATTTCAATCATTTATATGATATTATATAGTAATGTCACAACCAGGAATTTACTGCTTCACACGAACGAAATAAGAACTTAAAGTGCAAAAAAATATATAAAATAAATAAATAAATAAATATATCATCACGCCTTTTACCCATCACTGGGTGTGGCACTCTGCCTAAGCAGATCTCGGTAAGTGATATATTTTTTCGCGTGAAAAAAATATATCTAGTTAAATATTAAAGAGTACTATTAAAATTTAAACTATAGTTAACGATAAATGCGCATTTAAAAGTTTGATTATTCGGGCCAAAAATCTACTTAGTAATTGGTGAAATTGAGGGAGAGAGATTGCTTGGATAAACAAAAGAATAATTGGATGAATATGGATAAATGAGCTTGTATGAAGGTGATGTAAATTTGATTGAAGGAAGGATAAGAATGTAGGACGAAGACTGATTGTTTGATCAAATTGATGAGTGGATGTTTTGTGAATATTCCAGGGTTTCGTGCTACCCCATTTGAAAGGATATAGCGTGATATTATGTATATACTCGTACGTATGCATTTGTTGGATGACACAAAAATAGTAATAAATATCTGAACGATAAACCTAATTAAATGAATATAGGTTGTTGAACGAAAATTCTGTTGTAGACCAATAATTTCTAATCAAGGGTTCATGGACCCCTATGAGTCCGTGCAAAGATTTTAAGGTTATGCGAAACTTTAAAGTTATATCAAGTTTTAATTGTATCTCTGTTAACTAATATTTCTGTATACATAGTTCTTTATAAAACTATGTCCCAAAATTAGTAATAATGTAATGAGAAAATTTTGACGTTTAGGATTAATTAATGTGACATCTAATGTCTCCATGACAACAATGTATGTAATATAATTGCTATCAAATCTGGTATTCTCTGACCATCAATTGACAGCTGGTTGGCAATAGAAACCAAACAAACGTTCTAATTTTTTTCTGCTATTTATTGGGATTCGCATTGCATTTCTCAAGAAACTATTCCAGTACACCAGTTAGCTTCCTCAAGCGGGATAAATATGAATAATTGCTCAATTGGAACATTAAATATAAATTTTGTTAATGAATAGAACTATTGTTTCTAAGCAAAAAAATAAAGTGACAAATTTTATTAAATTGTGAGCCTTTCTTCTATCCAAAAATTGCAGGATGCAAAAAAATTTTGCATCCTGCATGCAATAATCTTTTGCGTTCCGTAGACAAAAAACACTCATTTCGCGTATTGATAGTTGTCATGTAAATTTTAACTTTATGTGACAGTTTTCAAAAAATATATTTTTTTATATTTTTTTTTTCTTATTTTATTTTTCGTTCGATACTGAATTTTGGGGTCCGCGTTGACAAAAAGGTTGAAAACCGCTTCTATAGATAAATAGCGTGAAGAACAATTTTATTTTTCATTACTTCCGTCACTAGTGAGGACAATGGTTACTATCACAATTAAATTGAGTGAGGAAATATTATTTGACATGGTGGCCAAGTGTACGTGATATGCATTTGCAAATACAATTCCTTTGATCTACATAATATAATTATTAAATATCTTGTATCGAAATTTGAAAAAAATAGTATCTAACACACGTGGGAAAGTTCCATTGCAAAACTCGCATTACTGGAAGTCTCGCAGTCTCTTCTGTTCCAACTTTCGTACTCGTTTTGCAATTAAACCTTTTCCTCATTAATATTACAATATACTATTTCAGTACCATTAGATCTCTGAAGATAAACATTCAAATTAATGTTTAGAGATCAAGCTAGATACTACATTTTATTTATTTAGTTACTACTAAATCAAGTTTCAAATTATATAAGTAACTTTAGCAGTAAAGAAATAAGTAAAATAAAGTGTGTTAATCGATTTAGATGCAAAATTTAATGTTCTACAAGTTTTCCTTGAAGCATTTTCCTGTAAAGCAATCAGGAAAATGTTCGTCCACATTCATATATCACTTGACTCGTAAAATTTTAACGAGTATCGTACGAGTTTGTTTTATGCCACAAACAAATTCAATGTGCCATTTGACATTAGCCATTGTGTACATATTTACTTCACTTTCCAAAATCTCCGGTCTCTGTTGCTCCTCTTCTTTGTCAGTTTCCCCGTTCAAGTTTCCCACTCCCATGATTATAAGGCATGCATATTGCATTGTTAAGCATCGCGGCTAGCCTGGCGTTTTCTGCGGGACCGATGCTGGGACTTGTCGAGAAATTCAGCGGACCAGCCTCGGTAAACGATGTACGATGAAACAGAACAAAGGAAGTAATTACAAAACTATTTACGGAAGTTTGGGAAAAAGTTTTTTAATAAGGAACGCTGTAAATTATGGCGTGGTGCATATCGCAATGAATTTCGTTATCGACATACTAAATATGTGTCTTAACGTACAGGCAAAGTAACAAACATAAGCAGAAACTCCTTCCCTCTTTTATTTTGATTAGTTTTTAGTATTTAAAACTGGGCGAATAAGTTAATCACTATTCAAAATTTAATGTTTATTAAGACATATTCACAACATAAAAATAAATAGAAAAGTTACTAAATTACAAAAGTGATAGATATTAAACAAAACATATTAAATATCAATTTAAACAACTTGACCGAAGATGGCAAACAACAACAACATATGAACTACATAGCAACACTACATCTTGCCAATCCAAAAGCTAAACCACCACTGACTATTTGTTGTTGTTTTCTGTGGGACGTGCTGACAAGGGATAAGAGGGTGGAATCGTTGACTTGGTTAGAGATAACTGTTCCCATGCATGAGTTTACATAAAAAACACCAGACCCTACTAAGGGATGAAATACAAGGATCAAAAACTACCTTAGATCAACGCACATCTAATCATTTATCCAGATATGTCATCACATAATAGTTAACAAGCGCGACAATTCAGAGAAGCCATAAACTCGATAAATAATTATCGAAGAATACTGAAATTATTACAAACATATGCACTAATAAATTTGATAACCAAAACTCTGTCAAGTCTACTTTAAAAAAAGATACTTAAGATAATATTTAATTTTTCTGTATCTTTCGAAGCTGAGTTGATAGTGAAATATCTTAATTTTAATAAAAACTAATTCTGAATGTTTCACTTTGTTACAATTATAAACATTTTTCTATTTCAGAATTATTGACTAAAAATATATGGTTGAATACAGTAAAATGACGTTCAAAATAATGTATTGTAGATTCTGTTGTATATTCTAGCAAAATTTATTTTAGAAAATGTACAGCTTAGGTTTGACATTTAGACTATTATGTCCTCGTCTTTTTAACTAATTTTTGCTTCATACCTTCTTTTTATAAAATAAAATAAATATATCATCACGCATTTACCCATTTTCAGTTTTTACTATACAGTGTCTAACTGCAATTGTGTCAAATGTATTTTTAAACAAGGACAGGAGATGCTGCCTTCATTTCTTTATAGATTCGTTGTTAGAGAAGTGGGCGTAAGTGAAGATTTATGAAACAGGTGTACAGGAGCGAATGGATGGATGTTTGTTGCGTGATGATGGATTTTGGTTGTGAGGAAGGAAAGAAACTCGTATGGAGGAAGTGTTAATGTGGTCTAAACGAGTATCGTGTGTCAGGATGAGAATGTTGACGTGAACCGATTTTTTAATGAATCTTTTAGTGGATGGTCTATGAATGTTTCAGGTATTCGTGCTACTCCATTTAATAGGATATAGCGTGATGTTATGTATGTATGTATGCTTTTACCCAGGTGTGGTACTCTGCTGAAGCAGATCTCGGTATCTGATATATTTATGCGCATAAAGTGTATATTACCAAACGACCTTTACAATACAATGTCTATCTGCAATTGTGTGGAATTCTCATTCAAAATCAAGCGTTGTATTACATTCCCTTCCTTTCTTATCTTTCGATTTGTTTTCTGATCTTACAATAGAATATCTAACTGCAATTGTGTATACTTCTTTTAAAAAGGGCATACATATATCACTTACCGAGATCTGCTACATCAGAGTGCTACACGCAGTAATAGGTAAATGGCGTGATGATAAGGGATAATTAATAAAATGGAATCAAATCAATTTTCACCAATTTAAAATCTACTCCTGTGGCTCCCCGTCCACTAACATCTTTAGGAGTCGTGATTTGACGGCTGGTAACCACACTTCACGCGAAGAATTATATTATTTACCGAGATCTACTTACGACAGAGCGACACACTCAGTAAAGGGTAAAAGACGTGATGATATATTTATTTATTTATTTCTTTATAAATCGTGTCTTGAAAAACAAAGATAGATATAATGGGTATGTCTGAGCTTACCACATTCAGTGACTTTTTTCGTTCAAAATTTTGACATACAATTAACTTCAAATTTATCATTTTGAATTGTACTTATTATTGTTACATTTAAACGGTATGGCTTTCACTTACCACCAAAATAATTATATTTGAACCAATTACATTTATTTCATTAGAAATGTGCTTCTAAATTTAACAATCGGTGATATTTTTTGTTGTCAATTACTCTTTTAAACAAGAACTGCATTTGCAAATCTATTAGTTACTTATATAAACTAAAATAAAAAATTGTAATAACAGAAAAAATTGTAGTAAAGCTAAAATTTCAAGATAATAATTATGTTAATAATTCCAGTGAGCAGTCTCCAATCCCTCTTTTGTCTGCTCTGCTTCTCTCTCATTCTCGGACGTGACAGGAAACGGAAAACAGATAAACCGTTTTAGAGTGATATTGTGGACTACCGTTTACGATTTTACTAACAGAAGTTGTTGTCTTACCGCAATGTTGTATCAATATTTTGTCTCTGGAAATGGAAAGGCATATTTTGTTTGTTTTGTTGGTTTCCTGCGTTTTGAGCTTTGTAAAGTTTTGAGAAATATTTATGAGGTTGTGGTTCCAGCAGGATTCATTCCTACTAACCTGAAAATAGAGTGGCATCAACCTTTCAAACATGTTTCTCTAAAATAATTCAGTACTATTATTTCGCATACTTATACTCCTACCCAGGAAATATCTAGAATGCGTTGCAGTCAGGCGTGAGGAAGATAAATGAAACTCAGCTCCGGGTCCGGAGTGCCGGGGTCTCGCTTCGCGTCTACGCAGATAACCAAGCGCGTGGTTGTAAAAATGCGTAGCTCAAGTTTTATATTCTCATAAAACAAGGTCTGTGCCGGACAAAAAGAGTAAAAAGTGTAAGAAGTGTAAGAAGAATTAAGAGTAAAGGAAGACGGGGGAATTGTTCAGTTGAGATAACGTTCTTTATTATATATTAACAATCTTATAAAGCTTTACTTGAAAAAGGAGGATTCATCAACCATTTTAAGATTTATGTTTTTATTTTTTATTTGTACCGCCAGTAAATTAAATAACGCGTAAAATATGTAATATGCGCCTCAATCGATCTTTTTGAAACGAATTATTATTGTTATTATAAATGTAACATGTTGTACATATTTTTAAAGTTAAAGGATGATAACATTTTAAAGTGGAAACATTAAATTTGTCAGCAAATATATACTTCAAATAGCAAAAAATATTAAAGTAAAAAATAAATTTATAAATATTATAACATTTTTATTTCGTCTGTTCTCGAAATTGTTGATTTAATTTTAGTCCGGCAATAGTTATATACGTGGACAGTATAGTAAATTAATTTTTACGGGTGAGTTGGAAATGCGAGTCTCTATAATTCAGTGGGTACAGCAAAGATTTATTTCCGCCTTTACAGCATATTTTTATTAATTTTATAAGAAGATACATTATATATCGTAATGAAAGATTGTTGACGGTAGAACAATTTATGGACATTGTCATAATGTTGTGATCATTGTGATGAACAAAGAACTTCTGTCAGTGTCAACAGTTTCGTGTATTCGAGAAGTAAATCATTTGAAATAATGGATTTAATGTCCGACGAAGACTTCGATTTTCTTACAGTTAAAAAAAAATATACAAAATATTACAGATACTGCAAGTAATAACATTTAATTAATTAGCTGCGCGCTGTAATTACTTATTTACTTAGTTACAATAAAAGTAAATAAATAACAAATATATCATCATGCCTTTTATTTATTACTGGCTGTGGCACGCTGCCGTAGCAGATCTCAGTAAGTGATATATTTCTTCGCGTGAAGTGCGGTTACCAGTCGTAAAATCACAGCCCCTAAAGTTGTTAGTCAGGGAAAGCCACAGGGGTAGTTTTTATATGGTGAAAACTGTCTTCTGTGGGAATCGAATCCGGGATCTCAAGTCTAAATGATTTTACAGTACGATAAGTAAAATAAAATTTTGAAATGAATACCCTACAAAATTATTACCAAAATTATGACGTACAACAATTTATTTCATACTGTGTTACTTTTAATTATTAAATATTATTTTCATATCCCAACCCTGAAAATGTTATCTTAAAATAATTATAATTAAATATAAAAAACTGGTTTTTAGTTAACAACCTCACTATAACAGTACTGTAATTATTATTTCCGGACTGATACTTTACAAAGTTTTATAATATAAATGCGTACATCTTTTTGCAAATGTTTTTGATGGGCGCGATTTGACAGCTGATAATCGTATTTAAGTTTAAAAATGGCTCGATGACATTCATTCAGATTTGTGTAAAAGAATAACATATTTATTTATTGAGTAATGAAACAAGTTATAAATAAATATTTATTTAGCAATTGTAGTATTAAAATTATTATTGAATATTTAAAACGTTCTGCTAATAGATTACAAACTGATGATGTGTGTAAAAATAATGAATACATGATATAAACTATAAAAACAAGGCAATGTTTACCTGCAGATTTAATTAAATGATTTATTTATCTTCACTTCATTATTTTAACAAATGAAAATGCAAAACAGGGTATTTTTCTGCAAACAAAAGCATTAATCTCAATAATACAACTATATTAATATTAATTTCCGCGAATAGCGCGGACTGTGTAATTAAAACGAATCTAAACTAAATTGTTTAATTAAATTCGCGCGCTGTGCACTGAAGGACTTTGTTACTTATACCTCGGAGATGCAACGAGACTTCATATCCTCGCAAAATAGGCAATAACATCAACTTCGGGTGATTTTATAACATATGGAGACATTTTGACTTTGCAAGTTTTAAAGAGAAATAAAAAGTTCAGCATTTCTAAATATACTTTCTGCTCGAGATGCCCACAATATTTTTTTGTATTCCCATTATTAAAATGTCATTTAACGTACTGGTTTTCATGGAACTCAATAATATCTTTAAAAAAATTATTAGTTAGATTTCAGGCTTTAATAACTAGTAAAGTAGGTAAATTTAAATGTTCATTTAAATTTTATTTTTATTATCATAGAAGGCGATTTTTCGGCACAATAATTTAGGCCTTTTTCAAGCAAAATTCTAGTATAAATTAACAGTGAACAATTTAAATTTATAATCAAAATAGTTATTTTTGATTCTAGATTGCGAAATATTACTTTTGCATTCACAAAAGCATTACGCAATCGAGTATCAAACAACGTTTTTTTCGAAACTATGTCCCAAAATTAGTAATAATGTAATAAGAAAATTTTGACGTTTAGGATTAATTAATGTGACATCTAATGTCTCCATAACAACAATGTATGTAATATAATTGCTATAAAATCTGGTATTCTCTGACCAGCAATTTACAGCTGGTTGGCAATAGAAATCGAACAAACGTTCAAATTTTTTTCTGCGATTTATTGGGATTCGCATTGCATTTCGCATTGCATTTCTCAAGAAACTATTCCAGTACACCAGTTAGCTTCCTCAAGCGGGATAAATATGAATAATTGCTTAATTGGAACATTAAATATAAATTTTGTTAAAGAATAGCAGTATTGTTTCTAAGCAAAAAAATTAAGTGACAAATTTTATTAAATTGTGAGCCTTTCTTCTACAAAAAAATTGCATCCTGCATGCAAAAGTCTTTTGCGTTAAGGAACAAAAAACACTCATTTCGCGTGTTGATAGTTGTCATGTAAATTTTAACTTTAAATGACAGTTTTCGAAAAATATAATATTATACACCTCAATAATGTTTTATTTTATTATTTCAAGAATATATATTTTTTTTTAATTTGAAACTATTTATTTCAGATCTATATGCCTACAATTTTTTTCTAATTACCCTTCTAAATGGTCATAGAGAAAATATTGTGTGCATCACGAGCAGAATGGACACTTTCCCTTGCACTTTCATCTCTTCGTACACAAATAACTATCTCTCAATATGAAATACAATTTCTATTCGTTTCATTTTATTCCGTTCCAACAATATTTAGCACCACAGTAAATAATTCGACTACAAATTGTCCAGTTTTCGCAGTGTGTACCATAAATAAAACCAGTATATATCTCCTCGGAACCATTTTAAAATGGCGATCGATTCAACACATTTATTTCTCGGGTTGCAGGCCACCGTTGAGTAAAACGTATATGACAACAGCACTTTCCTAATAAAAATGGCCCTATAACTAAAGCAAAATATCAACTTCGACCAGCGGTGGACGCTGGATGTTTCTTCCTCTGCTGCTTCTTCCACAAAGAATGTTTCCTGAAGACATCTCAAAAGATCGTAATGGGTTTGAAGTTTAATGGAATTCAGGATTTTGTAATAGTTATTTACGTAACATAAAATAAATAAATAAATATATCTTCACGCCTTTTACCCATTACTGGGTGTGGCACTCTGCCTAAGCAGATCTCAGTAAGTGATATATTTTTTCGCGTGATGTGCGGTTACCAGTCGTCAAATCACGGCCCTCAAAGATATTAGTGGAGAGGGAGCCACAGAGGTAGATTTAAATTGGTGAAAATTGTTTGTCGGCTGTGGGGATCGAACCAGGGTTCTCAAGATCCACAGGTCGACTCGATACCAGTTATGAAAAGGTTGATATTGTTTAACGAACATAATATTTGCCAAAACGAGCGAAGCGAGTTTTGCAAATTATGTGAGTCAAACAATAATACGTTTTCATAACGTATTACGTACAAAATTTTATCTAATTCCGCTAAAATAATTTTTTAAATACATGAAATTCTAGGTTTATGACAGTTCAGTATATTTCAAAATCAATAAGTCAATTTACCGAAGCGTTGCTGAGAAAATAAATGAAAAAAATGTTTAAATTTAAAGCTTATGTCATCATTGAAAATGAGTTCTGACTTCCTTCTGATATCGAAGAATCTGCTAATTTGGCCGTGAACTGTTTAATACCAGAAAAATTATTAAATGTATATAAATTCTAAAAATTTTAATAAATAGATTTTTCTGTTATTTGCAAACATTTTGAGAAAGTTCAAACTGTCAACATTCATTACGTAACTAGTTATGTAAAGAATTTTGTACATAAAACTTGAATAACAGTTATGAAACAATTGACATTTCATAACGTCAAACATTAATGTAAAACAGGACTTTTTATAACGGAATTAGGTAAAATTTATTTGGTGACATTTTAGTTAATGATAAATTCTTAAAATGAAAAAAATATGTATAGTGGCAACTATCTTGTACGTGATTTGAGCGCAAATATACATTGTCAATTTCGAAAGACAATGTACCATTTTGTGCTCTTAATACAAAATAGCAAACTAGTAAGGAAATGAAGGGTATTACCTTACACATGTGAATTTGCAAAACGAGGCGTAAGATAAGTAAGATAATAACCTATTTCCTTACTAGTTTAATACAATATTTTTTCTACTTCCGTTTTAATAAATTCGAAAGAGCGTTTTTGAAATTATGAAATTTTGACATATTAAGACAGTTATAAATTCAAAAAAATAAAAGAATAACACATCAGAATTCGTCTACCAAGATATCTGTTACTATGTTACCTCATTATTTCACTAGTTAAATAATGCAGTTCATTACCTAACCCAAATAAGTGAAATATAACGTCTATTTCATAACGGAAGTAGAAAAAAAGTTATTTTGTAACCTTTATTTAAAAAAATATTTCTTAACTAATTTTGAAGGGTTTAACAGAGGAAAATCCGCATAGTCCGAAATAAATCTTCTCGAATCCAGCTCCATTCTCAAATTCAATAATTTAAAAAAACCTATCAAGCGACTGGCTGTCGACATACATAAATTACACAGCTAAATTGAAAACACGTCCTATTCTCTTTCTTTCTCTTACACGTTACAAAACAATGTATCCATCACCCTCACAAAAAGAAAAGTACGTCTGGTAAGCACAATGTGAACGCGACAGCACGAAAGCGAGCTACAAAGGTATTAAATAATACCAAGCGGAAATACATGCTGAAGTTTATGTTTCAAACAATTATAACATGTATGTGGTTGCCGTTATATTCCTTTATTCGCGCAAAGAACTATTTAGCTTTTTTACGATGTAAATTCTAGATGAAATAAAAGCTTTTTTATTTAGATTACAAATTGATTTTCCATTGTTATTAAAATGACAGACAGATGTACAGTTTTATTTTTGATGAGTATACGATCGAAAAGAATGTTAGGTTATTTCAGTTGAGAATGTGTAACAAAATGAAACAATCCAAAATTAGATTTTGTTAAAATTTGGATTTTTTACTACCAACTCAACTTCGTAAGATACAAATATATCATCATCATCATCACGCCTTTTACCCATTACTGAGTGTGGCACTCTGCCTAAGCAGATCTCGGTAAGTGATATATTTTTTAGCGTGAAAAGCGGTTACCTGCCGTCAAATCACGACCCTCAAAGATATTAGTGGAGAGGGAGCCACAGGGGTAGATTTAAATTGGTGAAAATTGTTTGTCGGCTGTGGGGATCGAACCAGGGTTCTCAAGATCCACAGGCCGACTCGATACCACTGAGCCACCTACAGACTAATTAAATGTTAATTTAAGTATCTTTTATAAAGTTGACTTAACAGTTATTAGTGCATATGTTTGTAATAATTTCAATATTCTTCGATTATTATTTATCGAATTTATGGCTTTTATGAATTGTCGCGCTTGGAAATCGAACCTGGGGTTTCGATATCACTGAGCGATCTACCTCATTTATTAATGATATTAGTATCAAATACAAAGTTTTTGGTAGCATCGTGTGGTATCGAGCCGGCCGTGGATCTTGAGAACCCTGATTCGATCCCCACAGCTGACAAACAATTTTCACCAAAATTAAATCTATTCCTGTGGCTCTCTCTCCACTAACATCTTTCGGAGCCGTGATTTGACGACAGGTAACCGCATTTCACGCGCATAAATATATCACTTACCGAAATTTGCTTCGGCCGACTGCTATACCCAGTAATGGGTAAAAAGCGTGATGATATATTTATTTATTTTTTATTTTTACGAATTGGAATTAAACTAGAGAGTACAACAGAATTGTGCAAATTTGGTGGAGGAGCAAAACATAGCATTGTATGTTATGCGTGCAATTGAGTAAGAAGTATGATAATAACCCCTATTAATATTTATTGAAAAAACAACGCATCAAAAATTCTAAATTCCCAATTTTAAAACAGCGATAAATTCTGCTTAACATCTTTCCATCTTAAAGAGTTTGTAGAACGCGCATAACGCATGTTTCACGAAAACAGGGGTGTCCCAACGGCAAGAAATGGAAGGAACGTAGTTGGACTTCTTCATGAGCGAAGATTTATAGCGAACAAGTCAGAACAATTATATATGCCCCTATATCTTCTTAAGCAGGGCTGTATTAAACCTAGGTAGAGGAGACAAATGCTGGCGCCCGAAGTTACAATATTTATCATAAAATTTGATATTGTGTAATTCTGTCAAACGTGTCACTAGTTCAAAGTTTTTTAACATTTTTTGCCTCGTAGCATACATGAACTAATTACTAAAATTGTATTGATAAAAAGTATGCTTTTTTGTATGATTTTTTTTATGCAACTAGTGTTAAAAGTATAACTTTTAACCTGAATTGCATCCACTATTTTTTCTACGATCAAGTATTAAGTAGTTATTCTAATATAACTATTTACAATTTAAACAAACAATTTTCACCAAATTAAAACTATCCCTGTTGCTCCCTCACCACTAACATCTTTGGATGCCGTGATTTGACGGCTGGTAACCGCATTTCACGCGGAAAAAATAAATCACTTACCGAGATCTGCTTAGGCAGAGTACCACACCCAGTAATGGGTAAAAAGCGTGATGATATATTTATTTATTTATTTGTAAATAATTACAATTTAAATGTCAAAAAATATTATGTGGGTTATTTAGTTGACTTTGTTTCATATTTTATTACATTTCTACCGATATTACAAAATTATTTGTCACCACACTTGTTAAAAAATTTTAATTTAAATATATCAACGTTGAACTGAAAGAAACACAATTTAAACCGTCTTGGAATCTAACTTCTACGGAGGTATATGAACTGAATGCTTTATGCCTATGGCACACTGGTCGATGAGCGTCGATGAGCGTCGATGAGCATTGATGAGCTCTTCGATGAAACAACAGAACGCACCCGTCACCGACGAAAATTAGAGGCTCCTCTATTTCTATCAAAGAGCTCATCGATGAAACGAACGTATCTTTTGAGTCTCACTTCACGTTAGCATATTTTTGAAATTTAGTTTTTCTTTCTCAACTTTAGAAGCTTTTATTGTTTGTCAATGAAGAGTGCGTTCTGTTGTTTCATCGAAGAGCTCATCGATGCTCATCGACGCTCATCGACCAGTGTGCCATAGGCATTAGACACATAAACGCATTTAAAAGATATGTGTACGGTGAAGAAAGTAGTGTTTTCCTGAGCAATGAGAATTCGATCAAAGATTTGTAAGAAAGGAAGAGAAGGTTGACGAGCGTTTGTTTTGAAAATGAATTCCGTACAATTACAGATAAACAACGAATTTCAAATCATGTACCTGCGCTTGTCTTATTCACCAAATTTATCCCGCAATTAATCTTCTTTCCATTCAAGCTCGTTTGTTCCTCACACTAGAAATCTTTCATTCACCAAATATTAATTTAGTTTGAACCTTTTAAAAAGACTAATAATTGTTTGTCCAGTGTCCAGAAGAGTTTTAAGATAATCCTTGTCTCAAGTAGCATATAGTTTTTTATTTATTTATTTATTTAAATTACACTGTCCAACAGACCGTAGCCTAATAATAGGACAGGAACAATTACAAACATAATTACAAAAGATAAACACTTTAAAAATTATGTACAAATTAAATCAAGAGATACAATTATAAAATAGATTTGAAGTATATTTATTATTTAGAGAAAATAAGAATCAGAAATATATTTGCAGGTTACACAAGCTCTGTTTTTGCTTGTTTTAAGAGCAGTGTATTTGGGTGTATTAGCTATCTCTATGTTAAAACCGTGCTCTTAAAACACCCAAAAACAGAGTTTGTGCTACCAGCCATTATTATTGTTAATTTAAATTTAAAATGTTGCAAATTATCCTGCGTCGTCTTCGTCACAAATGGAAGCATAAGTGTGACCAGAGCATCCGTTCGTATTACAGTCTCGATCGATCCTCTCATCCCAGATTAGGGGACTTGAACCGATACCGGCAACTGAGGCTACGCTTGCCCAGATCGTACGCAGCCACCGAAGTGCGGTCGCAGAATTAGTTAGGTATGGAAAGCAGATTCCACAAAGGATTAATTGAAATGTGGGGAAGTCAAGTGCCTTCCAATGCAAGACATTTTCCAAGGACACATTTAGTTTATTTTAGAAAATAAGATTTTAATGACAGATGTACATATAAAAGACAAACTGTTTAATATCAAAAGTATGAGCCGTTGGCACTTGGTGAAACATTATGAATAAGAATAAAGAACGTAGACACTTGATGTATTTTCACAAAATTAATTTTGTGAAACTACATCAAGTGTCTACGTTCTTTATTCTTATACAAACTGTTTAAATTATTTTCTATATTAAATCAATAAAAGGCTTCAGAATCCAATGTGATTTTTTTTTAAATATTTATTTTTGTGGACGTTTCGAGCATAAATATTTGCTCATCATCAGCTCCTTAAAATATAAATACAATAATTATAATATAAAACTAGCAAATTAATCAATATGTCAAACCTTTTAAAAATATAAAACAATATTTGTAAAATGTCAATAATAACAAAAAAGAAAAAAGATACATATGAAAAATAAAAATAGAAAAAAACTAAAAATAATAAATAATTAAAATTAATTATTTTCATGAGTGGCTGACATCAAGTCTAGATTTTGCTGAAATAAAAGCGGGGGGTTCCTGAATGTTTTGCATAATATACTTTTCTAAGAAAGCAATCAATTTCGCTATATCAAATTTTAGTATCTTCGGTTTATGCTGAAATAATAAAAGAGCATGAAAAATGTTAAATACATTTTTACAAGTGCAATAATATATTACTAAAGCAATTTTAGCAAATTAGAATATTTGGAGGTTGAGTCCAATACGAGCAAATATGCAACATATAAATAAATATATCATCACGCCTTTTGCTCAGTGGTATCGAGTCGGCTTGTGGATCTTGAGAACCCTGGTTTGATCCCCACAGTCGACAAACAATTTTCACTAATTTAAATCTACCCCTGTGGCTCTCCCTCCACTAATATCTTTGGGGACCGTGATTTGAAGGTTGGTAACCGCACTTCACGTGAAGAAATATATCACTTACCGAGTTCTGCTTATGCAGAGTGCCACACTAAGTAATGGGTAAAAGGCGTGATGATATATTTATATTTATTTATTTACATCACGCCTTTTACCCATTACTAGTTGTGGCACCCTGTCATAGCAGTCTTCACATCACGGCCCCTAAAGATGTTAGTTAATAATGCAAAATATAGTCAATAGTAAACTAAAAGCATTATTTAAATCAACCTATTATTAATTGATCGTCAGTTTCTCTAGAGAGAATAAAAATGATAATAACTAAAATTATTGACCTTTAGATCAATTTGCAAGTATAACATATTTGGCTGTTATAGTTGGCAATAGTGGCAAAATAATGTAGAAAAACATACTTCAAATTACTTATTTCATTACTGCTAAAATTAATTTTAAAAGTTGTCAAAAACTAATATACATACATACATACATAACATCACGCTATATCCCATTAAATGGGGTAGCACGAACCCGTCAACATTCTCATCCTGATATACGATACTAATACTACTATTAATATTATTTGCTAAAATATAAAATAAACACTTGGCTAAGTCTCACAAAATTATTATTGTACAAAAATATTATTTGTAGTAGCAGTAAGTGAAGGAAGAAAGCAGAGGCCTAAAAGTTTTGTGATTTAAAAGCAATGACATCCTAAAACAACTATTAAGTTTTAACGGAAGACTGCACAACTCTTTTAAATCAATAGAATTAAAAGCCTTTACTGTTAAAATAATATTTTCCAACTTAAAAACTTTTTTAACTAGTTCTTTTTCCTTTTAAATTCAAACAAATGAATTGCAGTACACACGACCCAAATTTTATTTTGTACATTTCTAAATTATTAAATATAATATCGTCTCGTAAAACAAAGCAATTAACTTAACTACTTCGATTCTAGAATGTAACAATTACACTTTTCCTTAGAGGCCTAAATTCGTGCCATTTGACCCGTGACTGCGCGGTCAGAGGTCACTAGTGACTCCTGAGTGACATTTCGTCACCGTCAGTCACGTACGTCCCTGTAGGAGTGCTGCGTCATCGGGAAGAACTTGATGGCGAAAGGTTTTCAAACTGTTGTCAATTCCCAATTCTACAATTTATTTAAATAGCTTGGAGCAGTTGGATACATTAAATGGTAGGCTAGGGTAGAGTTTCTTATTATTTAAACACTTACACATTATTTTTAAACATTGGAAATAGGTGTTTCAAATTCCTCCGTTTTATAAATTATCAATTATCATAGATTTAAATATTTATTTATTTATTTTATTTAGCTACCCAATAGGATCAAGTTCCAATAACAGGATAGCACTTACATACATAACAGTATAACTTTATAAACAGATACAGGTACAGATACAATAGAAAAGGAAAATTACAGTAGGTAAAAGATCATTAAATTATTCTTGAAAACCTTAATTGAGCATGAAAAAATATCTGGAACAGAATTATAAACACATAAGTTATTGTGCAAGTTAATAACTCGATTTAAAGGTGAATTTAAGGCTGATTTAGTTTTACAACTTACTAGATTAAAAAGTTTTTTTCCTCTTGTAAATTAATTTGGTACTAATAGTATGTTATGCATCAAAAGAGGGAAACAAGCGATTATTCCCGCGTGTGAAGTTGGCAAACCGACACGTAAGCGAGGGCCGAAGACTCGAGCTGAAGTCGAGGTTTGCCATCTTAACACAAGGGATAATCACGCTCTCCCGTGAAGCATATTATACTTTTCGTAACAAGTGCACAAAATTTACCGTCTTATCCTGACAAATGTCAAATATAGGTTGCGTAACTAGTTACCTAGGAAACGCCGCAAACAGCTAATAATCGTAGTCTCTAGGGACATAAATATCTCCCTAGGGAGAGAAACATGCTACCTTGCGGAGAAAAGCTGTGTTTCTCTCTCTAAAATTAGGGAATAAGAACGTGTTTCTTGTGTATGTGTTACGAAAAGTATATTTGTTCTTCTAAACTATCACAACTGAATACATATTAATTAGTTATTAGTAGAGATGGGCGAATATCATCCGCGAATAGTCGAATGCCGCTAATATTGACATTATTTGATATTCGAGATTTTCGAAAATTAACGTCAGTATAGCGAACATTCGAATACCTCGAATATCGCGTCATATGTTGACCTCAATTTTTGACTAAGGTTTTTCTTTATCATTTGTACCATATTTCAAATTTGTTTTTCGCCAACATCAGCCCGTACGTTTCACCTTAAATTTGAAGTTTTCGTTTTTTTCTATTTTGTTTGTACTTTTTGTTTTAATTTTATTTTATCTTAACAATTTCATTCAAATAATGAAAAGGACATAATTAAATAATTATTAATAATAAATAAATTAACTTTTAGGAGTATTCGAATATTCGAGTACCTACCTCGAATATTCGAGATCTGATTAATATTCGTATTCGATATTCGAATTCGAGAAATTTGATATTCGCCCATCTCTAGTTATTAGTAAATACTTTGCTTACGAAATTACTAGGTCAAAGACGACAATTTCCTTTCCTTAATTGAAATAAGAAAGTTATACTTTTTATCCCTAGGAAAGAATAGTATATTGTAATACTAGTGAGGAAAGGGTTTCGCTGTAAAACGAGTACAAAATTTGGAGCACGAATGAAAGCGAGTGTTCAAATAGTATGAGTTTTGTAGTGGCCATTTCCCACGTGTGTTATATTATTTTTTTCAACATTAAATTAAATTAGACAGACAAGTGAATAAAAAATATAAGTGTCATTCTTTCCACAGATCTTAATATTCCTCGCCTTCGCTTTGGAAAATGAAACGTAACCTTCGGGAGAAAAGTCTCACCTTGATAAATAAATAACTATTACCAATGTTGGTGAATACATGTTGGAACTTTTGAGTACCTTTGTCAATAGTTCCCTCCTTGCGATACCTCATGCCTCCTCCTGTTCGAAGTTCGATGAATGTGGTGTCGTTTTAATCTGGAGACTGGAGCGTCAAGTAATCTCGAACCCTCTCTCCAGTATTTCCATCCTTCTCTTGACTTCGCGTTGTTCTCGCTGTGATTAGCTGTGTCTCTCCATACTTCTGTCTCTGTTGCACAGGACTGGGCACTAAAAGTCGGGACCTTGATTCAGGGGGGTACTTCACAAATTTATAACATTCTATCATTGGTATTGTACACATTTTCTCTCTCAAACATCTGAGTCGATTAGCTTTTGAAATTAGAATAAGATAATATTAAAGAATAAAAAATTTAAAATCAATTTTTATTTACGGTATTTTTTTCAACAATATGTAAGGTTTAACAGTTGAAAATACATGTTATGTTCTTTCGTGAATAATGGTAGTGTTGGAAATTCGGCAATGCCGCCCTGTTCGAAACAGCAGGGCCCACCCGAGAACCCGAGGGCGAAGTCTTAATTAAATCTCCCGAGGAAGGAAGGAAGGAAGGCACTCGAGTTAGAGCGTCACCCGGTGTGCTAACCTAATTGATTGGATGTCGGGCGTCGTGGCCGCACTTGCCGGCATCGGCCGGCCGCCGGGGTTACATTCGTGTGACAGCGCAAGATTAAAATCTGTCACTGGATGGACAGGGTATTGTACAAGGATATTCGGGGAGTGGGACTACACAAAACTAAGAAAGAATCGACAGATGCTTTTAGATACACTTCTGGTTCATTGAAGCAGCATCATACAGAATCACAACTATGAATATTATTTAAATTAAAGATTACTTTGTCCACATTAGTTCTAAGAAATAAATATCTAATTTAAACTATTTTTTATTCACTGAGTATACATTCATATTAAAAAGGCATACGATATGTAAGATAAAAATATTTACTTTTACAATTAAACAATTTATATATCTACTACAAAATCTAGTTTTTATGGGGAAGGTGGCACAGTGGTATCGAGTCGGCCTGTAGATCTTGAGAACCCTGGTTCTGATTTCATAGCTCGTATACTTCTTAGGACAGCAATACTGCGCCACTTAAAATGAACATTCCTGTATTATACAGGGTGTCCCATTTTACATTATCTTCTTGAATATCTCGAAATGAAAGCATTTTACCGAAAAGTATGCCGAATCATAATCGTCATGGTTTTGAGGGGGACTTCGGATTTTGACAAAATGGCCCCCTTAGCCGGGAGGGAGATCGACTTAATAAATTTAAATGGGAACCCCTATTTTTTATTGCAGATTCTGAAAGAGCGTTAAAAATATGTAGGTTTTATCCGGATACTTTTTTTTTAATTTCCAACAGGTGGCGCTGAAATCGTGAAAGTACGATTTTCGTGCAAAATATTCGTGAATTAATATTGTGTCAATAACTTTATAAATAATAACATTTGGTGTTTCAATCATTACCTAAATTTCTGAAAATATCAATCCCTAACACTGGGGGGGGGGGCGAAAACAGGACATTAAATAAACTAATTATGAATGATTTGATTTTATCAAGAATTTTCATGTTAAGTTTACTGATTGGTGATTAATTTAATTGTAAATTAAGTGTTTTAATAGGGTTATTTCGTGTTGGAAATTGAAAAAAAGTATCCGGATAAAACCTACATACTTTTTAACGCTCTTTCAGAATCTGCAATAAAAAATAGGGGATCCCATTTAAAAATTTTAAGTTGACCCCTGTCCTGGTCTCCCTTGGGGGGCTAAGGGTGCCATTTTGTCAAAATCCGATGTCCCCCTCAAAACCATGACGATTATGATTCGGCATACTTTTCGGTAAAATGCTTTCATTTCGAGATATTCAATAAGATAATGTAAAATGGGACATACAGTATATACGTAAACAAAATGCAAAAAATAACATAAATATATCAGGTTACATTATTCTGGTTTTAGAAATTGTTATAAACTATGAATAATGTCATATAAAAATTGTCAAAAATAAAGATAAAAATCAAGTTACTGAATAAGGAAGATTATTGTTATTATAAATTAAACTTAGTTTGAATTACAAATTTTTTAAGTTAAGGGGTAGGTGGCTCAGTGTATTGAGTCGGTCTGTGGATCTTGAGAACCCTGGTTCGATCCCCACAGTAGACAAACAATTTTCAGCATATTAATTCTACCCCTGTGGTTCTCTCACCACTAACATCTTTGAGGGGCGTGATTTGATGGCTGGTAACCGTATTTCACGCGAAAAAATATATCACTTACCGAGATCTGCTAACGCAGAGTGCCACGCCCATTAATGGGTAAAAGGCGTGTTGATATATTTATTTATTTAAGATCTAGTTTCGATCTTTTTCACAACATAATACTAAATACATTATTTATTTATTTATTTGTGTTACTCTGTACAACAGGAATTTAATCTCAATTACAGTACAGGGTCCGCACTCACCGAGCCGCAGTGTGGTAGTTTATATAATTTTTAGCTTGAGTGCGATTCGAACTCGGGATCTCCGGATTCGATTAATCTAACAAATCACAGACGCTTAAACATTACTCATGGCAAACTTTATTGAATTATGCTCCGCTTATTATGGCCATTTCATATGTCATTAAAATATCTAGTTTCATGTTGATAGGTTAGTTAGTTCAAAGTTAGCAATTCCCAAAATTAAAATAAAAGAGTGTTTTATCAAAACAGAAAAATCTAGCCATCAGTTGTCACGATTGCGATCATTTTATCTCCGTTTAAAATACGAAGTTAATTAACTTGAAATGTCAGCGTTAAAAAATGAACAATATCGCATCGAATCTTGACAGCTAATACATTTCGTTCCACATTGCGACCCAATTTACGGTTCAATTTTTAGTATTGACGTTGAAAATTAATTAATATTGAGAATCATCTAATAACATGCTGCAAACGAGATATCATTTCAATATTTCAACAGGCAACTTATCTATGTTTGCCCGCATTGCACCCTATTTCACTCCATAGGGGCGCTAGATGTTCTAGAATTAAAATATGACGCCATTTTATATAGTGATATCATTCTCATTGCGTTTGCTTTTCAAATAAGTTGCAGTCAATGGGTGCTCAAGTTCATGGTCCCAATACCCCGCTTATTGTGTTTTACTGCGCGAGCGAACCGTCGGTTGCCGGCATCAGTGTTTATGCTTTTCCGGAGTGGGTCACACTCGAATAAGACGGATGAAAATAAGATCCACGAAAGGATTTAGACCCAGAAAGAAATTGGAATTTGTATCGATGGCATCTACTGCCAAGGATATTCACTCCTGATTTATAAGGATTGAAAGGGATAAGGACAAAATATGCAGAATTAAATAATACAAGATTTACAATATATATTTTTTCACGATCTTGTCAGAAAGTAAAATTTTCTACCATCCATTGAAAGAAGAAAGTAATACTTTTCATTCCTAGGACACATACAGAAAAAACTAAATTCTTCTTCCATACGGAAGAAAAGTAAAGCTTTATCCATGGCAACTGGAAAACAATGATATTATCATGGCCAATGCTTATTACGGCCGTTTCAATTCATTGTATTACCATATAAAATTTTGTTTTATAAATTTGGACATTAAATAATGCCATCTAACGACTTTTATTTCAATTATTGAAAATGACTACATTATCAAGTCTGATGTGGACACCACATGACTTCCTTGTACGCGTATTAAACTATAGATATTTTTTTAATTGCATATATTTGACATTAAATCTTTTATTTTTTGTTCTAATCCATAGCAAACTTAATTTTTTTTTAAATAAAAAAATATATAATATTTAAATTTAGATATCTCGTTTATGCAAAAAGCTAATTTAAAAATTTTTAATATGCTACGCAGAACTTAATTCTCTAAAACTATTATTTGCAGCATTTATTTCTAAAATTAAAATAATACCATTTTTTTAAAGGAAAACCCCTGTGGCTTCTCCACCACTAACATCTTTGGAGGCCGTGATTTGACGGCTGGTAACAGCACTTACGCGAAAAAATATATCACTTACCGAAATCTGCTTAGGCAGAGTGCCACACCCAGTGATGGGTAAAAGGCGTGATGATATATTTATTTTATTTTATATTTATTTGTATTTAATTTTCAAATATTTTAAGGTTATTTTTTACTTCCTTGTACGAAGTAAAGGAAGTATTGTAATCGCGAAAATTTTCGGTTCTCAGATTTCAACGGAAATAGGTATTTTGGCCCTCCCTGAATCCATTTTGACTAATTTCGTCATGCCGTCTGTACATACGTATGTATTTCGCATAACTCAAAAACGGTAAGCCGTTGAAAATTGAAACTTTATATTTAGGACTGTTATAACATCTAGTTGTGCACCTCCCTTTTTGGTCATTCTACAACTACCGGAAGTGGTACTTTACTTGAAGCCTATAATAGATTTTCATGAAAAACTATATTCAAATATAATTTAAAAATTTCCAAATTTTGGTATATAAAACTACTATATTAATGGAAATAACATAATAGATTTTGGTTAAAATAGACTAACCGGAGGTGACACATTACATGAAGCTGCTAACAGGTTTCCTTGAAAAAAATTGTATTTTTTTAATTTTAGATATAAATGCTCCAAATAAAAGTTTTAGAGAATTAAATTCTGCGTCTAGCACATTAAGAATTTTTAAATTAGCCTTTTGCATAAGCGAGATATCTAAATTTAAATATTATATATATTTTTTTTATGGGGTAGGTGGCTCAGTGGTGTCGAGTCGGCCTGTGGATCTTGAGGACCCTGGTTCGATCCCCACAGCCGACAAACAATTTTCACCAATTTAAAAAATCTATCCCTGTGGCTCCCTCCCCACTAATATCCTTGAAGGCCGTGATTTGACGACTGGTAACCGCACTTCACGCGAAAAAAATATATCACTTATCGAGATCTGCTTAGGCAGAGTGCTACACCCAGTAATGGGTAAAAGGCGTGATGATATATTTATTTATTTATTTATATATTTTTATTTTTTTTAAATTAAGTTTGCTATGGATTAGAACAAAAAATAAAAGATTTTATGTCAAATATGTGCAAGTAAAAAAATATCTATGGTTTAATACGCGTACAAGGAAGTCATGTGGTGTCCACATCAGATTTTTGCGTTTACATATTGGTTAATGCTGAAAATTCGAATTCGCACAAATAAAGTGTAGAAAATTGTATAAAATACTTCAAACATTTTGCGTCACAATGGTTGAGAATCACTGCTCTAGTTGTTAGTTATTAACAATACAGTAACCATAGTTCGTACAATTGGGCCTTACTGGATTATACTTATTGTTTGTTATGTGAAGGGATGATTGAAAGTGAATTAGAAATAATTTTATTCAAGTAAGGCTAAAATGAAGTATGTCTTTTCTGCTATTGAATAGAGAGACACTCATATGTAAATATAAAGTAATATAAAAACCGTCAGTGGCTGAAGTGAAACCCCTGAAATTCGATTGGCTGTCTTTCGCATGTCCTAGTTCACAGTTCTCAAAAACGTGCGCTTTCAGCCTTCAGCCGAAGCTCATGAGCTTTTTATCGGGACTCCATTAAGCTTCTTGCGCCATCAGTTCTGCGTTTGGTCGCCAGAGGCGCTACTCACGCTTCAACCCCATCGAATTCGTTCAAATATTTCATTTAATCATGATGAATTCTATGCAAGCAAAATATCTTTTTTACATTTTAAGTTACGCTCTTCAGAAAGATTTCTTATGTCAAAAAAAAACCTATTTCATAAAATATAAAAATAAACACTTATTTAAGTCTCACAAAATTCAACCTCCAACTCAACTTATGAGGTCATCGTCAGAGGCTGGCCAGCACAGTTAGTAACCATAGACGCGTTTCGCTCTTATTAGAGTTCATCTGCATGGTATAACCCACTCCTTCACCTAGAACAAAGTTCACATGAAGGAGCTGCGTGACGAAGAATGCGTCTATGGTTACTAACTGTGTTGGCCAGCCTCTGACGATGACCTCGTAAGTTGACTTGGAGGCTGAATTTTGTGAGACTTAGACAAGTGTTTATTACTTCCTTGTACGACGTAAAGAAAGTATTGTAATCGCGAAAATTTTCGGTTCTCAGATTTCAGCGGAAATACGCATTTTGGCCCTCACTGAATCCATTTTGACTAATTTCGTCGTGCCGTCTGTACGTACGTATGTATGTATCTCGCATAACTCAAAAACGGTAAGCTGTAGAAAATTTTGTATTTAGGACTGTTATAACATCTAGTTGTGCAGCTCCATTTTTGGTCATTATATAACTTCCGGAAGTGGTACTTTCCTTGAAGCCTATCATAGATTTTCATGAAAACTATATCAAAATATAATCCAAAACTTTTCAAATTTGGTATATGAGATTACAATATCATTGGAAATAACATAATAGATTTTGGTTGAAAGGAACTAACCGGAAGTGATACATTACATGAAGCTGCTAACAGTTTTTCTTGAAAAAAAATTAAATTATTCTGATTTTAGAAATATATGCTGCAAATAAAAGTTTGAGAGAATTAAATTCTGCGTCTAGCTCATTAAGAATTATTTAATTAGCTTTTTGTATAAGCGAGATATGGAAATTTAAAAATTATATATTTTTTGTTTTTTTAAATTAAGTTTGCTATGGATTAGAACAAAAAATACGAAAAAAAATAAAAATTTAATGTCAAATATGAGCAATTACAAAAAATCTATAGTTTTATACGCGTACAAGGAAGTCATGTGGTGTCCACATCAGATTTTTTTAATATTTTATTATTAAACCTAGTTTCAGCAAGTGAGCATTTAAAGACAATTAATTTTGTCTTTGTTGTTTTTCTGTTAAAAACCTATTTATTTACTATGTTACAAACAAAAAATTTATCCCAATTACAGTAGC
This sequence comes from Pterostichus niger, assembly GCA_947425015.1. Lineage (NCBI taxonomy): Eukaryota > Metazoa > Arthropoda > Insecta > Coleoptera > Carabidae > Pterostichus > Pterostichus niger. The sequence goes on from OX380350.1 coordinate 7,798,285, forward strand.
TTATAGTGGAATCCGAACCACTCTGGTACAATCGTATTTATTAGAATATAAGTTGAAGGCAGTGAGGTTTGAAATCCCGAGCTCTGATTCACTTTTCAAAGTTTCGTAAGAAGTAGAAAAAGGCAAGCCAGCTCTTTCGAAAAGAAGCTGGTGTAAAGATGAATGTCTGTGAATCGAAGACTGAGATTCAATTTCTTTTCTAAGGCTTTCTTTTTAATTGTAATTACTGCTCCACCGATGTTAATTCGAAATGCTAATTCGCTTCGAAGCGTCCGAAGCAAAGTAAACGCCGCTGTCGATTTTAATTGCGTGGAAAATTTGTGCCGCTGGCATGTGACGGAAAGTTTTTTCAAGAGAGCGCTAGTAATTTAATGTTTAGTTTATTTTACTGGACATTACTAATTTATCTTTAGATTGGAACCAAATAAGAGCAGATACAATTAATTAACTAGAAGATATATATCCTGCAGTTCACAGAGCGACCTAAGTAAAAAAATAATACAGCAAATTACTTCTTTTTTTTGGTTCAAACAGTCGAAGCAACATAAATATGTAAATAAAACAAATAAATAAATATATCATCACGCCTTTTACCCATTACTGAGTGTGGCACTCTGCCTATGCAGATCTCGGTAAGTGATATATTTTTTCGCGTGAAGAGCGGTTACCAGCCGTCAAATCACGGCCTCCAAAGATATTAGTGCGGGAGGAGCCACAGGGGTAGATTTTTTTAAATTGGTGAAAATTGTTTGTCGGCTGTGGGGATCGAACCAGTGTTCTCAAGATCCACAGGCCGACTCGATACCACTGAGCCACCTACCCCATGGGTATAAATATGTAGATATATAATAAGGTGGCTCAGTGGTATCCAGTTAACCTGTGAATTTGAGAACCCGGGTTCGATCCCTCAACCGACAAACAATTTTCACCACACTAAAAAACTACCCTACTACGGCTAGTAATTGCACTTCAAACAAGAGAGATCTGCTAGAGCTGAGTGCCACACCCAATAATGGGTAAAAAGCGTGATGCTTTATTTATTAATTTTTAATGAACTTAGTTGTCAAAGCATTTGACTGGAATTCATAGGTTCTAGATTAAAATTTTGGCGATATTTTAATATTTCTCTTTATAATTCAATTATTAAATATCACCGTCAAAGCACGGCCCCCAAAGTTGATACTGGTGAGGGAGTTATAGCTGTAAAGCATAATTTGAAACAATAGAATTAGTTACTCACGAGTACTTATAGTTGAAATGTAATATTAAATTTATAAACAAATAAAACAAAAAATAATAATTTTTGTCTTCAATTAATAGTACATTATGTTGCTAGGCCGGAACGAGCTTTATTTTCACGAGTTACCAACTTTACACGAAATAGAAGTTTTGGCCTAGGGACATACATTTTATGCACAGAAATACCCCTTTTTTAATGTCAAATAAATAAGAAATATAAAAGGTCACTTATGTCAAATCATTTCGTTGTCTTCCAGTTGCCATGGCCAGATTTAGGGCTATAATGAAACCATTTGAAAATAGTTATTTGTGTATTAAGAGCGTAAAGTGATCCTTTGTACTTTACGCTAGTGATACACACATAATTTTTTGTACGATTGCATCTGAAAATTATTAAAAAAACATATCCGTCAGTACGGTGGTGTGGATAGCAATACGGAATTCGAATCCGGAGATCCCGAGTTCGAATGACATTAAAGCTAAAAATTATATAAACTATCACACTGCGGCTCGGTGAGTGCGGACCTTGTACTGTAATTGGGATTAAATTCCTGTTGTACAGCGTAACATAAATAAATAAATTATATTCGTTCTGTCAACTGTCAATATGACAAGTTTCTGTTTTGTTTGTATCCCTGGTAACTATTGAAATAATCGCGTATTTAACATCTTTGAAAACATCAACTTTACGATGATAAATGAGATCGTAATTGTCAACTTTTCATATCAATCGTAGAAAAAAACTTTCGTTTCAGAAACACAAATTTCAGTGCACATGTGACAAAATATATAAAATGCCTCTTTTCTCTGAACTATGTTTACGATCATTTGAAATCAGCTAGATTTGAATATATAAGATGAAAGAAAATAATAATAATTAAATGACGAGTGTAAGATTACTTGTAAGATGTGGTACTAGAAACTCGTAATTGAAATTTACATAGATATTGCAGGCCTCCTTTGTCCATTTCCTCACTCTAAGATCCAAGTTCGTATCGGTTTAAATGAAAGGAACGACCGATGAACATTTGGCGAGAATTTACATCGTAGTAGGCCGGCTGACAGTCGGTATTCATCCAAGATGCGGTACGTTCAAAGACGATCTGATGGACAGCAAGATGGCCCTGGATTTAGTTTATACCGAGGCCGGATACGTTTTCAAAAGCGTCGAAGTTTGCGAATAAGGGTAGTCTTGATAGAATCTTGGTGCTTAAACAACTATTGGGCTGTTGGAATGTTGGTTTGAAGTTTTGGAATTAATGCCGTCATATTTTCTCTAATATCCCTTCTATCAATTAAATCGTCCACATTTGAAACTAACTTTATTAAACTTCTTTAGCCAAACAGACTTCTCGATAAATAATAAATTATAATCGGCCATTTGCAGCTTCCCAAGTCTCGCAATATTTATTTGTTGAATAAAACAATTCATGTTTTCTACAATTAAAATATTTATTACAACTGATAATAATAATAGAATATTTATTTGTTGAATATACAATAGCTATTTATGAAACTAGTTAGGAAATGAAGGTTATTACCTTACGCAAGTTATGTAAACACATAAGTAAGGTAATAACCGAGTTTTCTTACGAGTTGCATACAATATTTTTTCTACTTCCGTTCTAATAAATACGAAACAGCGTTTTTGAAATTATGAAATTTTGACATATTAATGATAGTTATAAATAAAAAAATAAAAGAATAACACATCAGAATTCGTCTACCAAGATATCTATTGCTATGTTACCTCATTATTTCACTAGTTAAATAATGCAGTCCATCGCCTAACTCAAATAAGTGAAATAAAGCGTCTATTTCCTAACGGAAATAGAAAAATACAATTACAATAAATATTATATTATATTACAATAAGTATTTTATGGTGCAGGTGGCTCAGTGGTATCGAGACGGCCTGTAGATCTTGATAACTCTGGTTCGATCCCCACAGTCGACAAACAATTTCCACTAAATTAAATCTACCCCTGTAGCTCCCCCTCCACTAACATCTTCGAAGGTCGTGTTTTGACGGCTGGTAACCGCACTTCACGCGAAGAAATATATCACTTATCGAGATCTGCTTCAGCAAAGTGTCACATCCAATAATGGGTAAAAGGCTTGATGATAAATTTATTTATTTTTTTTATAAATATTTGGAAGATCGATCACTTTCTTTCGAAATTTCGAACATATCTCGAAAATATCAATATCGATAATATCAAATTTACTGTGGCTTAAACGGATGTCTTTGGTTAAATTATTTGACTTTATTTCTTCATCTATTTATTTATTTGTTACTCTGTACAACAGGAACTTAATCCCAATTACAGTACAGGATCGCATATAATTTTTAGCTTGAGTGCGATTCGAACTCGGGATCATAGGAGGGCCATAACGCTATTCATACCACCGTAGTGCTGATATTAATAAATGGGGTAAGTGGCTCAGTGGTATCTAGTCGGCCTGTGAATCTTGAGAACCCTGGTTCTATTCTCACAGGCGACAAACAATTTTCACCAAATTAAATCTACCCCTGTTGTTCCCCCTACACTAACATCTTTGGGAGCATTTTTTTGACGGCTGATAACCGCACTTCAACCAAAGAAATATATCACTTACCGAAATCTGCTACGGTAGAGTGCCACACCCAGTAATGGTAAAAGGCGTGATGATATATTTATTTATTTTATTTTATTTACAAACAAGATATTGTCTTATATTATTGATGAGTACAAATAATTGTAGCAACCTTTCAAATAAATTACGCTACCGTAAACTCGATGCATTCCAAAAGTAACCCTTCTATAGATACAAACATACATTCCACACGCTATATCTTGTTATTCATAAACAGGGCATAGTACTGCTACTGTCCACGGCGCCCACGGCACCCACAGCGCCACAGTCGGCCGGCGTCCTGCATTCAATTATGCCAACAGCTTTTATGAAACGGGCTCTACGATATTTCAGCATCGGTAGCGAAGAATGTCGGCCACACTGGCGATATTGCCCACAAGGCTTCGATTTATTGCTACGCGTTCTGCTAAAATATCTATTGATATCGCCATTTATCTCTAATATAAAATAATTACAAACCTTGCAGAAGATATGGCCGAGGGTGATCTTGAAAGCTCGAGGTCTTGATGGCGCTGAATATTTAAGGAAGAAATGACATAAAATAAATCGTTTATAGATTTCATTTCGCTATAAACTTCTTAAGTATGATATATACAACAATATAAAAGAATATTTGAAATAGATTTACCATTGCATTCAGCGAGACAAAATACACACATATATATATATATATATATATATATACCGGGTGTAACATGAAAACCTGGCCATAGGCGTTTAACATGGGAAATCAGTTTTTCCTTGCGCAAAAGTGGCTAATTAATTTTAGACAAAAATGCTTCAAATAAAAGTTGTAGAGCTTGAAATTATGGATCTAAATCAGTTTTCAGATTTTATTTTGCACGTTTTGTAAGCGAAATAATTGCATTAATATTTTATAAGAATTTCTACTTTAAAGTGATAGCCATGGAATTGAGACAAAATGATAAACAAATGTATGACGTTTTAACTGTCAGAAAAGTTTATTTTTAAATGGATTTGTGATTTATTTAAGTGACAAAGGTGATTGTTGTTATATCATTATTGAAAATGGATAATAACCCTTTTGTAATTTAATATTATTTCTAAATAAATAAAATAATTATTTGCGTAAAAATTCTATTATTTATTATAATAAATATTAAAAAATTATAAAATAAAATTATCCATTTTCAATAATGATATAACAACAATCACCTTTGTCACTTAAATAAATCACAAATCCATTTCAAACTAAACTTTTCTGACAGTTAAAACGTCATACATTTGTTTATCATTTTGTCTCAATTCCATGGCTATCACTATAAAGTAGAAATTCTTATAAAATATTAATGCGATTATTTCGCTTTACAAAATGCGCAAAATAAAATCTGAAAACTAATTTAGATCCATAATTTCAAGCTCTACAACTTTTATTTGAAGCATTTTTGTCTAAAATCAATTGGCCACTTTTGCGCAAGGAAAAACTGATTTCCCATGTTAAACGCCTATGGCCAGGTTTTCATGTTACACCCTGTATATATATCATCACGCCTTTTACTCATTACTGGGTGTGGCACAGATGTCGGTAAGTGATATATTTCTTCGCGTGAATTGCGGTTACCAGCCGTCAAATCGTGCCCCCCAAAGATATTAGTGGAGGAGAGCTACAGGGTAGATTTAATTTGGTGAAAATTGTTTGTCGGCTGTGGGATCGAACCAGGGTTTTCAAGATTCACCGGGCGACTCGATACCACTGAGCCACCACCCCATCAACAGTTTTTGTATCTCAAAATAAATAAAATATTTTTGGTTCTGATCTTCACTCTGTATTATTTATTAAGTTGTTTAGGTTACTTCATTGTCATATACCGGGTGTAGAATTGACATATATAACATAGGGAACTACAATGGTATTTTCTTAATATGATGATTGTTGCTTCACTAATTAAATTAGAGAAAAAGTGTAAATATGAATAATGTTAAGTATTAAAAACTGCATCTAAAAATATCTACTTGTTGCTCAATTGTTTTTTATGCAAAACGACAAATGGTTTTTATAGAGAAAATTATAGTTTTAAATTGACAAGTTTTTAAATAAAAAAAATAAATATCTTAGCCGAAATTAATAATAAATTATACTTGAAAATGTGCTGTCATATTTTATTCAAAGTAATATTATCAATAACGTAATAACAATTATAATAGCTATTTATGAAACTAGTAAGGAAATGAAGGTTATTACTTTACGCATGTGAAATTTGCAGACCGAGGCGTAGCCGAGTTATGCAAACACATAAGTAAGGTAATAACCGAGTTTTCTTACGTGTTGCATACAATATTTTTTCTACTTCCGTTCTAATAAATACGAAAGAGCGTTTTTGAAATTATGAAATTATGACATATTAATGACAGTTATAAATTCAAAAAATAAAAGATTAACACATCAGAATTCGTCTACCAAGATATCTGTTGCTATTTTACCTCATTATTTCACTAGTTAAATAATGCAGTTCATTACCTAACTCAAATAAGTGAAATAAAACGTCTATTTCCTAACGGAAGTAGAAAAAAATTATATTGTTTCTTAATTTTCAATTTCAACAGCATTTTCAATTCCACATTTTCATAACCATTTTTCGGTTGCTTATAACTCTTGCATAAAAAATAATTGAGCCACAAGTAGATACTCATTAGATGCAGTTTTAATTTTATTTTATTTATGTTACGCTGAACGACAGGAACTTAATCCTAATTACAGTACAGGGTCCGTACTCACCGAGCGCCGCGGTGTAGCAGTTCATATAATTTTAATTTCATTAAGAAAGCAACAATCATTATATTAAACAAATACCATTCTATTTGTTATGTTACATATTTCTACTCAACCCCCGGTACAAGGGCGGATCCAGACTTCAAATTGGGGGGGGGAGGTCATGGGGGGTATTGCTCATCTTCTAAATATAAAAAAAAACATTTGTATTTGCTCATATTATATTCGTGCTTTAAATAATTTTTACAATCACATGAAATCGTCTTTGGAATCGCATTAAATCAGAATAAATTATTTTTTCACCTCAAAAATTTCCTCTAAGAACGCCAACACTTTTTTTAAATCAAAAAGTTTCAATATCTAAACGGTTCTTCGATAGAATACAAAAATTATTGAATAAGAAGTTGATTTGCTAAGTGCAAATGTCGGTAGTTACATACCTGACTAGGTCTTAAATAGAATACCTCTCCCATCTGCGGGTCGAAATAATATCCCCACAAAATAGAATTTTAAGTTCTTAGATAATATTTTCTATTTAATTTGTTTAATAAATTAATAAATTGAGTTATCGTAAATAATTACATCATTATTATGTATTACGGCCATCATTAAAAAAAAGTCCATGCTTAAGGGTGGGGGTCATGACCCCTATGACCCTCTCCCTGGATCCGCCCCTGACCCGGTATATATTGTGTAAAAGGATATTATTTATTTCGGTTAAAATTAGTTGTAAATTAGCGGTCGTTAAATTTTAATAGATATTTCCTTTTCGTTGATATGTGCAATTGCAGATCTACTCCTCTTTAAAATATGAACGTAGTCATCACCATGGGCTAAGTCGTCCTTGGACGGAAAGTAGAATCGCTTCCTAGACATCACGTGCCTTGTCGTCGTAGTTAAACGTTGCAGAACATAGCCGAGCGGAATTTAGAATTTCGTGTCGCCATTCATCATTTCCTTGTCCTTTCATTTAATACGAGGCGGGATGAAACCCTCTTTTCCAGGAAGAGAGAAGGAATGCGACGGGATACTCTGGAATTTAGCTTGAGGGAAAATATCAAATGTTATTTCAACAGATATATCACAGTGAGGATAGGGTATCATAGAGTGGTCGATAAGCATTGTTGTTGTGCGGTATGCAACTGCAGATCTTCAAGTTCATTAATCACAATTATAGTAGCTTATAGTGGGATATGTACCATATGTTTGACTTTGAAATCATAATACAAATAAAATAAATAAAAATATAAAGTAAACACTTGGCTATGTTTCACAAAATTCAGCCTCCAAGTCACCTTATGAGGGCATCGTCAGAGGCTGGCCAGCACAGTTCAGTTAGTAATGTCATCTTACTAGTTTGTTAGAGATCTTATTCTCTGCTGGCACAGTTCTTCGTCACCAGCTTCTTCACATGAACTTTGTTCTAGGTGAAGAAGTGAGTTATACCATACTGATGAGCTCTAATAAGAGCGAAACGCGTCTATGGTTACTAACTGAACTGTGCTGGCCAGCCTCTGACGATGCCCTCATAAGGTGACTTGAAGGCTGAATTTTGTAAAACATAGCCAAGTGTTTACTTTATATTTTTATTAAACCTTGTTTCACCAAGTGTTGGATGACAATTAATTTTGTTTTTGTTGTTTAAAATAAATAAATATATCATCACGCCTTTTACCTATCACTGGGTGTGGCACTCTGCTTAAGCAGATCTAGGTAAATAATATATTTTTTCGCTTAAAGTACGGTTACCAACCGTCAAATCACGGCCCCCAGAGATATTATTGGAGGGGGAGCCACAGGGGTAGATTTAAATTGGTGAAAATTGTTTGTCGGCTGTAGGGATCGAACCAGGGTTTTCAATATCCACAGGCCGACTCGATACCACTGAGCCACCTACTCCCTAACCATAATACCTCCCTTTAAAATATGGTATATTACATACCGAGTTGGAAAGTGTTTCATTGCAACCAAGGGCTAAGATAGAATGCAAAGGTTGTTTGCTAGCCCGATGCCAGTTCTACTTTCCACTGAGGTTTGTATACTATTTTTTCTACTTCCGTTAGGAAATAGACTTTTATTTCACTTATTTGAGTTAGGTAATGAACTGCATTATTTAACTAGTGAAATAATGAGGTAACATAGCAACAGATATCTTGGTAGACGAATTCTGATGTGTTATTCTTTTATTTTTTTAATTTATAACTGTCATTAATATGTCAAAATTTCATAATTACAAAAACGCTCGTTTGTATTTATTAGAACGAAAATAGAAAAAATATTGTATGAAACTAGTAAGGAAAGTTATTACCTTACTTATGTGTTTACATAACTCGGTTACGCCTCGTTCTGCAAATTTCACATGCGTAAAGTAATAACCTTCATTTCTTTATTAGTTTCATAAATAGCTATTATTCAGAATAAAAAATTAATACGGACAATAAATAAAATTAGTTTGTAATAATTTAGTAGGTAATGATTTTGACATTTTTAGTATTTTAACTATTTTAATCTATCGACAAATTTATTGTCGATTTTTTGAGTGCATCTATTGCTCAAAGCATAAATATCACAGAGACAGAAACATCAGACTCTGAAATGATAATAATGTATTCTATCTCATTTCGGAGTAAAAACAAATTACAAAATCTGAGACAATTTCCTTAGTTTCACTTTGCGTTGATAATTTCAAGTCGGAAAAGTGATAGTTCTAGGTTGGAAAAGTGACAGTGTAAGATCGGAAAAATGACAGTTTCAGATCGGAAAAGTAAATGTTAGAATAACTTGTTTTCCAACTTTTTAAAAGTCAGTAATAGATATATTACTAACTCATTGAGAATAACACATTTTACAATTACAGTACATTATCAAAATAAAATATTTTACATTAATAACTTATGTATTTATTTATTTATTTATGTTACGCTGTACAACAGAAACATAATCCTAATTACAGTACAGGGTCCGCACTCACCGAGTCGCAATGTAGTAGTTTATAGTTTTTAGCTTGAGAGAATTGAATTTCGTATCGCTATCCACACCACCGTACTGATGAACAACTTAGTCAATATAATATTTATTTGTATAACAAGGGCAGAAAATGTGATATTTCCTTTCCAACGTGCCAGTCCATGGCGGAAAATATAAAGCACGTGAGGGAAGAATGACATTATATTCATGAGATATACATACAATTTATTTGACTCTATTATCGGAAAATACAATTTACAAAAATAAATTATAATTAAGATAAGATTTATTACTCTCTTGAAGGCTGTTACCTGGATGTCTCAAATGTTTAATCAAACTTCCATATTTATTTATTTAGAATATATAGATCAACAGGTCTAAGGACCCAATTACAGATCAAATTACAAATTAAAAAAATATGCAAAAAACAAAACATTGTAATAAATTCAGAAAAAAAATACAAATAATAAATAAATATGCTTTTATTTGCTTCTCCAGAGAAGAAATATTTTCTTTCTTTCCCAGGCATTACCTTTTTTTCTCTCAATTAAGGAAAGCCATTTTACTTTCTAGCAGAGTCGTGCAAAAATAAGTCTTTTATTTTATTCATTTTCATTTTGCCCACATATGAAGGCTGCCAATATAAAAAAAATAGATTCTTTTCTATAATACTTATATACATATATAAATACATAATATCACACTATATTCCATCAACCCCACAAATATTCACAGAACATTCACTCATCGATTTATCAAATTTTTAGTCTTTGTTTAATATTCTCATCTTGATATATAACAGCCTCGCTTCAACCACATTTACGTTCTCTTCGTGCTAGTTCATTTATTCTTTACACTTGGAATCTTTCATCACGCAACAAACCTTTATTCCGTCAGTACGGTGGTGTGGATAGCGTTATGGAATTCGAATCCGGAGATCCCGAGTTCGAATCGAACTCAAGCTAAAAATTATATAAACTACCACACTGCGGTTCGGTGAGTGCGGACCCTGTACTGTAATTGGGATTAATTTCCTGTTGTACAGAGTAATATAAATAAATAAATAAATAAATAACTATCCATTCGCTCTTTTAAAACCTGTTTCATTAATATTTTATTTACGCCTACTCCTCTAACAATAAATCTGAAAAGATAAAAAAGGAAGAGAATGTTAATAACTTTAAAATGCGAGGATAAATTGTTATGAATTTATTTGTAACTTGTGCTGCAATAGTTCTATTAAAATAACAATTTTTGCCATGCATGTACTATAAAAATAAACGAAAGTATTTAATTGTTTGTCGGCTTCGGCGTGAAACCATCCACTTGAGATCAAACGCATTCCATGTGTCACCAATTTCTGGATGGACGCAAGCCAGTCCTTCAGGATCTAGAAGGCGAGAGCCACGTCACGACACAACAAACGCTTTAATTAAAACAAACAAACCGTGCAAAAGCACGATAAGTATGTCCGGGGTCTCGCCATCGTCCTGATGCGTGCCCGAAGAGCGAAGAGGACATCTTGATCTGCTCGGAGTGGCCGACTGCCGAGATTGAGGATTGGGAGTTAAGCCTTTGTCCGCGAAATAAAACACGGGACGTGGAGTTAATACCCCCTTGATGTGGGATGTTTCAATTGTGTGGTATAATTAAGGACTTCGAAATCGCTACGCTACTACGGAAATACTATTTTATTCAGGACGGATCTGATGAAAAAATGGATACCGAATTTAATTATCTGTTTCGAGTTGCAGTGACTTAAGGGGTAAGGCCACTCTAGACAAGGAAAAAAAGGGTCATTTTCAAGATTTTTTTTAACGAAATCTAAACGTGCTGCTTAAGAACCGTTTTTGGATCTTTATTTAGTGCTCTTTAAACTTTATTTAAAAAATTTTTTTAAAGAAAATATTCAAAATTGTCGTCAAAAATTAACTCTTCTCGGCGCGTAGGGCAAATCGGGCGAAAACATTCCGGGAACAGCAATAGACCTGGATCAAAAAGGGATATGTTTTCTTAATCTCTAATGTATACTCTAAAAATCTACGGGCTAGATTTTGAAAATTTGGATTTATAACAAAATGGCGCACGTTTGAAAAAAAAGTTCATTATTCGGGACTAAATTTCTGTATAAAAACGACCATAAAAAACGAATGAAGCACTTTAAAAAAAGCCCCCGTAGTTTTTTAGTATTTTATATCTAGAATAAGAAATAAAAAGATTCAGCACGATCCATCAATTAGTATTTCAGATTTCTTTTCGCCCGATTTTGAAAATATGTTTCGAGAAAAACGCGTTTAAAGTTTCGAGTCATATATATATATATATAAATACTAGTACTAATAGATATATGCTTTTTTTCCTCTGAAATACTTCCGCGCGGCATTTAAATTAATTATCCCTTATTCCTAAAAGTTGAAACTAAAATTTAAGCAAATAAAAAAAATATGCATTTTTAAAAAATTCTAGAGTAGCCTTACCCCTTATAACTAGTTATTTTAGAGAAAAATGTTTCAAATAAAAGTTTTCTAGCAATTTGAAGGATTTTGCTCTAAAATAGTTTAGAAAGATTTGACAGCGCCAAATACATATTCTATCAAAAGTATGAAAGTTTGTCAATTTTCGTTTGTGCTGAAGTCAATTAAGCATCGTTATACATTCCACGACGGCAGAAAACCTAATTAGCACGTAATTATAACTTTCGAAAATGCGCATCCACGAACAAGATCTACTGTTTATCCTTCATAACTTTAAAGAAAATTGTTTATCTGCAGATATATCTTCATTACCATTGTGTTTGTGAAAGTTTATAAAGTTAAGTGAAATATATTTCCAGTTCGGTTGTCATTTGAACCGGTTATATTTCTTTGGACGAGAAAAACACGTTTCTGGTGCGTCCCGCGTATGGCATAACATTTTAGCGTGATGAATATCGGGCGACTTGGAAAAACTCCACTGCCGTTAGTTCCCGTGCTCTTGCTCCTGTTCTCCCGGCGATTTACCGGGACGTGCGTCCATGATTCCCGACCGCAGCGCGCTCTTTTCTGCGAGGAATATCATATTTTTCATCCTTGCTTTCCTGCTTTTCCTGCGAGAGGAGATATGACACGAAAAGGAAAAGGATATAGGTTAATTGATGCATCTACCAGGAAAGCACTGACCTTCAGACGGAATTGTTTCATAACAGGATATCAGTAGCGTTACCTTATATTGGGTAGCAATGACCTTTGACACATTTAACTATTTATTCAACTAGAATAAATATAAAGCAACAAAGACAAAATTAATAAATTAGGTTTAATAATAAAATATCAAACTAAACAAAATTGCGTCTATGGTTACTAACTGTGCTGGCCAGCCTCTAACGATGACCTCATAAGTTGACTTGGAGGCTGAATTTTGTGAGACTTAGACAAGTATTTAGTTTGATATTTTATTAGAAAAAATATTCCATCTAACTTTGCAGATCTTAGGAGATATATAATATCAAAATATATCTTTCAAATGGCATAAAACTAACTCTTGGAAATTAAAAGTTACATCACGCTAAACCCAATCAAATGAGGGGTAGCACGAACCCCTGTAACATTCACAAAACATCTTCTCATCAAATTTATCATAGATTTAATCATCAAAAAGTTGCAATTAAATAAATGTCTCTAAATATTTAAACATAATTACATGCTGAAGAATATGATTTTAAAATATGTTTCTTTTTGTTTCAGGTAAGTTCAATCAATTTTGCAGAAAATTCAGGAGGAAATAATAGTAAGTGGACACTCTAATTGTAATTATATATTGTAAAAAAAGAAACCTACGCTAGGTATATTCAATACACTCAAATGCTTCTAAATTATTTTAGAGAAAAATGTTTTATTTTCTTGGGTAGGTGGCTCAGTGGTATCGAGTCGGCATGTGGATCTTGAGAACACCGGTTCGATCCTCACAGCCAACAAATAATTTTTACCAATTTAAATCTACTAACATCTTTGGGGCCGTGATTTGACGACTGGTAACCGCACTTCACGCGAAGAAATATATCACTTCTACTTTTACCTAAAATATTTCAGTAACGTTTGTCAGTGGGAAATATATGATTCCACCTACCTTACAAAATTTAATTTATAAACTCTAGTAAAAAGTTATTATTTCCTTTTTCGGCTAGCTGAATAATCATTAGACATCCTAAGAGCTGCATTCAATAACCTGCGCGTTTATCTTTCCTTTTTCGGCGTGATTTTATTCACATTTTTCTTGAATTAATGCTAATGCATTCGCTATATTCTTAAATTAATTCTCAGCTCTCGTGTAAAACGAACAGAACCGAGACCACAGAATCGCTTTTTGTATAAACAGGTAAATTATTCACGTGTTCACAGATCCGTATCTACTTATTTCTTACATTGCTGCCCAATAAATATTTAATAAAAAATTTAAAAATTTTCCTACCATTTTCTCCTCTTACTGATATTGGTATTACTGGATAAGAAACAATTAAAACAGATAAATAAATATATCATCACGCCTTTTACACACTGGGTGTGGCACTCTGCCTAAGTAGATCTTGGTAAGTGATATATTTTTTCCGCGTGAATTGTGGTTACCAGCCGTCAAATCATGCCCCCCAAAGATATTAGTAGAGGGGAGCTACAAGGTAGATTTAATTTGGTGAAAATTGTTTGTTGGCTGTGGGATCAAACCAGGGTTCTCAAGATCTATATGTCGACTCGATACCACTGAGCCACCTACCCCAATTGAAACAATTGTAATTTATAGAATAAGGTATGCTAAATGAAATGGTAGAAATTTCAAATCCAGATTCAAATTATTTCTTGAGTTACAGCACAATTATAATTAATTTAAAGAGCACATTAATTGCAAACTATTGAATATTTTAAGGGTTAGTGCTACCTCATTTATTGGTGTACATTGTGATGTAAAACATTTTTGAATGAGTAAATAGTTGATAATAAAATAACGTCTATCTAAAAATCGGTAAACAAACAAGTCGTCAATCTCGTTCATTCATCTGTGCCCCAGTTTCCTGTTCACTTCTCCGTCTATGTCCGCACCCTTTTGAGGGTTGGTCACGCCTCGAACAGTAAAAAGGATCGCATTAACTGTAAAGGACACCAAGCTAGCAATGTATAATGACAACTCACGGAGTGACGCACCCAAATGTATAACTTCGCTCATTTTCTTCTTGGTTTTCTTCACATTTAAGACTGTAAACTTATAAACTGAAGGATAGTAAATAAAATTGTAATATTTAGAGTAGTTGTGCTGCAAAGGTTGCACGCTCGTTTTACATGCAAAACGTGAATGATTTCAACTAAAATAAAACATTCTACTGCATTGAATGGTACTAATTTTAAATTTAATAATTGATGTTTAATTTATAAACTGAAGCATAGTTAATGATTTTGTACAGTTTAGAGTAGTTATGGTGCAAAGGTAGCACGCTCGTTTCACAAGTAGTTCCAAATGATTTAAACTGAAATTAAAGTACAACTGAGTTAGAATGGTTCAGATTAGCTTTAGATTTACTAACTTTACATGAAGTTGTAAACTAAAGAATAATAAAGGCTTTTGTTATATTTAGAGTAATTGCGCGTTTTCGTCACAAATATGCCGTGATTGTGCTTCTGCTATGAGCTACTATAATTGAGATTAATTTCCTGTTGTGGAGACCATCAAATAAATAAATAAAATTGTCGATATTATTATTAAAATCTAGGTTGTTAACCGAGTTATCTCGTTCTCCGTCGGCAAGCTTAGAAGGTAATGGCCGGAAACTAAAATCTAAGCTGGCCGCGAAGTTCAAACAAGAAATCGGAGCTTCCATCAGCTAAATCGACAGGAAGGGATTCCACCCTAGTTGGTGTCCTTCACCTTCCCTTCCTACCGCTGGGTGATGTTCGTTTGTCTCCACAGAGTGCGTGATCCAGGGTTAGATTATACTGATTGTAAGTTCTTAACCAGGATACGGTTGTATATAGCGGGTTTGGGACCAATTGGATGCGAATTTTTATCTGTTTAGGAGGGTTACTCCCCGTTTCGTTAATCCGGATATTTTTATATGAATTGTTCACTCACATACATGCAGAATTTAATTAGCTACAACACATAATTGTGTGGAGTTCACCTTCAAAAACAAGCGCAGGTAGATGTTCCCTTCCTTTCTTATCTTTTGGTTCATTTTCTGTTTTTACTATAGAGTGTCCATTGCAATTATGTGGAATTCAGTTTCAAAAACAAGCGCAGAAGATACTCCCTTCCTTCCTCATCTTTTTTACTTCATTTTCAGTTTTTACTACACAGTGTGTAACTGCAATTGTGTTAAATGCCTTCATTTCTTATAGATTCGTTGTTAGAGAAGTGGGCGTAAGTGAAGATTTACGAAACTGGTGTACATAAGCGAATGGATGAATGTTTGTTGCGTGTTGATGGATTTTGGTTGTGAGAAAAGAAAGAGTTTGTATGGAGGAAGTGTTAATGAGATCGAATCGAGTATCGTGTGTCAGGATGAGAATGTTGACGGGTTCGTGCTACTCCATTTAATGGGATATAGTGTGATGTCATGTATGTATGTATGTATGTACATAATGCATACAAATAAAAACAAAACAAAATATATCATCACATCTTGAGGATTTCTGCTGTAGCAGATTTCAATAAATGATAAATTTCTGTACGTGAAGGACGGTTACCAGACAGCAAATCACAACCTCCAAAGATGTTAGTAGAAGACGAGCAATAGAGGTAATTTTTATTCTGGTGAAAACTGTTTCTCGACTATGGGATTCGAACCCGTGTTCTCAAATTCACAGTTCAGTTCGATATCAATACGATGATGTATAATGAAATTATTTGAGTATTTGGAATGTTTATGAAATAAAGATGATGAAATTAAGGGTGAGAGATTGTATAATATACTAGGTATAAATAGATGGATTTCTTATAGATTCGTTGTTAGAGAAGTGGGCGTAAGTGAAGATTTACGAAACTGGTGTACAGGAGCGAATGGATGAATGTTTGTTGCGTGTTGATGGATTTTGGTTGTGAGAAAAGAAAGAGTTTGTATGGAGGAAGTGTTAATGTGGTCGAATCGAGTATCATGTGTCAGGATGAGAATGTTGACGGGTTCGTGCTACCCCATTTAATGGGATATAGCGTGATGTTATGTATGTATGATTGAATGTTTGTTGCGTGAAGGAAATTTGAGACGAGCTTGTATAATAGGAATTATAATTAAAAATGAAACGAAAGGAAGATTAATAAAAAAGTTAAAATAAATAAAGAAATATATCATCACGCCTTTCTACTCATTTACTGGGTGTGGAACTCTGCCTAAACAGATCTCGGTAAGTGATATATTTTTTCCGCGCGAAGTGCGGTTACCAGCCGTCAAATCACGGTTTTTAAAGACATTAGTGGAGGTGGAGCCACAGGGGTAGATTTAAATTGTTAAAAAAGTGAACAGAACTAAACGGATGGATGTGCAATAAATGGATGAAAGGCAGGCAAGGATCCAGGCTTAGAATTAGGGGGGTCATGGAGTGAATTTTGTCTCGGGGGGAGGTATTTCCCATCTTCTAAATATAAAAAACATTTGTATTTGCTCATATTATATTCCTGCTTTAAATAATTTTTACAATCACTTTCAATCACATTAAATCGTCTTTGGAATCGCATTAAATCATAAACGGTTCGTTGATAGAATACAAAAATTATTGAATTAGAAGTTGATTTTCTAAGTGCAAATGTCGGTAGTCACATACTTGACTAGGTCTTAAATAGAATACCTCTCCCATCTGAGGGTCGAAATAATATCTCCACAAAATATTGGTTTTTGGCTATTTATTAGAATAATACATCAAACAATGGTTCTTAATTATCTTAGAATTTTAAGTTCTTAGATAATATTTTCTATTTAATTTGTTTAACAATCGTAAATAATGACATCATTATTATGTATTAGAGCCAACATTTAAAAAAAAGTCCATGCTTAGGAGGGGTCATGACCCCCATGACCCCTCCCCTGGATCCGCCCCTGATGAAAGATAACCCGACTTCAAATCACGATCTCCAAAGATGTTAGTGGAGGACTAGCCACAAAGGAATTATTAATATGGATGAAACAAAAGAAAGAGTAATAAAAAAGTGAATGCATGGACGTGATTGAAAGTTTGTACGAAAGATGAGATAAGTTTGTATGAAAAGAATTATAAATATGAATGAAGCAAATTAATGGATGTAATTGAAGGTTTGTACGAAAGATGGGATAAGTTTGTATGAAAAGTATTATAGATATGAATGAAGCAAATTAATGGATGTAAATGAAGGTTTGTACGAAAGATGGGATAAGTTTGTATGAAAATTATTATAAATATGAATGAAGCAAATTAATAGATGTAATTGAAGATTTGTACGAAAGATGGAATAAGTTTGTATGAAAAGAATTATAAATATTAATGAAGCAAATTAATGGATGTAATTGAAGGTTTGTACGAAAGATGGGATAAGTTTGTATGAAAAGAATTATAAATATGAATGAAGCAAATTAATGGATGTAATTGAAGGTTTGTACGAAAGATAGGATCAGAGATGTGCATCTACGTGTAATCTTTAATTGTCTACATCTACACGTAGACAATACGTCGACAATTCTAGCGGCGTAGACAATGTAAACAATGTAGATCATGCATCTGACAGTTGTAAAATTGTATATAACCTAAATTTATTCCTTTGTAACTATTGCATGTATTTGTATTCGTGAGCTCGGGTTATTATCGGTCTTTATATAATAAAACTAATAAAGCAAGTGCACGTACATTACTAGACGAATGTCTGTCTTGGGTCTTGGACGAACTGTCATATTTTTAATATCGATCAACGCGCCATCTCACCAGACGGAGTTTTCTTTGGCGCTATTTTTAACAGAAACCAGTTGACAAATCTTGAACGTTATTTTGAACGTTTTGCCCTGCACAACTAATTTTTTTCATGTAATCCCTAGAATAAAAATACAAATTTCTAACAACTTTTAAAATTCCCTAGTTCTAGGGATAAAATTTCTAATCTGACTTAAGTGAACACAGGTGTTTTCATTGTCTACATAGTCTACATTGTTTACATGAAAAATGAAGACGTAGACTACATGATTGTTTACACGTAGAGAATGGCGTAGATTACTTGCAGTAGACTACACGCACATCTCTGGGAATAAGTTTGTATGAAAACAATTATAAATATGAATGAAGCAAATTAATGGATGTAATTGAAGGTTTGTACGAAAGATAGGATATGTTTGTATGAAAAGAAGTATAAATATGACTGAAGGAAATTAATAGAAGTAATTGAAGGTTTGTTTTGTGATGAATGATTCCGAGTGTGATGAATAAATGAGGGTGTATGGAGGAAACTATGAATATGGTTGAAGCGAGGATACTTTATTAGATGTTTATTTGATGATTCTGAAGAATGAATGCTTCTGGGGTTCGTGCTACCACACTTGACGGAACATACACAAATATTACGAAAGAGTGATGCTCAATAGCTACATCTTTATGTAAAAAACGAAAACATTTTCTTTCTTCTTCTAGTTCTCTGAATAAGTTGTATTTATTACCCTTGTTTTCATTTCAAGATTTTAATTATATTCCGGCTAGTAAAACCGTAATCCTTGCAAAAACTAAAAGATGAATTTGTTATTATTTAAGACTTCTGGAAACAGTTAATAAACCTGTGAGAAATACAACACAATGTAGTTCCTTTTTCACAATGTTAATAAAACATTTTTATGTAGTCTAATTAATCTTATAAAAGATAAAAAGTTTCACCACAACGCTATTACATTACTCTTGTCTGTGAAACAAGAGTGCAGCGACAGTGCAACAACAGAAAATTTACTCATTTAAAATCTTAAGGATCCACTAGTTAAAAACAAATCACTTAGATGTATTTATATTTTTAATTATTTAAGAGAACTTATGAGGCGTGCGCATTTTTAGTAATAAGTCATTTATTGAGATCTACAACCAGCTGTCAGTTATTAGCACCCCCCTCCGTTTAAAATGTTGTGTCTCTTCAGTTGTAAGGCAGTTTGCAATTAATGAAATCAACATCAAGTAACCTAGTGACATAATGTCGTCACCACGCATACAGTGTTTTGTTCTGAGGATATCTGGATCTGACACTAGGGAAGTTTACCCCCTCCACTGTTGAAAAGTCGTCGGCGCACCCCTTGTTACTTGGTTACGAATTGTAAATGCGGAAACAAACGTCACTTCGAACATAAAGAGTTTGGGAATAATTGTTTGAACAGAAATCAAAACAAGATGTTTTAATGTGGTTTAATAAATTTTTTTAAACCTAACAGAGGATGTTATTTTACTATCCTCAAATTGATTTAATTAATCTAATTAACTCACTTTCTCAATCGTATTCATATATTCATACTCATGTGAAGTGAGTTGCATTCCTTGCTTGTTTAACAATATACTATTGGAGAAGTCTTCCAATAATTGGGCTGTAATTGAATAAATAATTACAATTGTTTTTTACTTCCTTATACGAAATAAAGGAAGTATTGTAATCGCGAAAATTTTCGGTTTTGAGATTTCAGCGGAAATATCCATGTTGACCATCCCTGAGTTCATTTTGACTAATTTTGTCGTGACGTCTGTACGTACGTGCGTACGTATGTATCTCGCATAACTCAAAAACGGTAAGGCATTGAAATTTAGTATTTAGAACTGTTATAACATCTAGTTGTGCACCTCCCGTTTTTATCATTATATAACTTTTGGAAGTGGTACTTTACTTGAAGCCTATAATAGATTTTAATGAAAATTTATAATCAAATATAATCCAAACCTTTTCAAATTTGATATATAAGACTACTATATCAATAGAAATAACATAATAGGGTTTGGTTCAAATAGACTAACTGGAAGTGATACATTACATGAAGCTGCTACCAGTTTTTCTTGAAAAAAATGGTATTATTTTGATTTTAGAAATAAATGCTGCAAATAAAAGTTTTAGATGATTAAATTCTGCGTCTAGCACATTAAGAATTTTTAAATTAACCTTTTCATAAGCGAGATATCTAAATTTAAAAATTATATATTTCTTGTTTCATGTAATTAAGTTTGCTATGGATTAGAACAAAGATAAGGAAACAATAATAAATTTAATGTCAATGTCAAATTACGTCAAAATAACAAAATGTAGCTATAGTATAATACGCGTACAAGGAAGTCATGTGGTGTCCACATCAGATTTTTATTTATTTATTTGGGCGAACATATTTTATAGAGAAACATATTCTAAATATATTTTTAACAATATCTTCCAAATTTTGTTTAGCCTTTAAGTTGGTATTACTGCATTTAACTAAAAAAGAAAATATGGACATTTATAGCTAAATAATAGCTTCATTCAATGGTAAAAACTGCAGGTCCGTATTTATTTTATTGCTTGAATACCAGCCCTATAAATATAAAATTCATTTTTCATCCGTGAATAAATTTGTCAGTCCCTACTCTGTCCAGTTCAAGTTTGACGTCACCAAACGTGTCAATATCTTTTGAAAGTTTAGTACAACACGTGTATTTCTTAGCCGAAGTTAGCTATCGATTGAAACTGAAACGTGTTCTCGCACCTTCAGTAACTATGATCCCTCAGGCGATACCTGGTTCAAACAGTACCCTCACACGTGTCAATAGGTCCGCGTGGAGCCCGTCTTCATTTACAAGACGATAGAACTGATGATTTTGATAAAAATAGTTTAATTGATTAATTATTTCAGCAGGAGAAAATCCATTTCCAAATTAATTAATATTTCATATTTCAGTTTAAGTGTTATAATAGCTATTTATGAAACTAGTAAGGTAATAACCTTATGTCCTTACGAGTTTCATACAATATTTTTCTACTTCCGTTGTAATAAATACGAAAGAGCGTTTTTGAAATTATGTAATTTTGACATATTAATGACAGTTATAAATTCAAAAAATAAAAGAATAACACATTAGAATTCGTCTACCAAGATATCTTAATTTTTTTGTGTTGCTATGTTACCTCATTATTTCACTAGTTAAATAATGCAGTTCATTACTTAACTCAAATAAGTAAAATTAAACGTCTATTTCCTAACGGAAGTATAAAATTACTGTGGTTTTATAAAATTCTAGTTGGCTTTTAAATTGTTACTGGCAAAATAATCTTAAGGTTTATTAATTTATTTAGTTGGTCCTGGTGCGCAGATATCCTACTAAAACAC
This sequence comes from Pterostichus niger, assembly GCA_947425015.1. NCBI lineage: Eukaryota > Metazoa > Arthropoda > Insecta > Coleoptera > Carabidae > Pterostichus > Pterostichus niger. Next base: position 7,820,145 of record OX380350.1, read on the forward strand.
TGACATTTTGATACAGGGGAGGATCCAGGGAGGGTCATGGGGGTCATGACACCCCTAAGAATGGACTTCTTTTTTTAAATGTTGGCCCTAATACATAATAATGATGTCATTATTTACGATAACTCAATTTGTTAAACAAATTAAATAGAAAATATTATCTAAGAACTTAAAATTGTAAGATAATTAAGAACTATTGTTTGATTTATTATTCTAATAAATAGTGAAAAACCAATATTTTGTGGGGATATTATTTCGACCCGCAAATGGGAGAGGTATTCTATTTGAGACCTAGTCAAGTATGTAACTGCCAACATTTGTACTTTTAATTCAATAATTTTTGTATTCTATCGAAGAACCGTTTAGATATTTATTATTTAAAAAGTGTTGGCGTTCTTAGGGGACATTGTTGAGAAACCCCCCCCCCCTGAGACAAAATTCACTCCATGCTTCCCCCCCTTAATTCTAAGTCTGGATCCGCCCCTGATTTTGAAAGAAATTCTGAATTTTGTAGCAACTATTTAAAATAGTACATTGAGTATTTCATATTTTGCTCTTTCATCCATTATAAATTGTTCATTTATCGTTATTTAGAGAGTGAAAATTGAAGATTTATTAATTTATTTACTTGGTCCTGGTGCTCAGTCATCCTACTAAAACACAAAAATTTTGAAAGAAATTTTGAATGTTGTAGTAACTCTAATTAAAATAGTACATTGAGTATATCATATTTTGCTCCATCATCAATTAAAAATTGTTCATTTACCGTTATTTAGAGGTTGAAAATTTAAGATTTATTAATTTATTTAATTGGTCCTGGTGCTTAGACATCCTACTAAAACATAGAAATTAATGTCCCTAACTTTGGCAATGAATTATATATAGTTTTTAATTTAAACACAGTTTATGTCAGTACGGTGGTGTGGATAGCAATATGGAATTCAAATCTGGAGATCCTGAGTTCGAATCTCACTCAAGTTAACAATTATATAAACTATTACACTGCGGCTCGGTGAGTGCGTACCCTGTACTGTAATTGGGATTAAAGTCCTGTTGTACAGAGTAATATAAATAAAAAATAAAAATTGATAAAATTAAATCATGCTAATTTGTATGGAGCTAGCATTCTTGCGGTCTTAGGATTTGTTTGTTTAAAACACGAGTGAAGCGTGTCGTACCAAAATGTTATCAATATTTAAATAAATATATGAAATGTATTTAAGCTACATGAAATACAATAAATTCAATGTCGTTGAGCATATCTTTATATATAGTTTAGTTTTATTAGATATAGCCTCAGATATACAAAGTCTGATGAGATTGGACAAATTTACCTTCTCCGAAGGTCCATATGTTCGTAATAAATCTATGTAACTTAAAGCTATAGCTTCAGCTATTCCAATTTAGCCTATAACTAACGAAGCATCTATTTACTCACTAAACTAAATAACTAAACAATACAATAAGCAAACGTCAACAGAAAACCGAACAAATAATATTTAAATGTATCCCAGAATTAGCGCCAGAATTGACAAAACGTAAACATCTGTGTACATTGCTAATACGGAGCGATCGCATTTTGAACATGCTGCTGACGCTGCCATCGCCGGTTATTGTGTACACATTATAATATGAAATAATAATTATTATGACATTGACTGCAAATACGTGTAATTGACAGGAGGAAATATATGTTCGTATTTCGAATTTGCTGAGTCTGTTGTAATAATTGAAATATCTAAATTGTAATTGCTGTTATGACCTTGCTAATTTAACTAATTATAATTAATTTCATTGACATTTTACTGTAATTATTTGGAGGTACATTGATATTACCAAACTTACATTGCAAGTATTGGAACATTACTAAATTATTATTTTTTCCCAATTTAAATCTACCCCTGTGTCTCCCCCTCCACTAATATCTTTGGGGCCGTGATTTGACAGCTGGTAACCACACTTCACGCGAAAAAATATATCACTTACCGAGATCTGCTTAAGCAGAGTGCCACACCCAGTGATGGGTAAAAGGCGAGATGATGTATTTATTTATTTTATTTTTTAAGCAAATGCTTCGAAACATTTTAGAAAGAATACATTTCTTCCCTCAATAAAAAAAAGTGATACTTTAACCATTTGGGATTAAATAAATTAATAAATAAATATATCATCACGCCTTTTACCCATTACTGGGTGTGGCACTCTTCCGAATCAGATTTTGGTAAGTGTTATATTTATGTACGTGAAGTGCGGTTACCAGCCGTCATATAACGGCTTTCAAAGCTGTTAGTGGAGGGGAAGCCACAGGGGTAGATTAAAACACAAGAAATTCAATGTCGTTGAGAGCATCTGTATATCTCGTTTAATCTTTTAAGATATAGTCTCGGAAAATTACAATATCTGATTAAGTAAAATTTGAAAGAAATCTTTCTTCCCGGAGGCTATATCTCAAAATCTAAACAAAATATGAAGATACGCTCAAAGGCATTGAATACCTTGTGTTCGAATTGACTTGCAAGCATATCTCTAGCTAACTTTTAGAGTGGATAGTTTTGTAGTTTAGGCCAATTTCAGACTGTCTCTAAAAGTCTTTTTCGTGCGAATATTGTAACAAAAAATTATATACATATATATTTTGGCCTGATAAAACCCCAAGTGAATATGTCTTATAATTTTTGAGATAATGAGATAAATAAAATTGTACGACACTAATTAACAACCAATAGAAATTGAGCAAGGTAACCATGGCAATATAAAGATTTGTCGAAAATTTGTCTTTACTTGTCTTACTACGTAAGCAAAAATTCATAATTGGAATTTGTATCAAAAATATCAATTTGACATTTAGAAAAAATATATTAAATTGTCGTAATATCAAAATACATGTTATAGAAATTAATAAAGAAATAAAATAAATATGTAACGCCTTTTACTCATTACTGGGTGTGGCACTCTGCTCTCGGTAAGTGATATATTTTTTCGCGTGAAGTGCGGTTACCAGCCGTCAAATCACGGCCCCCAAAGATATTAGTGAAGGGGGAGCTACAGGGGTAGATGATTTAAATTGGTGAAAATTGTTTGTCGGCTGTGGGGAGCGAACCAGGGTTCTCAAGATCCACAGGCCGATTCGATACCACTGAGCCACCTACCCCATGTTATAGAAATAATAAATAAAAATAATCTTTATCATTCCTTCGTTAACTAATTGTTAAAAACTGCTCCGTACAGAAGATGTTTTTCTTTTACCAAATCTACCTGCAAGCATTAATTCATATACGTGCATTTTTATCGTGCATTCCAACAACGTAATCTGCACTCGCGTTCCAATCGTGCAGATTGTTAGATTGTTACATTCCACTCACGAACAATTCCCGGAAAGAATCAATGCTCTAGGAGGTTATAAATAAAAATCGTTAAAAATATATTTGTAAATTAATTGAAATACGAGAAATTCAATGCCGTTGCCCGCATTTTCTTATCTTATTAAGTTTTTGAGTCTCTAGAAAGTACAAAACCCGATGAGGTAATATTAAAAAAAAAATTTGCGAAGGATATATCTTAAAAACAATACTTGATATAAAGGTGCTCTCATGTACATTCAATTTCTCATGCCCGAATTGACTTATATGCAACTTTTAACTATTTTTTTTTAAATTTCTTTAGGGGTACCCCTTGAGTTATTTTTCGATTTTAGGCCAATTTCAGACTATTTTCTCTTAAATCCTTTCTCGTACAAATATTAAAACGATAAGTTACATACATATGTATTTTGAACCGCTAAATCTAATGGTAAAGTTTCTAAGGTTATTAAGTCTTCTAGATATTGAGATAATGTTAAAAAACTGTTTTATGGGCAAATTTTGGCAACTTTTTTTTAGTTATCAAAATTGCTGAAACTTTGTTTATATGTTAATTGAAGCACGAGAAATGCAATCCCGTTGATCGCATTCTCATATCTCATTTAGTTTTTGAGATAGCCTCAGAATACTACATAATATGATGTAATCAAATTTGCAAAAATTTACCTATTCTTGCGTCTATTTAAAAAACTAAACAAGATATGAAGATGCGCACAACAGCATTGAGCCCTCTTGTCCTAATTAACTTATAAGTACATTTATAATACTGAAACTTTTAATTATAAAAACATACATACATACATAAATAACATCACGCTATATCCCATTAAATGGGGTAGCACGAACCCGTCAACATTCTCATCCTGACACACAATACTCGTTTCAACCACATTAACACTTCCTCCATACGAACTCTTTCTTTCCTCACAACCAAAATCCATCAACACGCAACAAACATTCATTCATTCGCTCCTGTACACCTGTTTCATAAATCTTCACTTACGCCCACTTCTCTAACAACGAATCTATTAGAAATGAAGACAGCATCGCCTGCGCTTGTTTAAAAATACATTTAACACAATTGCAGTTAGAAACGGTTATAAAAATTAAAACAAAGTTAAAATATTATTGTTTATTGCTTATGTTCAACAAACTTTAGTTACACCATTAATTTATACAAATAAACAAAAATTTATTTTGTACAAACAAAAATACGTTACAATTCAACAATACTTTAGTAATTAGTAGTACACTAACTAACAGAATTTAGTGTTTAGCGTGCTTTTGATAATTATAAATAGAACTTAACATCAGTAGATATAAATATGGCGTATATTTTTTTACAAGTAGTATACAGTACTAGTTACTAACTAGTAATTAAATTAGCAGTTAGTTATTCAACTAAAAATATTTAGAAATCTCATAGTTATTGTCCCTTATGTTGAGTACTAACTATTTAACTAAAACCACACTGTCAAAATTACTAAACTTATTTTAATTGACTAATTTTTACCAATTCGTTTAAAGGTTTCAAAAATTTATGTTTTTTTTTCTAATTTAACTTCGTTTTCCGTAAAATTTCGATGGTTACGGCTGCAATTTTACAGTGTAATTTCAGTTACGATACATCAAAGGCTTTTGAACTGGTTTAAGATAGAAATTGACAATTAGAAAACATCTATCGACGGACCTACCAACAGTTAACATTTTTATGATTTTATAATTTAACATTAACAAGTTTTAAACCAGTTTTCCCGCTGTCATGTTTAGAAAAATAAAAGTCTACGATAATTTTGTATTTTACATTAGTCGAACATTCAACCAATACTGATATCTTTAGCTTTGCACATTTTCCTTGGGCAAATATTTCTAAATTCTTTTACAAAAAATATGTTTAAACATAATATTTTCTCTAAAATATCTGACAACGCAAAATGAACTGGAATAATAAACAATTTTTATAACAACAAAGACAAAATTAATTGTCATCCAACACTTGGTAAAACAAGGTTTAATAAAAAATATAAAATAAACACTTGGCTATGTTTCACAAAATTCAGCCTACAAGTCCCCTTATGAGGGCATCGTCAGAGGCTGGCCAGCACAGTCAGTGCTGCCAGTCTCTGACGATGCCCTCATAAGGTGATTTGGAGGCTGAATTTTTGTGAAACATAGCCAAGTGTTTATTTTATATTTTTTATTAAACAATTTGTATGTTTTCAGCCATTGTTCCAACGCACTGATCTATCAAATCTATCGCGCATATATTTGTTTAAAGTATATTGAATGTTTTGAATGTTCGTCTGGTCAAAGTATACTTCAATACATTAAATGGCAACTACACTAAAAATTACTTGAAACTGTTAACAATACAGAGTATAAGTGGAGATACATTCAATCACAATATGTGATAACAAGACAAGAACACTTGTAAAACATTGTAATTAAGTTGACAGTGGACTAGAAGGCCGTGACCCTACTGTGAAGTCCTTATACTGAGAGAATACACAGATCTGAAAACACAATTATTTGTAAAGCAAAAGAAAATGGTGAAACATTACATCATATATTTATTTTTAACTTAAACTTTTAATTACGATATACAAGGTGTTTCTTTACCTCTGCACGAGACTTTAATGACATATATAATTTGATATACTGATTATAGAACAAAAATTATTTTTTTGATATTCGCAAAAAATAGGGTATTTCATTCCTAGCGAACATTTTTAATGTCATTGGTTTAATAGTACATTTAATTATTTATAATTATGTTACTAATGAAATAAAAGTATAAACACTGGCTACAAATAATTATTTATGAATTAGTTATTATGTAGGTACCTGGTGTATTGCCTTATTTTTATTTGTGTATCTAGTCTGATTTCGTATACGGTATTGAAAGGGTAAGTTGTTGTGGGAGAAAAATGTATAGCAACAGTGAATTAGTGGATATGCTGTTAGTGTATGAAATTTTGAATTAAACCAGTGACACTAAAAATGTTTGCTAGGAATGAAATACCCTACTTTTTGCGAATTTAAAAAAATATATTTTTGTTCTATGAACATATCAAATTATCCATGTCATTAAAGTTTCGTACAGAGGTGTAGAAACACCCTGTATAGAACAATAATAAATTAAGAAAAAATGTCATGGATAACTAATTTTTCTTATTCCTGCTGAGAGTTTTGATGGACCATATCTCTAAAACCGCCAAAGATATTTTAAATCCCCCCAGCCGACAAACAATTTTCACCAATTTAAATCTACCCCTGTGGCTCTCCCTTCACTAATATCTTTGGGGGTCGTGATTTGACGGCTGGTAACCGCACTTCACGTGAAGAAATATATTACTTACCGAAATCTGCTTCGGCAGAGTGCCACACCCAGTAATGAGTAAAAGGCGTGATGATATATTTATTTTATTTTATTATATTTTAAATTTTTTTTACTATTTTTCACCTATAAAGATGTCATTACGAAACCATCTTTAAATTTTACTTTTCGACTAAGTCGCAAAAATAAGATTTTACTTATTTGCAATTTACTATTAATCTTTATTAATACCAACCTTATCTTTAAGCTGTTGGCACAACTGCAACCCAACAGTAAAGAGTACCAAGACTTCGCTTAACCATGGTACCGAACATTCTGCTTGACTGGATTCATATTCCATAGTACCATGATTATTTATAAGTTGGTATACTGCAAAAATTAGTTTGTGGCTCTGAATGTAGAAGCTTATAGCTAGATCTTCTGGAAGATTAGGAGACAGCGATTTCTGTAAGTCATAAAAACATAAAAAGGTTAGTTTAAATACACATGTTTTTATTAAACAAATACTTCGGATATTTCGTATTGAAGAATAAAAATTTGTAGTTTTAATCAAATAGAAGAACCCCGAATTAAATAATCATTTTTTAAAAAGATTACCCGAAAATTATGCCTTATATTTTAATAGTACTAGTACAGAACAACATAAATGTACAAATTATTACTTCAGAACTACTTTTTTTTGCTTATAAAAGATCTGACATCTGTCAAAATAAAATTGTTTATTACGTTACCTAGGTTATTGAACTGTCACACATTATATATTATATACCTATGAGTAGAGAGAGAAATGCATGATTTTTCATGAGGTGTAATTTGTACCCAAGGGCGAAAAAAACACCGAAATAAATATTGCATTCCCTCCCGAGGTTACATACTATTTTTTCATCACCTAAATAAGATTAAAATCGAAAAAAAAGTAATTTTAAAATATAATTTATTCATAATAAATAAAATAAATAAATATATCATCACGCCTTTTACCCATAACTGGGTGTGGCACTCTGCTTAAGCAGATCTTGCTAAGTGATATATTTCTTCGCGTGAAGTGCGGTTACCAGCCGTCAAATCACGGCCTCCAAAGATATTAGTGGAGGAGGAGCCACAGGGGTAGATTTTTTAAAATTGGTGAAAATTGTTTGTCGGCTGTGGGGATCGAACCAGGGTTCTCAAGATCCACAGGCCGACTCGATACCACTGAGCCACCTGCCCCATAAATAAATATTAAAATAAATTAATTTCAAAATTATTTGTAGTCTTTGACATAAAAGTTATATTGCTTGGAAACCGCGAAAATTTATGTAAACAAGTTTGTTCATATCAAATTTCATTATATTTCTTAATTGGAAAGAATACAGCGAAGAACCCTCGGAAGAATCCCAAAAAATTATTAATGCAGCTTCAGCAACTGTTCTTAGTTTTTTATTTGATTGATTGTATTCGATTGTATTATATATATTTGACAACTGAAAATCAAAATAATATAAACTCCCTAGAATAATAATGTGCGTATTATTTTTCTAGGGATAACATGTTTTACTTCTGTCTCAATTTATTTATCATAACAGTTAAATACCAATCACCAACAAAACTTAAATTTTAAACTTAATTCAAATAAATAAAAGCATATGAATGTTTTGACACTATTACACATTATGCTATATGACATGTAACTTCCATTTGTTTTTATTAATTTAAACCAAGTTTAAACTTTAAGATTTGTTGGTGCAATAATTGTCCATTAAATAAATAATAGCACATCTAAGTAAAATATTATAAGATGAAGTTTAGATTGCTGTCAAACATTTAATGAAATATTGAGATTTGATATTTAAATTTTCTTGGTTGAAATGGGCATTAAAAAGTATATTAATATTTTCCTAAGGGATACGAAAATCTGCTCATTTTACTCAAAAACAACAAACCTGAATTAAAATACAAATTGCCAAAATAGTTTTCATGAAGCACTTACCATATTTCGGCTCCTCATTAAATCGTCGATTGCCCGTTTTCTTGGGACAATTAAACTAGTCCGTCCCCTCTGCAAACATCCTAAAATATTTCCTAATACATGCATCACCTCTTCAGATGTCCTAGAAAACAAGAAAAATCAATAACGATCTATATATAAATAGATAATTACACCCTACCTAAATTTGTATGTTTTGTCGACATCATCTATATGAAAGATAGCTTGTTGCAGATGATTTGCAGCGTCTTGAACTTGCTGTAGTTTCCAAGGATTCTCATTTTGAATCGTCGTATGACAAACAGTATTTTGTTGTCTGTTCTGTACTTTAAAATTAATATCCTGAAAATTTATTATATTGTTATTGGGTTAATATATGATTAAGAAGTTCAAACATACGGCATGAGTAATACTGTCGCCAGTAAGAGTAACAACGCATTTTAACTGGTCAGGTGACACAGTTAAAATGAATTTGTCTTGTTTACTTGGATTGCAATTTCCGTAGAGTGGTACAGGGAATCTTCTGGCACATTCCTAAAAGTTGCAACAATGTAGTATTCATTAATATTTAGATGTTGCTTACGTACTACTAAAATGTGATGAATTTGATCTAATGCTGTGTGGACTTCTTGATGCAACACCCATTCAAATTCCATTTGCTGCAATAATAAACAAAATAAATATTTATATTATTGTTTAGAGAATATTATTGATATGTAATATTTTGACAATTGACAATGGGTTAACCTCAACTTGTCATGTCATTTTGTCAACGGAAATTATAATCTAATTTGACAAGCTTTCAAAGTAATAAACGAATACAGTAATAGATAACGTTTAAGTAAATAAGAATTAGGATAATTACCAAATTAATTGCCTCTTCTTTCTCACAATCTGCCATTTTCTACAATTTCGATCATGGATCACGCGCCTTGGCACTTCTTTTAAATGAATTCTACCTTATCTGTTTACTTGAAAAGTAAATAAAAATATTTACTATGTTACAGTCCAACAGATGTAGCTAGTAACGAAATCACCCAGAGCTGGGACACCCAAAGTTAGGGTGGTGACATCACCCTAGCCGTCGGGTTCGGATTACTTAAATTTGCGCGGAGACTGTGGCTATCACCCGAGATCGATGGACTACTCATACCTTCTACATTTGCTACTAAAAAGGCCCTGAGACTACCAAAGACTTGACGAGAAATCGATAATCTCGTTTCGTTTGGCGAGATTGTCGAATCTCGTATCGAATCATATTTACAAGTAGAAACAAATAACACTTCTTATAACATACATTTCTCTACAATGTTTGTCTAAATCTCGATAAACGAGATATACCTAATCTCGTCTCATCTCAGGTAGTTGAGAATTTTTAAAGAACTTAGACGAGAATTATAATTTTTGTATTGTTTTAGATTATTAAAACTAAACAATCGGCACGGCACGTTTTGCTCGATAATTCTCTTCTAAATCAGATAATGCAATCTCGTCTCATCTTATATTAATTAAAATTTTCTTGTAGAACTAAAACTAGATTCCTTGGTTTCTCGCTTCTTGTTAAGTATATGTCTGTATAATTCTCGTCCAAATCTCAATCTGCGAGATATGAACAATCTCGACTCGTCTCATTTTAAGACGAGATTGCTAATTTTTGTATCGTTTCAGATTTTCGCAACGAATCAAATAGCGCTTTTTGTTACGTATATTTAACGATAATTCTCGAATAAATCTCAATAAACGAGAAATATCTAATCTCGTCTCGTCTCATTTATTTGATATTTGTCAAGAAGTAAAACGAGTTTATCAACTCTGATATCGTTTCAAATCGCTAAGACGAAACAAATGGCGCTTTTTGTTCCATACATTTCTAGACAATACTCGAATAAATCTTGTTTTACGAGATATATACAATCTCGTCTCGTCTCATTTTAATGATATTTATAAAATAAATAGTAGTACCCAGATATAACAGTAGAAGTTTCTGCAATAATTGTACTTGAACGAATATGGTCGTTATCTCATTGTAAATCTAATATCGTAACGAGAAATAGGATTAAACTTATTTTGTTGTTTCGAGAAGAAAAAGTATCGCCGCAGTAATATCGCTAATGAAAAGATATCTATTAAGAACCAATTTATACTGCTTTCATAACAAAATCTAATTAGTAATTTTCTTTTAATATACAAATAACTAATTTATTATTTTGCGTCTTAGATTATTTTTGTAAAACATCATAAACATCTCTTGCAATGTACCTTTCAATATTTCAATACTTATTTCAAAATAACTGAAACACATTTTGTGCAACTAATAGAAAAATTACAAACATATGTCTATTTGTCGAGCAGCCAAACTTCTAAAGACGAAAAGACGAAAACAAGTCTTCAAAAAAATCTTTATCATCGTAGAGATAGAAATACTATTGCAATGTTCATATTGTAGAATAGTTTATGAAGTTTTTACTACAAAAACACTTATGTCATTTGTTGATACAAAATATGTCAAATAACTGGACGGATGCCATTTTGTAATATAAAACAATACAGAAGAGAAGTATGTAAACAAGTACTAGTATCTGAAACTATTTTAGGATGATATAGATTAATAATGAATGCATTTAAATTGCAACTGTACTATTGGCTCAGTACTTTGGAATGTTTTAAATTAAGTAGGTCTAACCTTGGAACACTTATCTAATTAATTAGTACTATAAAATAATTACAAATGAAATGCAATATATTTTTCATTGCCGAACGTCTAAGTTATTTTACAGAGAAATGCTTCAGATAAAAAATACAAACAATAGTATATGTATAGAATACTAACGGAGAGAAAAGTATATTTTTTTCTGTGGAGTAAAATTGCAGCACGAGTCAAAGACAAGCGCTACAATTCAACGAGTGAATTGTATACTTCTCTCACACGATGTCCGAAATATTATTTTTTTCCGACCTCAAAATATAAAGAGATTAATCTTTAAAATAGTAGAAATAATTATTTAAAAATGTAATACTGTAGTTGCCATTGTTTTGTTTGTTTTTTTTTGTAAAAAATTGAACAGAATATCAAGACAACAAGAATATTAAGTGTGCGTGAGACTGTCACTTGTAGTCGAGACCGTAGGTCGAAACAAAAAAGTCATTTGAATGCACAAAATAACAAGAATTTCTACAATCAAATTTTTCTACAATTGTCAAAACATAAAATACAATAATTACTGATTTATTCAAATAAATTGAAGGAAAACAAAAAAAAGTATATGAATTTGGTAATAATAATGTGTTATAATAAATGGAACGTAAAAAGATATTGGGAGCATGCGCGAAATATTTGTTTTGCATACAAGGTGGCGAAACATTGCGCAAAATACGCGTTGTCATGGTAATGTAATTGATGAAAAAATCAAGTACTTCGCGTATTGATATTAGTGACAAAATGTGAACATTTTTTTACATTTATAAAATATATTTTTCGTAACCCATGCACAAGAAACACGTTCTTATTCCCTAATTTTAGAGGGAGAAACACTGCTTTTCTCCCCTAGGTAGCATGTTTCTCTCCCTACAGAGATGTTTCTCTCCCTAGAGACTACGATTATTTCCTAGGTAACTAGTTACGCAACCCATATTTGACATTTGTCCCGATAAGACAGTAATTTTTGTGCACTTGTTACGAAAAGTATAATATACTTCACGGGAGGGCGCGATTATCCCTGGTGTGAAGTTGGTAAACCGACACGTAAGCGATGGCCGAAGGCTCGAGCTGAAGTCGAACTTTACACGTGGGAATAATCACTTGTTTCCCTCCCTTGATGCATAATATATATCTATCATGATTTAGGTGTCATAGAAACCTAATTTCTATCTCGGGCGTGGAAAAATAAACTATCTACCAATTTTATTTGCAACATTTGATAAAAGAAATAAAACTATTACGAAAATGTAAAGATTATTTGAAGTTTGTTTAGGTTATTAATAAATTGCAATTGTCGTCAGAGCTAGTCTAGTTTCTTAGTTTCTTCTTTGCTTCATACAATGATGTCTTTCATCAGAAGACAAACAGAAAAATAAACTTGAGAGAGCTATTTAAATCTTGACACATATAGATTACTACAAAGATGATTGACAAGTTTCTACAACAGCTAGTAAATTTATTTATTGTACCTGTATATCGGACAGTACCTTAGGATATGTCGATCAGAAAATAAAGTAGCAAAAACCCTTATAATCAAACAATAGTTCAATAGTTTTCATTAATAACAATCTAATCATTTCAAATTCAGCTCGTCCACCATAATTCAGTAACAACGAAAATAAATAAATGATAAAAATCAAAATAGGGTCAGTACTACTGCACTAATAACAAGTGACTATAAATAACCATAATTACGAAACTTCTGTTGTTTTTTAATGAACTGCATGTGTTGCACGTTGATCGTACGATGTATTTAATTTTTGGCAGCAATCTTGTGAGACTTCGAGGCGACAGAATTTTGAACCGAAATCTTAGTAAACACAAATGAGGAAACAAACATCAGCTCTACGCCAAAACGAATTCTTTGAATGGGAAAGGGAAATATAAAATCGTCACCTATTAAACAAAAGTTTTGTTTAGTTGTTTTCTATTTTTGTTAACGGTCGTTGCCAGTAAATATTCAATATAATTTTTATAATCATCAAACCGAAAATACATTTTCGTAACACATGCACAAGAAACACGTTCTTTTTCCCTAATTTTAGAGAGAGACGCACTGCTTTTCTCCTCTAGGTAGGATGTTTCTCTCCCTATGTCGCATGTTTCTCTCTCTAGAGAGATGTTTCTCTCCCTAGAGACTACGATTATTAGCTGTTTGCGGTGTTTTCTAGGTAACTAGTTACGCAACCCATATTTGACATTTGTCCCGATAAGATAAGTAATTTTTGTGCATTTGTTACGAAAAGTATAATATGCTTCACGGGAGGGCGCGATTATCCCTTATGTGAAGATGGCAAACCTCGACTTCAGTTCGAGCCTTCGGCCCTCGCTTACGTCTCGGTTTGCCAACTTCACACGCGGGAATAATCGCTTGTTTCCCTCCCTTGATGCATAACATACTATTGAACTATCACATAATATCATTAAAATTAAACTGCTCTGCAATTGACGATCTTTTTATGGTCTGTTTTACCAATAAAAGTTAAATTTTATACTTGGTTTAAATATATAAAAGCAAATCGAATATATGACAGCATTTCACGTTTAATTTTGATTTGCATTTATTTATTTAAACTATGTTTAAAATGTAACTTTTTGTTAGTGAAACTGGCCCTAAGAAACGTGTAATAAATATAGCATGTTTCGATGCAATGGAGCAAATTTTGATCTAAATTAAAATTGGGCCATTTTAAATAACTGTCAGTTATTTATAACATCAGTGCGTTTATTTAGTTATGATATGTTTTCCTTTAATTTAAAATTAACTTCTTAGAAGATAGATAGACAATGTTATATAAACTTACATCGTCTATATATTACTAAATATCTAATTATCATTTTAGACGAGAAATAATCATCCATATTATGAAACAGGAAATGCAGTAAATGAGTTGCCAATTTTGTTAAATTGGCACTAAGAAAATTATAGTTTTGATGTTTTGACAAAAGAGCATCATAACCTGGCGCCAATACCATGATACTATCTTCAAACCATTAATTTTGTTTTTTCAAAACCACTTGTCCTGTGTTTCAATCAAAATTATTAAACCATTTCTATTTAAAACTGGGTTAAATATAAAATAATTAAGATAAATATTGTTATATTTCTTTGCCAATACGCAAAGTTAAGCAATAGCACAACAACTATTTGAGATAAACATGTTGATATTGTTTTAAATATACAATAATGCGAATTGTGGTCTTGAACAAAATTCTTGCCAAACTTGTATTGCCAATACACTATACATTGTACAACGTATATTATTAGTATATTGAGAATGATGATGATGATGAATATTGGACAAATATTTAACTGAATATCACAATAATAATAATTTATTCACAATATCAAAAGTATGAGTCGATGGCACTTGGTGAAACATTATGAATAAGAATAAAGAACGTAGACACTTGATGTAGTTTCACAAAATTTTGTGAAACTACATCAAGTGTCTACGTTCTTTATTCTTATAATTTATAATTATCTAGGTAATAATTTTTTTCTATTTCCGTTATTTGAGTTAAGTAATGAACTGTATTATTTAACTAGTGAAATAATGAGGTAACATAGCAACACAAAAAATTAAGATATCTTGGTAGACGAATTCTAATGTGTTATTCTTTTATTTTTTGATTGTATAACTGTCTTTAATATATCATAAATTCAAAAACGCTCTTTCGTATTTATTAGAACGGAAGTAGAAAAATTATTGTATGAAACTTCTTCTTCTGATGGCACTACAGCCCAAATCGGGCCTGGGCCTACCGGACACACCGAGCCGCAGTTTTTACACTGCCGTACTGCCGGTCTTCGTAGTCGAATGCTACATTATTTAAGGCGTATAAGTGACTAGTTTATAGCGCCCGAGTGTGATAAATACATGTAGCTGTATTTTATATTTTACGACAAATCACACATTGTCGACAGGCGGATTCGAACTGACGAACCTTGGCTCGGGTGACGTCACAGTATGTTAAGAGATGTGCCTTAACACGCTCGGCCACCGCGCCTGTTAGTTAGTTAGGTTAGTACCTTACTTATATGTTTACATAACTCGGCAAATTTCACATGCGTAAGGTAATAACCTTCATTTCCTTACTTGTTTCATAAATAGCTATTCCAATATTGAGAAGAATGTTGTTAAAAATGAGAAAAGTGAATCGAATGAAGGAATATTTTGCTGGAGTGTGCACAACAGGAAATTAATAACAGTTCAAAGAATTTTTAACTTCCACCGTCATTCTTGTCACTCAGACGCAGTAGTATTTTTACTACAAATTGAAATCAGCTTGAACTCCGTGTTTACGAAAATATGGACAAAAATAAAAATAGATTTTTAACAAGACCTGCTTCTAAAAATAGAATAATTATATTTCATATTTTATAATTAACTATGTAAAGAAGATTTCATTCATCCGTAGGTCAATAACTTTGAAGTAGACAGGAAAAGTAATATGATTTAAAAATATCGTCGAAGGTTGGTGACCAGAATTTATTTATTTCCCTAATTTTAAATCAAGATCGAGCTCTTCTCTTAACGATTAATAGCTTTCTAGTTGGCGTGCACTCAAATAAAGAATTTTATTTTATTTTGACATTAATAAAAAATCTGATGTGCACACCACATGACTTCCTTGTACGCGTATTATACTATAGATATTTTTTTAATTGCACATATTTGACATTAAATCTTTTATTTTTTGTTCTCATCCATAGCAAACTTAATTTTGAAAAAAAAAATATATAATATTTAAATTTAGATATCTCGTTTATGCAAAAAGCTAATATAAAAATTCTTAATATGCTAGACGCAGAATTTAATTCTCTAAAACTTTTATTTGCAGCATTTATTTCTAAAATTAAAATAATACCATTTTTTCAAGGAAAACTGTTAGCAGCTTCATGTAATGTGCCACTTCCGGTTAGTCTATTTTAACTACAATCTATTATATTATTTCCATTGATATAGTAGTCTTATATACCAAATTTGGAAAGTTTTAAATTATATTTGAATACAGTTTTTCATGAAAATCTATTATAGGCTTCTAGTAAAGTACCACTTCCGGTAGTTGTAGAATGACCAAAAAGGGAGGTGCACAACTAGATGTTATAACAGTCCTAAATATAAAGTTCCAATTTTCTACGGCTTACCGTTTTTGAGTTATGCGAGATAAGTACGTACAGACGGCACGACGAAATTAGTCAAAATGGATTCAGGGAGGGCCAAAATGCATATTTCCACTGAAATCAGAGAACCAAAAATTTTCGCGATTACAATACTTCTTTACTTCGTACAAGGAAGTAAAAAACAGTAAAGAGGATCTACTTTAAAGTTCTAACTTCACCAGAGAAAAAACGGTCTTAAGAAATATAACAACTTCCAGAAATTGTGAAATTGCAATACGTTCGTAACAGTTTTGATTCACCAAACTTATATTTGGAATTAGTCGCAATTGAAGGTGAAAACACGTCAACAAAAATAGATACATTTATTCCTTTTAACATGCAAGCTAAATCAAAATTATTTCTTCATGCAATTAAATATTTTGACACATAAATATCTTAAAATATCCATATGACGATCAATCTCTTTTAAGAACGATAAAATATATCATAACACCTGTCAAACATTCTTAAATTATTCTAGAGTTATTTGTAAATCTAGGGAAGAAAGTAGGACATTTCTTCCTGAAGGTGTTGCTTCAATTCTCGAGCAAAAGTGAGGAATATAAAATATCTAAAGGACGAATGACAGCTTCTTCACAATGTATACATATAATTTTATCAGTACAGTATCAGTTAATGCTACAAAAATAAGCGAGATATCTAAATTTAAATATTATATATTTTTTGATTTTTTTGTAAATTAAGTTTGCTATGGATTAGAACAAAAAATAAAAGATTTAATGTCAAATATGTGCAGTTAAAAAAATATCTATAGTTTAATACGCGTACAAGGAAGTCATGTGGTGTCCACATCAGATTTTTTAAAAAAATGAAAAGCATGACTTTTTTCTCAATTTAAGGAACAAAATGTTTTTTTGTTTAAAATAATTACAAGCACAAAAAATACGCGTAGTTAATCGTTCTATATGTTAATGATAAAGTTTATAATAATTTTATAGATTATTAGAAGAAGAAAAGAATTGAGAGAAGAAAAATGTTTGAAATACTTAATTTTGCACCATTTTTATTTTAAGCATTATTCTCTAAAATAATTTGAAAAGGTTTGAGAGCAACTGTCGACAGCAGCTGTCCGCCAATAATACACAAAAAGCACATTGAAATCAATAGATGTTTACATGAAATCTATCTATTATTAGGATTAAAAAACGAAAACAAGAAATATTATAATTTATTTGAATCGTTCATCTTAAAGCTGTTTTCCACTCAGTAACTTAAGTGAAATATATTAAAATTCTTCACAGAAATGACGCTTCAAATAGATGTACTTATCTACTAATAGAATTTTCGAATGAATCATTGATTAAAGTCTTATTAATCCTTCTTTTCAAAGAGGTAAATTTTGGAAAAATAATAATTGTATTTGCTATGGTAATTAGGAGACGAAACCTTTCACACTGGTATATTTAACTACCTGTTTGTCAAATACGGTTTATCTACATTTTAAAGAAAATATTAAATGTATATTTAACAAAAAAAATGGTTATAGAATTAAATCTAAACGAACAAATGTTTAAGAAAGCTCAGGATTATACCAAATAGAACGAACTTTTTAGTCTATTAAGATCTGCTATTTCACAGCAGTCGTCTGCATTATTTGTATGTTAGTTAAAGTAAACAATTGTATTTAATACTGTTTCATATTCCCATATTTACAGTACAGATTTCAGTTTTGGAAAGTGAACTTTTCAATACTAGTACTGTAATAAATATTATGGTACTTTTATCATGAAGTTATTAACTAACAAGGTGTTACTTTCGAGATAAGGATACGAAAATAATGTTTAATAATTAAATACAACGCAGTATAAAATATAACGTTTGTTAATAATTTTTTTCTACTTCCGTTAGGAAATAGACGTTTTATTTCACTTATTTGAATTAGGTAATGAACTGCATTATTTATCTAGTGAAATAATGATTTAACATAGAAACAGATATCTTGGTAGACGAATTCTGTGTTAGTCTTTTATTTTTTGAATTTATAACTGTCATTAATATGTCAAAATTTCATAATTTCAAAAACGCTCTTTCGTATTTATTAGAACGGAAGTAGAAAAAATATTGTATGCAACATGTGAGAAAACTCGGTTATTACCTTACTTATGTGTTTACCTAACTCGGCTACGCCTCGTTCTGCAAATTTCACATGCGTAAGGTAATAACCTTCATTTCCTTACTAGTTTCATAAATAGCTATTTCGTTACTCATTTCAAAATTCCATATTTAGCTCCGTCCACATTCAAATTCAGCTGTGTTATATTATTCTGCTTAGTTTCTTCCATATTCGAATTCATTTTGATGGATATCCATGTGCGCCACATGGAACAAAACCCGTCGAACGTAACCGAGAGTAATATTCTATTTCCGTGTGTGTCCTTCGTAGGGAACGCTATGGCGATATGCGGCCCGATCGTAAAAATGTTATTTTATCGCACAATTTGCCCGTTTGATCTGAAAATAAAGCATTGGAAAGTCTCTGTAAATATTGGCAGAATGCGTAATCGATTTTTACGAATCGAATTTTGATGACGCAGTGTTTATTTATTAGGAAAATGATTTAGGTTTTGATGAAAGATTCTACGTTATTGTGGAAACTTTTTTTATAATTTATATTAGTCGTATATTATGATTTATATGCTGCACATGTTTTTCATAAGTTAATAGTTGTAGCTTCGTGGATAGATTGAACCCCTCACAATCCAGAGTTCAAATTTGTGACTGTATTCGAATTATTCAGATTCCTGTAATTAGAATTAATTTTCTACTGCCTAGAGCGGTAAAATAAATCACTCATTTAGTCTAGTTTCAAGTGCATGTAAAGTAATCTGTAATTGTAGATTTCAATAGATGATAGCTTTTAAAATAAGTAAATAGTTTAACGATTTAAAATATTTAACAGACTGCCTGGATATTCATATCTGTTATCCTGTGTTCAATTACTTTGTAAAAATTGTAAATACTAAAAAAAAAATAATAGCATTTATTTACGGTAAGAAAACCTTTTACAAAAGAAAAAATAGACAGTATACATATAGTATAAATATTAAAAAAAAATAAAATAAAAATTTAATTGGACAATATAATATTTTTAACGCTATGTTTAAATGTATGGAAATCATCACCAAATATTGATAGTTTTACATAATTTTCATTGACGTTATCCGATATTCTGTTCAAAGGAGAATGAATAATATAATTAGCTTTTGCGTTATTCACTTTTAATCATTGTTGAACACTATATTATAACATCTACAGAAGACTTTGATATTTGTATAGTTTCTAGTGTCAAACATTTCTAAATTGTTTCATAAATGCTTCAAAAAAAATGGTAGAAAATTTAGTTCTTCGTATCATTTATTACAAGTACTTTTATTACTTTTGACATCACGTTATTTAAATAATTATAAAAGAGCTTGATATTTCGTAAAATAAATAAATATATCATCATGTTTTTTACCCATTATTGGATGTGGCACTCTGCCGAAGCAGATTCGGTAAGTGATATATTTCTTTGCGTGATGTGCGGTTACCAAATTACTAAATTGTTTTAGTATTTGTCGTTAAAATAATTAAAGCTAGCAGTACTTACAAATTACTTAAATTTAATTCACTTTAATTCGATAAATCATTGAAGGAACCAGAATAGTTCGATTTCCAAATTCTTCCTCAAACATTCTGCATATCACACTTGTCATAATTAATTTCCGTCTTCATCTGTCATCCCACAGCAAGTACGACCTGGTTCCACGATCTCCCAGTCGAATCCACAGACCTCATATCTCCTGATTCCTTCCAGTATCCTGCTGGTGCGCTTGATTTCCTGCTAAAAATACTTCACTGCAGCAGACTTGCTGTCGTTTACAACAATCTCCTGATTGGTTACGAGACGTCATGGTGGCCAATTGGGGAGCAAGGAGCAGGATAGTCACTTGTTTTACTATTGTTGTGGCGGGTGCGAAGCAAGAGGGGGGTAGAAACCAACTATAGACATGGAAGGAATATTAAACCGAGCAAGAGGCCGGCGAGCAGTAGAAATCTTACAGAACTCCTAGTGTTAACTACAAGACTAGTGCTTTTACAGAAGTTTAGTGAATTTGTTATACTTTAATACTTTATCGAAATGGTAGGTACATTTATTTATATTTTGTGTTTTAATATTTTCAATATTTCATTACCATTTTCTATTTAACTCAAATTCGTTTCGAATTCTACTGTAAGCTACTGTAATTGGAATTGAGTTTCTGTTGCCCTTTACCCAATTTTATTACAAATTGAATTATTTATGTTACGCTGTACAACAGGAACTTAATCTCAGATTCAGTACAGGGTCCGGACTTACCGAGCCGCAGTGTGATAGTTCATATAACTTTTAGCTTGAGTAGGATTTGAACTCGGGATCTCCGGATTCGAATTCCGTAACGCTACCCTGACATTTATACTATCCTTAGTGTGTCAAACTTCATTAATTTGTATAATTTTTTTTATACAAGCTCGTTGCATCTTTCGATCATGCAACAAAATTGAAAGTTTATCTAAAAAGTGTATTTTAATTAAGACTATTTATTCTCCTGATAGGCTGAAGAACTTCCCGCTGAACAACTTGCCGGTAAGTCGTGCTTAAAAAGCTTGAAAATTACCCCCTAATTTACATCTTAGCATATCTAGCTAAATTTCTAAGAAATACTTATATTTATAAAACGAATAATACTTGCAAATTAAAATAAAAGAATACTAAAACAATTTGGAAAACAGTTGCCAGATGCTAACAAAAGATAAACTCCTACAAAATAAACGATTGCCAAAGATTTGTTTATCAAATATTTAACAACTGTTGAGATAAAGTCCATAAAATATGGCTGCTCAAATAGAAGACTTAAAAATACATTCCGTCAATTAATAAACTACTTGAAATCTCAATCTCTCCGCCATTTTATTTATAATTATTTCAACGTCCTAATCGTTGCGTTATAATTTTCAATATCCTGAAAACGGTGCAACGAACTTTAAAGCTATTTTTAACATATCTTGTTGGACTTGTCCTAGTTTTCTTCCGCGTTAATTTTTTTAAGAAGTTTAGGTTTCAACACCGCCTACTTGCACAAATAAATTGGCTGTCCATTTGTTTTGTCACTTTTGTTGTTGGAGCAGTTTTTCATCTCCTGCCAAAAGCATTGAACAAATATACATGAACCTATACATACATTTTCAAATAATTCTGCTCACTGGAAATATGAAAATTTTTATAATAATTTATTTTACAATTGTTTGTTTGTTCTTGAATTTTTGTGTTATTTTGGGACTTTATCGAAATTTAATGTGGATATTGTTCGTCTAAAATAATTTAATTATTTCAAAGGAAACCTTTTATTTGAGCATTATTCTCTAAAATAATTCTAACATTCTTACTCATCGTTTTTCTTTCTTATTGGTTTCTTTTATCTTCTTAGTCCTCCGTAAGGCCTTCGACGGTTTCGACCGTGACCATTCTGGTTCTATCCCTACCGACATGGTCGCCGAAATTCTTCGTCTTATGGGCCAGCCCTTCAACAGAAAGATTCTTGAAGAACTTGTAGATGAAGTTGATGCTGACAGTAAGTTCTTAACAATTAGGACCTAGAATAAAATTGATAAAAATTGTGGTTGAATAGAATCTGGAAGATTGGAATTCGACGAATTCGTGACCCTTGCTGCTAAGTTCATTGTTGAGGAAGATGCTGAAGCCATGCAGAAGGAGTTGAGAGAAGCTTTCAGACTTTACGACAAAGAAGGTAATAATAAGACAAGATAAACGATAACAATCCATCTGTCAGTTTGCAAATCTTTCGACAGATGTACAACTGTTGAACTTTCTTAAGTGAACTCTAACATGTACTCATTAAGAACTTGGCTTCAGTCCAAACTTTAACTGTATGAATCGTGCAAAATTTTCATCCGTGCCAGGAGTGAAATTTACACCTTCCTAGAAATTCACATTCATTTCGATTCCTTGTTGTTTTAGCCGGTCTTGTATGTTTGTTTTAACAGAATTTAGTTTATTTATTTTCTCTTAAACACAATAAATTATTGGGGCGTTTATGATGGGTGAATCATACAAGATAGTTGGTGGTAAACGATGCCAAATAGTATTTAACTAATCGTTAACTTTTAATGAATCGTTTAACATTGTTTATGATTGTTTATCTACTGAAGGAAATGGCTACATTCCTACTTCTTGCCTTCGCGAGATTCTTCGAGAGCTCGATGACCAGTTAACAGACCATGAGTTGGACATGATGATTGAAGAAATTGATTCTGATGGATCTGGAACCGTTGACTTTGATGGTAAGACGGAAAACTAATTCTTCGATCTCTTCTAGAATCGATACAAATTAACAAAACATCTTGAAATTTGATACGATTCAAATACTGGGCCAGTACTTTCAGAATATTATAATTTCAAAGCAAATATTTGAAACACCTTATTAGCGGATCATGTTTGAGTTTGGATATAAATAGCATGTTTACTGGTAGTAATAAACCAGTGTTTCTTAATAACTGTAAGCAGATATACGAGAACAGTAGTCCTCAATAATAAATTATAAATAACTTTACGTCCGCGAAGATTAAACCAGAATTTCTCAATAGAAAAGAAAGAAAAAGTAATTTATAACTACTACATCTTGTTAGCTAATGTCTACTAAGATATAAATAGCATCCTGCTATTTCTGTTGTTTACTAGCTATGCACTAGTTAACACATTAGTCTTTGAGAAATGCATAATATTTTTACGTATAAAGCCTTGAAAGTTAAGATCAAATTACACTTGCATTTAAAACTTTTATTTTAATTAGCCTGATAAATTGTGGCGCAATAGTTAGCACGATTGCTTTACAAAAAAACATAATTGGAAATATGTGAAGAATAAAACAAGATGAATGGAATAAAAGAGATAGTTTTATTGAGGAAAATACAAAATAGTAATAATGTATTTTCAAAAGAACTTGACACATTTCGCAGCTTTTCTGCTGCCAAGTTTCTCTTCGTTTGACAGTGTAAAATATAAGATCTTTTGAAAATTCTATACATATGGCTCATGTACTACATATCTAATATATCAACATCAAAAATAAACTTTACTCTAAAATATAAACATAGGCTAATAGCTAATTTCTTACAGAATTCATGGAGATGATGACAGGCTAATAACAATGCCTCAACACTACAAAAGAACTTGTGGAAGATGCTCAAAAGACACTGACTATTTGAGTGTGCGTATTTGTTTATAATAAACAGTTAACTGGTGTGATTTAGTCTTAAATATCTTTGTAATGTGCAGTAAATTTAAGCTGTTTAATTAATCCTTTGTTGTAATATATAATAAGAATTAAAGATAGATGTAATTTTTCACTAATTTATATATTTCTTTTCTTATTTACAATAAATGAATAAATCTTCTGACTAGACTTTACATTTTCAATTGTTGTAGACCTTTCAAAATAAATTTAGATTTAAATATATTTATTTATCTTTTTAAGTTCGATTGCAACTTTAGCTTAAGACATTTTACAGGTACTTTAAGATTTGTAAGTACTAAAATAAAATAATTGTTCCTTTTAGATTTATTTTCTTTTTAAGTTATACAATCTGAATGTACTTTTTATGTATATACGTATTTTTGGCATCATTAAAATGATTCTACTTCATAGATTTGGCACTTGCCCTGACAACAAATTGTCAATCTTTTATCACGTTTGCCAATATTTATTACTACTTAGAATATTGCGATTTTACTTACTAGAAGTAACACCAAAATTGAAGAAAGAAATGTAGATTATACAAGCAGATTTAAAATTTTACAGCATCATATATTGTTGCAGTCAAACATTTCTAAAATTATTCAGAAGCAATTGACAGTAGAAAATATATTTGAAATAGCTTAGAATATCACTTAAAGCTACTAAACTTTATTTTATAAACTTAAAACTGCAGTGGTAACATTTTTCAAAGCTGCATTACTGTTTTTGGCATTAAATATTAAACATTTTCATCTTATACAAATTTAAAGAACTGAGGGAATTCATTCGTAATATCTCTTACAAGTTGTTGGTCATACCGACTAGACTCCGTTTCCTCACAGAAGATTCTTGTAAAACATTTGTGGATATCTTCGTAACGATGCCGATGTTCATCGTAGTTAGTGTTCTTCATGACACGGCGGCAAAGCTCAAGATATTGTTGTCTTTTCTGAAGAAATAAACAAGAAATTAATGAATTAGAAACTAGGTTTAAGATCGAGAAGCATGTTGTTAGAAAACTTTGTTAGTGTCAGTGTTATGTCGATAGGAAGTATGTATTTAGGAAGGAGATTATGTGAAAGGAATGACGAGATATGAATGTTTGGCAAGATGAAATTGATAAATAATTTTTCAGTGAATGTTTCATTGGTTCATACTTTTGCACTTTAATAATTATTTTTATTATTTTACAGGATTTACGGCAATGCAGAGCGGTGTATCGTTTTAAGGTAGGCTTACAAAATGATTATTTCAAAATGTGACATTTTATGAAGGCTATTTATAATTGTTTTAAAAGCAATATGCTACTATGTTTTTAGAGTATAGCTGAGGGAATAAGGGTTCGAAAACAATTTGATTTTAAAAAGGGATGCAAATAGGAGTTGTACAAAAAGTTAATTAACACATAAAATAATAGTATATTACATAATAAGTCAGGAAAGTGATGCTTTACTCAGCGAATTAAAATACTCGGCCTAGCGGCCTCGTACTTCAAACAACCGCTTCGTCAAGTAAAATACTTTCGTGACGTATTATGTATACTATTTTTTCTGAAATCGTTCATATTTATATTTTATCAATATAATTAATAATAAATATTTCAAAATGTTTAATTTTTTGGTAAGAATCATATTGGCAGCAAACTACATATCCAAGGTGATAACAAAAGTTGTTGAAAACAATATCTTATGTGAAAAATCTATTGAATATATTTGTGTCAAAAGTAATATTGTTGACAGAGAAGATTTCTTTATAATGTTGGAAAATATAGATGAAAATGAGTATGAGGCGGTATTTTCATGTACTCCTCCTGAAATCTTAAATCAAGCAACTGCGGCTGTGCTACTTGCTTATTTTATTTACTGAATCTCCAATAAATTTAGTTTCAAATTCGCCAGTGTCATACATAAATTTTAGTAATTTAAGCAATTGTATATTTAGTATTAATATTATTGATAAAAATAAATAAATATCTTATTAAATTTTTTAGTTATTTAGTAAAGTACTTTACCTGACTGTTTTGCAAATGTTTTGGTAAACACTTACTTTCCATACTAAAATGCGTCAGGAAAGTAGGCATTTTCTTGACGATTTCAGAAAAAATATATTATTACGTCTTTCACCCATTACTGAGTTTGGCATTCTGCCGTAGTAGTTCGCGGTAAGTGATATACTTATGCGCGAGAATTGTGGGTACCGGTCAGGTCAAAGATGTTAGTGGAAGGGAAGCCACAGGAGTAGTTTTAATATGGTGAATCGAACCCGGGAATTGTACAAAAATTGAATTATTAATTCTTGGGAATTGATAATTAATAAATGAATTTATGCGAAAAAAAAAAATATATCATCACGACTGGGCGTGGTATTTTGCCGAAACAGATCTAGGTGACTGATATATTTATCCGAAAAAGTACGATTACCAACCGTCAACTCACGACCACCAAAACTTTTAATGGAAAGAGAGCCACAGGGATAACTTTAGTATGGTGAAAATTGTTTGTCGGCTGTGAGAATCAATCGAGCTCAAATATTGGATAGAAAATTATTTATAAATACTTGGAAAATAATAATTAATAGCTGTAAATAGTAGTGTAAATACAGACAAATTTACTTGATAAATAAATGAACTTATGCCTAAACAAATTATTGGTAATTTCGCCAAATGCGCAACAGTACAAAACAAAAATTTATCGAATAGTTTTCACACATTTATCTATTATATAAACAAACATCTGTTGCAGATGTTTTCATAAACAAAATAACAAAATATATTTTGAAGATAAAATTGATAAATCACTAACCTTGTCTCCGGGGGATAAATCTGACAGCTGCCTGACTGTGATGTCAATCAAGACTTTAACATCATTTGTATAAAACAAAGATGCTGTCATCTCTCTTCCAAACATGTCAATAAATAATTTTAGCAATGAATGAGGTGGAGCTGGTTCGTGATCGAAAATCCTCACTGGATCCTCTAAAAAATATATTATTTTGTTGATGTTCTCTGCTGTCAATTTTTTTTATAAAAATGTAACAATATGAGCTATCTCATTGTTGTTATGTTGCGTTTAGATAAGATTGGTTTCGTGTAATTTGACGCTCGTGACCACATGTGCCATTAAGGCTGAGTGTGAGATCTTTTGGTTTTCGAATATAGGGCATTAAATTATAAAAAGAGACAGTTATAGTTAATATTCTTAGAATTCCAACAAGATTTCATGTTCGCGTTATCTGCAGTACCAGAGTGTCAGACTACATAACCAAAACACTTGAGACATCTGTGTCCACCCCGATGTGTGGGGGATGGATTCCAGATGTGGGTATCGTACCCAGGGCAGCAAGTGTTTTGGTGGAAACCACTAGTCTCGTCCATCGACTCAAAGTGTGAAGATGTAGATCTTCTCTTCACATCACGCGGCGTTCGCATTCAATTAAGTTTCAACTTTGTTATTTATGTTAAATAAGCATTCGAGTCCGTTGCCGCGTAATGCAGCTACCCGCTCGTGTTAGAAAACAATACTTCAAACAACAAAATTGTTTAAGATTCTTACCTTCGCGATTTAAGAGGAGAAGAATTTTTTCTGTGAAGGTCTTAGCAGTATTCTGTTCTGACAAAGCCTTTAGAACGATATTTTCTGATTGTGATATAAACTGTAAATTAAACGCTAAAACGAAGTTTAGGAATAAATCTGGTATTTGTTCGTCAATATCAGTATCCGGAGGTGATTCTATTGAGTTTAGAATGAAAATTAAAAAGTCTAGGCCAAGTTGTTCTGTAAATAAATATGAGTTAATTAATTATTAATATTTTGGATAATAATTTTTGTTATAATTTGTACCTAAATGTGTAATTGGCATCTGTTCTCCCATGGAAAAAATCATTGTTAGTAGGAGACAAGAATAGTTTAATTTGGAGATGTTTCTTGGGTTTGCTCTCATGTCTCTGAAAAAATATTCAAAATAATTAATTATTTTATGTTATAATTAAGTTATTTAATGATCGTTTGTTAAAATAAAACAAACAGTAACAAAAATTTGACTAGTATTAGAAATTCATTAGTGGAAACCAGGGATGTGCGTGTAGTCTACTGCAAGTAATCTACGCCATTCTCTACGTGTAAACAATCATGTAGTCTACGTCTTCATTTTTCATGTAAACAATGTAGACTATGTAGACAAAGAAAACACCTGGGTTCACTTAAGTCAGATTATAAATTTTATCCCTAGAACTAGGGAATTTTAAATGTTGTTAGAGATTTTTATTTTTATTCTAGGGATTACATGAAAAAAATTAGTTGGTTAGGGCAAAACGTTGAAAATTTGTCAACTGGTTACTGTTAAAAATAGCGCCAAAGAAAACTCCGTCTGGTGAGATGGCGCGTTGATCGATTTTAAAAATATGACAGTTCGCCCAAGACCCAAGACAGACATTCGTCTAGTAATGTACCAGCACTTGCTTTATTACTTTTATTATATAAAGACTGATAATGATCCGAGCTTACAAATACGAATACATGTAATAGTTACAAAGGAATAAATTTAGGTTATGTTGAATTTTACAACTGTCAGATGAATTATCTACATTGTTTACATTGTCTACGTCGCTAGAATTGTCGACGTATTGTCTACGTGTAGATGTCGACAATTAAAGATTACACGTAGATGCACATCTCTGGTGGAAACATAATTTAAATATCTAGTCTACTTTTTGAAATAAAGTATTTCAAAGTTGTGTTACCTGAAATTGCGATATCTGAATGAAATATTGAAATTCAATTTTATACTTCTTATGATCAATGAAATACTGTTAAATAAATTTAATAAAAATTTACCTAATTGCTAATTAAAATATGTGTCATATAGACACAAAATTTAAATATCTAGTCTAGTTTTTGAGACAACGTCGTAATATTAAAATATACGATTTCTAAATGAAATATTAAAATGCAATTTAGATTTCTTATGATCAATGAAATACTCTTAAATAAATTTAATAAAAATTTGCCTAATTACTAATTAAAACAAGTGTCATATAGACACAAAATTTAAATATCTACTCTAGTTTTTGAGACAACGTCGTTGTATCAAAATTTACGATTTCTAAATGAAATATTAAAATGCAATTTTATACTTCTTATGGTCAATGAAATACTGTTAAATAAATTTAATAAAAATTTGCCTAATTACTAATTAAAACATGTGTCATATAGACACAAAATTTAAATATCTAGTCTAGTTTTTGAGATAACGTTGTAGTATCAAAATTTACGATTTCTAAATGAAATATTAAAATGCAATTTTATATTTCTTGTAATAAATTAAATACTAGTAAAACAAATTTAATGAATTTTTTTTTAGTTACTACCTAAAATATGTGTCGTATAAGGATGAAAATTAAATTAAAATATCTAGTTTACTTGTTGAGTTACAGCCTTTCAAATTTGTGGTACCAAAAATTACAATTTCTGAATGAAATATCAAAATGCAATTTTGCAAATAAAATATTGTTAAATAAATTTAAAAAAAATTGCTTAATCACTAATTAAAATATGTGTCATACAATTATATAAACAAAATTTAAATATCTAGTCTAGTTTTTGAGATAACGTCGTAGTATCAAAATTTACGATTTCTAAATGAAATATTAAAATGCAATTTTATATTTCTTGTACTAAATTACATACTAGTTGAATAAATTTAATAATTTTTTTTTAGTTACTACCTAAAATATGTGTCGTATAAGGATGGAAACTAAATTAAAATATCTTGTTTCATTATTGAGTTACCGCCTTTTAAAGTTGTGGTACCAAAAATAACAATTTCTAAATGAAATATTAAAATGCAATTTTATACTTCAATGATCAATGAAATACTGATAAGTTTAAAAAAATTGCCTAATTACTAATTAAAATATATGTTACACAATTATAGAAACAAAATTGTAATATCTAGTCTAATTTTTGAGATAACGTCGTATTATCAAAATTTACGATTTCTAAATGAAATATTAAAATGCAATTTTATATTTCTTGTAACCAATTAAATACTAGTCGATCAAATTTAATGAAAATTTGCTTAATTACTATTTAAGGTATGTGTCATTTAAAAATGGAAACTAAATTAAAATATCTTGTTTAATTGTTGAGTTACAGCCTTTCAAAGTTGTGATACCAAAAATTGCCATCACTGAATGTAATATTGGAATATAATTTTAGACTTTCTTGCTCCTAGTATTAAACTTAATCAGTACCTTGCAAGCTCCATAGGCAGTACACTCCCAAGCATAATGCTAACAACAGTAGCATCCAAGCTGCACATCACACCAAAAGCTTGTAGTAGTAATTGCCTGATAGACCATCGTGTCTCCATTTGGTAGTATTGTACCAAAGTAAATACTGCGTGGTACTGTTCATCGGCTATAACGTGACGACTGATGCTTGGATCTGCGTTTGACTGAAAATATACAAAGAAGAAGCATGGTTATAACGAAAGAGAATACATACATACTGTTATCATAAAACATTTCATCCCTATTCATAACTCTTTTCTTATAATCTCGTTTATTTGTGCTAGCTACAGCAATAATGTTTTTATATTCATAGATAATTAATGTCACAATAAAAAACGTAATGATATATTTATGTATTTAATAGTTTTCTAGTAATTGTAAAAGATTAAATTAGTTATTCTTCAATATTAAAGCTAGATGTTTTTGTTGCAAGCTTTTGGTTGGTTTCAAGCAGGATTCAAAATGTGCCGGAAAACACCGGAGCGACTTCCGGTTTATGAAATTATTAAAATTATTGTTGGAATTCCGTCCTGGTTAATCCAATAAATATATATTATAATTATTGGAAAATAGGGCGACAAAAATGAACATCTATTTAAAAACATAAAATAAAATAAATAAATATATCATTTCGCTTTTTACCCATCACTGGGTATGGCATTCTGTCAGAGCAGATCTCGGTAAGTGATATATTTTTTCACGTGAAGTGCGGTTACGAGCCGTCAGATCACGGCTCCCAAAGATGTTAATGAAGGGAGAGCCACAGGGGTAGATTTAAATTGGTGAAAATTGTTTGTTGGCTGTGGGAATCGAACAAAATTATATACAGGGTGAGTCTGGGAAGACGCCCCCCCCCCCTTTAACTTTTTTATTATGAGTAATAGAAAAAAATGGTTCATATGAAAGTTTTATTATTTTAAATATACTATTTGATGGCAGATGTAGATATTTTTTTATAAAGTCAGGTTTACAAGATACGACTATCAACTTTTATTTTTTAAATAGCAACCTATAATTATTTTACTAAAATAAAAACCGCCATTTTTTTCTCTTTTCAACGGTGTATTAGTTTTTATTAATGTATCTGAAAAAATTCGAGAAAAATAAGAAAATTGAGAAATACTAGAAATAATTTTTATACAAATATTATAGGTGGCTATGTGAAAATAATTTGTTTTAAGTTGTTTTTGTTACTGAATTTGTTGCTTTAGTTTGTTAAGTTGTATAACACTGTTACATTTTGTTTATTTTCACATAGCCACCTATAATATTTGTATAAAAATTATTTCTAGTATTTCTCAATTTTCTTATTTTTCTCGAATTTTTTCAGATACATTAATAAAAACTAATACACCGTTGAAAAGAGAAAAAAATGGCGGTTTTTATTTTAGTAAAATAATTAAAAGTTGATAGTCGTATCTTGTAAACCTGACTTTATAAAAAAATATCTACATCTGCCATCAAATAGTATATTTAAAATAATAAAACTTTCATATGAACCATTTTTTTCTATTACTCATAATAAAAAAGTTAAAGGGGGGGGGCGTCTTCCCAGACTCACCCTGTATACAGGTGAGTCTGTGAAGACGAACCCCCTTTTAACTTTTTTATTATAAGAAACAAAAAAATTTTCGTCATATGGAAGTTTTAGTATATTTAATATACTATTTTATGAAATATACAGAATTTTTTTATAAAGTCAGGTTTACATGATACGACTATTAACTTTTATTTTTCAAATAGGAACCTAGAATTATTTTATTAAAATAGAAAAAAAACAGCCAATTTTTTCTCATTTCAACGATGTATTCTTTGTCATAAATTTATATAAAAAAATTCGAGATAAATAAGATATTTGGAAATATCAGAAATTATTTTTATTCAACTATTCTAGGTGGCTGTGCGAAAACAAAATATAACAAGATAAATTAATGACAAAACACGTGAAACAAGTAACAAATAAATATCTGCATTGTTGTCATTAATTTTACCTTGTTACATTTTGTTTAATTTCACATAGAATAGTTGAATAAAAATACATTCTGACATTTCTCAATTATCTAATTTATCTCGATTTTTTCATATACATTTATGACAAGTAATACATCGTTCAAAAGAGAAAAAAAATGGCGGTTTTCATTTTAATAAAATAATTATAGGTTCCTATTTGAAAAATAAAAGTTGATAGTCGTATCATGTCAACCTGACTTTGTAAAAAATTTCTATATATGTCATAAAATAGTATATTTCATATACTAAAACTGCCATATGAAGACAATTTTTCCTATTTCTTATAATAAAAAAGTTAAGGGGGTTTTCGTCTTCCCAGACTCACCCTGTATATATATATATAGTTTACATACTTACAAGAATACTAATCAATTCACTGATATATTCCATAATAACACTCTCATCTTCATGAAGCATCCAACTTCGCTGCTGCGCATCTTCTTTGCAATCTGTTAATTCTTTAAAAATCAATCTTAATCTAGTTGCATCATGCGTATTATCAATTACATTTTCTTCAGCAGATAATCTAGTCTGAGAAAGTGAAAGAATCTTTGATAAATGCGGGGTTACACTAGAGGGTAACAATTCTTGCAGATGGCCAATGACAGACGTCACAGCCACGAGAGACATTTCGTGACTTAATTTAGTATTCATCCTCACGGTTTCTACTAATTCGTAGACATCTTGAGGTTTAATATCAATTTTGTTAATTGGTAATGATTTTGTTGAAGAAATAGAACGATGTTCTTTCAAAACTTCTTGGTGAATGTTTTCGATGGAATGTTTGATTGAAGAACTAGAGGTTTGTTTGTGGATTGGTCTGATTGGTTCTTCTTCTAGTAGTTCTGTTGTTTTTTGTCCGTATTTAAGATCAGGCATAGTTTTTTCACTCTCACTTGAAGAAAATGATGTTATGCTTCTTATTTCTTTCGGGTGGATTACCGTGGTTTCTTCGTTGGTACATATTGAACTGTTGCTGGTTTCTAATTGTTGTATTCCTTTTATATTTATTTCTGTTTGACGTCTCTTTTCTCGTAATCGTACTAGTAATTCTTGTGTGTCTAAAGCTGTGTTAGAATGCTTCTCGTTTTGAAGAATAGTAATGCAGTCATCAAGGAATTGCAGCATAAACGTAGGGCTAACTTTAATTTTTTCGACATAATTGGAAGGTACAAATCCAATATCTCCTTTTTCGTTTATAACTTGCCACCAGTTGCGTTGTTTTGTGTTAGTTTGATGCAGAATAAAAAAATCATTTTCTCGAAAACTGAGTGTCTTTGCAAATGTTGCTTTGAAGTCATACAATGCCTTTAGCATTTCAAAGTTTCCTGGAAATAATTATATTTTAGAGAGATTTCAACAGAGAATTTTATGTACAAACCTAAAAATATTTGTGATTCGTCCATTTTGTGTAACTTTAGTCGTTAGTAATAATTAAATAAAGCGTTTGTATCACATCTTTTAATTATCTTTGTGACAGCTGTCACACCTAGATCTTATTTTGTTTGGAGTTGGCATTGCAGTTAACTGTAAAATAGAACTGGGGTGAAATTCTCCCTTTTAGCATCGATTATCACCCTTAACGAGAGGGTTGAAAAGGCAACGGCACCCTGCAGAGCGCGCGGGCAATAGACCAGGAGATTTATCGAGATCTACAGCAGACCAGATATTTAGAAAAATATTTATTTTAAATAGCGAAATAATTACATATTATTTCATGCTACTTAGTGGAATTGAAACATATTATTATTTTAATATAAATAATCAATTGGTTATTTAATCCTTGTTTCGAGGTTTATGTTTTTCGGAATCTTGCCTTCATTTTATATATGAACGCGCAGGTCATTAAATTAGCTATCAACAAGTCAAGTGTTTACAAAACAATTTTGAAAACTTCTAGTTCGCGAGTTCAAATATATCTTTATTCTAAGCGGTTTGAAGTTCATTATAAGGTATAATAAAATAAATAAATATATCACACTTTTTATCCATTACTGCGTGAGGCATATTTCTGCGGTTAGCAGCCGTCAAATCACGGCCCTCAAAGATATTAATTGAAGTAAAGCCACAGGGGTAGTTTCAACGTGGTGAAAATTGTTTGAAACCTCCACAGCCCGATTCGATACCACTGAACCATCTACCCTACTTACCTAATTGGTATTAAGTACAAATAAATGAATTATTATGTTGAACAAATAATATTTCGTTATTTATTTATTATTGATAATAGTATTAATGTTCTAGTTAGGATATGTGAAAAATATTACGGATATATTAGTTTAGTAGTAGATAAATTTTTTATATTTTATTTTAATTATTTATTATTTTGTGTTTTTTTTTCTATTTTTATTTTTCATATGTATCTTTTTTCTTTTTTGTTATTATTGACATTTTACAAATATTGTTTTACATTTTTTAAAGGTTTGGCATTTTGATTAATTTGCTAGTTTTATATTATAATTATTGTATTTATATTTTAAGGAGCTGATGATGAGCAAATATTGATGCTGGAAACGTCCGAAAAATAAATATTTAAAAAAAATGAACATTGAATTCTGAAGCCTTTTATTTATTTAATTTATTTAGATATCATTCAAAATTCAAATATATATATATATATATATATACCGGGTGGTGCTCGGTGAGTGCGAACATAGGAATTTAACATGGGATATTAGTTTTATGCAATTTCCTGCTCTCCTGTACATTTTACGGAAAAAACTGTAGAGGGAAGATTTGTTCAGAATTAAAAGTTACCCATTAAACTGTTTTTACATGTTTTATTAAGTTTTTGGTTTAGCCGTAACATTAAAAATAAATTTCGAAATTTCTGTTACTTTGTAGCAATAGCCATGACTTTTCTTTTATTTTTATGACAAATGCGTTAAATGTCAATTTTTGATGTTTATTAAAGTTAATCTTATAATTTAAATTAAATCTTTGTGTAAGCTATAAAATGAATGTTTATTCAAACGAAGAACGTGTCTTCATTATTAAAAATTATTATGGAGGAAATAGTTATAGGAGGGTGCGGGATTTATTTTCAATTAAATATGAAGATAAACCAATTCCAAGTGTATCAACAATTTCAAAACTGGTTACAAAATTTGAGAGTACAGCTAGTGTAGCTGTGACCGATGGTAATGAAGGCAATAATAATAATAACAGAATACGTCATAACGAAGTGAATGAAGAATTGGTATTGGCTATGATATCTCAAAATTCAAGGTACAGCATAAGACATATTGCTTCTGAATGTGGTTTGCATCATTCAACAGTTCTGAGAATTTTAAAAACACATGGATATAAATCTTACAAATTTAAAACACATCAAGAACTTCTTTTGGCTGATTTTGAAACTAGAAGTACATTTTGTGAAATTATGCAAGAAAAGGCAAATCGGGACCAGCACTTTATTTCGTCGATTTGTTTTACAGATGAATGTACATTTACTTTAAATAATGAACCAAATGTTCAGAATACTCGTATGTGGACCACAGAAAATCATCATTTAACTGTGTGTACAGGTACCCAATATCCTGAGAAAATTAATATTTGGGTTGGAATTTTTAAGAACAGGATTATACCATTTGAAATTATGGGAAATTTAAATTCTGATATGTATTTAGAACTTCTGCAAAATCATATAGGTCCTGCATTGGATGAGGCAGCTGCAGTAGATGAGGATATTTGGTTCCAGCAGGATGGGTGCCCGGCTCATTATGGAATAAATGTGCGGGAATATTTAGATTTGGTTTTTCCTAATCGGTGGATTGGTCGTGGTGGTGGAATAAATTGGCCTGCAAGATCTCCGGACCTAGCTACGAAAATTTAGATTTACTAAGACAAGCTATATTCGAAGAATGTGATAATATTACTGACAGGCAATTAGCCAATGTTAGAACTTCGTTTTACAATAGACTTGGTTATTGTCTTGCTGAAAATGGTGGCTTGTTTGAACATTTATTGTAATTTCTTTATTTTTTTATGTAGGTATATTAAATAATATTGTTACAATTATTACTTATTATTTCACATTAAATTATTGTAATTTAAAATTTTAAAAAAAAATTGAAATTGTTGATAAACTTGAAACTAATTTATTATTAAATATGAAAATAAAACTTTGTTCAAAGAATAAAAAATGAGATTTTTTTGATTTAATTTAAATTATAAGATTAACTTTAATAAACATCAAAAATTGACATTTAACGCATTTGTCATAAAAATAAAAGAAAAGTCATGGCTATTGCTACAAAGTAACAGAAATTTCGAAATTTATTTTTAATGTTACGGCTAAACCAAAAACTTAATAAAACATGTAAAAACAGTTTCATGGGTAACTTTTAATTCTGAACAAATCTTCCCTCTACAGTTTTTTCCGTAAAATGTACAGGAGAGCAGGAAATTGCATAAAACTAATATCCCATGTTAAATTCCTATGTTCGCACTCACCGAGCACCACCCGGTATATATATATATATATATATATATATATATATATATATATATATATATATATATATATATATATATATATATATATATATATTATCCAACACCCACTACTTATAAAGTCATTATTGTTGCCATTTTAGATTAGTAAAGTGGCTTATAAGTCACACGTGAGTTCTAAGTCATAAGTCACGCATAAATTATGACTTGTAACTCACTGTTGAGTTTAAATATAACGAAATTGAAAAAAGGTTGCAGCTGTAGTATTCTAAATGGAAAACGAGAATTTTATTCCCGAAATAATCATTAAGGAAGCGGAAGAAGCGGTTGTTGATATTTTACCAAAATAGTCTAGAACTTCCTAGGAACAACACTTTCACCTTTGACGTTTCTAGTTGTCATCCAGTCTTCAAACATATGAAATTCTTTTTCATAGGAACTTCTAGACTTTTTTGGTAAAATATCAACAACCACTTTTTCCGTTTCCTTAATGTTTATTTCGGGAATAAAATTCTCGTCTTCCATTTCGAATACTACAGCTGCTACCTTTTTTCAACTTTGTTTATTTTAAAAATTTGAGTAACCTAGACAACAAAACAAGAAAGTATGGCGAACTAGAATATTATTTGAAATGTAGACAATTGTGTCAAAATTTATATTTTAATGTCTTAATTGTAGTTGTTGGATAAAATTTCGTATGCCACTCGTGTGTTATTACAAATAAGTCACTTCAGAAAATTATTCCCCTCGGCCTGACGGCCTCGTGGACTAATATTTTTATCGCGTGACTTATTTGTAATATAACACACTTGTACCATAAATAACTATTATTTGTTAGTTTGTTATCTTAGTTACAGTAGCTAGGAACCCGAACCAAACACAATTGTATTTTTTGGATAATTGAATTTGTGAAAGGTATTAGGAAAGTGGCATCGTATAATTTTGTGTGATGTATATTTATTTTACGAAAATACAATATGAATAATTTAAATATTCAGTTAGTTTTAAAAACTCGTAATATATCTCAACAAATATAATAATATTAAATACTTATACATTCACAAATACAACTACTATATAGTAATATCATATAACATTTTTCATTTCAACTCTAAATATATATATAATAAGTATGCCTTGCAAAATATATATATAGTTTTAAATTCAATAGTAGATTAAGTAGAAAATAATTGAGATTTCAGCGTATTAAGGCCAATTACTGCAGCATTCCTAATACTAAATATAATATAACTCTCTTCTAAAATACTTTCGTAAACTTGTATCAAAATATGTCTTTAATTTAAAGCCAGCAACATAACTTTAAGAAATACATTTCGGCACATTTTATAGGACAGTCACAAATATCATAAATTTCAGATCTTTTCAAAGTTAAATATTATTACATTTGTTCATTGTTATCAGTACTTTTTTGGGAATATTATTGAGAAGGATGATTTAAATGTATTTGTATTTAAAATACTGAATGAGTGGTAAATTCAAAGGTAAAACACTCTAAAATATTTTTTAAATAGGTATATAGTAATGACAGTTGTAGTAAATTGACGAATTATCCTGGAAATTTAAGAGATTAGGGCCACTAAGCATTTCTTGTAGTCACCAGATGTGTCATCCTGAAACAAACAAACAAACAAACTGTTATAAACAACACTTGTTGGATGGATTCAAAAGGCTTTAAATTTTGTAATACTACATTTGCTGACCTTTTGGTCTCAGGAATTGGGCTATTATCAAAGTTAGTCACATGTTATATAAAAATAAAATATTTAAATTACAATTATAGTAAAGTCAAAATTGTAAAAGCACATAGTTAATTAGTGAATCACTTAGAGTCAACATAACGAATGGAATTTGAACATCAATTCCAAAAGTCTAACTGATATAATTGTAATATCTCTCAAACTTTGTAACTGTTTATCAATGTAAATTAATCTCCTGGTACAAAATAGATATGTATTTTGTACCTGATGTTAAAAGTAGACTCTATGCGTTCATTTTTGTAGATAAACATTTCAACATAAATTAAAGATAAAGTAGAATTTTATCTACACTTTTTTACAAAATACAAAACAACGATTATTGTTAACGCGAACGCTATTACTATGATATTTTAAAATATTCATACGACTTGACATTTTAACATAGAAATAAATTGTTAATTAATATTCAACAAAATAAAATAATGTATTAATACACGACGAGTCTTGATCAACTCGTGAACGATAGCTCACTTTCTCCTCAGTCTCTTGTGAACTAATATATTTCACTTGTCGATAAAATATCTCTTTATTGTCTTATATAATATATAAATATTGTTTAACAAAAGAAGAAAGTGAGGCATTTCTTTCTGAAAGCTCTTTTAGAAAGTAAATTTGTTGGAAAGATATTAGAAATTTAGAAAATATTTTTCGTAACATATGTACAAGAAACACGTTCTTATTCCCTAATTTTAGAGAGAGAAACACTGCTTTTCTCTCCTAGGGCAGAGAAACATCATGTTTCTCTCCCTAGGTAGCATTTTTCTCTCCCTAAGTAGCATGTTTATCTCCCTAGAGAGATGTTTCTCTCCCTAGAGACTACGATTATTAACTGTTTGCGGCGTTTCCTAGGTAACTAGTTACGCAACCCATATTTGACATTTGTTCCGATAAGACAGTACTTTTTGTGCATTTGTTACGAAAAGTATAATATCCTTCACGGGAGGGCGCGATTATTCCTTGTGTGAAGTTGGCACGCGGGAATAATCGCTTGTTTCCCTCCCTTGATGCATAACATACTATAATATTTTCTTGATAGATGTCACTAAAAACAATGTTTTCCGGTTGTCATAGATATGTCTAATTCTTTTCCCTTGGGAATAATTTTTTTGTCTCAATTGAGAGAAGAAATTTTACTTTCTGCTAGGGTCAAAAATTGAGTACAGTTCACTATCTCATTAGTTGTTACGTTTTTCTTGTCATACAAGTCTTTTGTCTTACCTTGATGGCCTCTTCAAGACTCTTCCCATACTTGGTCGCATACGCCTCCTTGATTTCAACCATATCAACTTCACTCCTCGTAACAATCAACCGAATCAATTGTCGATCATTTGTTCCCATGCCTTTCATGCTCTCATGAATTCTCTTCGCGAAGAACGTTGCCTTGTCTTTAACACTCCTGACGATGGCCAAAAGTCCTTCTTCAGCGTCTCCGCTGAACTCGTTCTTGATGGCTTTCTCCATGTCGTGCCCGGTGATGCGTTCGTATTCTTGGAACACGGCGGCGAGGTGAGCGTAGTTACGTTGGCAGAGGATAGCGTTGAAGGTGGATTCGTCTGTGCCAAGACGGAGCTCCCCTAATGACAAAATTATATTATAAACCCAAGGAGTAGGTGACTCTTTAGAACTCTGGTTCGATCCCCACAGTAGACAAACAATTTTTATCAATTTAAATCTATTTCTGTGGCTTCCCTTCCACTAACATCTTTGGGGACCGTGATTTGACGGCTGGTAACCGCACTTCACGTGAAGAAATATATCACTTACCGAAATCTGCTACGGCAGAGTGCCACACCCAGTAATAGGTAAAAGGCGTGATGAGATATATATATATATATATATATATATATATATACGAGTATATCAGGGTTCGAAGATATATATCAATCGATATATATCATGATATTTATTTTGATATATATCGTCATATTTTTGCAATGATATATATCCATTATATAAAAATATCAAATAGTTTTTGTGATATAGCCTCCGGAGAAGTGAAATTTTTCGTATTTTTCAGTTTTTCTACTTTTCCGAGGCTATATCTCAAAAACTAAATGTGATATGAAAACGCGCTCAACGGCATTAATTTTCTCGTGCTTCAGTTAACTTATAAACATAGTTTCAGCGATTTTTATTTTTTTTTCAATTTTCCGCCAAAAAAATCGCAAAAAGCGGTTTTTTAACATTTTCTCGAAAACCAGAAGTCATATGCATTTGAAGATTGCACCACTGGATTCAGTGGGTCAAAATACATATGTATGTAAATTTTCGTTTTAATAATCCTACGATTAAGGATTTTTGGGAAAATTTAATTAAAATCTGAAAAAACCAAAGGGGTACCCCTTAGGAAATAATTAAAAATATTAAATTGCATAAAATTGTATGAAAATTTGCTTATAAGTCAATTCGGACACGGGGAATTCAACGCCGTTGAGCGCATATCCATATCTTGTTTACTTTTTGAGATATAGCCTCTGGAAAAATGAAATTTTTAGAATTTTTCAGTTTTTCTACTTTTCCGAGGCTATATCTCAAAAACTAAATGTGATATGAAATTGAATTAAAATTTAAAAAACCAAAGGGGTACCCCTTAGGAAATAATTAAAAATATTAAATTGCATAAAATTGTATGAAAATTTGCTTATAAGTCAATTCGGACACGGGGAATTCAACGCCGTTGAGCGCATTTCCATATCTTGTTTAGTTTTTGAGATATAGCCTCCGGAGAAGTGAAATTTTTCGAATTTTTCAGTTTTTCGAAATGTGTACAAAAACTTAAAATTAAAAAATAAATATCCAAAAAGTGATATTTATCTGATATATATCCTATATATCAGATATTTTGATATTTATTATAAATATCATGATATTTACGAACCCTGATATATATATAAACCCATGAAGCGTTAAAGAAAAAAATCATCCTACAAAGCTAGTTTTATCTAGTATAATAAATAAAATGTTGAAATAAATATATATTTTAATTTTATTATATTCTTAAATATAATTATCGATTTTTTTGATGCATACAAAACCGCAGATCGCGAGTTACAATGTCTGTTTATAAATAGATTTGAGTGGTTTAAACATGTTTCGCCCGATAAATTTTAAATACTTTGTGTTAGATTTGTTTCGAATTTTGTTTCTAGAGTACTCTATCCGTAAAAGAATTGTCTAGAAATACACTGGATTTCAAAAGAATTGTCAATATATTTTTTTTTAATTTAAATTTTATTATTAATTTTTACTTTAAAGTGAATAAAAACAAATTGAAATACACAAAACTTGCCATCTCTTGTTCAAGCAATAAATCTTCAATCATATCCATCCATTTATTTCTATATAATCTATTTAATATCTCACCCTCCATTTCACTCATTCTTAATTCGACATCTATTCCTCACACACCCATATACTTTTCTAACAAAATTCTTCTTTTCTGCAAGTTTGTCCCAACATTCGTTCAAGCAAAAAACATTCCACCCATTTCTTCTAAATACGTTTCATATACCTAAATCATCTCAATTAATACAAATTCATTCTTCTAACAACATTCGTCTTTCATACAAATTCGTCTCATCTTTCATCCCAACAACAAACATATAATCATTTTCATCCATTTATTCCTAAATTGTCCACACAATCTCTCATTATTAATTAAATCAATCTTTCATTCAAAATACGTTCCATATATCCAAGTTATCTTAATTTATCACATCTTTCGTCTTCAATCATTTCTTCCTAAACCTTTCACGCAAGCCCTCACCCTCAATTTCATCAATCTTTCATTCGATATACGTTGCATATGGGATAGTTTGCTCAGTGGTATCGAGTCGGCTTGTGGATCTTGAGAATTCTGGTTCGATTCCCAGAGCCGACAAACAATTTTCACCAATTTAAATCTACCCCTGTGGCTTCCTTTCCACTAATATCTTTGGGGGCCGTGATTTGACAGCTGGTAATCGCACTTTACGCGAAGAAATATATCACTTACCAAAATCTGATTCGGCAGAGTGCCACACCCAGTAATGGTTAAAAGGCGTGATGATATATTTAGTTATTTTTATTTATGCAGATATACATCTACTCTTTTTACAACATTCTTCATAATCACAAAGTAATTAATTAGATTCACCCTACAATTAATATTCTCATATATAATTTCTTTTATATAAACTCATCTCAACTTCCGTTCAATTAACTAACCTTTAATCATATCCATACATTTATTCCTAGATCTTTCATGCAATCCCTCATTCTCAATTTCACCAACTTTTCATTCGACATACATTCAATATGCCCAAATCATCGCACGCAACAACATTCTTCTTAATTTAGGTGTTTTGACCCTCAGT
The DNA here is from genome assembly GCA_947425015.1 of Pterostichus niger. Classification (NCBI taxonomy): domain Eukaryota; kingdom Metazoa; phylum Arthropoda; class Insecta; order Coleoptera; family Carabidae; genus Pterostichus; species Pterostichus niger. The sequence continues at coordinate 7,862,851 of OX380350.1, forward strand.
ATTCAACTAACCTGCCTGAAGAATCTGTTGGGCATCTTGGGTAACTCGAGATGGATCAACCATCATGCTTTCGTCCCGATTTGCCTGGAAAGGTTATAATATTTTAATTAAAAAGCTGTAAAAGTACATAATTATTTATTGTTTAATTAGATTAATGGCCGGTTTTATAAACAACGAATTAATTTACTTCCAAAATAAATAAAATTTATTCATTTAAATGACAGTAGAACTTTTGATAGTAATACTATTATATATATGTGCCATAAAAGTAATGAAATTGGTTCGATTTTATTAATTTAAATACATTTATTGTAGAAAAATTTTCACCAATTTAAGTCTACCCCTGTGACTCTCCCTCCACTAGCATCTTTGGGGGCCGTGATTTGACGGCTAGTAACCGCACTTCACGCGAAAAAATATATCACTTACCGAGATCTGCTTCGGCAGAGTGCCACACCCAGTAATGGATAAAAGGCGTGATGATATATTTTTTTTTAATTCATATATCGGACCAACTACTCAGGTTATATGCCGATATGTCCTTTGTATGGCCGCCACGGGCGGGACCCGAACCCACGACCTTACAGTCATGAGTCCGGCTCTCACCCCGCGCGGCCATCCCGCGGGACATATGATATATTTATTTATTTATTTATTGTGGAAGTTAAATTCTTAGTTAAATTCTGTTCCTTTGTGATGGATTTTAATTGTTCCTCACATTTTTGACAGTACTTTGTTCTAAATTATTGTTTGATTAATTAATTAGTACATATCCTTCAAGATAGATTACTAAAGATCCACGAATTCTCCGCGTAGCGTTCATACGACATTGAGTTCGCGGACTAAATTGACAGACCGTGTATGTTATTTTCAATAGAGATCACATACTTTAATGCAACAAATTATAGTTCTATAATAGCACATCTCAAGAAATTATGGGGTAGGTGGCTCAGTGATATTGAGTCGTTTTGTAGATTTGAGGACCCCGGTTAAAACTAACATCTTAAAGAACCGTGATTTGACGGCTGGCAACGCGCATAAATATATCATTTACAGAGATCTACCACGGCAGAGTGCCACACCCAATAATGGTTAAAAGGCATGGCGACATTTTTATGTTTATGTAGATGGCGCAGTGATATCGAGTCGGCCTGTGGTTCTTGAGAACCCTGGTTCGATCCCCACAGCCGACAAACAATTTTCACCAATTTAAAATCTACCCCTGTGGCTTCCCCTCCACTAACATCTTAGTGGGCCGTGATTTGACGGCTGGAAACCGCACATTACGTGCATAATTATATCACTTACCGAGATCTGCTACAACAGAGTGCCACACCCAGTAATGGGTAAAAGGCGTGATGACATAGTTATTCTCAAGATATACAATAAGCATTAATATGATTGAAGGTTTGTTTCTTAAAGAAACAAATGAGATATGCTTGTATGAATGGATGAATCTAGTGGGTGTGACTCCAAACTTACAGTGCTTAAAGATACCATCAATCTTCTAAATGTTCCGCTAGTATCTCCAGAAAGGTCTCCTTCCATACTGCTTCCATACACTGCAAAATAAAATCATATTTTATTTATAATATACATATAGTTATTTTTCGAGATCTGCTAAGGCAGAGTGCCACATCCAGTAATAAGTAAAAGGCGTGATGATATATTTATTTTATTTATATAGTTATTTGCACATCAAGGGAAGAAAATGGGGAATGTTTTCCTGAAGGTGCATTACTTATAAAGCACCTGTGGTAAAATTTACCCTTTATAATTTTTATAGTAAAATCAAAATAAATGTTTAGATAAGATTTATTATTTTCTTGTAATCTGAATGTTACTATTTACTTGTCTTCGCTAGAGATAATAAGCATGATAGCAATCACTATCTTTATTAATTGAGGAAAGAAAATTTTACTTTCTAACAAGGTCTGGAAAGAGTGCCAGTAACAGTTAAATACATAATGACTAAATGCGATAAATACACCCAACAAAGAATAACACATAATATACCTAACAACTTAAAACAAGTATTATCAAATGATAACAAAAAAACTCAAAATGTAATTAACTACTTAATTGATTCAAAATTAGTAAACAAATTGTAAAATTTAATGTACCGAGGTACTAGTGATCTAGAAATCGAAGTACCTCTAAATATACACCTAATAAAAAAAGAGTGTTTTCCTAATACTTACTTGCTTCATAAGCAGCACGAATTGTCATCAATTCATTGTTGGTCATTGTACAGAATACCTCAATAAGAGTATCCTCATCAGTACCAATACCACTGAGGGCATCATGTACCTCCTTTGCGTAAAATTGAGGCAATGGCATCATCATAGCCATCACTAGATCTTCAAAGCGCCCACTTAGTTCACTTTTCAGATCTTTATTGACATCCTGAAACATTAATAATAATAATAATCGTTGGACTTATACATATATATATATATATATTTTCTACGATTGCTATGAAAAATTGACAATTACGCTCTCATTTGTCATCGTAAAAAACAATCGAAAAATATCTTTTTTGCGCGTCTCCAATGGCAACGCGCGAAAAAGATGTTAAATACGCGCGTTTCCGATGGCAACGCGCGAAAATAGTTATTTACGTATCAAGTGCAGAAAGATGGGTTTTTTTTGAATGAGTGGTCCGTTGCTGCATGAGCGAAGCGAATGCTGCAAGACCATTTCTGCACGAGTTGCGTAAACTATTTTTTCTACAACCATAAACCAAATTTTGATAAAAATAAATAAAACAAATTTCAATAATTGTAACATCTCTGATTTTTTTTTTATTAATTTAGAAACTTTAGAAAGATACCTGGTTTAATGTATGCTTGACAACTGACAATGACAAGCAAACTCAATTATTTTGTTGATAATAAGGAAAAATTTCTCCGTGCTTTCAATTTAAAAAATGTTTGAATCGAGTGGCGAACACGTATTAGATTCTATAGACATTATAGAAGAAGCAAATACTGCAACATTAAATTTGCTTCCATAAATATTAATAGAAAGTATACTGTATAGAGTTTATTTAAGTTAAATTACTTTTCTGCACTAGTGCAGAAATAATTCACATTTTTGCACTAGTGCAAAAATCTGCTACTTTCATAATAAAAATAAGTTCAAAAACGCCTACTTTTTTTAATGGTTGTAGAAAAAGATATTAAACACGCGCTTATTTCAATAGTTACCAGGGATACAAACAAAACAGAAACTTGTCATATTGCCGTTGACAGAACGAATTTATTTTCAGTACGCATACGTTTTTAAATAATTTTAAGATGCAATCGTAGAAAAATTTATGTGTGTACCACGAGCGTAAAATGTCTTTGTTCCTCTTACACTATTGCAGCTCTCGCCTTCGGCTCGCGCTGCAATTACCGTGTTCGAGTAATAAAGAATCGCTTTACGCTCTTAATACACAAATAACTATTTTGTATTTATTTACTTTTCCGTAAAGAGTCTTGAATTGCATGGCAATCTCAAGACGTTGAGAGTTTGTCCGATTAGCCAATACTTGAATGATGGCTTTCTCGTCTGTTCCAAAACCTTTCATGGCTTTACGAAGGGTTTCTGCATCTGCCCTTGGGTCGAAGGGATCTGCGGGGTACACTGTTGGAGTACCCTGTAAATAATTAGAGATTTTAGGGTAACTTTATTCTGTTTTAGAAGGGTAGTACATATTAGTCAGGTAGGCAAAATATAAAGGAAACAGCCAATATTGTACAGAAAGCATGCACTTATTTTCCTCTATCAATGATTACTAATTTAGTTTACATTAAATACTACAAATAAAAGTTATAGACTATTCTTTATTTGAACTATTTTTCTCTAAAACAATTTTAATAAATTTTACAGCTGAAAATGTACGTATTTATTTGTTGTTCTGCACAACAGGAACTTAATTCCAATTATAGTAGCTTATATTATAGGGTAGGTGGCTCAGTGGTATCGAGCCGGCCTGTGGATCTTGAGAACCCTGGTTAGATTCCTACAGGCGACAAACAATTTTCACTAGAGATGGGCGAATATCAAATTTCTCGAATTCGAATATCGAATACGAATATTAATCAGATCTCGAATATTCGAGTAACTCGAATATTCGAATACTCCTAAAAGTTAATTTATTTATTATTAATAATAATTTAATTATGTCCTATTCATTATTTGAATGAAATTGTTAAGATAAAATAAAAGTAAAACAAAAAGTACAAACAAAAAAGAAAAGAAAAAGACGAAAACTTCAAATTTAAGGTGAAACGTACGGACTGATGTTGGCGAAAAACAAATTTGAAATATGGTACGTCTTCATGGTTTTGAAACAAAATATCTTTGTTATTAATAACTTCAAAATATTGTAATAGCTTTAAGTTTATGTACAAATGATAAAGGAAAACATAGTCAAAAATTGAGGTCAACATATGGCGCGATATTCGAGGTATTCGAATGTTCGCTATACTGACGTTAATATTTGAAAATCTCGAATATCGAATAATGTCAATATTCGCGGCATTCGACTATTCGCGGATGATATTCGCCCATCTCTAATTTTCACCCCTGTGGCTCCTCCTCCACTAACATCTTTGAGGGCCGTAATTTGACGGCAGGTAACCGCACTTCACGTGAAGAAATATATCACCTACCGAGATCTGCTTACGACAGAGTGCCACACCCAGTAATGGGTAAAAGGCGTGATGATATATTTAATTATTTATACTGGTATCCGAACCACTCAAACCCAGTCATAGTTTTACATAAATTTAAGTCAGCGAGATTTAAATGTACGATCTTTTACTTGTTAATTAGTAAATGCAAGTAGATTATCTATAGGATTATAATTATATAACAGATATGGAGACTTCAACGTTACCGCAATAAAGATTCTAATATTTAACAAATCAATTCTCACACTTGCGTCATTTTATTAATTATTCTAGAGAACAATCTAAATGACAGGGGCGGATCCAGGCTTCGAATTAGGGGGGGTCATGGACAAAATTTTGTCTTTATTGCCCATCTTCTAAATATAAAAAAACATTTGTATTTGCTCATATTATATTCCTGCTTTAAATAATTTTTACAATCACATTAAATCGTCTTTGGAATCGCATTAAACCATAAATGGTTCTTCGATAGAATACAAAAATGATTGAATTAGAAGTTGATTTTCTAAGTGCAAATGTCGGTAGTCACATACTTGACTAGGTCTTAAATAGAATACCTCTCCCTTCTGCGGGTCGAAATAATATTCCCACAAAATATTGGTTTTTGGCTATTTATTAAAATAATAAATCAAACAATGGTTCTTAATTATCTTAGAATTTTAAGTTCTTAGATAATATTTTCTATTTAATTTGTTTAACAATCGTAAATAATGACATCATTATTATGTATTAGAGCCAACATTAGAAAAAAAAAGTCCATACTTAAGGGGGGTCATGACCCCCATGACCCCTCCCTTGGATCCGCCCCAGCTAAATGATTTAAGGGCTAGTTGTACAAACCATGATTACAGTACTGTTAGTAAGCAACAACAGGTTAGACAGAAATCTGTTGTAGATTAAACATAGAATTCAAATGTATTTTAACAGGATATTAGCTTGACGGAAGGTAACTATAGATATGTAACAGTATTGTACAACTGCCTCTAACTATTTTATTTGGATGTTTTTCTGTAAAATTATTCAAAAACAACAGAAAATATATTTGTCACGTTTCTCAATTTTTATTATTTATGGGGTAAGTGGGTCAGTTGTATTGAGTCCAGGTTTAATTTCTACGATTTTTATCACATTAAAATTACTTTTGTGACTCTCCCTCTACTAACATCTATGGGGGAGACTGATAACTGCACTTCCCACGTTTAAACTGACATCTGCTACGGCAGAGTGCCACACCCAATAATGGGTAAAAGGCATGATGTATATATTTTCCAATTAATTGTTTGCGTGACTGAATTTCAGTGACAGATTGTATCGAAGTTGGCCTAATATCCCATGACATGTAAATGCTTTTTACTCATCCCCAATTAGAAAAAAAAACACGTAAACAGATCAATATCTGGGAAGCGACAGTGTTTTTTTATCAAGGCCGTCGTTAAAATGGACAACTTTGCGTGTTTGTTAATGGGATAGTGAAATTCCACGTTGTTTAAGATTAATTTATATTAGGAAATGTTTAAATACATTTTTATGGAGTTATGAATGAAGTACCTGTTGTGAAAATCTGTACTGAATACGATAATCATAAAAATTATGAATTTTCTGATGTCAAATGATACTGAATCATTTTAGAGATTAGTCTCAAACTATTATATAAAAGTAAAATACCTTCAGGAATTCAAAATCAAGTGATTCATCTTATTAATGGACGTTTCGAATTTATATAACATTTATCATCAGCTCAAAAAGTAATGATTAAAATGAAACAATAACCGAATAACACACTAAATAATAAATATCAAAATATATACAGGGAGTTAATTAAAAAACGAGCCATATGCGTTTAACATATAAACTCAATTTTTCTTCTGCAAAAGTCTTCATATTATCTTAGGACAAAATTACTTCAAATAAATGTTGAAGAAAATTAAATTATGCATCTAAATTAATGAACAGATTTTATTTTTAACTGGTTAATTTTAAGAAACAAGAAAATATAAATGTTTCTTTTATAATCATGAACAAAATGTCCTTTCTTTAATTGAAGCAAACTTTACTTTAAATTTAAGATAAATCGCTTCGGTATATTTTATTACCTACTTATGATTATATTGTGATTATTTAAATATTCAATAAATTTATAATAATAAATTCTACATTATTGTATTCATTAATTAATTTGTTATTGAATAATAATTTTGTTTGAGTACATCAATTTTCGAAAAAAATTAAACTTGATTTTCTCGCTTATGAAATGTTAAAAGTAAAATCTGTTAACTAACTTAGATACATAATTTAATTTATTTGAAGCCTTTTTGACAAAAATAATGTGAGTTTTTTACGCAAGGAGAAACTGATTTTACATGCTAAGCGCCTATGGCCCGTTTTTTATATTTCGGATATTGTTTCATTTTAATCTTTACTTTTTGAGTTGATAGTGACATTCGACACGTACATTAATAAAACGAATTTTACTAGTATGTTATACTTGTTTTTGGATTCTTAAAGCCTTTTTACTTTTATTTATTTTATGATTTAGATCCTGAAGGTTAATTGTTTAAACTAAATTATGTATTAATTTGATTTGAAGGATTTCGTTCTCAAACGATTCAGGAAAATATGTTTGATGATCATATTCAGCGAAGCAATCTCACCTTTTTATACTGCCTATGTTGACTATTGGCTCCATATGGTACATTGGCAGTTTGGTACATACTACTTTGAGTAGGCGGTGGAACATAATCTTGATACCCCCCACTATGAGGGGGAGCAGGATTACCCGCAGGATTCATAGCAGGATTAGGACCTGGCTGACAAGTTCCCGGAGGAAAATATCCGCCAGGAGATTGATACCCTCCTTGCGCAGGTGGATACACACCTTGAGAAGATGAGTAACCTCCTTGAGAAGGAGGGTATCCTCCTTGAGACGGTGGATACCCTCCGTAAGAAGGAAATCCACCTGTGCTCTCACTGGCAGCACTAGGATGATCAGGCATTGGCATATTATATGCTTGGGGCATTTGATTTGGTGGGTAGCCGTAATTTGAATAGCCAGTGTTGGCGTAAGGGGTTGGGAAGGAAGGTTGTTGAGGGTAGGGAGCCTGGCCAGGGCTGTAGCCGGGTTGTTGTGGGAAGGGGGCGCTGCCAGGCATCCCGGATGGAGGGCCCTTCAAGACAAAACTTTGTGTTAATTACTGTGAGGATGATTGTTAGTAAAGTTTTAAGCTAGTTGTAAGCAATAGTAGACTTAATAGAAGTTTTAATTTTGACTTGAACTTAATAGTAACCTTATTTAATCCGCACTAATGTAAATGTAAAAGAATAAAATTGAAAAAAAAATAGATTTGCAGCATATGAACCGAAGTTCATATGTCCCAAGTGCAAATTCTGGCAGTATTTCAATCTTTTTATTATTTTATTAGATTTAATAGTGACCTTGATCTTACGCGCCGAGTTCAATCAAGGCCATGATCTTGTACAATATATTTTTAAATGTCCTACTCAAAACACAACAGCTGATAAGAGCTCGGTTATAACTTAGTTTTAAATAAAATCGAGCAACGAAAATCTTACATTACAACACTGTTCGTAATCATATGAATTACCTTACACAAAATTAAGCCGATAGTTATTTTTGTATTAAGTGCACAAAATGAGTGTTTTTTTGTGGCGCGTGAGAATTTTAGTTTTAGTCGAGACAATAAAAGTCATTCGAATGTGCCAAAAAACAAGAATTTTGGCCACAAAATACAAACAACATTTTTTGTACAACTGTAAATAAGAGATAATACAATAATTATTGATTTATTTAGGTAAATTGTATGAAAACAATCAACAATAATATTAATTTGATACTATTGATGTGTTGTAACTAATGAAACCTGACAACAAATAATTTGGGGGCGTGCGCGAGATACTCATTTTGCTCACTAGAATACGAAAATGAGTATTTCGCGCACTAGGGTGCAAAATAATGCGCAAAATACGCGTTGTCATTGTTATATAAATAATGAAAAAATCACGTACTTCGCGTATTGATATTAGTGAAAAAAATATACAGTTGTAGAAAAAAAAATATACGTTCATTCGATTATAACACATCAATTGTACTAAATTCATATTATTTTTGATTATTATTTCTATTTATTTAAATAAATCAATAATTATTATATTATTTCTTTTTTACATTTGTAGAATAAATGTTGTTTGCATTTAGTGGGCGTAATGCTTGTTTTCTGACACATCAAAAACACTCATTTCACGCACTTAAAACAATATAACTATTTGTTCTTTTATTTTATATTCATGACTGTTGACAGCTAATGTCCAATTTTTTTGTATTTTGTTCGTAACTAAGAAGAATTATTTACAACGTTATCACGTCTAAATTTCTGTTGCATACTTTTAGCTAAAATCAAATTATAATCGAGCTCTTACTACCAGCCCACAAAATTGTTTAAATAATTTATTTAATAGATCTCGACACTTTTATTATGTAAACTATATTTTATTGACTACTTGATTCACTTAGTACTGATAAATTAGACAATTTGACTAAATAAATTGAACTTTTAAAACGGACACACTAATTGTCGATAGTATAAAAGCAGTAAAAAAATTTAAAATGGTTTAAGCAACTAAAATCATATTCTTGTTAGGAAATTATTTGGATTACGTTGAAATTTAAACCTAATTATACCATTGGCCCTAAGAGGCTATGGTATAAAGACAGTTCAAATTTAAAACGTTGTTTCAATACTTTGTATTCATACATAAGTTCATAATCTTTGTTAGGACATTAGGTAATAAACTATTTGAAACTATGTATGTTTAATTTTAATCCTGCTTTATACTACAAGTCATTATTAGGGCGTATTACTTTAAGCTAAATCCGAACCAGTAAATCTACTACTAGAAATAAAGTGTGCGAAGTAATCCAATAAAATAAATAAGAGATCTGGTTCAGTAAGTTTAAGCTAGATCTGATCAAAATGGCAAATAAAAAATGCTTATTTTCTGCAGTAAAGCGTTACTGCACAAAAAAATGCTTCAAATAAAATTGTAGACAATTTAAATAATTAGTAAACTTTCTACAACAGAAATTTTAGCTAGACGACAAACAATTACTTCTTTTTTCAATTGATAAGCTAAACAGCTATCTACTTTCACAATACGTATGGAGGAAGAATTTCCTGTTGGCTATTTAACTGTCATTAAAACAATTAATACAATGACAAGTCAGTTCTTTTAACTATTTTAAGAATATACTTTAGCTTTTTCAAATCATTTTGACGTTACAATTACAGTGGTAAATATACAATGCCAAATAAAACACGATTATCTCTCATTTTATCCAAATAGTTTGACCCTGTATATAGTAAAATTCAAAGATTAGGTACTAAATATTTAATTTGTATATTTGTATTAAGTATTCAAGAGGAAAAATATCTTGGAAAATATCTTGACTATAAATAACTTTCTAGAATTTTATTATCAATTTTCCTGTAGCATATTAATGGTAACATTTTAATATTCATATTATTAATGAGGCAAATTTAAAATAAACATATTTAGATATGTGGTAAATAGTACAGTCACATTAAAAGTAGATTGGTAATTCCTACACAAATCTAATGGTATTTCCAATTCAATTGCTGTTTGTAATTTTTCTTTGTGTGTACATTATCATTTTACTTTGGCCTTCAAAGTTATAAGTAATTAGGAAAAATACTATGACGTGCAATAATCAAATAAAAGATTGCACAAAAAGTAATCAAAAAAGCCGGTTGTTTGTTGAACATTGTCCAACAATGACATAGAATTTTAAAGCAACTTCTATGCTACTACTAACTGACCTATATACTATTTACTAAGCCATGCAAATAAACAGCCAATTAAAATAATACATACCTGATTATAATATGGATGTCCGTAACTCATCTTGTTTTACTAAAAACAAATACACACAATTAGTTATCAACACAATATTTTTGACACACCTATTTGATAAGTATACCTCGCTTTCAAATTTTAAACTGATACAAACTGACTCGTCAGCTAGGTACTAACTACTAAATGATGACTAAAGTATATGACGTTGATACTTACTTATTAATGTGAGATTCAGATACGAAACTTATTTCAACTTTTGTGATTCACTATATCCGTCAAACTGTTTCCACGTACTGTCTACACGCTCGACTGTTTTATGTTACGTCATCAAATTTTTTGTCATCTACTCACTTCAAGGTTGTCTGAACAGACTGTAACTAGACTCCGAAAATAAATGTTCCTAAAGATAACGAATAGAAACACTAGAAATACTAGAAATTTACATACATTTATAATACATTAATAGTGTTGTTTTTCGCGCCAAAATTAATACTATTTAATTTATATATTTTATAAAAATATTGATCGTTTTGAGTCACGTGTTTTGTCGTTTGTATGGCGCAATATACAAATTACTTGGCATGTAAAGTGTAAATATACTATTACTCACAGAACAAATGAAAAGTATTTTTAGTATTTTGAATAATATTTTCTAAGAAAGTAATATACTAAATAAAGATATTAGTTAATTATTAATTATATTGTAATTAAATTATATTTAGCCTTACGAGAAAAAAAGATAATACTCGTCCACGAGATCTGTAATTGCTGAGCACCGCAACTAAAATTATATTACTAGTTCAAAATAGTTTTTACTTTGTACTAAAATGTCAACAGAATGACATGATTTTTTCCACTTGTCATAATCATAAAAAATGATAGTGAAACAATGAATCCGCAACAACCTTTGATATTATTTAAGAAAATAAAATAGTTATTTGTGTATTAAGAGCATAAAGTAATTCTTTGTTACTCGAGTACGGTAAGAGAAACAAAGACACTTTATGCTCGTGATACACACGTAATTTTTTTTAGGATTGCATCTTAAAATTATTTAAACACGTATACGTACTGAAAATAAATTCGTTCTGTCAACTGTCAATATGACAAGTTTCTGTTTTATTTGTATGGTAACTATTGAAATAAACGCACATTTAATTATGGAACTTCTTGATGGTTGACAATAAATAACAATTGTCCATCTATTGTCATTTCATGAAGACAATGACTGTCACAGTCTTATAACATATTAGAAATCTAGTGAAAGAAAATTATTATTTGTGACAAATGAATAACATAAATACTAGAGATGGGCGAATATCAAATTTCTCGAATTCGAATATCGAATACGAATATTAATCAGATCTCGAGTATTCGAGATACTCGAATATTCGAATACTCCTAAAAGTTAATATATTTATTATTAATAATTATTTAATTATGTCCTTTTCATTATTTGAATGAAATTGTTAAGATAAAATAAAAACAAAAAGTACAAACAAAATATCTGATGTGGACACCACATGACTTCCTTGTACACGTATTAAACTTTTTTTTTTTTTTTTTTTTTTTTTTTTTTTTTTTTTTTTTTTATTATTTTTTGTATTAAATTTACAACTGGCCTGTCAGGGCCAACAAGCAAATGTGGTGTATTGTATGTAACATGTGAGAGAACCACCCCCATTGGGGTGTTCTCATTTTAGTTTATTTTTACATAATTGCATTTTTACAGAAATCTTAAGTCTAATGGTTTGTTTCTTTTCAGTCTTCTTATATCTTCTCCGTTGTTTAGGAGGTTGACGGCTAGTTCGTTTGGGTGGTAATTAAGTTTATCTTCGTATGATGCTGCGAATCTCTTTATTTGTTCATGGACATATGGTATTTTGAAGTCTTTGTGTAGCGTGTGATTGTTTACATACCAGGGTATATCAGTGATCATACGTAGTGTTTTGTTTTGATATCGTTGGATTATGTTGCAGTTTGATGTCTTTGCGCATCCCCATAATTGTATACCATATGTCCATATTGGTATTAAAGTTGTTTTATATAACAGCAGTTTGTTTTCAAGAGTTAGTTGGGATTTGCGTCCTAGTAGCCAATACATTTTTTTCGTTTTTATATCGAGGTGTTTTCGTTTGGCTTTTATGTGTTTATGCCATGTGAGTCTTTTGTCGAGATGCATACCGAGATATTTTACCTCATCTTTGGTCTCCAGAGTTTTGTTGTTTATTTTAATTGCCGGGCAGCTAACTTTTCTATTTGTGAATATGATATGAGTTGATTTTTCTTCGTTGATTTTTATTTTCCATTTATTTGCCCAGTTTTGGATTTGGTTTAGAGATCTTTGTAGGATTTGGGATGCGTTCTCGGGGTTTTCGTGTGACGCAAGTAGGGCAGTGTCATCTGCGAAGGTTGCTGTTACGACTTCTTCGTTGCATGGTAGATCTGCAGTATAGAGTTGGTACAGTGTTGGTCCCAGGACGCTCCCTTGGGGAACGCCGGCTTTAGCAGCGTATATTTCGGATGTGCAGTCTTCATGGCAGACTTGGAAATGCCTTTCGTCCAGATATGACTTAAGTAGCAGGTAGTAGTGATATGGTAATGCTAATTTAATTTTATAAAGTAGTCCAGGGTGCCATACCCTGTCAAAGGCCTGACTGACATCTATAAATACACCGGAGCATATTTTTTTCTGTTGGAGGTTTTTTTCGATCTCTTCGACGATCCTGTGAACCTGTTGTATTGTTGAGTGTTGCTTTCTAAAGCCAAATTGGTGTGATGGTATTGTGTTGTTGTCCTCTATGATTGATTTCATCCTTTTCAGCAGTATTTTTTCAAAAAGTTTAGATAGTAGTGGAAGTAGTGATATTGGTCTATAGGATTTTCTTTCGTTGGCTGGTTTGCCTGGTTTGTGGATCAGGATTATTTGAGAAAATTTCCATTGTATTGGAAAATAGGATAGTCTTATGATGGCGTTATATATGTGTGTTATATATACTATTGTCTTTTTGGGCAGTTCTTTTAGGACTTTCCCGGTGATTAAGTCGTATCCTGGTGATTTTTTAGTGTTCAAATATTTTATTTCTTGTTTAATTTCCGTTGGAGTTGTATGTTTAATTTGGCGCGATGACGGCGTTGGGGACATTAGGTATTCCTGCACTTCATCTTCGAGGTCTTTTTCTTCGTCAGGAGGTATTAATGAGGGATTTGGTTCGAAAGTTTTTGATAGGTGCTCAGCGAAGATATCGGCCTTCTCAGAGTCTTCTCTCGCCCAGGTTCCGTCGTCTCTTCTTATTGGGGGTACAGGTTTTATAGGCTTCTTAAGCTTTTTAGTTGCCTTCCAGAGCGAGTAGTCGTCTTCTGGAAATCTGGATAAGTTTTTTAGATAATCTTCAAAACTTTCGTTTTTTATTTTGTTTGCTAGTTTTTTTATTTCTTTTGCCAGATGATTTAATTTGTTTTTATCGTTTGGATGTCGTGTTCGGTGCCATTTATGTCTGAGGTTTCTTTTTTCTGCTATTTTATCCAGCAACATTTTTGGGTACTCTGTTGTATATTCGTTGTTGTTTCTGATATTTGGAGTTGACTTCCATGCAGCTCTTTGTATTAATTGGGTCACGTTTTCAACAGCTTCGTCAACGTCTTCAGAGGTTTTAAGTGGTTTTGTCAGGCAAGTATCCTGGATAAGATATGTTCTGAATAGTTCCCAGTTTGTTTTATTATTGTACAGTGATGGCTTCTTTTGTTTTATTAATATAGTAGAGTTTAGAGTAATTATTACCGGAGAGTGGTCAGAGGACAGATCGTAGCTTGCTTCTACTCCAATATAGTTTTGCGATATTCCTTTGGTAACGCAAAAGTCAAGTAGGTCAGGTGTTTTGTTCAAGTCGGTAGGCCAATAAGTTGGTTTGCCTGTGCTGATGAAGTTGTATTTTTTCCTTTGCATTACCTTTTGCAATTCTCTTCCTTTAGGGTTAATAAGTCTTGAGCCCCACTGTGTGTGCTTTGAGTTGAAGTCGCCTCCGGCGATGAATTTGTCTCCTAAGGTTTGAAAGTATTCTTCAAATTCATTATGTTTTATTGCATGCCTTGGTGGGCAATATACTGCAGAGATGGTAATTGTTCCATGCAGTTCTTTCAATTTTATGTTTGTAGCTTGTAGATAATTCTTTTTATATGAATCCAGTTCATAATGTTTGAGTTTTTCGTTGATTATAATAGCGGTTCCACCGTGTGCCGTGCCATCGGGGTGGTTTGTATAGTAGGTTTTATATTTTTGTATTTTGAAGTAGCTTCTGTCAGTAAAGTGTGTTTCGGAAATTAGAAGAATGTCTATTTTTTGTTGTTTTAAAAATATTTCTGATTCCTGGCGGTGTTGCACCAGGCCGTTGGCGTTCCATAAAGCGATTCTAATTGTTCTATCCATTGCTTTTGTTAACTATCGCGGTTAGTAGGTTGATTATCATTGTGTTCTGGTGCATGATTTGATTAATCAGTGTCTCTAATTTATTAACTAATTGTGATAAGGCCGATTCGTCTCCTGTTTTCTGCGTTTTATTTATTTCTTGGGATGTTTCATATGTAATAGGTCTGGCTGCTTGGGAGAAGCTTACATTTTGTCTTACCTTTTGTGAATTGTTGTTATTACTATAGTTTGTTGGTTGGAGTATGCTTTGGTTTGGTTTATTTCTAGTTTTTTGCAATTCTCGATAGACTGAACATCCTTTATAATTTGCAGGATGTGGTCCATTACAGTGTATGCATGTGGGTGTAACATTTGTTTCTTTTGTACATTCTGAGGTTGGATGATTTTCTGCGCATTTTACGCAGTAGTGCGGTTTGGTGCAGTAGCTCTTTGTATGCCCGTAGTCTTGGCACCTTATGCACTGAGGAATATCTCGCCTTTTCCTTGGTGGCTCAACTGTGACGACCGATCCCAGTAAATATTTGATATCATATATTTTCTTGTTGGATTGGTCGGGTTCTTGGTCTACAAAGAACATGGGAAGCGGTTCTTTATTTTTCCAGCTTTTTATGTTTGAGATGTTTCTGACTTTGAATCCTTTTTCTACGAGGGCTTCTTTTATTTCTTCTTTTGGTGTAGTGTGATGTAGATTTTTAAGTACAGCTCTATAGGCTCTCTCTTGTCTTGGTTGATATGTATAATATGCGATGTTATTTTTGTTTAGTAGGTGTACTAATCTTCGATACGCTTCTGTAGAGACTGTACTTATTTTCATTGTGTTGTTTGCTTTTGTTTTACAAGCAAATTCTTCAGTATTTAGTACTGTTTTAAGACTGGCTAGCATTAAGCTGTAGTTCGTGACATCTTCAACGAATATTGGTGGGGGTTTCGGGTCTGATTTTGCTTGGGTATTGTCGGACTCATCGTTTAGCGCGGAGAATATGTTGTGGTGGGTAAATGTTGGTGAGATAGTTGTCGTATTCTTTTGCTTTTTATGTGTTTCTTGAGTTGAGTTTGTTTCTGTTGCTCTTCCTCTTTTAATAGCGTGTTTTCTTTTTATAGTTTGCCAGCTTAGGCTTTGGTCTGAGTCAGTTTGCGTATTATTAGCAAGGGTGGTTGTCGTAATTATTGGTGAATCGTCCATATCTAAATGGAGAGGGTTGGTCATTAATGGTGACGTTAGTGGTGACATTAATGGTGACATTATTGGTGACATTATGGGTCTTGTTTGCCAAGTTGTTGTTTGTGTGTTGTATATTGGGTTAGCGTTTGTTGTTATATTAGTAGTTGTGTTCGTTGTAATGCAGGCACTTCCGCTTGTTTGTCCATTTATGTTAATAGCATTTCCGTCGCTGGCTTGCGACATGTTGCAGGATTTCTGTTAAATTTGTTTAAATTTAAATTTGGTTTTGCTGCAGTTCGGAACACTATTTTTGTCACTGCTAGTATTATTAACTGTGTATTATATCACTGGTTATTTTATTAATTGCGCTGCACAGTATAAGCTAACGTAATACGTCCGTTCGCTTTGGCTGTTGGCACAAGAATACACTATATTAGAATGAATCAATTATTATTTTTTACTAATGACTGTTGACAGCTGTGGAACAAAGATAAGAAAAAATAAGAAATTTAAAGTCAATACGTATTAAACTATAGATATTTTTTTAATTGCACATATTTGACATTAAATCTTTTATTTTTTGTTCTAATCCATAGCAAACTTAATTTTTTTAAAAATCAAAAAATATATAATATTTAAATTTAGATATCTAGTTTATGCAAAAAGCTAATTTAAAAATTCTTAATGTGGTAGACGCAGAATTTAATTCTCTAAAACTTTTATTTGCAGCATTCCTTTCTAAAATTAAAATAATACCATTTTTTTCAAGGAAAACTGTTAGCAGCTTCATGTAATGTGCCACTTCCGGTTAGTCTATTTTAACCAAAATCTATTATGTTATTTCCATTGATATAGTAGTCTTATATACCAAATTTGGAAAGTATTAAATTATATTTGAATATAGTTTTTCATGAAAATCTATTATAGGCTTCAAGTAAAGTACCACTTCCGGTAGTTGTATAATGACCAAAAAAAGAGGTGCACAACTAGATGTTATAACAGTCCTAAATATAAAGTTTCAATTTTCTACGGCTTACCGTTTTTGAGTTATGCGAGATACGTACGTACAGACGGCAGGACGAAATTAGTCAAAATGGATTCAGGGAGGGCCAAAACAACTATTTCCGTTGAAATCTGAAAACCGAAAATTTTCGCGATTACAATACTTCCTTTACTTCGTACAAGGAAGTAAAAAGGAAAGACGAAAACTTCAAATTTAAGGTGAAACGTACGGGCTGATGTTGGCGAAAAACAAATTTGAAATATGGTACGTCTTCATGGTTTTGAAACAAAATATCTTTGTTATTAATAACTTTAAAGTATTGTAATAGCTTTAAGTTTATGTACAAATGATAAAGGAAAACATAGTCAAAAATTAAGGTCAACATATGGCGCGATATTCGAGGTATTCGAATGTTCGCTATACTGACGTTAATATTCGAAAATCTCGAATATCGAATTATGTCAATATTCGCGGCATTCGACTATTCGCGGATGATATTCGCCCATCTCTAATAAATACTAATAAATTTGGTACACACGAATAGTGAATAAAAAATTAAATCCGAATAAATAAAAAAATATTATAGGTTGCATTTAAATTTACAAACTTGATATCACTTCCGGTTAAACCGGAAGTTTCATAATTAAAATTTCCTGTCACTTAATTCACAAATATTGCACTGATTAAATAATGTATGGGGTAGGTAGTTCAGTGGTATCGAGTCGGCCTGTGGATCTTGAGAACCCTGGTTCGATCCCCACAGCGGACAAACAATTTTCACCAATTTAAAAAATCTACCCCTGTGGCTCCTCCACCACTAATATCTTTGGAGGCCGTGATTTGACGGCTGGTAACCGCACTTCACGCGAAAAAATATATCACTTACCGAGATCTGCTTAGGCAGAGTGTCACACCCAGTGATGGGTAAAAGGCGTGATGATATATTTATTTTTTTTTTTTTAAATAATGTCCGATAAGCAATATGTGTATTTGCAATAATAAACGAGAAAAAGGGATGTGTCCACTTTATATATATATTTAGAATCTTTTAGTCTATAATAAATTATCAAACTAAACACTTGTTTAAGTCTCACGAAATTAATTTCGTGAGACTTAGACAAGTGTTTAGTTTGATATTTTATTATTAAAGCTAGTTTCACCAAGTGAGCATTCCAAGACAATTAATTTTGTCTTTGTTGTTTTAGTCCTTTTAGTGTATATTCTGTAAATGTTTCAGGGGTTCGTGCTACCCCATTAAATAGGATATTGCGTGATGTTATATATGTATGTAATTTATATGTTTCTAGGATAAAATAAATGTAATGAATAACTGGATAAAATAATTTATTACTATCCAAATCAACCACATTATACATACTGTTTCATTATACAACCGCAGTCTCGCATACGTTAGTTAACAAAACTCAACGGCTACCATACTCCCTAGTCGAATAAAAAACAAATCTCCTCTATCGTATATGTTATTGTCAGTTGCACCTGACTACCTTCTTATATTAGTTTATCTTCGCTAAAATATGCAGTGTATAAAGAGTAGGGCACTTCAAAGACCCAGTAAAATCACAATATTTAATAATATAGGTATATATTTCCTACTAGCTCTTCAATGGAATACGTATGCATTTATCGTTTTCCAAGATGATATTAATTTCTAACAAGTTATTATTTCTAATTATTTCATGATTTGCTAATAAAAATAATGTAGATTATTATTTAGATTTACATACCTACATTATTTTACAAAATTATCAGGAGACAATAACATAAATACAGAATTTTCAAAAGATCTTGCCAAACGTTTATTTATTATTTTAGACAAAAAGCGCAAATGTTCATCTTTTATTTTTAAATAATCAGGAAACATTTTACAGTCCAAAATCTATTGAAAGTTATTATCCCATTGAATGGATATGGCAGCATAACTGTAAATAAAGTTTTTACAATATATTTTAATGATTGTTCATAACATTAATAATTATTAATAATATACAACAAATAAATATGCATTTCCTCTTTTTAAAGGTGGCAGCGCAGCTGTTAACAAAATTTATTTATATATTTATTTATTATGGGATGTTGCACTAACAACAATGTTGTTTGAATAGAAATAAAATATCAATAATTAATCAAATTTTAAAATAAAATATTAATCTTTTATTTTAAAATTAGATTTAGTAACATGTATTTAGATTAAAATTTGTTTAAACTTATTTTATTCTATAGCTAAATAATGATTAGCTTAGTTAGTGCAACTGGCCAGTTAAAGTTTTAACCAAACTGACATTTAACAATACTAAAATTTATTTTAATATTTTTAATATTTTTTATAAAATTTACAAAAACACAAAAAGTACTGATTAAACTATCTAGAACTATATAATCTCTTAGAGCAAAGATGTATGCACACGTCTTATTTATTATTTCTTACAATTCGTAACTCTAATTTTGGAATATTGCTGCGCCCGTCCTGTTATCAGCACATTTTTAGATACGCTGTAACTTGGATAAAATGGCAGTTCATCAGAGCTTGGCTTCGTCGGGAATCACACATCATGTGTAATGCAATGTTTACAAGTGTATCGTTAAACAGAAACTAAATGAATTAAGCACAAATAAAATTATGTATATTTTCCACGGTTAACAATGTTCCAATGGGGTAGGTGGCTCAGTGGTATTGAGTCGGCCTGTGGATCTTGAGAACCCTGGTTCGATCCCCACAACCAACAAACAATTTAAATCTACCCCTGTGGCTCTCCCTTCACTAATATTGATTTGTTGGCTGGTAACCGCAATTTCTCGCGAATAAATATATCACCTACTGAGATCTGCTACGGCAGAGTACCACACCCAGTAATGGGTAAAAGGCGTGATGATATATTTATTTATATCAATGTTCCACTCATATTTTCCACCGTCAAACATTTCATAATTATTTTCAAGTAGAATTTTTCAAACAAAATGAATGAAAATAATATTCTACATACATTTTATTTGAAGTATTTTTTCTAAAATAAGTTAGAAATGTTTTACTGTTGGAAATATATGTGGATATGTCTAACTACATATTCCTGTACTCTCATTGGTTCAGAAGTATTAACTCTTCCCATTGGCGGTTTGAACAGACAGTAACTCTGTTTGAGAAACAGGGTTATGTTTCTTTGTTTTGTAAATTTATTTAAGTTTAAATCCTCTCATAAACTGTTAGAAGTGCAATTGCAGAGCTGTCCCACATAATATTAAAATACATATAATAATTTTGAAATGTTTGGCAGTAGAAAATATACGATGGTAAAAGTGTCCAACAAATGAATAATGAAAAGAATGTTAAACAAATTGTAATGGTGTATGTATGTTGTGCCATAAAGCGTACAGATTTTCATTACTTTATTGAACACCGTAATAATCGGCATTGGCAGTATTGAACTTATTACATATCGGTCTTGCCGGCATTTGATATGTAACGATTTGAAAGAAACTAGTACTCACGATTTACTTTGATTATTGAACATGTTCGTAAAGAACACATTTTAAAAAGTGGGCATCTTTCGGCGACACAGATTTCTATCACAAAAAAAAACCCTTCGTTTAACTTTAAACTATGTTAAACTGCCCTTTAAACACCAAGAAATATTAGTAAATGAAAGACAATAGAAATATATTTATTCCTTTCTTCAATTAAGAGACGAAAGTTATACTTGTCAGTCTTAGGGACGAAAGTGTATGTTTTCTAAGGAAAGTAAAATCATATCTATGTCAAATAAAAAACAACGGTATCGTTTGACATTTTAAAATGTCCCAGGTGTCATGTGTCAAAATATAGTACCTACATTTCTAATTGAATTCTTTAACTTTTTGATAGAGTAGTGCAAAAATTATATGTCATACTTTCTTTAGGTGCTTTATATCCTTTGCCTTTGGCTCGGGAAATAAAAAGACACTTTCAGGAAGAAATATCTCACTTTCTTTCCTTGATATACAAATAAATATTTTCTACACTTCTGCCAGCAAAGACAATTTTCTACCCTCAATTGAGAAAAGAAAGTGATACATTACATCCCTAGAATTCTTAGAGAAAAAAGATTTTTCGTAACATATGCACAAGAAACACGTTCTTATTCCTTAATTATATAGAGAAAAACACTGCTTTTTCCCCTAGGGAGAGAAACATTATATTTCTCTCCCTAGGTAGGATGTTTCTCTCCCTAGAGAGATGCTTCTCTCCCTAGAGACTACGAGTATTAGCTGTTTGCGGCGTTTCTTAGGTAACTAGTTATACAACCCATATTTGACATTTGTCCCGATAAGACGGTAATTTTTGTGCACTTGTTACATAAAGTATAATATGCTTCACGGGAGGGCGTGATTATCCCTTGTATGAAGATGCCAAACCTCGACTTCAGCTCGAGCCTTCGGCCCTCGCTTACGTCTCGATTTGCCAACTTTATACGCGGGAATAATTGCTTGTTTTCCTCCCTTGATGCATAACATACTATTTCTTCACTATGGAAAGAGAGTAGAGTTATATACATGGCAACTAGAAAACAATAGTATGATCATGGCGAACTACAATGAATTCCTCTAACGCTTATTATGGACGTTTCATATCATACAAATTCCTAGTTTCAAATTTACAGTGCAGCCATATTAACTAGGACCTCTAACGAGCACGTCATAACTATTAAATGTATAAATAAAATACGTAATTCCATTAAATGTGTTTAATCTACCCCTGTGGCTCCTCCACCACTAATATCTTTGGAGGCCGTGATTTGACGGCTGGTAACCGCACTTCACGCGAAAAAATATATCACTTACCGGGATCTGCTTAGGCAGAGTGCCACACCCAGTGATGGGTAAAAGGCGTGGTGATATATTTATTTATTTTATTTTGTATTTAATTTAATCACATAAACTTCAATTTTTAAATATTTTAAGGTTGTTTTTGTAACTTGACAGCGTGGCCCTTTACCTTTAACTGAAATAAGAAACATTAGATGGCATTAATTAAAGTACCAAATCTGTAAACTCACGATAAATCTTTATACGGCAACGATGAAATGAAATGGTCATAATAAGCAAAGTACAATTCAATGAAGTTGGCCCTGGTATGATTTGACATTAGTAACAACTAGGTGAGATATGCAAAAGAATAAAAAAAAATATTGGTATTCCTTGCCTGTGGCTCAAAAAATGAAACTGCACTTTCGGAAAGAAATGTTTCACTCTTACCCCAAATAATATATATGTTTATATGATGATGATTTGATTTTAGTAATTCCTTTTGGATACTATATGTGTATATATTCCAGAATTTGTTCCATTCTCCACATCTGGGTGAATGAAAAAAAAGATAGAAGTAAGTATATTGCATTCCCAAGGAAACAATTTGAAAGAAAGCTATAATAAAGAGCTTCTAGTCATTGAAAACTCGTTGTACCAAATCGAATATAATTTCCCAAAATCTATGCCGCCGAATTCATAATAGTCGAAGTACTTATCTCAACCTTAAGGGTTCCGCACAATAACTTCTAAATTATTATTTATTTACACCGTACAGAATTTTCAATATCTCCATCTTTTCGTTGTTGGAGAAGGAATTCTGTAAGAATTTATTAATTACGTACCTACGGATAAATTCTGCGCTAGACTTCATACTCGAATACTTACGCGTAATAGGAAATTGTTATTTACAAAATCAGGCTTAAGTTCGTTCCTGTTTTCAACCACTACGAGAATTTTGATATACGGTTTCTAATACAGGTCCCTAACCGAACTGGAAACGGATAATCGGATTCCACAATTTGAAAAGATAACCGACATCTTTGGCGCCATTGTTTAACGTTTCTAAATTATTTTAATGGCGATATTTTAATCTTCCAATAATGTTCCTGCTATATAATCAAATAAAGAATACATATTGTTTTCGTAACACATGCACAAGAAACACGTTCTTATTCCCTAATTTTAGAGAGAGAAACACTGCTTTTCTCCCCTAGGAAGAGAAACATTATGTTTCTCTCCCTAGGAAGGATGTTTCTCTTCCTAGACAGATGTTTCTCTCCCTACAGACTACAATTATTAGTTGTTTGCGGTATTTCCTAGGTAACTAATTACGCAACCCATATTATTTGACATTTGTTCCTATAATACAGTAATTTTTGTGCACTTGTTACGAAAAGTATAATATGCTTCGCGAGAGGGCGCGATTATCCCTTGTATGACACACGGAAAAATCGCTTGTTTCCCTCCCTTGATGCATAATATACGAATTCAAATCATAATTCAAATTAATAATAAACATATTATCTCTCGTTTTTGCATATGCTACATTTTTTTTTTGATTTACAAGGAACTTTATTGGAAGGTTCAGACATTGGTCCTAAATAGAACATCCGGAAGCTTTATCTAAACACTAAGCAACGAAGATGAACTGATCAAAATGATAAAGAAATTAGTAATTTAGTGTGTTCTAGGTAAAATAATTTAGCAACAGAAAAAATTCGTTGCCTAAAGTGTCAAGACAATTTAGAAATAGTTAAATTGGAATTAGTAGCCTTGTTATTACAGATAAAAGTCAAAAGATGATGTGCCATACAACAGGTGACAATTCAAACTAAAGTTGTTGAAAATTGTGGAATTCGTCCGTTCTATACAATTATTCTTATTGATTTAAATTTGGTCCATCTAACGTTTGATTAAACAAAAACATAGTTTACCAACATACAATCATCGCACACTCAAGACAATTCTGTAAGCTATATTGAGTTGATCGTCACACTGTCGTAACTCTATCTACCTCAACATACCGAACAGAATTGTCACTGTGTCAGCAAATCACTCCTTTCTCATCAACAATAGCCGTATCGCTGGAGCTTAGACTCTTCAGTCTCGTCTGTAGTACGCTCCTCGGCCGTCGACGGCAGCGCTTGTAAGCAAGTGCGCAGACTGTCCCTGCGCAAGCTAGGAGAATAAGTGCGCCTGCACAAAGGTAAATAGGGGGAAGCTGCAGGAGAAACGAACAGTGAGAGAGGGCTTCATCGTGGCCTGATGGACAGTCGGTTATACCATCACACCACACAGAAGCATTTATACAAGCGTTGAGTTCAGGACAACGGTAGAGACATTCTTCTGGTCGGACCATCCCCATTGCTGAGAGAATTAAACGCCTGAAAACCAAAATAATAAACAATACATCCAATTAAAAGTAACTATTCCCTACCTTCTGGAAAGTTCCAGCCAATGAACAGCGTGATTTCCTTGTTCATGTCCAACGAACTCTACAACAACGCTTGTTGATGGTTCATGTCCTAGCCTATCAGGAGTGCTCCCCACTACTATGGGCGTGACCCAACCTTCTGAAAATACTTCTACTACCCTGTGGTGGTGGTAGGGATCAGGATCTTTGACAGGACAGATAACTTGAGTCTTTGAACCAACGTGGATAAGAATGCGGTTACGACTGAAGCATTCTTTGGGTTGTATTTGATAGGACTGTTGTATAATAGGGAGACTATCATTTAGAGGAACTAAAACCCCTAGGATTTTGACGTAGAGGTACCTTGTTTGAGAGGGCGTTATTACTAAAGGGTAGGTGTCACATGTTGTCTGAAACAAACAAGCTTATTATTAGATAGTTCTTCAATATAAGTTTCAATTCTTACTTGATCCTGCTTGCCATGTCCTTGAAAAGCAACCTCCCCACTCGGCCCCATCTTCCTAGTATTTTTTCGACATAGAGGCATTCTAACAAACCGTACACTCCCCTCAAAAAACAACGAATCCATATCATCTGTGGCATTCATCTCCTTGACATCAAACCTAAGTTCAATGACCTGACTGGTGCTTACATAGGTGTATGGTACATGGGGAGGTGTTTCCATGGTACTAGTAGGAGAAGTCGTGGTGGTAGGAGAATTTACAGTTGTCTCCGTAGAACAAAGACAGTCGCGGGGAACAGGGGGAACGTCCGCCCAAGGGACTTCGAAGATTCGGACAGTCGCAGAGGTGTTTCCGACGCATCGGAGACGACCTATATCTGCACTTGGGGTTGTGTGACAGTTTCGACCAGAAGTGATGATTTTGTTGAGGGTTAATTTGACGCGTTCGTCGCGCCCAGCTTCAAAGCGATACACACAACTAGAAAACAAATTTTACATTAATAAAAAAGAAAGTAATTCTTAAGCTGTTCATCAACAAGAAAACAATAGTAAAACATCTTTTCCCAGGGGTGCCGATTTATTTTCAAAGCCAATGACGAACGATATAAATCACTTTCTTTACGAGGTATACATATAATTTTGTCAATAGCCTATCAAAAAGTAGCATTTGCAAAAATAAATTAGAAATTAACTGATGTTATTTGGATGTTGCTAATATCACATCATACTGATGCTTTCTAGTTGCAAAGGATATAATTTCACTTGTAGCCTAGAGAAGAAAAATAAAAATTTTAACTTTCTTATCAATCAAGGAAAGAAAATTCTCTTTTTGATAGGGTCGTAAATACTACATTATGTTCCTAGGCCGAAACGAGCTCTATTTTTAGGAGTGTATATTTGGGTAAAACTCGACTTGAGGACCAAATCTGAAGTTGGCTGGGGAACAAGCTGCTTCTGGCTTGAATTCAGGAGTACCAACTTAACGTTACAAGCCGGACAATTTGAAATGCGAAGTATATTTTGTTAGTTTGGTTAGTTTTTTAAAAATATACTCGAATTTTATGACAAAACAAGTATGTTTCGTTGGTTTGGTTAGTTTTTTAAACCATGTACTTGAATTTTATTACAAACAAAATTTCCCTAACCATGACAAACCTAGTACAGAACGCATTTTTATGATAAATATATTTTTAAACAGATGTACTCGAATTTTATTACAAACAAAATTTCATTTCGTTAGTAAGAAAAACACCCCTAACCATGCCAAACCTAGTTATGATAAATATACTTCGCATTTCAAATTGCTCGGCTTTTGGCCGTTAAGTTGGTACTCCTGAATTCAAGCCAGAAGCGGCTTGTTCCACAGCCAACTTCAGGTTTGGCCCCCAAGTCGAGTTTAGCCTATATTTGTCAAACGAAAAGAGACTAGCCATAGTCAAGTTGCTAACTTTACACTAGTTAAAATAGACGTTCCAGCCTAGGAATGTACAGGACTTTTTGTCACAAGTGCACTGAAATGACCTCATTTTAATGCGTGTCTCGCTTTGAAACGTAGTCAAATAAATTAGAAATTAAAATGTCATTTGGATGTCACTAAAGTCAAATCATATCGTTATTTTCCAGTTGCCATGGATATGGCTTTGCTTTTCTAAGACTATAAACTTATTACCAGTCGGTATTAAAGCTATACAATTTTTACCAGCCAGAAATGAGGCGACAATAACACCACCCGAAAAATGCTATTTTCGTTTCAGAAACACGCATTACAAAGGTGTCATTTCAGTTAACATGTAATAAAATATGTACGTACTTCTTGAAGCTGCATCTACTGAAGTCAGTCTCCAATCTAATCTAAGAAATACTAAATACATGTAGAAAAAACTTTGAAATGGCGACGCCAAAGAAATGTCAAAGTCGAGAAATATTTAATACTTGTGCAGGCTAGTATTAAAACAATAAAGTTCTTGTCATGTCAGCTCTATTCTGACAGATTTCCTTTCCGGAAATGCAGTAGCGACAGGATACAGTTATCCTGTCAAGATTTCATTTCTTTCTTGTGGTTTTTTTTCGTCCGTTTCTCGGCCGGAAAATGTTTCAGCTCAAGGTTTTTAATATTTCATCAGAACTTAACTGGAAAGATGTTCTATCTTTTATATTGTTCAGATTTAATTCAATGTTACAAAGAAAAGATTAGTATATTGTTCTTTTTAATAATAAAAAGCAAATCTAATGCAGACCTGTTTAGAAAAATTATAGTTTTTGTTTAGATTTTAGAAGATTAATTCTTTAAAGAGCTAAAAGTAGTAGGATTTATTGTAATGTTGGGGCTAGAATATCATCAAAAAAAGATTATTTATTTAAATTTCTCTAAGTTCAACTTTAAACCAAAATAAAACTGTGTTCGAGTAGTTCTGATTCCACTAACTACAAGCTACTTGAACTGGGATTAATTTCAGCCACAGGGATAGATTTAATTTGGTGAAAATTGTCTGTCAGCTGTGGGGATCAAACCAGGGTTCTCAAGATCCACAGGCCGACACGATACCACTGAGCCACCTACCCCATAAAATAATTATAATGCAAATAATTACATTTATTTCATTAAATAAGTCGTTCTTAATTTGACAATCGGTGACAGTTTTCATTGTCAATTATGAAAGATAATTACTTAATTAATTTCAGACATACGTAATCATGTTACGATTTGATGCCATTTCCTTTTTATCTTATATGTACAGGGTGTTTCAGGACTAGTGTAACAAACTTTAACAGCTTATTCCTGAGGTCATTTTGAGCCAAAAATGTCATATGAACATAGGTCCTATTCCTTTTAGTTACCAAAATACAAGAGGTTGAAGTTCTATAAATAACACGAAATTTTCAAATGTTTGTAATCAAGATACTTTCGGAAACAAGAGTTTTATTGAAAAGTCATACCTTATTTGTCTTCATTAATTTTATTTATTAGTATTAACATGCATACGAGTTCAAGGCGCTCATTTTGAACACTTGCTGTAATTTTTTTAAAATTTGTTATCTTATTTCATATTGTGTTAACCTATTCCATGTTTGGTTATGTTGTTCTGTGTCTATTTAATTGTGTCATTTTATGTTTTGTTCTCTAAATCGTATTCGTTAATATTAATAAATAAAATTAATTAAGACAAATAGGGTATGACTTTTCAATAAAACTCTTGTTTTCTGAAAGTATCTTGATTACAAAAATTTGAAAATTTCGAGTTATTTATAGAACTTTAACCTCTTGTATTTTGGTAACTAGAAGGAATAGGACCTATGTTCATATGACATTTTTAGATCAAAATGACCTCAGGAATAAGCTGTTAAAGTTTGTTACACTAGTCCTGAAACACCCTGTATAATGAAGAAATGGACTATTCTAGTATTTATAATTATAAATTAGTTAGTAATATATTATAAATAACTCCGTTATTAACTTCATGTAACGTGCAATTAATTTAGCGAATTTTAAAATACATTTTCTGTTTTCTAATTAGTATGTAGATTAGTATACTAGGTTAAAAGAAGTGCCATAAGTTGTGAAACATCCTGTATATAATTTTATATTGTAGGATCACCAATGATTTTCGGAATCTCCTCACTTTAGCAATCATCCCCTCATTGATAATTCCATCCGTTACGCACGTGTCCCCTACTGAATTACAATTCCCCTACATTATCCCATCCGGCATTCGCTTCCGGTATCCAAACAGACTTATTTGTACCATCGGAAACCTTGCACAGAATTATTGATTAGGAATATCCACAAGAAACGACCCCGTAACACAGTAGTGATGTTTCATTTTCTGTCCGTTTCGTCCGGGATTCCAATTTCTCGATGTCCGTAGGTAACGGATCGGTTGCCGGCATCGTGAGAGACTTACCGATGAAGCTAGGGCAGTGTATCTATAACGCGAGAAATCGGATATCGCCGACGTGTAAAAAAGCATTTTGCTGTAAATTTCTCTTGTTGATTGTCATATTTAACATTACTACACATAAGTTTGTAGTTCAAGGTTATTTGATTCAATTCACATCCACGTCATTGTGTTTAAGTTTCTATTGAATATCTTAGAACTTCTGGTGTACTAAGTTTATGTTTTTGTATCAAGCAATGTTTGATCTAGTTCTCTGGAAGATTTATTAGAGTTTGGAAGTTTAGGGATTTGCTTGTGGTTAGATCTGAATCAACTGTTTTAGTCTCGCATTTGTCAGAGAGATTTGGCAGAGCAAGTAAACAATTTTGAATGAGATTATTTTGGTCGTATATTTCTCGCGAACAAACGTTTAGTAATTATTTTAAAGAAGGATTATACAACTTTTTATAGCGAAAAATTTAAACAATTGGTTCTTTTAGGCCCTTGTTTGCTAAAGAGTACTGAAGGGCATTTTATAAATTAATTAATATAAAATTATAAATGAGTAAGAAACTAACCTAATATTATGGGCGCCACCTCTTCCGTAAAGGAAGACATTTCTTGGTGCTTGAAAGCGGAAGTGGGGCGAAGGATTGTCTTGTGGATTTCCGGTGCCTGTCCCACTACTTCCGGGACTTGTAAATCGTCTTGAACACGGTCCTGTTCCGTAAGGCTCACCATCTTCGTGTAGATCAACAAATTCGTATAATGCACGAAATGTTACTGGTCTAAGATAAGGAAAATAATACAACAATTTAAGTGGCAGTGGTTCGATGTCTACTATAATCTGTAGGTTCCTTTCAGAATACCCTCAGTAAAAATAAAGATGTGTTTACAACTATCCACTTAGATATTATGATTACAAATTATAATTATAATTAAGAGAAGCGTCTTAAAACTTGTAATTCAAATTACAATTTATATCAACATAAGTGATTTAGTGAGATATTATATTTGTAGAAAACTTTAAAAGTCTCATTCACAGCTCTCAACATAGTTACTGTTTTTGTCTATCCTTGTCCTTGTTTTTGTTCTATGTTTGTTTAGATATCTGTATATTATATTATATAAAATACATTTTTAAATTATTGAATATTAATAAATGATAGTAAAGGTTTGTGAAATTTGCTACATTTTTAGTTTAATGTATATTTGACGAAAGTAAACCAAAATTATCTATTTTATGTTAAAACAAAGACAAAAGTTTGTAGTCTGCAAACTTTTATGTTTATGTTCATGCTTAAGACAAAGACTAAAACTATTCGATAGTTGAGAATAGTCTGACGTTATTATACAGAGAGATTCTAAATTATTGTAAAAAAATTTAAGGGTACATATTATTGGATGTACTGAAGAAAGAACGCAAAAAGAATTTTTCTGAAATTCGCAAAAATAATTGCACATTACTTGAAGCGAACCTTTTCGTGCCACTGGATTGATAGGTTACAGTAATGAATAAAAAAAAGTTGTGTAACAATTCTTTCAATCAATCCAGTAGTACGAAAAATGTTTGTTTCACATAATGTGCAATTATTTTTTTCTACGATTGTTGACGTTTTCTGTGGAACAATCGATAAATATCTTTTTTGCGCGTCTCCAATAGCAACGCACGAAAAAGACGTTAAAAGCCCGCGTTTTCAATGGCAACGTGCGAAAAAGATATTAAATGAGGGCTTATTTCAATAGTTACCAGGGATACAAACAAAACAGAAACTTGTCATATTGACAGTTGACAGAATGAATTTATTTTAAATACGTATATGTTTTTAAATAATTTTAAGATGCAATCGTAGAAAATATTATGTGTGTATCACGAATGTAAAGTGTCTTTGTTCTTCTTACAGTATTGTAGCTCTCGCCTTCGGCTCGCGCTGCAATTATCGTGTTCAAGTAACGAAGAATCACTTTACGCTCTTAATACACAAATAATTATTGCGAATTAAAAAAAAATATGTTGTAACTGGTACATACAATAATATACCTATATATCCTGAATTTTTTTAATGTAATTTATAAACACCCTGTAAATGTCAAACAGTTCAAAGTTATGATAAAAATAGTGACTATTTAAAAGCTGTGAATCAGGCTTTACACTTACTGTTATTGAATAATTATAATAATTTTAAGAAAGATAAAAAATAAAACACTAAATTCTGAGAAGTTTTCTATAAACTGCAAAGTAGAAGAAAGTAGGATTATTTTCTGCCGGGTTAATATAAAATTCACCCCATATATGAATGTGTACAGTGGTTGGGGTTGAAAGATCGTAAAGAACAGTTATGGTAGACAGTTTATGGTTTGTTATTCGCTCGCGTGGTTTATACTTTATAGGTACTAAAGGGGATTGGTGCAGCAAAAATATTTTTCTAATTTAGATTGATGGTCAGGCTTCGCACGATATTTGCTGCGGCTTACTTGAAAGATTTGTAAGTGTATTACGAACGAAATATTTGCTGAACGCTTCAAAAACATACAGAAGTATTTCATAACAAAAAACAAATGTTGATAGAGCAATGAGTGTGTGTGGAGAAATTGTGGGTGAGATATTAAGTATAAATATAAATAGATGAATATGATTAAATAGTATGTTATGCATTAAGGGAGGGAAATGAGCGATTATTCCCGCGTGTGAAGTTGGCAAACCGAGACGTAAGCGAGGGCCGAAGGCTCGAATTTTGATTGAAGCACAGGACAAGTGGTTTTGAAAAAACAAAATTAATGGTTTGAAGATAGTATCATTGGCGCCAGGTTATGATGCTCTTTTGTCAAAACGTCAAAACTATAATTTTCTTAGTGCTAATTTAACAAAATTGGAAACTGAATATTTTAAAATTTACTGCATTTCCTGTTTCATAATATGGATGATTATTTCTCGTCTAAAATGATGATTAGATATTTAGTAATATATAGACGATGTAAGTTTATATAACATTGTCTATCTATCTTCTAAGAAGTTAATTTTAAATTAAAGGAAAACATATCATAACTATATAAACGCACTGATGCTATAAATAACTGACAGTTATTTAAAATGGCCCAATTTTAATTTAGATCAAAAAGTTAAATTTTAAATAGTTTAAATGAATAAATGCAAATAAAAATTAAACGTGAAATGCTGTCATATATTCGATTTGCTTTTATATATTTAAAAAAAGTATAAAATTTAACTTTTGAAGGTAAAACATACCATAAAAGATCTTCAATTGAATAGTATGTTATGCATCATGGGAGGGAAACAAGCGATTATTCCCGTGTGTGAAGTTGGCCAACCGAGACGTAAGCGAGGGCCGAAGGCTCGAGCTGAAGTCGAGGTTTACCATCTTCACATAAGAGATAATCGCGCCCTTCCGTGAAACATATTATACTTTTCGTAACAAGTGCACAAAAATTACCGAGGGAAATGAGCGATTATTCCCACGTGCGAAGCTGGCAAACCGAGACGTAAGCGAGGGCCGAAAGCTCGAACTGAAGTCGAGGTTTGCCAACTTCACACAAAGGATAATCTCGCCCTCCCGTGAAACATATTATACTTTTCGTAACAAGTGCACAAAAATTACTGTCTTATCGGGACAAATGTCAAATATAGGTTGCGTAACTAGTTACCTAGGAAACGCCGCAAACAGCTAATAATCGTAGTCTCTAGGGAGAGAAACATCTCTCTAGGAAAAGAACATGCTACCTGGCGAGAGAAACATGCTACCTAGGGGAGAAAAGCAGTGTTTCTCTCTCTAAAATTAGGGAATAAGAACGTGTTTCTTGTGCATGTGTTACGAAAAGTTTATTATGTGAATGAAAGATAAAACAAGCTTCTATGAAAGAAATTATGATTGCTTTTCCATAATGGTCAATTCTACTTGAAACCTTCAATTGAAAAACAATTTATTAAATGACATGAATGCTTATCTTTCCTTACCTTAATGCAGTGCTTTCTGCTAATCGCAGCTCTAAAGTCAGACTATCTCCTGATGATAGAAAACTTTCGCTTCCTGGACGACAAGGTCTAGGAAGTCGTGTCCCATTGGTCAGAAACGAATGCTCGCAAGATCTGGGAACATAGTTCTGGCAGTAACGCGCCAGAAGGTTCGCTGAAGGTATCTGCATACTTCCTGAAGAACTGGTACGGGATTTGGATTTTGTGTCTTTCATACTGAAATGGAGATAAATAAATACAGGAATGAATTTAATAATTTTCTTTAGTGTAGAGATCATCTTGCATATTTTCTTATTAATGTAATATTTCAAATGTTTATTTTTTCACTCTGCCACAAAGTACCTCAATTAAAAGAAGAAAATTATAGTTTTCTTCCTTAGAGAAAGGAAATAAAGCCATATGCATGCAAGTAAATTAAATCGAGCTTTTCACCCATTACTGGGTGTAGCACTCCTCCGTAAGTATGTTATGTACTTCTTTGCATAAAGTGCGGTTACCAGCCGTCGAATCACGGGCCCTAAAGATGTTAGTGGAGGAGAAACACAGAGGTAGATATTAATTTGAAGAAAATGGTATATAAATAAATATTTTATAACGACTTCTATCCATTATTGGGTATAGTACCCTACTGTAGCAGATCTTGGTAAGTGATATATTTATGCGCATAAAGTATGATTACCAGCCGTCACATCATAGTCTTTAGAGAAATTAGTGGAGGGGGAACCACAGAAGTAATTTGTCTGTTATGGGAATCGAACCCGGATTCTTAAATCCACAGTTTGACTCGATACCACTGAGCCACCTACCCATGAATATAGTATAATTGTTTCCTCAGGTACTTTATATCCCTCGTCTTCTGCTCGAAAGATGAAACAGTCGAAAATTACTTTCATCTCTTGATATACAAATAATTGTTCTCTATACAGGGTGTTTCAAAAGAATTGCAAAAATATTGAATGAAATATATTATAAATCGAATTCACAAAAATAATTGCACTTAAAACAAACATTTTTCGTGGCACTGGAGTGATAGGTTACAGTAATTAATTAAAATGAGTAAACATTAAACATTGAACGAACTGCAGCATAACTTTAATTAAATTAATAAATTTTAATGTTTACCCATTTTTATTTATTACTGTAACCTATCAATCCAATTGCACGAAACATGCTTCAAGTAATGTGCAATTATTTTTGCGCGTGTCGAAAAAGTCCTTTTTACGTTGTATTCAATATATTAAATAATATATAGCCTTACATTTTTAATGGGGTTGGTGGCTCAGTGATATCGAGTCGGCCTGTGGATCTTGAGAACCCTGGTTCGATCCCCACAGCCGACAAAAAATATTCACCAATTTAAAAAATCTACCCCTGTGGCTCCGCCACCATTAACAGCTTTGGAGGCCGTGATTTGACGGCTAGTAACCGCACTTACCGAGATCTGCTTAGGCAGAGTGCCACACCCAGTAATTGGTAAAAGGCGTGATGATATATTTTTTTATTTTTTATAATAATTTTGAAATACCCTCTTTAATTAATTTTAGATCAGCTTGCATTACAGAAAGGTACAAAATTCAATTCAATAAGTTTGAAATGTTTGAATGCATCAAATAAAATTGATAGAATATTTCAATGAAAAATATAGTTATCCAACTACTAATTCGTCCTTATTGGCAGAAAGGTCTAAGTTTCTTTTTGCAATATTGTCGACATCTATATTCGCCTCTTCAAAGAGAAAGATACTTTGTTCAATGGAGTAAATTCAGGAAGTTTTCCGAATGTAAATTCACAGTTCCAACAACTCCAAATCGAATCAATCAAAAAGGGAAACAATACATCAATCTGTCAAATCATGAAATTTACCCTAAACCTTTACACAGAAATAAAACACTCCGCATTTATTCAACCCCAAACATATCCTTCGCCAATAACCATTCGTATTCGCAGAGTAAACAAGAAACACGACATTACATGACACTGACAGCATAAATCGAACCCTTGCGATAAATCATCCATTAATTCGGCCTTCCTTTACTATCCTTGTTCTTCTTGCATCCCTTTCCTTTAAAAGTTTGTCTTCCGTCTTTGTTGAACGGTCGATACGGTGCAGTAAATCATAATATCGTTACCCTAGTTACAAAGAAACAAAAAATTCTAGGAATTGAAGACACGTTTCGGTTCCTGGCAACCGGAAGTTTCAAAGTTTTGTAAGGATCTTTTAGAAGATAAATTTGTAATTTTGTTCACACATACCTACAGTATGTTGAATTAAAAACGGGCCATAGACTTTTCACATTTAATATCAGTTTTTCCTTCCGCGCAATTCTTCTTCTTCTTCTCATAAATATTGTAGAGAATAATATTATGATTATTACGATTCAGTATATTATTTATACCGCTTTTTGAACCGAAAAAACATTGGTTATGTTTTCGGTACAGAATCAAATTTTCATTTTAAATTTCGGTTTCCTAATTTCAAAACATAATATTGCTTTCGGTTTTTGTTACGGTTTCATAATAACGTAAATATCGGTGCAATTTTCGGTTATGGCTTCGTTACGTTTCAGGTTCGTAATAGGTGAAAAATGTGATGATATATTTATTGATTTTTTAACAATTTTATCATGTTACTAATTTTTACTTTATAAAATAAAATAAAATAAAAATATATCATCACGCCTTTTACCCATTATTGGATGTGGAATTCTGCCTAAGCAGATATCGGTAAATGATATATTTTTTCGCATGAAGTGCGGTTACCAGCCGTCATCATCATTATAATTCCTTTCGTAGAAATCTTCAATCACAATTGAGTCCTAAATAGAGTAAATTTTATCAATCTTTCATTCGACATATAAACAAACTATAACCAGACTTTTAATCAAATTCTTCACAATTTTGCAGTCATCTAGCCATAGCTGTAATAAATCAAAGATTTCTGCATTTTCCGGATTATTAAATCCAAATTTAATTCATATACATTTCCATATTGCAATCCACAAATTGAGAAAATTTCTCAATATCGGCAATAGATAGCATTCAATCATAAATCATTTTTAATATTTTGACGTGCAAACCAGGCGAAAATAAAAACTAAACGTTGAATGTAAAGTACATTAGTTCGATTAATCATCGGTTTTTGTGACAGCGCTGTAATCAGCGATAGCCAACTTTATGGTATTAATACACGTGTTTAAACAGGGATTAATACTAAATACATGTGATTATAATATTCATTATCTCATAATTAATGATAATCGAAATCGTGCGATCAAATCTCGATGACCTTAACTTATATCTATCAGTACAATGGTGTGGATAGTGTTACGCAATTCGAATTCGGAGATCCCGAGTTCGAATCACACTACGGCTAGATGAAGAGTACGGATGCTATATACTGTAATTGGAATTAAATTCCTGTTGTACAGAGTAACATAAATAAATATTTAGATATTAAAAAAAAATTATGAGTGGTTCGGCAACAAATAATAGTTATTTATGGTACAAGTGTGTTATATTACAAATAAGTCACGCGAGAAAAATATTAGTCCACGAGGCCGTTAGGCCGAGGGGAATAATTTTCTGAAGTGACTTATTTGTAATAACACACGAGTGGCATACGAAATTTTATCCAACAACTACAATTAAAACATTAATATATAAATTTTGACACAATTGTCTACATTTCAAATAATATTCTAGTTAGCCATACTTTCTTGTTTTGTTGTCTAGGTTACTCAAATATTTTAAATTAACAAAGTTGAAAAAAGATTGCAGCTGTAGTATTTGAAAGGGAAGACGAGAATTTTATTCCCGAAATAATCATTAAGGAAGCAGAAAAAGTGGTTGTTGATATTTTACCAAAAATGTCTAGAAGTTCCTAGTTGTCATCCAGTCTTCAAACATATGAAATTCTTTTTCATAGGAACTTCTAGACATTTTTGGTAAAATATCAACAACCGCTTTTTCCGCTTCCTTAATGATTATTTCGGGAATAAAATTCTCGTCTTCTATTTCGAATACTACAGCTGCAACCTTTTTTAAACTTTGTTCTATTTAAACTCAACAATGAGTTACAAGTCATAATTTATGCGTGACTTATGACTTATAACTCACGTGTGACTTATAAACCACTTTACTAATCTAAAATGACAACAATAATGACTTTATAAGTAGTGGGTGTTGGATAAAATAAGTAATTATGGTGCAGTCTAACATAAAATAATTTATTTAGACCAGTCAATTATTTTGAATATACTTTCAAACTGTAACCAAATCTATCCAATTAGTAATTATAATTAGCAATTACAATTAATTGTGACCGTTTGTAATATGTCAAACAATTTTCACCGACAAATACAATGTATTAATTATAAGTACTAAGTACAATTTTTGCAATGTCTAGACTTTCAAATAACAATGTGATATTTTATACTTTTTACAGACAATTTAAGTTTCAAATATTTATAGTATTTAGAAAATAAACCTTTTTTAAACTTTGTTATATTTAAACTCAACAATGAGTTAAAAGTCATAATTTATGCGTGACTTATGACTTATAAGTCACGCGTGACTTATAAACCACTTTACTAATCTAAAATGACAACAATAATGACTTTATAAGTAGTGGGTGTTGGATAAAGAAATGAACAGAATTTCTTCAACTCTTGTTAATATAAGTCGAACCAAACTCACCAGAAAACATCATTGCAGTTTGACGGTCCCTTCAGTTGCCCGTCCCAGACTTTCAGGTTTGTAATACAGGGTGGTTTGTCTGGAGGAACGAGGGTAGCCCCCGCAGACATATGAAACTTGAGTACAGACAACCACACCCTATATCTAGGAGGAGGGAATCCACCGCCGCGACGCCACTGGCCACTGGAATCGTATCTTGGTGGCATGGGGCGAAATGGAACAGGGGATGGAGATACGGCCATGTCTACACCCTGAAAAAGGGGAGAAAGATTTATTAGGTGGTTGTTAGTGCGTGATTTTGTAGCTAGTACTTCGCTTC
Organism: Pterostichus niger; assembly: GCA_947425015.1. Taxonomy (NCBI): domain Eukaryota; kingdom Metazoa; phylum Arthropoda; class Insecta; order Coleoptera; family Carabidae; genus Pterostichus; species Pterostichus niger. The sequence continues at coordinate 7,900,569 of OX380350.1, forward strand.
AAAAGCTGACATTATAAATGGTTAAGTATGTAATTAGTTTCGTATATGATTAAAACAAATATGCTGTTCTTGCATTGTCTTTATTAATTTGAACAAATTGTACAAAAATAATTCACAACGTTTCGAGTGTTACAACACTACACTCTCTTCAGGTGATCACCTGAAGACGAATGAAATATTTTTGTACAATTTGTTCAAATTAATAAATACAATGCAAGTTCAGCATAATTGTTTTAATCAAAGTACATCATTGTCTGCAAACTTCAAACAATAGTTTCGTATATATTTTCTGTTTTTAAACATACCTAAATTATTTTAGAGAAATATTTCTTCAAATAAAATAAATTTACAAATTTGGTCATGGCCCTATCAGAAAGTCAAATTTTCTTCCCTAAATTGTTTAGAGACTGCTGAAAATATTCTATGCTAATGAATAAAGCCCGGATTTTTAGGCAATTGCCTAGATTTAAATTTTAATATACTTCAGGCAATTTAGTTTTTCTATACATAGGTAATATGTTTACGTCTAATGGAAGGTTTTTTTTCGTGCCTTAGAGCCTATTTTTTCTATATTTTGGTTATTGTGCCTATTTTACCTTATTCAGCCTATTTTGCCTATTTTTGTTGCCGATTCTAACTTTTATTGAGTAGACAAGGTTTTTCATCTACTTCGTTGACTAATTCAGCACTCGACAAAGTGTTTCAACCTAACCTATAATATTTAAAGTACTTACTTTAATCAAGTTTTTGTGTGTGAATTTAAAATGCCGAAAGAAAAAACGATTTAGTCAAAATTTTACGTGGCAATTCAATTGTATCTTTCTCATTAATCAATGGAGCTGAGGTAACTTTAGACGATATGGCTAAATATAAGAACGCTCCTGTCATATTTTGTGATGTCGAATGAAGTTTTCAACTTACAAGCAAAGTTCTGACAGACCGAAGACAGTCCCTTTCCGAAAATTTCATAGAGCAATTGCTCGTAATATTTTGTGAATTAAAGTATACTACATAATTTGAATTTGCATAATAGTTAATAAAATGAGAACCCTACATTATTAATTTTCAGATTGCGTTAATTTTTGTTCAAAATGATTCTTTTTTTCTAACGAAGAGTAGATACGAGTACCAATATTAGAAAAAGAATTAGTTTATAATTTTTAAAACAAATTATTTACATTTAGGCTGCCTAAAATCCCGCTTATTTTAGAGTAATTACTGGCCTATTTGACTGCTTATTTGGGTGTTTTTAAGGGCCTAAATATCCGGGCTTTACTAAAGAAGTTCTTCAGCAAATCTTAGTAGTTCTTTGCGTGCTGTAAAATAAGAATCACCATGAAATTAAATAAATTAGATAGTTTCTAATTATTGTAGAAAATAAAGGACAGATACGTAATTCCTGAAGTGTTCTATCAAACAATAAACCCGCAGCATCTGAGTATTTTCGTAAAATCTCCGGAAAATTTGCTTGCTGCTTTTATCTTTTCATGTTCGCTCTTACGCCTCTTGTAAGTTCTCAGTTCCACATCTAGTGAGGCATGCTGAGCGAGTTAATGAAGTAGTATCATTCACCAGCACTTCCGCTTGTCTTTTGTTCGAACAACTTTGTTTATGTTTTGTTAGAGGAATAATACTTACGTGTTTTGAATAGAATTTGCAGCGCAACAGGGATATGGTAATTTTGTTTATAGTCTACTTGATTTCATTACTAAATTGTTAGTGGGAGGTTTAAGTATCAGGAGTACAGATTACGAATTAGAATTAAAGAGGATGAATACTCTCATTTGAAATGTATACGCGAAAGTCGACAATTTCAATTGACTAACAAAACGACGAAACGCTATAATCTACAAAACTATCTTACAAATTGGAACAAAGTTTCAATTGTCTACTACATTATTGCGTACCAAATTAGCATGCAACATCATTTTTAAACAACTATATATATTCTTAAGATATTGGTTGGTAGCACAAGCTCTGTTTTTGCCTGTTTTAATAATAATAATGATGTCCCATTATTCCGTTTCGGAACATAGGGGCCGGGAACACCAAGCCGCAGTTTTTACACTGCCGTACTGCCGGTTTCTTTAGTCAAATGATTTTAAGGCGTATAAGTGACTAACTTATAGCTCCCGAGTGTGATAAATACCTGTAAATGTATTTTTATATTTAACGACAAATCACATATTGTCGACAGGCGGATTCGAACTGACGAACCTTGGTTCGGGTGACGTTACAGTATGTTAAGAGATGTTGCCTTAACACGCTTGGCCACCGCGCCTGTTTTGCCTGTTTTAAGAGCAGTGTTTTTGGGTATTTTAACTATCTCTAACATGTTAAAACCGTGCTCTTAGAAAACCCAAAAACAGAGCTTGTACTACCAGCCATTGTATTTTATTTCTGCCCTTTAATAAGAACTAAGGGTGTGCTTCGATGCATATTAGTATATTTTGATAAAATATAAAGTATTATATACAAATATAAATAAATAATAAAATATATATCTTTGCAAAGTTCACTGACCTGTAGGTGATACAAACATGTGGTGTTTGGAGTAAGGGAATGTTGAGGACTTTCGAGAACACCTCTTCTTGTACCTCTTAACCAGAACTCACAGCTGCGTTTATTTCTCACGTAGGTGGGTGAATCTTTATCTACGAATTTTACCTGAAAAGAATTTTACATGATCATTAACATTGCTAATAAAAAGTTATCTACAAAAGTCTAAACTAAAAATTGTATTAACAGCATTAAAGAGTAGTAGTCATGCTTTTTTCTAAGAAATAAATCATTTTTAAGATCTGCAATTTCAGAGCATTCACGATAAAAAACTGATAAATATTTTATAACAATACTGTCTTCGAAAATTAAAATACACATTTAATTTAATAATAAACGAGCAACTAAGAAACTAAAATAAAAAGAAATAAATATATCATCACGCTCTTTACCCATTACTGGGTGTGGCACTCTGCTGTGACAGATCCAGGTAATTGATACATATATTTCTTCGCTTGAAGTGCGGTTACCAGCCATCAAATTATGACCCCCAAAGATGGTAGTGAAGGGGGAACCACAAGGGTAGTTTTAATTTGGTGAAAATTGTTTGTCAACTGAAGGAATCGAACCCGGGTTTTCAATACTACTGTGTTACCTACCCCATATTTCATTAATTAATTTTGAAAGAGTCAAAGTTATAAATACCATGCTTTTTTCTAAGAAATAAGACATCTTTTAAATCTGCAATTGCAGAGCTGCGCACCAAGGAATAGATAAACCACAAGTACTTATTTATTAATTTATTTCTAACTATTATCTCAACACAAAACCAAATTCACCAACTTCCACTTCAAGTTGGAACCCATGCAGACTTTGCACTGGAGTCGGATGCAAGAAAGTCCCATACGGAGACGTGGTGAACTCCACTAGGAGTTCATGTCCGCTGGAGACGGCTTCAGGGACAGCCTCTCCACCGCCACAGAACTTTAAGATGACTGGATCTCTCGTAGTATAACCGTCATACACTGTGACATAGTCTTGGACATCGTCACAATCTGACCATACTTTCAGTTCTCGAGTCTTGGAGGTACCGTAAAGAGCTGATTGGCTCCGGATGGAGATGAGCTGACCTAGAGGGAGAAGAAATAGCTCCATGGTAGAGATGATATGCCAACAAAGCTCTGCTTCTATTTTCAAATAGGCATTTTATACGGTTTTGGATTGAAGTTAGTGTGCTTTTGTTTCATTTAATTTTGGAAAACTTCCACAATAAAAAATAATAGTATGTTATGCATCAAGGGAGGAAAACAAGCGATTATTCCCGCGTGTGAAGTTGGAAAAGCGAGACGTAAGCGAGGGCCGAAGGCTCGAGCTGAAGTCGAGGTTTGCCAACTTCACACAAAGGATAATCGCGCCCTCCCGTGAAGTATATTATACTTTTCGTAACAAGTGCACAAAAATTACTGTCTTATCGGGACAAATGTCAAATATGGGTTGCATAACTAGTAACCTAGGAAACGCCGCAAACAGCTAATAATCGTAGTCTCTAGGGAGAGAAATATGCTATCTAGGGGAGAAAAGCAGTGTTTCTCTCTCTAAAATTAGGGAATAAGAAAGTGTTTCTTGTGCATGTGTTACGAAATAGTATGTTATGCATCAAGAGAGGGAAATGAGCGATTATTCCCACGTGCGAAGCTGGCAAACCGAGACGTAAGCGAGGGCCGAAAGCTCGAACTGAAGTCGAGGTTTGCCAACTTCACACAAAGGATAATCTCGCCCTCCCGTGAAGTATATTATACTTTTCGTAACAAGTGCACAAAAATTACTGTCTTATCGGGACAAATGTCAAATATGGGTTGCGTAACTAGTAACCTAGGAAACGCCGCAAACAGCTAATAATCGTAGTCTCTAGGGAGAGAAATACGCTATCTAGGGGAGAAAAGCAGTGTTTCTCTCTCTAAAATTAGGGAATAAGAAAGTGTTTCTTGTGCATGTGTTACGAAATAGTATGTTATGCATCAAGAGAGGGAAATGAGCGATTATTCCCACGTGCGAAGCTGGCAAACCGAGACGTAAGCGAGGGCCGAAAGCTCGAACTGAAGTCGAGGTTTGCCAACTTCACACAAAGGATGATCTCGCCCTCCCGTGAAACATATTATACTTTTCGTAACAAGTGCACAAAAATTACTGTCTTATCGGGACAAATGTCAAATATGGGTTGCGTAACTAGTTACCTAGGAAACGCCGCAAACAGCTAATAATCGTAGTCTCTAGGGAGAGAAATATCTCTCTAGGGTGAGAAACATGCTACTTAGGGGAGAAAAGCAGTGTTTCTCTCTCTAAAATTAGGGAATAAAAACGTGTGCATGTGTTACGAAAAGAAAATTACAAAGTTTTAATTTTTTTCAGTTGTACTTGTACTTTGTATTACTATGATTATTATTTTAAATAGTGGAAAAAAACCCAATAGGATTTATAATTTTTCAAATAAGCCGAATGATATAATTAGTTGTATTAATTAGATTGCAAGCTTTAAGTAAAACGAAAAACTTTCAAAAACATGAATTTTTCATCCAGCATAATAAATAAATAAATATATAATCACGCCTTTTACCCATTACTGGGTGTGGCACTCTGTCTAAGCAGATAATAATAAATATTAGACCAAAAATCTGACTTACGAGGTTTTGTAAAATCATCGACGAACGTTTCTAAATTGTTTTAAAATAAAATACTTCAAATAGAAAATATAAATTGCTAAATTATCTAACTCTTTTATTTCAAATATTATCTTCTAAAATATAAATAAAATAAATATATTATCACACCTTTTTACCCATTACTGGGTGTGGCACTTTGCCTAAGCAGATCTTGGTAAGTGATATATTTGTTCGCGTGAAGTGCGGTTACCAGTCGTCAAATCACGGCCTCCAAAGATATTAGTGGAGGGGGAGCCACAGGGGCTGTGGGGATTGAACCAGGGTTCTCAAGATCCACAGACCGACTCGATACCACTGAGCCACCTACTCCATAATGTTTGTCTACTGAAAATATGCAGTGTGACAAAAGGTGAACGAAATATATCGAAAGTATTTCTGAACGAATCAATACCAATTAAAAGTGGAAATCTCCATCTGTATGGGTAGCACTTTAGAGCTTTAAAGCGTTATATTTCCTCTCGATACGCCTATTAATATCAAACGTTTAAAATCATAACTGGAATCACTTTTGATTTCCATTTCAACGCTAACGTAAACGCGTATCGGTTCTTTGATGTTCCTGTAAACTTGTATTATTTCCTGATAACCATGTTTAACTTTATGTGATATTCGAGATAAATTCAAATGAAAGAATTTCGTATAAAAATAAATCATATGTCATGTATGATAGAATGAAATCGATTTGTAATGTCACGGACAGAAGTATTTGGTTTCATTGCAAAACAGAGATGTTATGTTTGCAATAAATTTATTAAAATATTGTTATGCAGGGTTTTATTCAAGTAAACGGTCAACGCTTAACCGATGGTCAAACTGACCACATAGATTGTAAATCTAGAAATTATTTCTGTCTTACTTTCTTTCCATAAGAACTAGAGCCTTTTAAAACTGACCAATCACGTTATAGTTCACAATTTTGGATGAAAATTAAAATCAATTTGTTACCTAGAAACAAAAATTGATTATTGAAACTGACGTAAATAGTTATTTTTTTATTCTAGATTGTGAAATGTTACTTTTGCATTCGGGAATGAAAAATCATTCGACAATGCAAAAGCATTTCGCAATTGAGTATCAAACAAGGTTTTTCGAAAACTATGTCCCACAATTAGTAATAATGTAATGAGAAAATTTTGACGTTTAGGATTAATTAATGTGACATCTAATGTCTCCAAGACAACAATGTATGTAATATAATTGCTATCAAATCTGGTATTCTCTGACCAGCAATTGACAGCTGGTTGGAAATAGAAACCAAACAAACGTTCTAATTTTTTTCTGTGATTTATTGGGATTCGCATTGCATTTCTCAAGAAACTATTCCAGTACACCAGTTAGCTTCCCCAAGCGGGATAAATATGAATAATTGCTCAATTGGCACATTAAATATAAATTTTGTTAAAGAGTAGAAGTATTGTTTCTAAGCAAAAAAATAAAGTGACAAATTTTATTAAATTGTAAGTCTTTCTTCTATCAAAAAATTGCAGGATGCAAAAAACTTTTGCATCCTGCATGCAAAAGTCTTTTGCGTTCTGTAGAAAACAAACACTCATTTCGCGTGTTGATAGTTGTCATGTAAATTTTAACTTTATATGACAGTTTTCGAAAAAGGTTTTTTGCTTGATTCACATGTCATTATAATTCCTAGTTTGAAATTTACAGATCGGGCGCCAACTACCGTCTCAGACTAGATACGTCATAGTTAACATAACATAACGTAATTTAATGTATAAATAAAATAGGCAATTCTATTAAATGTATTTTATTTTATCGCATGAACTTCAATTTTCAAATATTTTCAGGTTGTTTCACTTTAATTTTTAAATATTTTAAGGTAATTTTTGCAACTTGATAGTGTGGTCACTTTAATTTAACTGAAATAAAAGTCCCTAGATGGCATTACTGGACTTACCAAATACAGGGTGTTTCACAACTTAGAGCAAAAAATTAAAGGGTATATTCTGTACGACGTGCTGATCATGATACAAAAATTATTTGTTTTTAAATCGCAAAACTATTTTCCATGTTTCCCAGTCCAAAATTTTTCGTTGCCACTGCCACTGGGTGGATGATTATGTTAAAGTTATTAATTAAATAAAATTCTATTATAAATAACTGCTAATAATTGAATTGTGTAATTATTCTTTCGTAGTTGATACCTACTTCATTGTTTGTGTTTAATAGGACAGCGAATCCAGTGAAGTACTACAAAAAATGTTTTAGGTTAACAACCCTTAATTTTTCGAATTAAAAAAGAATCTTTTTGTTTCATGATCAGCACGTCGTACAGAATATATCCTTTAATTTTTTGCTCTAAGTTGTGAAACATCCTGTATATAACAAACATATTTTTATGCGACAAAAAAAAGCAATGAAACGGCCACAATAAGCGTTCCGGTTTTTATTGAAATTGGTCATGATCAAAATAACAATGTCCTTCACAAAAAACAAATGTATGTAGTCATGCATTAAGTTTATGGGGAGGTATTACAAAATAGTCGTGCTGCTGTAAAACAGTAGAATGTGGTTTTTCATTTCGACGTCTGTTATTTTATAAGTCAATTATTATTATTATTTGCTAAATTCAAACTTCTTTTGCTGCTATATAAAAAAAGTTAAACATCGAATTTCTACAAATTTGGGATCCAGGTACTCATCTTAACATCCTATTAAGCTATATCCATTTATTTACATAACACCCTGTACATAAATTGTAATTAAGTTCAATGCCGTTGGGTACATCTTCGTATCATATTAGATTTGAGGAAATGTTTCTAGAAAAGTTAACTTTCCTCAAATTTGCGTGCGTTAATTTAAATCAGAAAAAAACTATGAAAACTTTAGATAGAATGACTTGTTTCGTGATTAATAAGAATTAGTAAAGAATATTCGAATTCTTTCAGATTGTATCAGGAAATTAAAATCGTAAAACTTTTGCTACAATGAAACAATATACAAGAGTAAAAAACTTGGTTCCGATTATAAGCATTAAGAGTGGATTTATTATAATGGTTAAGCATTCATAATTATGAGTTTTGTATTTAATGATTGTCTTAACGAGTTTTGAAACTGTCCTACATTTCGAGGAAACAAATACTTGCGTTTGGGCATTAAAAATAAATTTGGTTCTACGAATTATAGTCAATCCACGAACTGTCAATTATCGTTACTTTACCCAACTTGAAACATAGATTAGTTTTAGACATACTTAAAGAACTTGACTCATTTTTCATCGAAATATAAAATACTACTGTCAAAAATATATACACTGTTATTTGAGAGAAAGATAAAGCTTTGAAAAACTAGACATTTTTACTTCCTTGTACGAAGTAAAGGAAGTATTGTACTCGCGAAAATTTTCGGTTTTGAGATTTCAGTGGAAATATCAATTTTGACCATCCCTGAATCCATTTTGTCTAATTTCGTCGTGACGTCTGTACGTACGTATTTATCTCGCATAACTCAAAAACGGTAATCCGTAGAAAATTGAAACTTTATATTTAGGACTGTTATAACATCTAGTTGTGCACCTCCCTTTTTGGTCATTATACAACTACCGGATGTGGTACTTTACTTGAAGCCTATAATAGATTTTCATGAAAAACTATATTCAAATATAATTTAAAAATTTCCAAATTTGGTATATAAGACTACTATATCAATGGAAATAACATAATAGATTTTGGTTAAAATAGAATAATCGGAAGTGACGCATTACATGAAACTGCTAACAGTTTTCCTTGAAAAAAATTGTATTTTTTAAATTTTAGAAATAAATGCTCCAAATAAAAGTTTTAGAGAATTAAATTCTGCGTCTAGCACGTTAAGAATTTTTATATTAGCCTTTTGCGTAAACGAGATATCTAAATTTAAATATTATATATTTTTAGTTTTTTTTTTAAATTAAGTTTGCTATGGATTAGAACAAAAAATAAGAAAAATATTTAATGTCAATGTCAAATTACGTCAAATATGTGCAATAAAAAAAATGTATATAAATATAGTATAAAACGCGTACAAGGAAGTCATGTGGTGTCCACATCAGATTTTATCATTAGAAAACAAAATTATTTGATTAGTAACAAATATTATTATAAGAAATTAAATGATACTCCTATATTGGTGACAAAATAAAACAAAACTTACATTAGATTTATTTGGTGATAGATCTATTATTCTGAGAACGAAGTTATTATTTAAAGACAGATCTATTATTTCGAAAATAAAGCTTTTACTCAAGGTATGAATTATTGTCAAACTTTTATATTGTACACAAATTTACATTAATTTGGGCATTAATGTCTGGAGACAATTTTAATTAATTTGAGATAGAAATATGTCGTACGGATAGATCGATTAATTAGAGGATCGAATTTGATAACAAATAGAAATTTTGGTGACAGATAATATTGTTGTCTTTAAATATAAGAAAACAGTTGGAAAAGACAGAAGTAGTTTTTCTTTCCTTTTTTCTGTCTTCATCTATATTATTCTCTCTTGGGTGGATCAAATTTTCATTATAGTTATTAATTATTTTTGGGTAAAATGCTTTTTATAAAAAAGTGTAGAAAACTCTATTATCTACCTGTTTTATTTCAAACATTTTTCTGTAAACTAAGATAGGAGTTCATGCCAGTACAAATTCTCGCCAGCCACAATTGCCTTATTTGTTTTTCCTTACCTTTTGGTTGTCGAACCGTGATCAAGGCATGTTTTCCTGGTGGAATATCATGCTGGCGAACCGCGTAATAGCACGTGAGATTCCTGGGGTATACACCAGGAAAGTTGGGAGATTGAAGTCGACATGGTCGTCTGTCACAGTCGCTGAATATTCTAGAACAGTATGTTCCGCTGATGAGGTCCCCCAGGTGATAGTCTGGCGACGTGGAGAGGATTGGAACATCGGTGGCGTTCGGTGGAAACGAACCTGAAAGAAAAGAAATAAGTTTTTAGTTACTTGTAAAATGGCAGAAGATATACATTTTGTTTTATGATGGATCATGACGGAAAAGAGGTTTTACTACACTTGTTTCATGTTTGGAAAGTAAACATTTGTTGCCTATTAATGTGGAAAGTAGCACTTACAGCACATGTAGGAAAAGTGAGATTTTCAGATTAAATGGATTATTGTATCCTTGGATAGATAAAAATTGTTAACGTTTTCCAACAAATTTTAAAATAGAAACTAACATTTTTGGGGGGAATAATTTGACGACCGATAACCACATTTCATGCAAGAAATCTATCTCATATCTAGATTTGCTACGATAGAGTGCTACACCCAGTAATGTGTAAAAACATAATATATTTATTTATTTGATTCTTTCTCAAGAATCATAAATTGTAATTAGTTAATCTCGAACAGAAGTACAATAGACTACTTTCTGCTATAGGTACACTAATTACTATTACATACTTTTCACTAGCATCGGTCTTTACAGTGTCTTGTTCTGCAATTGTATATTTTCTGTCACTAAATGAAGCCAAAAAAGTCTCCTTGTTTTACCGATAACAGGAAACTTCTAAATTGTCAAATATTAAAAAAATTTCATTTTCCTTATTGCGTCGATAAGCATTGCGGTTAGAAAATATCAAATTTATTGGAGATCTCAAATTCGTCTTATTCTCCAAAATCACTCTCAATCCGTAGGAAACATTTACTGGTCTTAATACTTAAATAACTATTAAATAAAATATTTCAATTTTCTTTATAGATAATTTAGTAAATAATGGCGGCAGAAAAGATAGGAAATTCAATGTTTAAATTTTGATTTAGCGATATCTCTATACCTATTAATTTTAGAACAAAATTGTACTGAAGAAAAATGTTCTGAATAAAAAACAGCATCCATAGAGTATAAGGTTGTTGTTCAATTGTTTTTTATGTCCGAATTAAAAGCAAAAGAAAATACTCGCTTTAAAGCAATTATCTGAGTGCCATGAGAAATAAAACAATAATTTGTTTGATATATCTGGCATTATTTGACATATTGAACAAGAATTGGAAGCTTACTCTAATTTATTTATTTATTCGAGCATTTAATTTAATTATAAAATTAGTTATAGCAACTAATATTTTCTTTTTTGTACACAATCTAGACAAATAAATACCTATTATTAAGTTATCTAATTTGTTTTATTTCTCATGGCACTCTGATAATTGCTTTAAAGCGTGTATTTTCTTTTGCTTCTAACTCGGACATAAGAAACAATTGAACAACATAATTATACTTTTTGGATGCAGTTTTTCATTGTGAACATTTTTCTTCAGTACAATTTTGTTCTAAAATTAATAGGTAAAGAGATATCGCTAAATCAAAATTTTAACATTGAATATCCTATGTTCGGAAAAAAAGTAGACACCCGGTATATATAATTGTACTTGCGTTTATATATTTAAACCTTGATGCTTTCAACAAATCTAACAAAAACTACAACTGCAGCTGTTAGCTAATATAATTGGGAACAAATAAATATATTGTAGATAAAATGTTGTATTCAAGACAGAAAAACCATTTTGAATTTATCGGTTGGGTAGTTGTCAGCCTATCTAACAATCCGAAACCACAATTTTCTCTCTTCTTGAGAGATACCTCGAATCCAACTAGTTTCCCTTTCATCATCGTAGCTTGTGAAGTATTTGCGGTGTTCCGGTGACGTCATAGCCCAGCAGATATCGCTTCCGTTTCAGCGGGCGCTGAAGCTGTTCGTTCATTTCAGTCTGCGGTTCACGTTGTTCTCCTGAAACCTGAAAATATCTCGTTCTGCAAGTTTGGGTGCTTTTGTGTTTCTGTAGGTAATCCCTATAAATCATAAAATGCCCAGTGGCTTACGAAATACGCAGGAGATAAAGCTCAAAGCTTTCGGGAAGCTTCGGAATGAAATGTTTTGTGTTTTGTGCTGAAACACAACTTACATAGTTGATTTCATGTTTTTGGTATGGTGATATTCTCAAAAATGTGCGTGTTTTCAATAATCTAACATTATTCAATTATTTTCAGGGAAATATACTTAAAATAAAAGTGGTAGAAAATTTAAAACTTTGTTGCGTTTGAAAATGTTTATTTCTTTGGCAATTGGTATCAAATATCTATTTAAGTATTAAGAGCAGTAGGTTGAAACAAAATCGGCATACTTTAACCTTCGCCAATTCGAAAGAAGTCTCTGTAGTATTCCAATATACTATTTAGTTTAGTACTGTTTGATATTTACACGCACTTTTGCTAACCCCATTTTGAGTATTAATATAGCTTAAATTTATGACTACAATAATTAAGTAAACAGCTAAATTTGAAAGGTTTGAAGTTTTTTAATACTTTATTTACTGATGTTTCGCTCCCAGGGTTTGGGCTATTATCAAAGCTAGTAGTAAACAAGTTACATGTTAAATAAATTTAAAATAAAATAGTTAAATTACAATTTTAGTTAAGTCAGAATTGTAAAAATCAGATATATAATTAAATTTCTTATATTTTTATACCCTAATTCTCTTCGTTATGAAATTAGTGTAAGAGATTGGTTTCAAATTGCAATATATTGAATACTTTTCGCAGTCACTTCACGCGAAGAAATATATCACTTACCGACATCTGCAACGGCAGAGTACCACACCCAGTAATGGGTAAAAAGTCATGATGATATATTTATTTTTTCTCAGAAAATATATAAGTTTCAAATAAAATATGATCTACTATCTTCATAAAACTAATCCTATGTGAAATAAATTATATAGAAAAAGGTCAAATTTGACCCTATTTTAGGAATAAAAATTTTATTTTAGGTAGGCAAAGGTTAAAAAAGCGATTGTATAAAAAATAAGTAGTATTAAACAATGAAAAGTAATAAACTCGAACATAAGCGAAAGATTCCCCTTAGTTCATTTTACACATCCTGCAATAAATCTCAACAATACAACTCTCCCACCCTCATAATTAATTTCATCTTTGTCCTCAGTGAATAACTCCGATTAATTTTCTAAAACTCAGGCAATTTTTCTCATCCTAGAAGCCATTAGCTCCCTACTACTCACATGCTACAGCGAAAATAGCGACGGTGTTTGAATATGAACGCAGACAAGGGATAAAGAAGATTTACGAGGCCGTGTATCGGACATTTACTGGCCTAGTGGAAAGCGTCTCTCGAGATCATGGAGGCTATGAGATATAGGTCAGAAAAAATAGAGAATAGGTATATCAGGAACGCAGAAAGAGGAGCAGTCTTCATAGTGTTTATACCGGGTATCTACTTTTTTTTTGTTATATAGGAAATTCAATGGTAAAATTTTCTTTACGTCATAAATTTTTCCCTATTAATTTTAGAGCAAAAGTTTAAATACAAAAGTTGTTCAGAATTAAAAACTGCGTCCAAGAAAAACACTCGTTCAAACCGCATTTCAATATCTCTTTTAGTTTTTAAGTTATGGGCTTTCAAAGTTGAGCTTAAAAAAAGTCAAAAATCGCTGTAACTCAAAAACTAAAAAAGATATGAAGATGCGTCTTGCGCCATTCAATTTCTCGTGGTCTGAATTATATAGTACCACATTTTAATAATTTTGAACTGGTTCAACCCAAAATTATCATTATTTGTATGTACGAGCTCTTAAACGAAGAATATGCGAACAAACCTCTACACAAAAGAACTTTTGGATTGTTTTGAGGTTCTAAATTTATACCTAACGTTTAGTTAATGTAATTTAAAGTAATTCAAATTCATTTAATTTGTTTAAACTTAAAATGTTTCTTTTAGACTATAGACTATTACCCTTCAATGCATTGCTGAAAATATTATTTTCCCTATGTTTACTTTTAAAATAAACGCTGTAATGTATTGCTGTCAAACTTTTTAACTGTAACTATGGTAATGATATATCCCTATGTTTACTGATAAGAAAAACTGCTGGTATATATATATAATTTATTGTTACTTTGGACAGGTTTATAAGCCGAAAAATTGTTAATATATTAAATTATTAATTAAACCTTCTAAATCTAAAATTCTGCAAATATAAAAACATAAACTATTCTTTCCTCTTACCTCTATTAATTCCTCCATATCTAACAGTAGCCGCATCCTTTCTCAGCATCTTATATTCCATCCTGAAGTCGAAGTTATATCCCTGTTGATCCTTGTTCAGTCTTAAAAGCGCCACCGAAACTGTAACAGTTCTTGTCTCGCTGTAGTAGACAGCAGGCCCCCAGGAAGTACCGCACCAGGAACCACCTACTCGAGGACGACCTGCTTCAGCGAGTTGCAAGGCGCCGTCAGGACATCCGTCGCGCGTGAAGGACACAAAACGACCCACCGTGAAGCTGTCGAACGTCAACTACAAACAGAAAAGGATTGTTGTAGTTTTAATAATTGTCTGCAAAACAGGAAATCATCATTATATATTTTTTACTGTTAAGCGTGTATTTTACAGAAAAATACTTCAAACAAAATTGTCTTTAATTAGCAATATAGTTCTATAACATAAATGGAAAACGTACAGAAACACAAATTCTAATTACTATTTTAAATTTAAAAAATTATACAGAGAGTGAATTAAAGAACTTTTTCTACGATTGTCATGAAAAGTTGACAATTACGCTCTTATTTGTCATCGTAAAGTTGACGTTTTCTGTGGAACAATCGAAAAATATATTTTTTGCTCGTCTCCAATGGCAACGCGCGAAAAAGACGTTAAATGCGCGCGTTTCCAATGATAACGCGCGAAAAAGATATAAAATGCGTGCTTATTTCAATAGTTACCAGGGATACAAACAAAACGGAAACTTGTCATATTGACAGTTGATAGAACAAATTTATTTTCAGTACGTATACGTTTTTTTTATAATTTGAAGATGCAATCGTAGAAAAAATTATGTGTGTATCACGAGCGTAAAGTGTCTTTGTTCCTCTTACACTATTGCAGCTCTCGCCTTCGGCTCGCGCTGCGATTACCGTGTTCGAGTAACAGAGAATCACTTTAAGCTCTTAATACACAAATAACTATAGTAGCGTTTTCAATGCTATTTTTGAAATGTACAATTATTGAATTCCCTAATTAGTTTACATAAAAAAGTTAAATATTTTATTTTAGAGGAAATATTGCTGCAATTTTTGACACTAATATTTATACTTTTACTCTACCTGGAACCGGAGAAATGTCGGAAATGTTTATTGGTAATTTACTTAAAATAATCAGTGCCATGAAATAACAAAACAAATGGACCAATTAAAAGTTATTGTTTTTATCTCCATTATTATAATAAATAACATTTTATGTATTAAATAAAATAAACAATTAATATTATGTTTCTTTTGTAAAATTGACCTTTACTGTAGAACAATCGAATATAGTAATTTTTTATTCTAGATTGCGAAATATTACTTTTGCATTCGAGAATGCAAAAGCATTTCGCAATCGAGTATCAAACAAAGTTTTTTCGAAAATTATGTCTCAAAATGTATGTAATATAATTGCTATCAAATCTGGTATTCTCTGACCAGCAATTGACAGCTGGTTGGCAATAGAAACCAAACAAACGTTCTAATTTTTTCTGCGATTTATTGGGATTCGCATTGCATTTCTTAAGAAACTATTCCGGTACACCAGTTAGCTTCCTCAAGCGGGATAAATATGAATAATTGCTCAATTGGAACATTAAATATAAATTTTGTTAAAGAATAGAAGTATTGTTTCTAAGCAAAATAATAAAGTGACAAATTTTATTAAATTGTGAACCTTTTTTCTATCAAAAAATTGCAAGATGCAAAAAACTTTTGCATCCTGCATGCAAGTCTTTTGCGTTCTATAGACAAAAAAACACCCATTTCGCGTGTTGATAGTTGTCATATAAATTTTAACTTTATATGACAGTTTTCGAAAAATAAATGACAACACATGAAAAAGATATTAAATGCGCGCGTTTCCAATGGCAACTGTAAATGCACCCTTACTTGAATAGTTACCAGGTATACAAACAAAACAGAAACTTGTCATATTAATAATTTACAGAACGAATTTATTTTTAATACATATATGTTTTTTTTATAATTTAAGATGCAATAACAGAAAAAAGTATGTGTGTATCACGAGCGCAAAGTATCTTTGTTAGTCTTACACTATTGTAGCGCGAGCCGAAGGTTCGAGTAACAAAGAATCACTTTACGCTCTTAATTCATAATTATTGATTATGAGTAATGAAAACTTTTTGCACATGTTTTAGTACTGTATTTCGCATTTAGTTTGTAAGATTTAATTTAAATACTTTTATAAAAATATAAAGTATAAAGTATGTTTACTAACTGAACTGTGCTGGCCAGCCTCTGACGATGCCCTCATAAGGTGACTTGGAGGCTGAATTTTGTGAAACATAGCCAAGTGTTTACTTTATATTTTTATTAAACCTTGTTTCACCAAGTGTTGGATGACAATTAATTTTGTCTTTGTTGTTATTTAAATACTTTTCTCAAAAATTATTGAATAGTTCATCTAACTCGTCTGAATGTGCCTGAGTCCAGCCCTGTCTCCTGCGTCAGGTGCTTCTGACAGTTCTAACCGTCGAAGAATTACAGAACATTTTCTTATGAACAGTTTCGATATATGAAGGCAGTTTGTATTTTAGGGCGACATAAATGGCTGCTTGGATGATTTTAAACGCAGAATCGCTTTCAATTTCATTGCGAGGCTGGTTCAGCAATATTCTGATAATGTATGAGGCTGTTGGAAATCTGATAAATTAATTTATTTGAATATTGGTTTGAAAAGGAAAGCTTTCGAGCTTTAGGGATATTTGAATTGTATTAATTCTATATTTTCCCTGAGTGCGAAATCGAAAGGAATGTTGTTGAAAGTGTACGTATATGTAAGCTGAGATGGTTCGGATATTTGGAATGTATGTTGGATGGATGCAGGGACTCGAACCGACGTTAAACGATACCCAATTTTAATTTGTTTCTGGCTCGAGGTGAGCGCTGTTGTCAGCTCTATGAATGACTTTGAACTAAGTTGATATAGAAGTTAGCTGTGTATGTAGGATATAGCCATCTATTGGCAAGATGACAACTGTCATTTTTTTTCCTCGGACACAAACCTAAGGGAATTATAACCGAACGAATACATTGTAATAATCCGACAAATGTAATAAAATTTACGTTGAAAATAAATACTATTGTAGGAAATAAAGTTTATATAGGATCCACTACATATAATTAGATAATAAAATAGAGGCTTCAGAATCCACTTTTTTAATATATTATATATAAATATGAAAATACAAATGCGGGACGTTTCGAGTGTACAACTCACTCTTCTTCAGCTATAATACAATATAAAGTAAAAAATCTGATGTGGCACCACATGACTTCCTTGAACGCGTATTAAACTATAGATATTTTTTTAATTGCACATATTTGACACTAAATCTTTTATTTTTTGTTCTAATCCATAGCAAACTTAATTATTTTTTTTTAAATAAAAAAATTCATATATTTAAATTTGATATCTCGTTTATGCAAAAAGCTAATTTAAAAATTCATAATGTGCTAGATGCAGAACTTAATTCTCTAAAACTTTTATTTGCAGCATTTATTTCTAAAATTAAAATAATACCATTCTTTTCAAGAAAAACTGTTAGCAGCTTCATGTAATGTGCCACTTCCGGTTAGTCTATTTTAACCAAAATCTATTATGTTATTTCCATTGATATAGTAGTCTTATATATCAAATTTGGAAAGTTTTTTAATTATATTTGAATATAGTTTTTCATGAAAATCTATTATAGGCTTCAAGTAAAGTACTACTTCCGGTAGTTGCATAATGACGAAAAAGGAGGTGCACAACTAGATGTTATAACAGTCCTAAATATAAAGTTTAAATTTTCTACGTAGTACGTACAGACAGCACGACGAAATTAGTCAAAATGGATTCAGGGAGGGCCAAAATACCTATTTCCGTTGAAATCTGAGAACCGAAAATTTTCGCGATTACAATACTTCCTTTACTTCGTACAAGGAAGTAAAAAACAACACATAAATAAAATAGTAAAACAAACCTTATATAAAATACAAATGTCATCGAAATGCCCGTCTTCGATAACTCCTGTAACTGTAACTATATTCTATGTTTTGACATATATTTTTTTAAATGCAATTATACATGATCTTCAGTAAAGCGAATCAAATTTATCCCACTTCAAATGATTATAACTCGTCATTTTCAAATGGAACACCTTTATTTTATTATTCTGTTGTGTGTCTTTTTGTATAACCTTTCATATTTATTACGGGTTACGGGTATCCTATGCCTAAAACCAATAATTTCGGGGTTGTTAACCATTTTTCACTAAATTTATTTATTCAATTAAAATTTAAATCTAGTATACCTTGGATATTGTTTGTTTTAATTTATAGTTTATTGTTTTGTTTTAATTTACAACCGATTTTCAATGTAACCGCCATTATAGTCATTTGTAGTTGAGCAAATTTGATTCACTTTACTGAACACCCTGTATAATTACATTTAAAAAATATATGTCAAAACATAGAGTATAGTTACAGTTGTGTAGAAAAAAAATCTTCATTTTTACTATTAAAATAACTTCAATACGCCTTCATAAAGCAATGCGTGTATTTAACCTTCTTTAGAGAAAAAACGGAAAAACTACAATTCAAAATATATAAAAATATATATTATTTGACATATTGTGTTTGTATCTAGATAATATCAATACTAGTTTATCTGAAATGTATATCATTGAAGAAAAGATTGAAATAGTGAAGTAGTTTTATGGTGGAAACAGCCGGCAATGACTGAAATTGTAGAAGACGACCGCGAAATTTGGTTCCAAATGGATGGTTGTCCCGCGCATAATAGTGCGGGAATTTTTGAACAATAGTTTTAATAATTAAGTAATTGGACCAAATTTTTTCATTAAATGGCCAGCTAGATCACCCGATTTTTCACCATTAGATTTTTTTCTATGGGGTCATTTAAGATCTAAAATTTATGGTGGTCGGCGATTCGAAAATATTGAAGAATTAAAAGAAAGTATTCGAGTAGAATGCAATAAAATATCAGCCTATCAATTATCAAATGTTAGACAGTAATTTTATGACAGATTAGGATACTGTTTAGCAGTAAATTGAAATATTTTTGAAAATTTATTATAATTGTTATTTATTATTGTAATAATAATAAATAACAATTATAATAAATTTTCAAAAATATTTCAATTTACTGCTAAACAGTATCCTAATCTGTCATAAAATTACTGTCTAACATTTGATAATTGATAGGCTGATATTTTATTGCATTCTACTCGAATACTTTCTTTTAATTCTTCAATATTTTCGAATCGCCGACCACCATAAATTTTAGATCTTAAATGACCCCATAGAAAAAAATCTAATGGTGAAAAATCGGGTGATCTAGCTGGCCATTTAATGAAAAAATTTGGTCCAATTACTTAATTATTAAAACTATTGTTCAAAAATTCCCGCACTATTATGCGCGGGACAACCATCCATTTGGAACCAAATTTCGCGGTCGTCTTCTACAATTTCAGTCATTGCCGGCGCTACTTCTTCTTCTAGAAGTAAAAATCGTTCACCGGTTAAATTTCCTCTTAAAAACAAAGGTCCTACAATATGGTGACCAAGAATTCCTGCCCATACATTAATTTTTTGAGGATATTGAGTCCTAGTAAATAAAACGTTATGTGGATTCTCCGTAGCCCACATTCTCCAGTTCTGAATATTTGGTTCATTATACAGTGTAGATGTGCATTCGTCAGTGAACCAAATATTTTTTATAAACTGGCGATCTTTATTTGCCTTTTCCATTATTTCGAAACAAAACGCGCTTCTCTTTTCCATATCATCTTCAAACAGTTCTTGGTGGCATTGGTATTTATATGAATGAAATATTTTTATTTTTTTCAAAATGCGGAATGCTGTTTTGTAGTGAATTGAAAAATTATCCGTAAGTTGCCTCAAACTAATATTAGGATTTTCAATTACAGACGCCAGTATATTCAATTCGTTTTCGTTTTCGTACCGATCATTATTATTACATCTACACTTACAGTTTTTTAATAATGTTCCCGAACTTTCAAATTTTTGTATCATTCTTTGTATTGACGTATGACTTGGGCACATACTTGCCGGAAACTGTTTCCACCATAAAACTACTTCACTATTTCAATCTTTTCTTCAATGATATACATTTCAGATAAACTAGTATTGATATTATCTAGATACAAACACAATATGTCAAATAATATATATTTTTATATATTTTGAATTGTAGTTTTTCCGTTTTTTCTCTAAAGAAGGTTAAATACACGCATTGCTTTATGAAGGCGTATTGAAGTTATTTTAATAGTAAAAATGAAGATTTTTTTTCTACACAACTGTAACTATACTCTATGTTTTGACATATATTTTTTAAATGTAATTATACAGGGTGTTCAGTAAAGTGAATCAAATTTGCTCAACTACAAATGACTATAATGGCGGTTACATTGAAAATCGGTTGTAAATTAAAACAAAACAATAAACTATAAATTAAAACAAACAATATCCAAGGTATACTAGATTTAAATTTTAATTGAATAAATAAATTTAGTGAAAAATGGTTAACAACCCCGAAATTATTGGTTTTAGGCATAGGATACCCGTAACCCGTAATAAATATGAAAGGTTATACAAAAAGACACACAACAGAATAATAAAATAAAGGTGTTCCATTTGAAAATGACGAGTTATAATCATTTGAAGTGGGATAAATTTGATTCGCTTTACTGAAGATCATGTATAATTGCATTTAAAAAAATATATGTCAAAACATAGAATATAGTTACAGTTACAGGAGTTATCGAAGACGGGCATTTCGATGACATTTGTATTTTATATAAGGTTTGTTTTACTATTTTATTTATGTGTTGTTTTTTACTTCCTTGTACGAAGTAAAGGAAGTATTGTAATCGCGAAAATTTTCGGTTCTCAGATTTCAACGGAAATAGGTATTTTGGCCCTCCCTGAATCCATTTTGACTAATTTCGTCGTGCTGTCTGTACGTACTACGTAGAAAATTTAAACTTTATATTTAGGACTGTTATAACATCTAGTTGTGCACCTCCTTTTTCGTCATTATGCAACTACCGGAAGTAGTACTTTACTTGAAGCCTATAATAGATTTTCATGAAAAACTATATTCAAATATAATTAAAAAACTTTCCAAATTTGATATATAAGACTACTATATCAATGGAAATAACATAATAGATTTTGGTTAAAATAGACTAACCGGAAGTGGCACATTACATGAAGCTGCTAACAGTTTTTCTTGAAAAGAATGGTATTATTTTAATTTTAGAAATAAATGCTGCAAATAAAAGTTTTAGAGAATTAAGTTCTGCATCTAGCACATTATGAATTTTTAAATTAGTTTTTTGCATAAACGAGATATCAAATTTAAATATATGAATTTTTTTATTTAAAAAAAAATAATTAAGTTTGCTATGGATTAGAACAAAAAATAAAAGATTTAGTGTCAAATATGTGCAATTAAAAAAATATCTATAGTTTAATACGCGTTCAAGGAAGTCATGTGGTGCCACATCAGATTTTTTACTTTATATTGTATTATAGCTGAAGAAGAGTGAGTTGTACACTCGAAACGTCCCGCATTTGTATTTTCATATTTATTATATATATATATATATTATATATATATATTATATATATATATATACATATATATATATATATATATATATATATATATATATATATATATATATATATATATATAACTGCGCATCAAATAAGTGGATTCTGCCTTTATTTTATTACATAATTATTGAAGAAAATTGTATAGTCACATGTAATTTTTTCACTAATTGTATTATTTTCGACCAGTTTTTCAGTTAATAAATTTTATAAATTTAAGGAACAAAACATTGGAAATATTTTTGACTTCCATACATAACACTGCTATTTATTGAATAATTTTTTACATTGTCAAACAAATTTTAACGTACAGAGCATACAAAATTGACTATTTATTGAGTTATGCAGAATTTGATACCATAAAATTTATATTTCAAGGTTTTTTCGAAAATTATTGGAGAAGTAAAACATTATAAAAGTTTGTTTGAAAGTTGTAAACAAAATTAAAGATGAATATACATAACACAACGTTTCGATTGTTATAATCTTCAATCGTTATCAAGTGAATACTATTATTATTATATATTGATTATTGATTATTATTTTGTATTCACTGGATAACGATTGAAGATTATATCAATTGAAATGTTGTGTTATATATATTTCTAAAATATAAAGACAATGAAAGTTCGAAATTTATCTTTTATTAATTATGAAAGTGTTATACCTAATTTGAAAATACGTAGGTATAAATATTGCATATTTTGCGATATACTTGCATTATATTTTGCGTTATTTGAATGTGAAAATTTAATATGAAGAATATTATTTGGGATATAGGATGAAATCATAAATTATCTTCTTGCAGTCAACCTCTTTAATAAAAAATTTAAAAATTCTAAGTAAAATAGTACAAAGATATTATAAAATTACTAAATTTATATTTTTTTTCTTTCAAGACAAATATATTTTTTTATCTTTTCCTATGGGTAATGTGGATTGTATTCCGCATGTCTGACGTAAAATTCCAGACTTCCAGTCATATTTTCTAATGCAAAATTAGATCAGGATAATTGGTCAGCTTAACATACAAAATTAAAAATATATATAATTTTAAAAATCAAAATAAAATATATTTTGATCTAAAATAATATTTCCACCTGCATACGGCGCACGAATATAGGAGATTGAATCGCTTTGAGCGCGTGGCGTAAGCACAGCGAAATAGTGCGGGATGTGTCGCGTCATATCGGTGGGGCAAGAGACGCAAACATAACCGAGTCGTGGAAGTAGTACATAATTTACCCACAGCTACTCATGTCGCTTGTTGTCATTAAACGAATTGTAAAATTTCCAGTAAGTTTCATTATTTTTTTTACGGTTCTTACAACCTATTGTCTTGCCAAAAAAATAGTAAGTAATATATTAATATATTAGTACTTTATTATAAAAATTATATTTGTGAAATATAATTCATCTGTTTGAAGTAAAAAATTAAAATTACATTAAAATTATTTGTTTTATTATTATCTTGAAAGTTCAAAGATCAAATGACATAATTTTTTTTTTTCGAAAAGATATTAATATTCTCCAGAACATATACAAAAATGAAAAAAATAAAAGGGTCAGTTTTTGAAATATTAATTTTTGAAAATTTAGAAAGGCATTTTCAGACAGTTGTAAATATGTAAAAATTTTGAAAAAAATACAGCATATTTAGTATATCATTAAGATTGTATATCAATTATAAAAATAATAAAAAGTGAAAAAAAAAAATCAAAAAATTTTTGAAATATTTTTTCTCCTTTTTTTACAAGTTCAAATTTTGATTTTTGTACACGTATGTGTGGGGAATATAAATGTGTATAAAATATAAAAAAATAAAAAAAATAAAAGGAACAGATTTTGAGTTATTTGGATTTGAATTATATTTTACTTCATATTTTCGTTGTTTTGCATGAATTTTTAAAATTTAGACTTAATATAATAAATACTTATCAATTACTTAATTATTATTTTAAAATAAGTGCATATTTATACTGCTTTAATGTATAATTTGTTCATTGAAATTTTTTTACTCTGCATGCGTTTCAACGCGCGGCACGGTAGGTTACGTTTAACGTTAAGGGGTAAGGCCACTCTAGACAAGAAAAAAAGGGTCATTTTAAAGATTTTTTTTTAACGAAATCTAAACGTGCTGCTTAAGAACTGTTTTTGGATCTTTATTTACTGCTCTTTAAACTTTATTTAAAGAAAATATTTAAAATTGTCGTCAGAAATTAAAAAAAATGGCGACTCCTCTCGGCGCGTAGGGCAAATCGGGCGACAACATTCCGAGAACAGCAATAAACCTGGATCAAAATGGGATATGTTTTCTTAATCTCTGATGTATACTCTACAAAACTACGGGCTGGATTTTGAAAATTTAGATTTTTAACAAAATGGCGCACGTTTGAAAAAAAAATTCTGTATAAAAACGACCATAAAAACGAATGAAGCACTTAAAAAAAAGCCCCCGTAGTTTTTGAGTATTTTATATGTAGAATAAGAAATAAAAAGATTCAGCACGAGCCATCAATTAGTATTTTAGATTTCTTTTCGCCCGATTTTGAAAATATGATTTCGAGAAAAACGCGTTTAAAGTTTCGAGTCATATATATATATATATATATATATATATATATATATATATATATATATATATATATATATATATATATATATAAATACTAGTACTAATAGATATGTGCTTTTTTTCCTCTGAAATACTTCCGCGCGGCATTTAAATTAATTGTCCCTTATTCCTAAGGGTTTGAACTATAATTTAAAAGCACTTTTAAAATTTTTTAGTGGCCTTACCCTTTAACGGTTTTTATATCAGTCAAATTAGAGTTTTGTTTATCAGTTGGTGAAGCGAGAATGGTAGCTTGTGAATGTTTTATGAATTATTTAATGAATCTAATGAGTGAATGTCTCTCTGCTATAACAGATCTCACTAAGTGATATATTTCTTTGCGTGAAGTGCGGTTACCAGCCGTCATATTACTACCTCCAAAGTTGTTGGTGCAGGGGAAGCCATAGGGATAGTTTTAATGTGATGAAAATTGTTTGTCGCCTGTAGGAATCGAATCTGATTTCTCAGTTCCATTGATCACCTATTCGATAATTAATTAATAATGTATTTGTAAAATAAATAAATAAATAAATATATCATCATGCCTTTCACCCATTACTGGGTGTGGCACTCTGCCTAAGCAAATCTCGGTAAGTGATATTGTTTTCGTTGAAGTGCAGTTACCAGCCGTCAAATCACGGCCCCAAAAGGTATTAGTGAAGGGAAGTCACAGGGGTAGATTTAAATTGGTGAAAATTGTTTGTTGGCTGTTGGGATCGAACCAGGGTTCTCAAGATCCACACGCCGACTCGATACCACTGAGTCACCTACCCATATTTTATTTGTAAAAAAATAAAATAAATATATCATCACGCCTTTTACCCTTTACTGGGTGTGGCACTCTGTTTAAGCAAATCTCGGTAAGTGATATATTTTTTCGCGTGAAGTACGGTTACCAGCCATCAAAACACGACCCCCAAAGATGTTAGAGGAAGGGAGCCACAGGGGTAGATTAAATTGGTGAAAATTGTTTGTCGACTGTTTGGATCGAACCAAGGTTCTTAAGATCCACAGGCCGACTCGATAGTCGATACCACTGAGCCACCTAACCCATTTTATTTGTATATTTGCAAAATAAATAAATAAATATATCATCATGCATTTTACCCATTACTGGGTGTGGCACTCTGTCTAAGCAAATCTCGGTAAGTGATATTTTTTTCGTTGAAGTGCAGTTACCAGCCGTCAAATCACGGCTCCCAAAGATGTTAGTGAAGGGGGAGACACAGGGGTAGATTTAAATTGATGAAAATTGTTTATCGGCTGTGGGGATCAAACCAGGGTTCTCAAGATCCACAGGCCGACTTGATACCACTGAGCCACCTACCCCATTTTATTTGTATATTTATAAATATTGAAATAACGTATTTTGGAAATTAGATCTTTTTGAAAACTTGCCTTCATATATATTATATATTACATGAGTTATTATAATGGTTGTTGTATTTAGGGAACCAATAATAGAACTCAAAATGATGCTAAACAAGTTATATATTTACTTTTAATAATACAACATTAATGTTTACACAAAATACTAATTATCATTAGGCACAATTCTACTATAAACCAATATGTTAGCCAATTCCATTTTTCCATGAATAATAAGACATTTAGATCTCCAGTTTCCCAGTGGCAGCAGGGCTGGAAACTCCTCCATAGGCATTTTATAATTCGCCATCGAGTAAGTATCCAGCTGTATAGGACACTTGCGAGGTAAATGTCCATATTTCAGGAAACCTGGATAAAATAACTTGTCATTCTGGATAAAGTCACAAACATTATGCTCTAAAGTTCGTCCAAACATGACATATTTGTTGTTTTCTTCATGATACATAGTTATATAAACGAAAGCTTCACTAGGAAACTTAGAAGATAAAGTTGATGTAAAATTTACGGTGTATTGTTTTGTTCCTGGGTTGTTAATCGAAAGAGAACAATTAAATGGAGCGTCGTCAGGTATTTTTATAATTATTTTGTCAATGATCAATGATATTGTTAACTAAAAATTAAAAGTAATTCATTTGGACTTTAGTTAAATTGTAATTAGATACTTACTTTTCCGGAAAAAAATATTTCGTCCGAAAATTTGAAAGATTGCAATAGAAATAAAAGCGTAAGCAATATATATTTCATGTTGATTTACTCTAAGTTGTGTACTGAATAATAATAATTATTATTTGAATAACTATATATACTTATAACTATCATTTAGCTGATTCATATCAATTTCCTGTTTGCCGAATATTTTTAACATTAAGCCAAAAAATGAACAATTCATTTTTATGATTTTAATGTAATTATATGAAGGTTGCTCATTTATTACAAAGCATAAATTATTAAACAATGCATTTATCTAATTAAGATTAGAACTCGAAATTATTTATCTATTTATTTATCAATTTATTTGACAATAAAATTATATTTATTAGTTTGTTATATAATGAATTTCAATTATGCAGCCTCACCGTGAATTCTAAATAAATAAATAAATATATCATCACGCCTTTTACCCATTACTGGGTGTGGCAGTCTGCTCGGTAAGTGATATATATTTTCACGTGAAGTGAGGTTACCAGCCGTGAAAACACGGCTCCCAAAGATATTAGAGGTGGGGGAGCCACAGGGGTAGATTTAAATTGGTGAAAATTGTTTGTAAATCCTAGATTAAAAATTATTGGAAACAGGCTTGGTATACAATGTTTATTATAAGATAATTTGGTAGACGTTTCGAAGGCGTATGTCTTCATTTTCAATACATAAAATTAGAAAAATATATATCTGTTAAAAACAGGAAATTACAAAACAATATAACATCGTAAATAACGTAGTACAAGGACACTTAAAATGTCAGTTAAAAACATAAAAATAAACTAATTTTTAACATATGACTTCGACTGAACGTACAGTAACGAAGATAATTTTAAAGTTAAATTTTTATGACAGAAAAATTCGTCCACTAATTTTTAAACTAAAATTTGTTATTTATTTATTTATTTATTAGAAGTTTGGCCACTCAACAGGATAAATCCCAATAATAGAGTGGCACTACAATTATAATAGACAATAAAGAAACAAATATGTGATACACAGATAAAAGAAAATAAATATTACATAGTTGTTCAAGTGAAACATAATTTACATACCAAATTGAAATTTAAGATGCAAGTAAAATTGAAAATTATACTAAGATAATAGACATGTGACGTTTAAATGTTTGTAACGAAACAGTAAAAATATCAGGAATATTACCCATTTCACAAAGTTTGTTATATACATAAGATAGTCTATGGATGGGAGAATTTGCTGCAGAATTAGTCCTACATAAAGGAATGTCAAACATACAAGTCATTCTAGTTACATAACCAGGAACTCTGAAGGATAATTGTGATAATAAGATAGGAGAGTCCACTAAATTATTCAATAATTTATATAAAAAGCTCATATCAAACAAAGTTCGTCTCTTTTCTAGACTGAGACAATTAAAACTGAAGTTAGTAAATTTACGATTACAAAATGATAAGAATTTATTCTGTATATTCTCGAGGCGATTAATGTAAATTAAATAATGGGGGTTCCAACAAACTGAGGCAAATTCTAGTTGACTCCTAACAAGTGTAAAATATAATGTTGTAAATGTTTTGGGATTTTTGAATTTGACACAAGTACGAATCAAAAAACCTAACATCTTGTAGGATTTTTTAACAATATTATCTATATGTACATCAAATAAAAGTTTATGGTCCAATGTTACACCAAGATCTTTAACATGGCTAGTATACTGTTAATAATGTTATCATGTATGGAGTACTCAGAATCAAAAGTAGTTCTGTTTCTAGTAAATTTAATAGAGTAACATTTAGAGATGTTAATTATTAATTTGTTTTTAATCGCATATTCAGCAAATTTATCAATATCATGTTGCAAAAAAAGACAGTCACGTTCAGATTTAACAGAACTATAAATTTTAAGATCATCTGCATACAAGATAAAATTAGTAAAAGAAAAACATGAAGCTATGTCATTTATAAAAATGTTGAATAGCAGGGGCCCTAAGTGCGACCCTTGCGGGACACCAGAAGTTACACGTACTTCATCAGAATGGAATCCATTCACCACTACACATTGCAATCTATCAGTTAGATAACAGGAAAACCAATTCAATAATGGACCACTTACACCGGCTGCAACAAGTTTTCTCATTAATATATTATGATCAATTTTATCAAATGCTTTGCTGAAGTCAGTGTAAATGGCGTCAACCTGAATTCTTTTATCCATAGCTCCCAAAATATAGTCCGTATATTCAAGTAGGTTAGTTTCAACTGATCTACCTGGAAAAAATCCGTGTTGTTGCGGAATAATAAAGTTTTTGACGCTGGAAAGTAGCTGCTTATATACAATTAATTCAAATACTTTTTCCAGAATACACAATTTCGAAATTGGCCTGTAATTTTCAACAATATTTTTGTTACCTGACTTGAATACCGGAACTACATAAGCTTTTTTCCAAATTTGCGGAAAACAGCCCTCTTGAAGAGATTTATTGAAAATAGTGGCAAGTGGATTACATAATGATGTAGCACATTTTTTTATGAAGATGCACGGTATATCATCTGGACCAGATCCTTTGTTTACATCTAATTGTGACAATATGTTACATACAATTTTATCATCACTTATTACCATAAGTAAATAGCATAATGCAGCTCTGCATCTTTTCTTAGAACTATTTTAATTATTATCATCTCTTTATTTTCTAAATACTGTAAATATTTGAAACTTAAATTGTCTGTAAAAAGTATTAAATATCACATTGTTATTTGAAAGTCTCGGACATTGTGCAAAACTTTTACTTAGTACTTATAATTAATGCGTTCTATTTGTCGGTGAGAATTGTTTGACATATTACAAACGGTCACAATTAATTGTAATTGCTAATTATAATTACTAATTGGATAGATTTGGTCATAGTTTGAAAGCATATTCAAAATAATTGACTGGTCTAAATAAATTATTTTTTGTTCGATTGCACCATAATTACTTATTTTATCCAACACCCACTACTTATAAAGTCATTATTGTTGTCATAAGTCACGCATAAATTATGACTTGTAACTCACTGTTGAATTTAAATATAACAAAGTTTAAAAAAGGTTGTTGCTGTAGGATTCAAAATGGAAGACGAGAATTTTATTCCCGAAATAATCATTAAGGAAACGAAAAAGCGGTTGTTGATATTTTACCAAAAAAGCCTATGAAAAACACATTCATTCATACTTTTGACGTTTCTAGTTGTCATCCAGTTTTCAAACATATGAAATTCTTTTTCATATGAACTTCTAGACTTTTTTGGTTAAATATCAACAACCACTTTTTCCGCTTCCTTAATGATTATTTCGGGAATAAAATTCTCGTCTTCCATTTCAAATACTACAGCAACAACCTTTTTTAAACAGCACTTTATAGGACAAGTACGATAAAATAGCAAAATTGGATATATAAATTACGTATTTATTTCAGAAATACGAGTTTTTAAAAACTATTTATTTCTTTAACAAAGGATTACATGAATTATACAATGGAACTTAAGAGTGTTGAACTATCTGTAGCAACTGTAGAACTACGTGACAAAGCTATGATCTACCTTTTTATATGAGGAGATATGATATCTAGTTACATGAGAATTTAGATAGCACTTTCTGATGCAATATGGGCGATGTCTCTATATAACTTATACATTGTAATAACAACAAAATTAATTGTCATCCATGCACTTGGTGAAACTAGGTTTAATAAAAAATATTAAATAAACACTTCGCTATGTCTCACAAAATTCAGCCTTCAAGTCTAGGTTCTAGGTGAAGAAGTGAGTTATATCATACTGATGAGCTCTAATAAGAGCGAAACGCGTCTATGGTTACTAACTGTGCTGGCTAGCCTCTGACGATGCCCTCATAAGGTGAATTGGAGGCTGAATTTTGTGAGACATAGCCAAGTGTTTATTTAAGAAATTTTATATACATTGTACCTAATTAATTAATTTACATTGAATGCGTTTAAGTCTTTTGAGCTTCTTCTAAATTTTCCGAAAATATGAACACGTTTTTTCTTTCTTTCTTAACAAATTTGACACCTTAATAATTATATATAATATTGTCAAACAACATAATCAAAACCGTTAGAACTAATTCCAAAATCATTAATCCATACAAAAAAAAAACAGACAGACAAGAATTGCTCATATTAAAATATAGGATAAAATTAATGTAGGTAACACAAAAAAAAACTTTATTAATAAGTGCTTTTATTCTTTGTAGTGTTTCACAAAAGACAAATTTTTTTGATTTGTTTATTTAAAACTTTAAATATTTATAAGCACAGACATATTCCATGAACTTATTTTAATATTGTTAAGATACTTCGTCTTGGCGACATGCTAGTCTGGAACAACTTCAGTATAAATAATATATTTCAAAATTAATAAATTCTTCTTGCTCTTATCAAACATTTCAAACACAGTTTTCCATTTCCCTACTGGAAACATTGCTGGGAAATCTAAATCTTCTAATTTATACTTAAGTATATAATAGTGACTTGGAGTTACTGGGCAACGAGTAGGCAAAGAACCATATTTTAAAAATCCTGGATAGAAGAGTTTATCATTTTTAATGAATCTGCAAAAGTTGTGTTCTAACGCTTTTCCGAAAATCCTGAATTTGTCGTTTTCCATTATTTGCACGGCTATTCGAACAGTTGTTTGTGAAGGAAATGTTTTAAGTATTGTTATATTAAAACTAATACTTGAAGAAATTTGATTTGGATTTTCTATAAACGTTGATGAAGTTACGTATTCAAGATTATTTTGTGATTCAACCTTCTCGAATATTGTATGAGATACCTAAAACGAATAATTTCTAAACAAAATTGATATTAAATATGGAGTAACATTTACCCTTGAAACAATCATTAGATTCATCCTTCATTTCATCTTTCGTTCACGCAATAAACATTCGTTAATATCATTTAATTTTGTTCCTTTTT
This sequence comes from Pterostichus niger, assembly GCA_947425015.1. Classification (NCBI taxonomy): domain Eukaryota; kingdom Metazoa; phylum Arthropoda; class Insecta; order Coleoptera; family Carabidae; genus Pterostichus; species Pterostichus niger. The sequence continues at coordinate 7,932,156 of OX380350.1, forward strand.
CAGACTTCAAATAGGAAAGAAAATATGTAGAAACTTTCGGTCCTATTCAAGCAGTTAATGCTCTTATAATATAAAATTTACTTATTTATAATTAAGCAATTTTTCTACTTAAACCTTGAAATCCAATCAACAAAATTAATAATAATTTTCAAAATTCTTAAGGGGTAAGGCCACTCTAAAACTTTTAAAAAATACACATTTTTTTAATTTTCTTAAATTATAGTTTAAACCCTTAGGAATATTTCAGAGGAAAAAAGCATATATTTATTAGTACTAATATATATATATGTATATATATGACTCGAAACTTTAAACGCGTTTTTCACGAAATCATATTTTCAAAATCGAGCGAAAAGAAATCTGAAATACTAATTGATGGATCGTGCTGAATTTTTTTATTTCTTATTCTAGATATAAAATACTCAAAAACTACGGGGGCTTTTTTTTAAAGTGCTTCATTCGTTTTTTATGGTAGTTTTTATACAGAAATTTAGTCCCGAATAATGAACTTTTTTTTCAAACGTGCGCCATTTTGTTAAAAATCAGAATTTTCAAAATCCAGCCCGTAGTTTTTTAGAGTATACATCAGAGATTAAGAAAACATATCTCTTTTTGATCCATATCCATTGTTGTTCCCGGAATGTTTTCGCCCGATTTACCCTACGCACCGAGAGGTGTCGCCATTTTTTTAAATTTCTGACGACAATTTTGAATATTTTCTTTAAAAAAAATTTGGAAATAAAGTTTAAAGAGCAGCAAATAAAGATCCAAAAACAGTTCTTAAGCAGCACGTTTAGATTTCGTTAAAAAACATCTAGAAAATTACCCTTTTTTTTGTTGTCTAGAGTGGCCTTACCCCTTAAATACCGATCCATTTATTCTATCTCATCTAATCGTCAGGCTGTAGATTGGGGAATCCTGGTTCGATACCCACAACCGACAAACAATTTTCATCACATTAAAATTTGCTAGGGTAAATTTTCACAACCCAATAATGGGTAAAAGGCGTGAACATACCTATCCTATTACTTCATTTTATTCACCCGCATTCGAAATTCTTTCCATATAAACTTTTGTCCCTTTTATTCATAAGTCGTCCACGTCATCTCTAACCCTGACACACATCCATTTTTCTTCTCAAACTTACTCTAATCATTCACCAATATATTCCACACAATCGTATCTTAAACTTACTGGTATTAAACTCAAAGCATAACAGTTTGCAAAAAGGGATATTATGAAAAACAAACATTGATCCATTGCAAATATGTTTGAATTAATAGATTCTCTTAGGTATTCAGCTCGTTACAAAATTATAATGTTAATAAAAATATGTAACGGTTATTGTTTATATTTATAGCTCTATAATAATGAATGGCACAGGAAGTATAGATTCTAGTGAAAAAGATAATATTCTTTGTTATATAGCCATTAAGTAAAAAAAATAATATTCAAGTAGAAAATTATTGTTTGTATTATTACAAATAATTTCATTTATAACGATTGTTTGTTTCATATAATCATCCCATAAATATTTTGTTGTTGTATTTAACATTGAAAGAAATATTTATTATGTTGCATCTCTGTTACAATCACAAGATTTAAAAATTGCCCTTGTGGCTCTCCCACCACTAACATCTTTGAGGACTGTGATTTAACGGCTGGTAACCGTACTTCACGCAAATAAATTTATCACTTACCGAGATCTGCTACAGCAGAGTGCTACAGCCAACAATTTGTTATTTATTTTATATGTGGAAACTAAAATTGCAGTTCCATTTATCTTAGAATACGGTAAAAAATTTGATATTAACTTATGAGTAAAGCCCGGATATTTAGGCTCTTAAAAACACCCAAATAAGCAGGCATATAGGCCGGTAATTACTCTAAAATAGGCGGGATTTTACGCACCCTAAATGTAAATAATTTGTTTAAAAAAAATCAACGAATCCTTTTTCTAATATTGGTACTCGTATCTACTCTTCGTTAGAAAAAATATTCATTTTAAACAAAAATTAACGCAATCTGAAAAATAATAATGTAGGGTCCTCACATTTTATTAACTATTATGCAAATTCAAATTATGTAGTATACTTTAATTCACAAAATATTACGAGCAATTGCTCTATGAAATTCTAGGAAAGGGATTGTCTTCGGTCTGTCAGAACTTGCTTGTAAGTTGAAAACTTCGTTCGACATCACAAATTGTGATAGGAGCGTTCTTATATTTAGCCATATCGTCTAAAGTTACCTCAGCTCCATTGATTAATGGCAAAGACACAATTGAATTGCCACGTAAAATTTTGACTAAAAAACGTTTTTTCTTTCGGCATTTTAAATTCACACACAAAAACTTGATTAAAGTAAGTACTTTAAATATTATAGGTTAGGTTGAAACACTTTGTCGAGTGCTGAATTAGTCAACGAAGTAGATGATAAACCTTGTCTGCCCAATAAAAGTTAGAATAGGCAACAAAAATAGGCAAAATAGGCTGAATAAGGTAAATAACAATAACCAAAATATAGAAAAAGTAGGCTCTAAGGCAAGAAAAAAAAACCTTCCATTACACATAAACATATTACCTATGTATAGAAAAACTAAATTGCCTGAAGTATATTAAAATTTCAATCTAGGCAATTGCCTAAAAATCCGGGCTTTAGTTATGAGTGTTATGTTTTGAGTTTCTATTTATTTTCGAACGTAATAGAAAAGACATCAACACAATATTCAATCTGGAAAATACGTTAAACAGTTTCGTAATAAATTTCTCGAACGGTGAACTGCATTATAAACTTTCTAATTGCACTTCCATGTTAGGGGAAACATTTCGTACTTTTCCAATTATCTTTCGAACGTAAGTTTTCAAGCACAGACAGAAATTTATTCATGAAATATGAGACCTGTATTGTGCCATGTTTTATTTATAGGCTTGCTATTTTATTTCAAAACTTTATAACTTTACTGAGACATGACTCATACATTTGAAGAGTTATTGTAAATTTTGCGTAAAATGAAGATGGAGTTTTCGTTGATCCGGGAAACGCTAAACTTTGCACGCCGTATTTACCCTTAAATGTTTAATAGTTGTTTACGCAATAAGTGGGATATAGACAAAATTATCGCACGCATGTGAAAGTTGCTCAACGAGGCCATAGGCCGAGTTTGTGTAATCACATATGTGCGATAATTATGTAGTATCCCACGTATTGTGTACAAAATTTTATCTACGACTGTTCGGGATTTAAATTGTTATTTTTATGATTAAACATAAATTTAATTAAATTTCAAATCAAAGTAGCAACATGCGCTGATTGTTTTCTAAATGATAGCAACGCGTTGACAATCGCGACAACCAAATAAACAGAAAAATTTTGATTTTGTCTTTACGAGTGTGTAGAATAGTTCGATAATAGAAAATGAGCCTTTCAGATATAGATCTGCCTTCAGATATAGAAGAAGCTGCGTCAAACGTTATTTTGGATCTGGTTCCTCAAATATCAAGAGTAAAATATCAACTGGCTTATGACAGGTATGAGAAATGGTGTGAAGAGAAAAAAATTAAAGATACAACAAATGAAAAGGCTTCGTTAGTTAATTTTAGGAGGAAAAGAAAATGTGTCTCCAGTATCACACAATATAGAAATTACTACTTCTACGGTAACATCAAATCATCCAAATGTGTCAACATCTGGCATCAATTTATATAGCTGTAAAAACTGTGATATAATGTTATAAAAGTATACAATAAATAAGTTTTCTTGTGTAATTTTCTTTAGTTTTTTCCTACATTTTGCATTATCGCTTGCGCGTGGGGTAAAAATTCAAATAACGCACGTATGCGGTAAAGTAAGTCATTATCTGTCTGAAATGAGTGGGATATTAAGGATATATCGCACGGTCGTAGATAAAAACATTTAACCATAATCAGAAGTAGAAACATAAATTATATCTTGTTGTGTAGCATCGAATGGAATAACACAAATTCTCATTAAATTTATCCAACAATTTATCTAGATTTATAATTTCTTTTATTCAAGCTTGTCTCTTATTTCCATCAATATATTTTTATAAATAATACATATTTTATTTATATTATAATGAGCATGGTTTTGTTCTTTCTGGAACCATTGATATATGACGGAGTGACGGCACGCGCGCCTTTGAGCGGTGAGTCACGAGCAGATGGTTGAAATACTTCTGGAATATTCTAGAGAGTTATGGAAATGACATGATTCAGTATACAGAGTGTTTCACAACTTAGAGCAAAAAATTACAGGGTATATTCTGTACGACGTGCTGACCATGAAACAATAAGAATTTTTTTTTAAATCGCTAAACTATTTTCTATGTTTCCCAGTCCAAAATTTTTCGTTGCCACTGCCACTGGGTGGATGATTATGTTAAAGTTATTAATTAAATAAAATTCTATTATAAATAACTCCTAATAATTGAATTGTGTAATTATTCTTTCGTAGTTGATACCTACTTCATTGTTTGTATTTAATAGGAAAGCGAAACCAGTGCAGTACTACAAAAAATGTTTTAGGTTAACAATCCTTAATTTTTTAAATTTAAAAAAAAATTCTTTTTGTTTCATGATCAGTACGTCGTACAGAATATACCCTTTAATTCATTGCTCTAAGTTGTGAAACACCCTGTATAAGGGAGAATTTGGGCAGGAAGAGTTAGTCGTTATTGAAGTGTGATTAGTGCAAGCCGCTGCTTAGTGCATTATAGTGAATATAAATAAATCGTCGTAGTTGTACTATATTATTATGGTTTTGAATAAATATTTCATGTCTGTTAATATTATTTTTAATTTTAAACCAATTTAAAATCTACCCCTCTGGCTCCTTCTCCACTAATATCTTTGGGGGCCGTGATTTAACGGCTGGTAACCGCATTTCACGCGAAAAAATATATCACTTACCGAGATCTGTTTAGGCAGAGTGCCACACCGATTGATGGGTAAAGAGCGTGATGATATATTTATTTATTTATTATTATTCGTGTTTTATTTAAGAATAAACTTCACTGAACCAGAAATTGTAATAAACGTTACAATATTTTGCAAAAACCTTGTACAATAGTCTGTTATGTTTTATTAATAAAACATAACCTTCAAAAACTAGCGTAGATGCTCCTTCCTTTCTTATCTTTTGGTTCATTTTCTGTTTTTACTATAGTGTCCAATTGCAAATGTGTGGAATTCAGTTTCAAAAACAAGCGCAGAGGGATACTCCCTTCCTCATATTTTTTGCTTCATTTTCAGTTTTTACTATACAGTGTGTAACTGCAATTGTGTTAAATGTTTTTTTAAACAAGCGCAGACGATGCTGCCTTCATTTCTTATAGATTCGTTGTTAGAGACGTGGGCGTAAGTGAAGATTTATGAAACAGGTGTTTATAATAATCTTGCAGTTAATCTTTGTCCGTCTCATCTTTTAATCGTATTGACCAATTATTTCTAAGATTTCAAGTCCTCACATTTTTCATCTTAAATTTCACTAATATTTTATTTGACGTGTGTTGACGAAATCATCTCAACTGTCTTTCACCCTCAATAGAGGCGCTACATATTCAGGCGCCCCTCTGCAAATATATAGTTTGTCGTCTCCACTTTTCAAGGATAAAAAATTAAAAACTATAATATGCAAATGAAATTTCAAATAATTTTAAATTCATAGTTAGTCAGTAAAGTGTCGTACAGGATACGTAAGCTGTCTCAAGCTGAAACTATCTACTCATCCTGTAATTGAACGCTTTCCTGACTTTTTTTACGTAAATAACTATTAATTTTATGACATAAACTTCTATTTTCAAATTATTTATGTTGTTTTATTTTAATTATTTATTATTTTAAAATACCGAGGGCCCGTGGAATTCAAAGGTCCCGGATTTGATGCTATTTTATAAATTGCTTTTAATTTTCTACTATTTCACCAATTTTTTATATTCTTTACTAAAACATGTATAATGAAATGTCTGATACACGTTTCCAACAATTTATTACATTGTATAAAGTACTAAATAACGAAATGCTTGATCAAGGGCCCCAGTTGCAAATTTTAAATAAATTTATACACTATTCAAAAGTACATTGTTGCATTGTTGCATTTTTGTTTGTTATATTACTACATTGTATACAACACACTTAGGCAAAGGCTCTATACATTTGTGCGTAGTGCTGTTTTGGTATCCCCTGCATTTATCGAATATGCAACTAGATATTAGATAGTCATACAGTGAGTATACAATACACATCGCTGCACCAATTAACTCAGAATTTTGTATTTAATTTTATTTATATTGTTATAACTTTATTTAGATATTAATTTTTGTATCTTATATTTAATTAATAAATATTTAAAGTTAAAGGGGCCCCGAATTTATTTCCCGGGGCCCGCTTTTGCTCTCGGCGCCCCTGCTTATACGCCTTAAATAATGTAGCATTCGACTACGAAAACCGGCAGTAAGGCAGTGTAAAAACTGCGGCTCGGTGTGTCCGGTAGGCCCAGGCCCGATTTGGGCTGTAGAGCCATCAGAAGAAGAAGAATTTTCAGATATTTAAGGTTGTGTTTGTAACTTAACAGCGTGATCGCTTTCATTTAATTGAAATAAAAATTACTAGATGGCATTACTTGACGTAACAAATCTGTAAAAACCTCACAACAAATTTGTATATAGCAAAGCGATAGACATAATAACCGTTATCATCATCTGTGACGCTACAGCCCAAATCGGGCCTAGGCCTACCGGACACACCGAACCGCAGTTTTTACACTGCCGTACTGCCGGTTTTCGTAATCGAATGCTACATTATTTAAGACGTATAAGTGACTAGCTTATAGCGCCCGAGTGTGATAAATACATGTAACTGTATTTTATATTTTACGACAAATCACACATTGTCGACAGGCGGATTCGAACTGACGAACCTTGGCTCGGGTGACGTCACAGTATGTTAAGAGATGTGCCTTAACACGCTCGGCCACCGCTCCTGTTTTGCCTGTTAACCGTTAACGCAATTCAATAAACTAAACTGGCATACACCTATACTCCTAACAATATTCTCCGTTCTCTTGAAATAACAAATAAAATTGTGTAAATAGTCCTGCTGATGAAGCAAAAATAGCACAATTACATTGAAAATTATCTGGGTAAACTCATATTAAACAAGGCCTAAATTTCACAAATACATTTTTAATTTTCGCAAGGCAAATTGTACCTAGTTATCTCACATATCTGTGCAAATCTCTCTGGGTTTGTTTGCATTTCATAACGCTGTTCTCTTCACCCTTACTCAGTTAACGCTGCCTATTTACATACATACACACAGGCAAACCGGTGGTTCTAAAACAATGAACATTCCCAAAACGTCATCAAATAATATTTAAAATAAGAGTGATAATAAAAACGAAACAAATTTTTGTTTGATATATTCTTGCAGCTGACATCCTCATCCACTAAATAAATAAGATATTTTTATTGTATTTTATTCAGGGCAACCTCTGAAAATATACCAACATAAAAAATAAATTTTTCACTATCATTTCTGCTCTGATTATTTTACAAGAATATGTTGCAAGCAAAAGTTGTACAGAACTGAATTATATAAATAGTCATTTTACATTCAATTTCAATTATTAATCGCTGATTAACATATGGGTTAGTTACAATATTTTTCCGTTGATCGTCCCTTTTTAATTTGTAGAAATCTAATTTGATTCAATAACAAATTTGTTAGGTTATAGCCACGATAACTTAAAACTGATAGATACGTGAACTGCGTCGTGAAATAAGCACATTTTTCTTGTTTTTTGTTTGGAATATCTGTATCGATGGGCATAACGAGGTCCATCAAAGTTCTCAGAGACTTATTATAGGTTATTAACGTACCTGTTATGTTTTGACAACATGACAACAGTTTTCACTTGATACGTTAATAGGGTTCATTAGTGTATAATGTTATATACATTAATGAAACTCATTACAGAATAATCAACGCAAAAATATTTTTTTCTACGATTGCTATGAAAAGATGACAATTACGCTCTCATTTGTCGTCATCGTAAAGTTGACGTTTTCTGTGAAACAATCGAAAAATATCTTTTTTGCGCGTTTCCAATGGCAACGCGCGAAAAAGATTATTTCAATAGTTACCAGGGATACAAATAAAACAGGAACTTGTCATATTGACAGTTAACAAAACGAATTTAATTTTAGACGTATACCTACGTTTTTTAATAACTTTAAGATGTAATCGTAGAAAAAATTATGTGTGTATCACGAGCGTAAAGTGTCTTTGTTCCTCTTGCACTATTGCAGCTCTCGCCTTCGGCTCGCGCTGCAATTACCGTGCTCGAGTAACAAAGAATCACTTTACGCTCTTAATACATAAATAACTATTTTCGAAAACTGTCATATAAAGTTAAAATTTACATGACAACTATCAACACGCGAAATGAGTGTTTTTTTTTGTCTATAGAATGCAAAAGACTTTTGCATGCAGAATGAAAAAGTTTTTTGCATCCTGCAATTGTTTGATAGAATAAAGGCTCACAATTTAATAAATTTGTCACTTTATTTTTCTGCTTAGAAACAATACTTCTCTTCTTTAAAAAAAATTATATTTAATGTTCCAATTGAGCAATTATTCATATTTATCCCGCTTGAGGAAGCTAACTGGTGTACTGGAATAGTTTCTTTGAGAAATGCAATGCGAATTCCAATAAATCGCAGAAAAAAATTAGAACGTTTGTTTGGTTTCTATTGCCAACCAGCTGTTAATTACTGGTCAGAGAATACCAGATTTGATAGCAATTATGTTGTCATGGAGACATTAGATGTCACATTAATTAATCCTAAACGTCAACATTTTCTCATTACATTATTACTAATTTTGGGACATGGTTTTCGAAAAAACGTTGTTTGATACTCGATTGCGAAATGCTTTTGCATTCTCGAATGCAAAAGTAACATTTCGCAATCTAGAATGAAAAATAACTATTTTGTTGTAAGCTCTTCATATAATAGCTTCAAAATTAAAAATTAGTTATTAGCTGTAGCTTGGCTAGTAGCTGTAATTTAGCTATATTTCTAAATAGTAGCGATAACTATAGCTTCGCAACATTTGACAAGTAACTTGTCCAGCTTTTCCTGCAGGTCAATAAGGTTGCTTTGTTTGAATATCACTGGTATATAAAAGCATACACACCAACATATGAGACAGTATGTGTGATGTAATCTCAGTTATATGTGTATGTGTGGACATGGTTCTCTAGAGTACGTATTTGATTTTGCTCAGCAATTAAGGAGCGTTGAATTGTGCTCATTTTATTTGCATTGCTAAATAAGAACTTATGTTTGCTGTTTAGGTATTTGGAAGCGGGTGTTATGTTTAAATAAATATACACATATATGTTTAGTTTTGGTATTTATTTCGCATTAAATAATAATTGTATAAACACAAAAAATAGAAGGAACCCAAGTGTGGTTGAAGCGAAAATGTTGTATAAAGATGAGTATATTGGATGAAATGGAATACAACCGTAGTGCATCGGAATAAGTTATACATTAATTGGATAAAAAAACAATAAAGACTAAATTAATTGTCTTTTTTTGTCCCGCGTGTTGGCCGCGTGGGTTGAGGGCCTAACTCACGATCATATCTGCATGGTTTCCTAATGGGAAGATCAACTGCAACTAACTTGATGAACTTTACTGAATTTACTATTAACGCCTTAAATAAAAACACGCAAATCGATGTCATATATACTGATCTAGCGAAAGCCTTTGATACTGTAAACCATGATATTTTATTATATAAATTACGAAATCAATTTAATTTTTCTCCTGAACTAATTCTTTTCATACAGTCTTACATTAGAAATCGTCGGCAATTTGTTTCTTATAATGGTTTCAAATCTGATTACTTTATACCATCGTCAGGAGTTCCTCAAGGATCAAATCTTGGACCGTTACTCTTCATTCTATTTATTAACGACATCACCAACTACATAAATTTTGCACACCCATTGTTATACGCTGTTGATTTAATTTTTTTTTAGTATTATAAACTCACACACTGACTACGTGAATCTCCAGTCTGATGTTAATAATCTACTAATTTGGTCTTCTTCCTCAAAATTACACTTTAATATTAATAAATGTAAAATAATGACTTATTCTATGAAACATAACCCGTCTAACTATAATTATCATATGGGTGGTATATGCCTCGAAAGAATTAATCAATTTAAAGATTTGGGTGTGTTATTTGCCTCTAAATTATCTTTCACATCACATATCAATAATATTGTACAAAGATCTTATAGAAATTTAGGCTTTTTAATCAGAAACTCTCAAAACTTCAATAAAATATCAACACTCAAATCTTTATGTGAGGCCTGGGCTTGAATATTGTCTTACTGTCTGGAACCCTTTATACAATAACCTTAGTGTTGATATTGAACGAATTCAGAGAAAATTTGTAAATTTCTGCGCACGTAAATTCGGTTATTCGTTCAATATCTTGACTTGCAGTTATTCACAATCTTTGATTGAATTCAATCTTATTACTCTTGAAAACAGACGTAAACTAATATCTTGTTTATATCTTTTTAAATTATTAAACAATAATATTGATGATATTTCAAGCCTAGAACCAGAATTTCCATTAATGCTCCTAGATCATCCAGATCTTGTCTACATAAGGTTACTTTTAATACCACTTTTATGAAAACCAACTATGAACTTAGAGCCCCTATTAGACGATTATGTTTCATCTTTAATAACTGCGAATGTGAAATAGATATTGATATTTTCAGTCAGTCATATAATCAACTTAAATTTGTTCTATCCAGATTTTTTTTAACTATTTAAATTTCTGTTGATGCTTTTGTTTTCAAAATGTATTTTTCTCATACACAGTTCTGTAAATCCCTGTCTCATATATTGTTCTACTTGTAAATTTAATATGTTGTATCTCCGACCCTCTGTTATTGGGATACTTTGTATCCTGTAGAGTGCTTGTAAATTAAATAAATAAATAAATAAATAAGGTCGTGGGTTCGAGTCCCGCCTGTGGCGGCCATACAAAGGACATATTGGCATATGACCTGAGTAGTTGGTCCGGTATATAAAATTAAAAAAAATAGAAAACTGTCTTTAAATGCTCCCTTGGTGAAACTAGGGTTAATAATAAAATATTAAAAAAAACACTTGTGTAAGTCTCACAAAATTCAGCCTCCAAGTCAACTTGTGAGGTCATCGTCAGAGGCTGGCCAGCACAGTTAGTAACCATAGACGCGTTTCGCTCTTATTAAAGCTCATCAGTATAGTATTCTAGGTGAAGGAGTGGGTTATACCATACTGATGAGCTCTAATAAGAACGAAATGCGTCTATGGTTATTAACTGTGTTGGCCAGCCTCTGACGATGACCTCATAAGTAAAGCCCGGATTTTTAGGCAATTGCCTATATTCAAATTTTAATATACTTCAGGCAATTTAGTTTTTCTATACATAGGAAATATGTTTACGTGTAATGGAAGGTTTTTTTTTCGTGCCTTAGAGCCTATTTTTACTATATTTTGGTTATTGTGCCTATTTTATATTATGCAGCTTATTTTTGCCTATTTTTGTTGCCTATTCTAACTTTTATTGAGCATACAAGGTTTATCAGCTACTTCGTTGATTAATTCAGCACTCGACAAAGTATTTCAACCTAACCTATAATATTTAAAGTACTTACTTTAATCAAGTTTTTGTGTGTGAATTTAAAATGCCGAAAGAAAAAATGTTTTCTAGTCAAAATTTTACGTGGCAATTCAATTGTCTTTGCCATTAATCAATGGAGCTGAGGTAACTTTAGACTATATGGCTAAATATAAGAACGCTCTTGTCACATTTTGTGATGTCGAACGAAGTTTTCAACTTACAAGCAAGTTCTGACAGACCGAAGACGGCGAAGACAGTCCCTTTCCGAAAATTTCATAGAACAATTGCTCGTAATATTTTGTGAATTAAAGTATACTACATAATTTGAATTTGCATAATAGTTAATAAAATGAAAACCCTACATTATTATTTTTCAGATTGCGTTAATTTCTGTTTAATTTTTTTTGTTCTAACGAAGAGTAGATACGAGTACCAATATTAGAAAAAGGATTCGTTTATTTTTTTTAAACAAATTATTTACATTTAAGCTGCCTAAAATCCCGCCTATTTTAGAGTAATTACCGGCCTATATGCCTGCTTATTTGGGTGTTTTTAAGTGCCTAAATATCCGGGCTTTACTCATAAGGTGACTTGGAGGCTGAATTTTGTTTAATTTTAACATTAATTGGAATTAATATCCTATGATAAAACCTAATAAAAAAGAAACAATATTGCACCAAAATCTATAATGATGTATTTATATATTTACCTGTACAAGATCCCCGAGTTCGCCTCCAGTGGCAGTGAATGTAAGATGGCAGAGATAAGGTAGTTTGTCTTCTCGTGGTCGATGCAAATCCAAGTCGTACGTTTTACCCACCTCTCCGTAGTAGGTTCGGTTACATGCTGAAACAAACAAAAATATATCATAAATTAGTTCAATAAATTATAAGTCGCAATGATGTTTGCAATAGTATATTATAAACCCAAGGAGAGAAGTGCACGAAAAAAAACAATACTTCAAATTATGACAAATAATATAAATAAATAAATAAATATATCATCACGCCTTTTATCCATTACTGGGTGTGGCACTCTGCCTAAACTGATCTCGGTAAGTGATATATTTCTTCGCGTGAAGTGCGGTTATCAGCCGTCAAATCACGGCCCCCAAAGATGTAGGTGGAGGGGAACAAATAATATAACAAAGAAATAAACAAATGAATTTCTTTAATACACTATTTCTTCCGTCAATTATAACAACAGTACAGTGGGATAAAATGTATTATTTCTGTTTCGATTTTCACGACATTAAAACCACCCCTGTGGCTTTCCTTCTACCAACATCTTTGGAGGGTGTGACTAGACGACAGGTAACTGCATTTCACGTGAAGAAATATATCACTTATCAAGATCTATTACGGCAGAGTGCCACATCCAGTAATAGGTTAAAGGCGTCATGATATACCAGGATATACTCATATATATATATATATATATATATATATATATATATATATATATATATATATATATATATATATTATACAGGGTGTTAATACTAAGTTGTAACACCCGAAAACGGCAGTTAGATCTTGTTGAAACAAACAACTTTTCTTAGTTCAAATTATTTATTTGAAGCCCTAGTTTTAAGTTATTGGCGTTATTTTGTTTTTAGAAAAATCGTCATTAGTCCCTTATTTTAAGGAATATTTTAAAAATACAAATACTTTTAGTATTTGCTTTTTGTTCTCTAAAACATTAGTATTTACAAATATTTTCTATTTTATCAATTAACAAAATGGCAACCAATCAAAAATTTCACAACAAGATATATTTAAAACAACTCAATTGATTTTTGAAAATAAAACATTCATAAAACCCTTAAACTATCTACTATAACATTTGTCTAAAACATTATTTTCGATCTGCCCAAAAAAAGTTTTTATTTAAATTGAATTACAAGATACAGGATCTCGCATTTTTCTTATGGAAAATGGCTTTCGGATATTGTTTTTGAAATTTTACAGGTTGATAGTTCTCAATATATATGTCAAATAATGTCAGACACAACAAACAAATTATTATTTTATTTCACATGACACTCTGATAATTGCTTTAAAGCGTGTATTTTCTTTTGCTTCTAACTCGGACATAAAAAGCAATTGAACAACAAACTTATTCTCTATGGATGCAGTTTTTCATTCTGAACATTTTTCTTTAGTACACTTTTGTTCTAAAATTAATTGGTAAAGAGATATCGCTAAATCAAAATTTTAACATTGAATTTCCTATTTATTTATTTATTTGAAAATTCACAAGACAAAGTCCCAATAACAGAGTAGCACAAAGATACAAAAACAGATTAAATATATCTATGGTGCAATTAGAATTACACAAAGTATTATACATAGAAGTTATTCGATTAAGTGGAGAATGTGATGCAGAATTTGTTTTACATCCAACAATTTTGAAAAGTTCATTAGTTCTCATACAATAATTGGGAATTCTAAATTTCATAACATCTAACAAATTATTACAATTAAATATATTGTTATGTACGGAAAAAAAAGTAGACACCCGGTATATATATTTATATATTATTTATTTATTTAGAATTTAATTACTATATAAACAAATTTTTATTCGCGGTCAGTAGAAAAAATGATTTATTTATTTCAAAAGTTATAAAAATTATTCTTATATATATATATAATTTATTTATTTAGAATTTAGTTACTATATAAACAAATTTTTATTCGCGGTCATAGAAAAAATTATTTATTTATTTCAAAAGTTATAAAAATTATTCGTTTATGAAATATAATATAGTTATGTATTGCCTTCAGTGAACATTTAAATAAATTTAAACAGCAGTATATTAAAATATCATAGTGATATAAGTTTAAACACGCCAAAAATTTCAAGCATTCAAGTATCCCCTACCTTTATGTCTGCAAGATCTAGTCATGACGACTGCGCAAAAAATCGATATTCTACTAATTAACAATGACAAGTTAAGATTAGTATGGCGTGGGTTTTGTACAACTGTTTATTTTGTGTGATATTTTTCGTGTTTTTTGCGTAAATAGTGCCTTAAAATTAATTTCAAAGTTTGTTTTAAAGTGTTTAAAGTGTGTGATTAATAATAACATATCTTAAAACGGCTAAATATTTAGTGAAATGTGGGTGTAAGTGTATATACATTTTTGTATGGATTAGTGTATTGTGTATGTGTGTGATGGACATCTTGATTTGTGTGGTGACGTCATCATCTGGATGGAGCAGGATCTTCTCATACAAGGTAGGTAGCAATAATTATTTTAACAATAAAGACAAAATTAATTGTCATCCATACACTTGGTGAAACTAGGTTTAATAAAAAATATTAAATAAACACTTGGCAAAGTTTCACAAAATTCAGCCTCCAAGTCACCTTATGAGGGCATCGTCAGAGGTCGGCCAGCACAGTTAGTAACCATAGACGCGTTTCGCTCTTATTAGAGCTCATCAGTATGGTATAACTCACTTCTTCACCTAGAACAAAGTTCACGTGAAGAAGCTAATGTCGAAGAACTGTGCCAGCAGAGAATAAGATGTCTAACAAACGGTAAGATGACATGAGAAGTTCTGTCGAACCAGTAATGTCATCTACCGAAAAAAGGAAAAGCTACGCAATAGCAATTTAAATAACAACAAAGACAAAATTAATTGTCATCATAAGGTGACTTGGAGGCTGAATTTTGTGAGACTTTGCCAAGTGTTTATTTAATATTTTTTAATAATTATTTTGTTATATCTTTCAACTCAACAGAAAATAAAATTGGAATTGGAATTGGGATTAAGTTTCTGCTATGCAAAGTATCAAATAAATAAAAATGTACTGAATAATCATTTCATCAAATTATTAGTCTTTAATTATTAATTATTATAATGGGTTGATAGCTCAACTATAACGCATCAGGATTTTAGAACGCGTGTTCGATTCCTACAGCGGATATCAATGCATTAAAATTATCTCTGTGATTTTCCTTCTACTAGCAGCTTTAATAATAATGATTTGACAGCTGGTTAACGCACTTCACGCGTAAAATACATCTCTTAACGAGGTCTACTGCTGCAGAATATCACACCCAGTAATGGGTAAAAATAAAAATAAATATATCATCACGCCTTTTACCCATTACTGAGTGCGGCACTCTGTCTAAGCAGATATTGGTAAGTGATATATTTTTTCGAGTAAAGTGCGGTTACCAGCCGCCAAATCAAGGCCCCAAAGATATTAGTGGAGGGGGAACTACAGGGGTAGATTTAAATTGGTGAAAATTTTTGCCGGCTGTGGGTTTCGAACCAGGGTTCTCAAAAGGTGTAATCATAATGGCTATTTCTGTATTAAGAAAGAAAAATGGTAGGTTATTGTTTTTTACAGTCGCAGCAATATTTGTTTTTCTATTTTAAGAATTTAATCTTATAAGTTTTCAGCATTACAGGACATCAAAACTAAAAATGGTTTATTTGCTGTCACATGTTGTTATCGTAATTTTCAATAAATGTTAGATTTACAGTTAAAAATTCGGATAACTAGCATTTTTTTTTCTGTTTTATCGGGCACAAGCGTCAAAGTTATATTTTGCGTTGACAAATGCAAGAGTAAATGCCTACTTTGCATTTCTACTGTAAAAAAAAACAAAGTATATTTATTTTATAATTTTGACAATTTTACTCATAATATTTGCTTAATTTAAACGAAATTGTGATGAAATTTCAGGACGTTTTAAAGTCATGATTTTGAGTAACTCATTTAAGTTATTCCTGCAGAGGTAGAAGAATATTTTTTACCAAAATCTTAATTGTTGAAGACTGCCCAGTTTCAAAGTTTTAATATAATTATTCTAATTCTCCAGAATCACAAAAAGATTTCATCTTAACTTAGAGGCCATTAAAGAAAGTTGTGCATAAAATTTTTGCATAATTTGAATAAATTTTAAAAGGGAAAGCGATTAGCTTCGTAATGGTGATAATTATTTACCCAGATCTGCAATTACAGAGCTGTGATATCAACATAAAGACATTTAAATGAATTAAATAATTATATCATCACGTCTTTTATCCATTACTGCATGCAGGGCCGATTTATTTATTAGGCAAGAAAAACAATTGCATAGGGCGGCAAAAATACTTATTAATTCTAATAAAATAATATGAATCAATAATTAAATAAACGTAGAAGTTAATACATATTTATGAGTAGATGCATCATTCATTCACCAATACATATATTTAAAACCACATTTAGATAACAAAATTAAATCTCCACTGGATATCTACAAATATGAACGAGAAATTGAAATTTGTCAAGGATTAATAACAAATTTAGATCTAGCATGAACCAATAACATCATAATGATTCGTCCATTTTGTCTTTGGAATGCGTCATCAAAAAATGTAAGTTACAATAAATAAATAAAAAATAAATATATCATCACGCCTTTTACCCATTACTGGGTGTGGCACTCTGCCTAAGCAGTTCTCGGAAAGTGATATATTATTTCGCATGAAGTGCGGTTACCAGTCGTCAAATCAAGGCTCCCAAAGATGTTAGTAGTGGGAGAGCCACAGGGGTAGATTTAATTTGGTGAAAATTGTTTGTCGGCTGTGGGGATCGAACCAGGGTTCTCAAGATCCACAGACTGACTCGATACCACTTATTTGCCGAAAAAAGGTCGTAAAATATACTATTTATTTGTATTTGCATATTGAAATGATGGCTCAGTGGTATCGAGTCGGCGTATAGATTTGAGAACCCGGTTTTAAGTCCCAGAATTTTCAACCACATTCAAACTACCCCTGTCGCTCTCCCATCACTAACAACTTTGAAGGCCGTGATTTGACGGCTGGTAACTGCACATCACGCGATGAAAAGTGCCACGCCCTGTGATGGTATATTTATTTTTGTAATCTGCATCATATTAGTAAAAACCTTGTTTCTATCTTTCTTATTATAGCTAAATAATAATAGATATTTTTGTATTAAGTGCGCAAAATGAGTGTTTGTTTTTGTTGCGCGTGAGAATGTTACTTTTAGTCGAGACCGCAAGTCATTCGGACGCGTCAAAAAACAAGAATTTTGCCGACGAAATACAAACAACATTTTTTCTACAACTGTAAATAAAGAATAATACAATAATTATTGATTCATTTAAGTAAATTGAAGGAAAACAATCAACAATAATATTAATTTGATACTATTGCTGTGTTGTAACTAAAGAAATCTGACAACAAATAATAATACGAAACAGTGCGCAAAATACTCATTTTGCGCATTAAGGTGCAAAATAATGCAAAAATACGAGTTGTCATGGTAATGTAAATGATGAAAAAATTACGTACTTCGCGTATTGATATTAGTGACAAAAAAAAATTAACATTTTTTGACAGTTGTAGAAAAAGAATTTTATTTTGTTCTATTCCCAAGATTGAATTTGTTTGCTAATAAAAATATGTTGTCATATTAATATCATGTTTTAATTTTATAAGGGGGGGGGGGGCGACAAAAAATTGTGTCTACAAAGATGCCTTAACGCGGTCCTGACTGCATGTGGTACTCTACCGTAGAAGATCTCAATAAGTGATATATTTTGCTGTTACTAACCGTCAAATCACGACCCACAAAAATGTCAGTAGAGGGGAAGCCACAGGAGAGTAAATAGTATAGTTTATCGGTTAGGATTCAAATTTATATACTAACTCATTTTCACTAAATAAATAAATAAATATATCATCACGCCTTTTACCCATTACTGGGTGTGGCACTCTACCTAAGCAGATCTCGGTAAGTGATATATTTTTTCGCGTGATCTGCGGTTACCATTCGTCAAATCACGGCCCCCAAAGATATTAGTGGAGGGGGAGCCCCTACATATAAAGATATTATTTCTTTATTTAATTCTTTTTAGCATTTTTATGAAGCTGTTTATTTTTAATATGTAACAACTCTACAATTGAATATAAAATGTGTTAACTTGCCGTCAAATTATGCCACCCTCCCTCAAAGCATGGATAAACTTTTCTGTGATGAAAATGTCAGTTATGGAATTTAATTTCTCCAAAATTCAGTGCATTACCAGGTAGCTATTTATTCTACAAAAATAAAAGTAGCTTAGCTATAATTAAACCTTTTTTTTGTTTGTGTTTGTTCTCATACACAGTTTTAATTAAATTTGTAAATAGAAACTGAAGATAATAATGTTGATATCCGATACAGTATCCAAACAGTCTGTTTATGTGTTTTTGAAAGTAACTCAAAACGAGAAACAGTTTTCTGTTTGTTTTGGAAATTTTCCGACAGGTAAATGTAAACATGGTTTCATTTTCCAAATATGGTTGCTCATATTACATTGGCAAATGTAAACATTTGTGGCCAATTTCACTTTCACAAAAAAATATTTTTCAGTTTGTATTTGTAAGAAGATTATTTAGGTTTAAAAGAAAAAGTTATTTAAGGTGAATTATGTGCCTAATGACATCTGAAGTTGACAATAAAATTAATTCTAAAAGTTCTTTTCTGTTTTTTTGTTTGTTTGTAAGTTTGCCTTACATACTTGTCATGTTATACAGAGACACAAATGCAACAAACGTGTCAGTTGTAGCGGTCCACGTGGAGATTACAAAGTAACAACAGTTAAATAAAAAAAAAAATTGGTTGGCATCTGAAAACTGCTTTTTTGAATTAAGATATATTTGTTATTATAAATTAAACATAGGGTGTGCAATTATTAATATTATCTCCTAAATTAAACATTTACCTGAAACTGACAGGAAAATAAACATTTGCCTGAGCTTTAAGACTCAGGAAAGCTTTACTTTTAATGCCTAGTCAGGAAAATAACATATTGCCTGCCTAGGCAGGTAATGAAACAAACGTGAGTGTCTAGTTATTTAGCAACAAAAAATACTGACTGAATATGTAAATCCAATTTTCTTTTAATTTAAATTAATTTAATGAATTTAATAATATTATTATTATTTATGTTACGCTGTACAACAGGAATTTAATCCCAATTACAGTACAGGGTCCGCACTCATCGAGCCGCAGTATGGTAGTTCAGTTTAGCTTGAGTGCGATTCGAACTTGGGCTCTCCGGATTTGAATTTCGTAACGCTATCCACACCACCGTACTGACGGACAATATAATACAAATAAAAAAGTTTTTACAGACAATTGCATAAATTTAATTTTATGCTATCGATTTTGACAAAACCATTGTCACAAAATTTAATTTATATATGCATTATAGGAAAAATAATTTTCAATTTTATTTGTATCTTTATACAAAAAATATGATGTGGACACCACATGACTTTCTTGTACGCGTATTAAACTATAGATAATTTTTAAATTGAACATATTAGATAAGAAATTTTTTATTTTTTTCTAATTTTTTGTTCTAATCCATAGCAAACTCACTTAAAAAACAGAAAATAAATAATAATAAATTTTTAAATTTATGTATCTCGCTTTTACGAAAGGCTAATTTCATAATTCTTAATGTGCTAGACGCAGAATATAATTCTCTAAAACTTTTGTTTGCAGCATTTATTTCTAAATTCAAAATAATTCCATTTTTGTGTAATGTAATGTATCACTTCCGGTTAGGCCATTTTAACTGAAATCTATTATGTTATTTCCATTGATATAATAGTTTTAAACTATATTTCAATATAATTTTTCATGAAAATCTATTATAGCCTTCAAGTAAAGTAGCACTTCCGGAAGTTATATAATGACCAAAAAGGGAGGTGCACAACTAGATGTTATAACAGTCCTAAATACAAAATCTCAATTATCCACGCCTTACCGTTTTTGAGTTATGCGAGATACATACGTACGTACAGACGTCACGACGAAATTAGTCAAAATGGATTCAGGGATGGTCAAAATGCGCATTTCCGCTGAAATTTGAGAACCAAATATTTTCGCGATTACAATACTTCCTTTACTTCGTACAAGGAAGTAAAAATAATGAAAGCATATTAATTTCACTCATTTGTTTAATTTATGACGGTTTCACCGACGTTCATCAAACTTCAAAGTCATGGAAAAACGGCTTTTTTACTAGTTGTACAAATAAAAATTCCAGATATCTTCTCCTAAGTTCATCATCGTAAATAAAATCGGTTTTCCCGATCTAACCCAACATAATTTAAGGCTATTCTTTTCCATTTACCATTGTGGACAGTCAATAAAATAAGTTGAAGAAAATCGGCTTTCACAGTTAAGCCTTTGAGATATAAGACCGTGAAAAGAAAGTAAAAGAAAAGGAAAGACGAAGAATTGGTCTTCAAAGAGCAGTAAAAACTCCTTCACCACTATTATTTTAAAAATTGTCGTACTGGTTTTATATTTATATGTTGTCAATTTACTACCACTACCATTATTTTACTAACATTTAAATTAGAGATAGCCGAATATTAAATTTCTCGAATTCGAATATCGAATACGAATATTAATCAGATTAATAGAATACTCCTAAAAGTTAATTTATTTGTTATTAATAATTATTTAATTATGTTCTTTTCATTATTTGAATTAAATTGTTAAGATAAAATAAAATTAAAACAAAAAAGAAAAAGACGAAAACTTCAAATTTAAGGTGAAACGTACGGGCTGATGTTGGCGAAAAACAAATTTGAAATATGGTACGTCTTCATGGTTTTGAAACAAAATATCTTTGTTATTAATAACTTCAAAGTATTGTTATAGCTTTAAGTTTATGTACAAATGATAAAGGAAAACATAGCCAAAAATTGAGGTCAACATATAGCGCGATATTCGAGGTATTCGAATGTTCGCTATACTGATGTTAATATTCGAAAATCTCGAATATCGAATAATGTCAATATTCGCGGCATTCGACTATTCGCGGATGATATTCGCCCATCTCTAATTTAAATTTAGAAGAATATTGTTTGCAGTATGAATATATGTCAATTAAAATTGTTTGGGCATGTGGAACATACCGGGTGTCTACTTTTTTCCGAACATAGGAAATTCAATGTTAAAATTTTGATTTAGCGATATCGCTTTACCTATTAATAATAGAACAAAATTGTACTAAAGAAAAATGTTCAGAATGAAAAACTGCATCCATAGAGTATAAGTTTGTTGTTCAATTGTTTTTTATGTCCGAGTTAGAAGCAAAAGAAAA
The DNA here is from genome assembly GCA_947425015.1 of Pterostichus niger. Classification (NCBI taxonomy): domain Eukaryota; kingdom Metazoa; phylum Arthropoda; class Insecta; order Coleoptera; family Carabidae; genus Pterostichus; species Pterostichus niger. The sequence continues at coordinate 7,954,024 of OX380350.1, forward strand.
TGCACGCTTTAAAGCAATTATCAGAGTGCCATGAGAAATAAAATAATAATTTGTTTGTTGTGTCTGACATTATTTGACATATTGGACAAGAATTGGAAGCCTACTCTAATTTATTTATTTATTTATTCGAGCATTTAATTTAAAATAAAATTAATTATAGCTACTATTATTTTCTTTTTTCTATATAATCTAGACAAATAAATATCTATTATTAAGTTATCTAATTTGTTTTATTTCTCATGGCTCTCTGATAATTGCTTCTAACGCGGATATAAGAAACAATTGAACAACAAACTTAAACTCTATGAATGCAGTATTTCATTCTGCACATTTTTCTTCAGTACACTTTTGTTCTAAAATTAATAGGTAAAGAGATATCGCTAAATCAAAATTTTAACATTGAATTTCCTTCGTTCGGGAAAAAGTAGACACCCGGTATGTTAAATGAAAGATTAGTGTAATTAAGGGTGACATATTGTGTAGACAACCTAAATATATCGTAAATTTGAAAGATGTAATTGTATGAAAGAAAACTTTAATATGAATATTTCAAAGTTTGATGATACAGCGTGAAGTTATTCGAAGTTCCCGGTTAAAATATTCATGTTACGGGCCTGTGTTGGCAACAATGGGACTGCCAAAATAAAACACATTAGTCTTTTGGCCGACGCAACAAATTTTTGATAGATTTGTTGTTGAAAGTGACGGAAAGACGTAGAAAGAAAATGAAATAAATTTAAAGACCGATTTAGTCTTTATTGAGTTTACTGTGGACGCTTTTTTGAGAGATGAACTTCGGCTGAACGAAACGAACTTTGATAGAATCGATGAAAGAGCTTTTTATTTTCTTTTTTCTGGACAGTAGAACTTCGTTTGTCTGCGATTGTACAGTCAGAAAGAAACAACATTTTCTACCACTTTTGTTTGATGAATTACTCTTTTCAAAATAAGTTACAAGCTGTAAATAAATGATGCCGAGAGTTGAGAAATATATATTTTTTAAACTCTGTCGGAAAGTAAACTATATAAAAAAAACTTTTTCTACGATTGCTATGAAAAATTTAAAATTACTCTCTCATTTGCCATCGTAAAGTTGACGTTTTCTGTGGAACAATTGAAAAATAACTTTGTTGCGCGTCTCCAATCGCAACGTTCGAAAAAGATATTTGACGCGCGCTTACTTCAATACAAACAAAATGAAAACTTGTCATATTGACAGAATGAATTTATATTCAGTACGTATACGTTTTTTAATAATTTAAAATGCAAACATAGAAAAAATCTCGCCTTCGGCTCGCGCTGCAATTACCGTGTTCGAGTAACAAACAATCACTTTACGCTCTTAATACACAAATAACTATTTTCATCCTTAGGAAAACAAAGTAAAGTCATATTTATGGAAATTCGATAACAAAGGTATGATTTGATATTAGTGACATCTAAGTGATATCTATCAAAAGAATAATAAATTTTATCCCAATTTCCAATTTGTTGCTGAAAATTTTACTTTATAAAACAGTATTATATGTATATATATATATATATATACTCGTATTGATAAAGTCTCATTCTTCCAAACAAAACGGTATATTTGGAAGTTTAAAGTATTTTTCTATATGTTAATTTTAAAATTAAATTATAAAGAGAAAAATTGGAACAGCGCCAGTATATATACCTAGGTTCATAAAGCCACAGGTTCAAATCCTGTCGATATTCCAATTTAGCTCTTTAGAATTTAATTTGATTTATATTAATAAAAGTATTTATTTTAAAAAATTGTAATTAAATAATTTTAAAATATATTATGCTAATATTTGTTTCAATTACTATATGAAAATTACTCATTTTATACTAGAATATTAAGATAATGACGAAGAATCTATCTTTGAAATTCTCACTGAAATATCTGTTATAGTTTTCAAGATGGACGTTATTAGCAGGAATTTTTAGATTATACTTTATTGACGTTTGGCTAAAATAAAAGTCCCCAATTATATTTTGTTGGTACAAATAAATTACGATAAATTCAATGGTTTAAATAGAATTAAAATATATCAAGTAGTTTAAGAGATATAGCGTTTTTAAAATTTCAGCAGGAATGAAAAAAAAAATTGTATTCTACCTACATTTTTTTCATTATTATTATTTTATATATCATATTTAAGAAGTTTATGTCGAAAATATGTCTCAGATGCATTATAACCTTTCCCTTTTTCTCGAGAAACAAAATGGCATCTTCAGAAAAAAGTCTCACTTTCTTCTCTTGATATACATATAACTTTTATCATCATCATACTTACGTGTGCAAAATCTGGGTTCATCCGTACTGTCCCCGCAATCATTAACATTATCACAGTATCTATTGGCCGCTACACATCTCCCGTTGCTACATCGGAACTCTGAGGGGCGGCAAGCGATGTTAGGGGCGGTTGTACTTCCGGCGGCGGCCACCCAACCCACCACTAGCGCTAGTAGCAGGGTTAGTTGCAGACTAGTGGCTGGTACCCGTACGACAACTGCAAGAAAGAAGAGAAAATATATTTTTTCTAACAGTCAAAAAATGTTCACTTTTTTTCACTAATATCAATACGCAAATCATTTATATTACCATGAATACGCGAATTTTAAGCCTTATTTTGCACCCTAGAGTGAAAATGACTATTTTGCGCACTGTTTTGCATCCTAGTGTATAAAATACGTATTTCGCGCACGCTCCCAAATTATTTTTTGTCATGTTTCATTAGTTACAACACATCAGTAGTATCAAATTCATATTATTGTTGATTGTGTTCCTTTAATTTACTTGAATAAATCAATCATTATTGTATTATTCTTTATTTACAGTTGTAGAAAAAATGATGTTTGTATTTCATGGGAAAATTTCTTGTATTTTGGTGAGTTCGAATCACTTTTTTTGTCTCGAATAAAAGTAACATTCTCACGCGCAACAAAAAACGCTCATTTTGCGCACTTAATACAAAAATAACTATTTTATACAACTGTAAAAAAATATTCACTTTTGTCACTAATATCAGAACGCGAAGTACATGAGTTTCTCTTTCTGCGCAAAATGAGTATTTCGCACAAACTCTCATATTAATTTTATTTTATTTATATTATTTTTGAGTTTTTTCCTTAAGGGGTAAGGCCACTCTAAAATTTTTTAAAAATGCATTTTTTTTTTATTTGCTTAAATTATAGTTTAAACCCTTAGGAATAAGAGACAATTAATTTAAATGCCGCGCGGAAGTATTTCAGAGGGAATAATGAACTTTTTTTTCAAACGTGCACCATTTTGTTAAAAATCTAAATTTTCAAAATCCAGCCTGTAGTTTTTTAGAGTATACATCAGAGATTAAGAAAACATATCCCTTTTTGATCCAGGTCTATTGCTGTTCCCGGAATATTTTCGCCCGATTTGCCCTACGCGCCGAGAGAAGTCGCCATTTTTCTTAATTTCTGACGACAATTTTGAATATTTTCTTTTAAGAAAATTTTTAAATAAAGTTTAAAGAGCACTAAATAAAGATCCAAAAACAGTTCTTCAGCAGCACGTTTAGATTTCGTTAAAAAATCTTGAAAATGACCCTTTTTTTCCTTGTCTAGAGTGGCCTTACCCCTTAAATTTACTTGCATAAATCTACTATTCTTGTATTATACTTTTTAATAGTTGAAGAAAAAATGTTGTTTGTATTTCGTGGGGCGAAAATATTGTTTGTTGGTGCGTTTTAATGTCTTGTTTTTGTCTCGACTAAAAGTGACATTTTTACGAGCTACAGAAAACACTAACTTCACGCACTTAATACAAATATAACTACAGGCACATAAAACCTACAGATAATTTAGTTGTTAGTGACTTTTATTTGAAATATTTATCTCTAAAATAAATGACAGCGGAAAATATAGGATACCAAGTTTAAGTACATGCGTATCATGTCTCTGTGGATTAATCAATTAATTAAATTATTAATTAGGGAGGTTAAGACAAAGCAAATGAGATTGTCTAGTAGTATGATACTTAAGGTAACGAACCACCTGTTAATTAATATGTAAATTTAAATTCGATATTGAATTATCATCAGGGCAACGTTTACCACTAGGCAAACTAGCCATGTACACAAGACCCCGGGATTTCGCATTAGCTAAAATACGAATCAAATTGTTATTATAAATGAAACATACTTATTATACATATTTTGCAAGTTAAAGGTTGAAAGTGTTATTCCTGTATTCTCCTTGGTTTACCCATCTACCCCTACTACTGGCCTAGGAGGTATAAAAACGGATAAAATTTCAAATATTAATTACTATTCATATGTGAAATAACATGTAAAAGATCATTTAAATAAATCATTTTTGACTTTTTACTTGATAAATAGTACCTTTGAAAGCAAGATTATATTTTATGAATGTTTGTATCTCTTCAGCTTAATATTTACCGTGATCTACAGTTGTAGATCTGTGCCAGACAAATAAATATTACGAAGGATTACATTTTCTTTTAAACATTACTACTTTCATTGTTTCATTTTTAAGGATTTTGAGCCTTCGGCTCTCTTTTTCCTGAATTGTTGTTTATCTTGGTAGTATTTGGCTAGCCAGATCCACTGGCTGTCTTCATTGATGTTGTGCACTTAGTAGTCGTGAAGTGCATGTTTTGGTCGGCGATACTTTGCCGCCGTGGATTCTTCGTACTGGACTGCTTCTCGTACTTGTTCGTTTGGATGTTGATCCATCGCTCCGAAACAGTTGAGTGCATGTGCACTGATGTACCAGTTTGCGCTAACTAGGCAGCGCAGGATTTTGTTCTGGTAAATCTGTATTCTTCTTTTCTGTGCAGGGGATGCAGGGTCGTCTTAAGCTTCTCCTGGGCCCTAGGCAATATAATATTTAGGGCCCCAAAACATATAAATATATATACAGGATGGTGACTCGCCCAGCCGATCATAGGACTTTAACATGGGAAATCAGTTTTTCGCAATTTCCTGCTTCTCTAATTATTTTAAGCAAAAACGCGTCAAATAAAAGTTTTAGGGCACTAAATTCTGCATCTAAATCAATAAACAAAATTACTTGTACGTGCTTTGTAACGACAGAAATTAAATATGAAAATGTCGAAAATTACGTTAAAAATATTGATCCCTCAATAGAATTCGTATCAAATGTAGTAATTATTAAAAATATTTTGGTCAGAAAATGACTTAAAACTTAAAATGTGTATATTTTTCTATTTTTTTCATTATAGTCGAACGATTCGAGCCCCCCAGAGTCACGGGCCCCCAGCACTTGACTAGTTTGCCTAGGCGAAAAGACGGCCCTAAGGGGATGCGACTCCCCAGGCTGGAGATGCGTAGAGCAGCTGTGGTCTAATCACTGCCGTGTATAGTCGTAACTTGTTACGTGACGATAGTTCGCTTTTCCTCCCTAGCATCGGAAGAAGTCTCATGTATGTTCCCTTGGCCTTGGAGATGGTATCTGTAATTTGTGGTTTGAATTTAAGTTCCCTATCGATAATTACGCTAAGGTATTTTGTTTTGTCGCGCCATGGAATTGGTCTGTCGAACTAACGAACTTCTCCAAATGTTTGGAGCCGTCTCCTGGTAATGAGTATAGCAGTACTCTTTTCTGGATTGACGCTCACTCGCCATTTTCTGCACCATTCTTCTATGTTGTCCATAGCTTCTTGTAGCTTCATTGTAATGATGCGTGAACTTCTACTTTTGTAAAGCAAAGCAGTGTCGTCCGCGTATTGTGCTGTCATTGTCTGGTTTGATGCAGGCCGTGGTATGTCACTCACGTAGATGTTGAACAGGAGTGGAGAGATCAGTGATCCTTGCGCAACGCCTGCTGTGATGCGGCGTTCGCTGGAGAGCGCACCTTGGTGCCGGACTCTAAAGCTTCTGTTTTTGAGGTAGGAGGCGACCAGTTTCACCAGGTTCAGCGGGAACCCTTTATCTAGTAGCTTACTCGGTAGGCCTTGGTGCCATATCTTGTCGAACGCTTTCTCTATATCCAAGAAAATAGCGCCTGTTGCCATTAAAACATTTCTTTCTGAAATAATGTATAAAAGATTTAGATGGGCAATTAAACATGAATGTGTTTCAACACAGGTTCCTATATACTCATTGGTGTAGAATCTACTCCTACCACTGGCCCCTAGGAGGTATAAATAGGAGTGAACTTAAAATTTTCAAACTAACTTTAATGGGGAAGTAAGATTATGTTCCTTTGCAATGGGAATTTTTTTAAAATATGCAATACTTTTCAGATTAATTATACCATGATCTACAATTACAGATCTGTATTAGACAATAATTATTAGGAAGGATTACATTTTCTGTACCTTTTATTTGAAACATTTGACAACGGAAATTGTATGCTCTTTTGAAAACAGGGATTAATTTCCTGCTGTGCAACCAAGTAAATAAATAATTAAATGCATACAAAATATTCATATGGAATGCTCTGATGCTCATTTGATGTTTGAGAGAAGTTTTGTCCATTTTACAGCGCATACTAAGATAATGTATTATTCATAACTCAGACAGAAGTTATTTTGGCAGCTTGCTATGAATTTAAATGTTTTGGTTTTAATTGCAAAGTTTAATTAAGTTTCGTCTACACATTTAAATTATTTAACAGTGCATTTAGTAGGATTAAATGAAAACTAATTTTCATATCAAGAAGTCTGTCAAATGCAACGGAACATTGATTTTGTCTACCGCTAATCTATTCAGTCGGTTTCTATTCAACATTCCAATTCCCTAACTGTTCATTTTTCCGTTCGTGCTTCGCACGATGTTCTGCATGGCATTTGGTTTGCAAAGTCACAACTGTAACATTCGCTAACGCTTTAACAATACTTCTACTAACTCGTCCGCTGTGCCTTCTCTGTTTTCTCATGCATATCCCGGAGTTACCCGGACCCTGCGCCGTCTGTTTCCGGAGTGAACAGTGGAAACTCCGGCTAGAGGCGACGGCTGTTGAGCCATGGAAATGATCCAGTTGATGTTTTAGTTTGACGAGTACAATCCGTGCCAATATTTTCAGGTTCGGTTAGTTTGAAATAGCAAATAAATTTTCACATATTTCTGTATTTTAATCACTCTCACCCTTACGTGTTTTAAATTTTTTAGAAAGAACGCTTAAAATAAACATTCTTATGAATGAAATAAAAATAAATAAATATATCATCACGCCTTTTACCCATTACTGGGTGTGGAACTGTGCCGAAGCAGATCTCGGTAAGTGCGGTTACCAGCCGTCAAATCACGGCCCTCGAAGATATTAGTGAAGGGGGAGCCACAGGGGTGGATTTAAATTGGTGAAAATTGTTTATCGACTGTGGGGATCGAACCAGGGTTCTCAAGATCCACAGGCCGACTCGATACCACTGAGCTACCTACAATTTCAGATCTAGTTATACTTAAGCTGTAAACGAAAAACAATGCATATATCAAATACATTTACAAATTCAAGAAACATAGTCCTCCTTCCTGTACAAAATTGCATTTAGAAATTTTTAGAGTATCTCCTATTTATACTCTCGAGATCAATGGTAGGGGTAGTTTCTACTTCAATGTTAAAACAGAAACGTTTAATGGTACATATTACCATAAAATTTTTGTTTTTGTTACTAAATTAATTTATAAAAAATGTTTCAAATAAATTTATTTTTATTGGAAGCATTATAAAAATATTATTTAATCAATATCATGTGTAACAGCTCTGCAATTTCAGATCTAGTTATATTTAAGCCGTAAACGAAAAACAATGCATATATCAAATACATTCACAAATTCAAGAAGCATAGTCCTACTTCCTGTACAAAGTTGCATTTTGAAATTTTTAAAGTATTCCCTATTTATATTCTCGAGATTAATGGTAGGGGTAGGTTCTACACCAATGGGAAAACAGAAACGCCTAATTGTACATATTCACATATAATTTTTACTTTCGAAACTAAAGTGTTTTAGAAAGAATGTTTCAAATAGATTTAGTTTTATTGAAAGAGTTTTCTTCTAAATTATTTAGCTAACATTATGGGTGACAACTGGGCAATTGCAGATCTAGTTATGCTTAAGTTGTATATGAAAAACAACATATATCAAATACATTTACAAATTACATAAACGTAGCCTTGCTTTCCAAATAACGTTATATTTGAAATTTTCAAAGAATCCTTAATTTATACCTCCAAAACTAAGGGTAGGGGTAAGTTATACGCCAATGAAAAAACAGAAAGCATATACTTTTCACTGTAAAACATACTAAATTATTTAATAAAAAAATACTTCATATATAAGATGTAGACAACAATATTTTCTACCAATATTAGTTGAAATATTTTTTTCTAAATTAATTTGTAAACTTTTTCCATCTTTTGTTCTGTTGCTCACTTGTCTTCTCATCCACACATGCACATAACTAAATTAATGACATTCAGTACTAATCCTCATCTGTAGTACCGTCTGACGCATTATTCCGCCCTCCGAATCACTCGAAATTACTCTGGATCGCTCTGAATCACTTCGAATCACTCAAAGTGATTCCAAAGTGTTCGTAACCGTCTAAACAACCTCTTGTGTACCGCGCTGCATGCAGATGTATTAGTCATTCTGTTTGTGTGAATGTGTACGTATGTTGGTGATTGAGAATGTATTGCAACGTTTCGACATATGCAAATTTGGAGGAGTGTCAGGGAAGATACAGGGGTACTCAAACTTTTAATAAAATGCTTGTTAGAGATGCCACCAAATTTTTGTATGTACAAGAATAACCACATGACTATAGCTATATTTTTTATTGCACATATTTGATGTAATTTGATATTGACATTAAATTTCTTATTTTTTGTTCTAATCCATAGTAAACTTACATGAAACAAGAAATATATAATATTTAAATTTAGATATATCGCTTATACAAAAGGCTAATTTAATAATTCTTAATGTGCTAGACGCAGAATTTAATTCTATATTTATTTGCAGAATTTATTTCTAAAATAAAAATAATACCATTTTTTTCAAGAAAAACTGTTAGCAGCATCATGTAATGTATCACTTCCGGTTAGTATATTTTAACCAAAACCTATTATGTTATTTACATTGATATAGTAGTCTTATATACCAAATTTGAAAAGATTTGGATTATATTTGAATATAGTTTTTCATGAAAATCTATTATAGGTTTTAAGTAAAGTACCACTTCCGGAAGTTATATAATGACCAAAAAAGAAGGTGCAACTAGATGTTATAACAGTCCTAAATACAAAATTTCAACTTTCTACGGCTTACCGTTTTTGAGTTATGCGAGGTATATACGTACGTACGTACAGACGTCACGACGAAATTAGTCAAAATGGATTCAGGGATGGTCATAATGGATATTTCCGCTGAAATCTCAAAACCGAAAATTTTCTCGATTACAATATTTTCTTTATATCGTACAAGGAAGTAAAAATACAATAAATAAATATACCATCACTCTTTTTACCCTATAGGCTGTGGCATACCTGAAGAGCGTTTGCCAGCCGTCATTTTATAGTCCTCAAAGATATTAATGGAGGGAAGTCACAAGGGTATTATTAATGTTAGCTTTGGAAATTGAACTAGGATTTTATGATTTTTATACATATGTGTATTTAATTAATAAACATTGTATTCTAATATATATTTTTTCTTTTTCAGGTAAGTCTACGCCTATCCGTTCGAATACTGAACAGCTTCATAATTAGTTGCAGGAATAAGAGGTAGGAGCGCAAAGATGCGCATTTTCAAAATAATTTTAATTCGACCCAAGCCTAACTCGGTGGGTATTTAACCTGACCTGATGTATACTCGATCCGATGGATAAATAATCTGACCTGGTGGATATCCGGTCTAACCCGACTAAATATACTTGACCCGATATTTACCCAACTGATCCGAATGTTAATGTTACAAGAAATAAGTAGTATTTCAATAGGTACAATACAAATTCTGGTAATATTAACTTTGTAAAACTACTATTTATTTAAATCTACTCGTACATTTATAAATACTTTGTAGCTCCCCCTCTATCAACAAATTTCGGAGCCGTGATTTGACGGTTGATGACCGTGTGGCCATGTGAAGTGTTTTACTTATAGAAATACATTATGTTTCTACAGCTCTGCACGAAACTTTAATGACATATACCTATATTTTGATATACTGATTATAGACCAAAAAGAATTTTTTTGAATTCTCAAAAATTAGGGTATTTCATTCTTAGCGAACATTTTTAGTTGCACTGGTTTAGTTCGGAATTTTGCGCCGCTTCTCCATACAGTAACAGCATATCCAATAATTCACTGTTGCTATACATTTTTCTCAAATTTCTCCCACAACAACTTACCCTTTCAATACCGTATACGAAATCAGACTAGGTACTCAAATAAAAATAAAAATAAGGCATTACACCTGGTACCTACATAATGATTATTTGTAAACAGTGTTTATACTTTTATTTCATTAGTAATATAATTATAAATAATTAAATGTACTATTAAACTAGTGACACTAAAAATGTTCGCTAGGAATGAAATGCCTGAATTTTTGCGTTTCTATAATCAGTATATCAAATTATATATGTCATTAAAGTGGGATAGGTGGCACAGTGGTATCGAGTCGGCCTGTGGATCTTGAGAACCCTTGTTCGATCCCCACAGTCGAGAAACAATTTTCACTAATTTAAATCTACCCCTGTGGTTCCTCCTCTACTAATATCTTTGAGGCCGTGATTTGACGGCTGGTAACCGCACTTCACGCGATAAAATATATCACTTACCGAGATCTGCTTAGGCAGAGTGCCACACCCAGTGATGGGTAAAAGGCGTCATGATATATATATATATATTTTTTTAAAGTAGAAACATCCTGTATATAACTTACCGAGATCTGCTACGGCAGAGTGCCACACTCAGTAATGGGTAAAAAGCGTGATGATATATTAATTTATTTTATTAGGGGTATATTTAATCAGAGTACTAACGAATGAGAACAGTTGAACAGGTTTGTGGTAATTTAGTTGAAAATTTCGGTCAATGGTCAAATATCGATTTGTCCCTCGTGCTAATGGCAAATAAATGACTGTCATTTTTAGCAATTAATACCTGAAAATTCGACGATAATTTCATTTCATCCGTATTGTCATTAAACCTTTAATATAATTACAGATTTAAATTTTATTTAATTGTTTTAAATACCATACTTTTATTTAAATATTGAACGTGTATATTTGACAAGACTCCATTCGCTTGTATTTTATACAAACAAACTCTAAGCTTATACTCGTAGAACGCACACTCAACACATTCAACCCAGTATCTTATCCAAAAAATACTATTGTATTTGAGTGGTTCATAATCTACTATTAGCTACTGTAATTGAGGTTAAGTTCCTGTTGTACAAGACAAATAAACAAATTGCCTTAATGCTAACAACATCATCGTTTAAAAAAACTCCCATTTGTACATACATATATACCATTCAGCACAATTACACACAATTGCGCACCCTTAATCCCTTCACGCCCTTAGAGCACACGAACGTTCGCCCTTCAGAAGCCACAATATTTACCGTGCGTGCCTTCCTTCAGCTGTGTTCATTTCAGTGCTGAATAAACACTCAGCTTAGCTGTCCTTACAGTCGGTAACTACAAAGCTGAAAAGAGCTCCGGACGCTTTTAATAAAATTAAAATACGAAGAACTCAATGCGAAGTTTATTATGGAGGTAGTTCTTGTTAATGATATTGGAGGATGGTTTTTACGGCACGTACTAAGAAGATTTTTTGAAAAATGGTGTTAGCTGAAATAGTTTGAACATGTTGAATGAAATTGTGGGTAGACAACCTAAGAATATATAGATAAATTAAAGTTTGTTCTGTAAACGATAGATGAAGCAAGTGTGTATGAAAAGAATGTTTGGTGAAGTTTAATATCAGGATGAAAAATTAATTTTTTCTACGATAGCTATGAAAAGTTGACAATTACGCTCTCATTTGTCATCGTATATTTGAAGTTCTCTATGGAACAATCGAAAAATATCTTTGTCGCGCGTCTCCAATAGCCAAAGATGCAATCTCATAAGATACTTAAAGAAAGATTTATACTTACATATAATTTTTCCACTACTCAATCAAAAAGTAAATTTTTTAGAAATAAAATATAATTTTGGATAAGCTTTATTTATTATCTTGAAAGATATCACTTGGATATCAAATAGCTTTCTTTTTCTACGATTGCTATTAAAAGTTGACAATTACGCTCTTATTTGTCATCGTAAAGTTGACGTTTTCTGTGGAACAATCTAAAAATACCTTTTTTCTACGATTGCTATAAAAAGTCGACAATTACGCACTCATTTGTAATCGTAAAGTTGACGTTTTCTGTGGAACAATCGAAAAATATTTTTTTTGTGCATCTCCAATGACAACGCGCGAAAAAGATGTTAAATGCGGGCTTATTTCAATAGTTACCAGGGATACAAACAAAACAGAAACTTGTCATATTGACAGTTGACAGAATGAATTTATTTTCAGTATGTATACGTTTTTAATAATTTTAAGATGTAATCGTAGAAAAAATTATGTGTGTATCACGAGCGTAGTGTCTTTGTTCCTCTTACACTATTGCAGCTCACTTTACGCTCTTAATACACAAATAACTATTTCTTCTTTACGAAATAAAAATAAACTTTTTTCTGTAGAAAAGAAAAGACCCACTTTCTCAATTGAAAAGAATATATATTTTTGACAGACCCATGAAAAATATCCGTTCTAACTAAAAAGCTAACAATAGAATTTAAATAATTCTCCAAGCTCTTCTACATTATCAACCCCATGTTAGCAACCCTTCAACATACATAACTAATTATGCATATGACTGTACCACATACTAAGTAAAGCCAGAAGCTTAATGAGTGTTACAACTGACACAGAAAACCAACAGGCCAATGATATTTCTAACTTAGCTGTACAGGCGTTAGAGAAACATACATGATGCACTCAACTATTACACGAACATATTTATCAGTTTCAAGCATGATTGATCATCATGTCGAGCAACAGCCTGTGGTTTTGGTGGTTAATGTTGGCATTTCTGTATAAGTTAATTATAATATAATAATTTTAGGGAAGAAAGCAAGCTTGATATTTCATCGCTAGTTGACAATACATGTCTCTTTTGAATTGCTCTAACAATATTTTGAGTCCCTTGAATGTTAAAAGATTTTTTCTATATTAAAATTTACTGTATACATCACAAAATATTCATGAAGTTTTATTAAATATTATTAAGAAATAAATATTTAATATAAAAAATTTGAATTTGTTCATTGCTTCACTGGTTTCTAATAACCAAATTCAAAGAAACATTTTATTATATTACATAAGTACATAACATCCTGCTATGATTATCCATTACATGGAATAGCGTGAATCCTTGAACCACTTTTAATTAAACTCCAAACCTTCAATCCTATCCATCCATTTATTCCTAGGTCGTTCGAGCAAGCTCTCTCCCTCAATTTATCTAAACTTTCATTCAATATACGTTCCACATACCCAAAGCATTTTAATTGACACATATATGAAATCGTAGCCCACTTGATAAAACCAAGGTAAAATTTGCATAATTAATAGACAAGATGTTGTGCATTTGATCTTATATAAAAAAAATAATACATTTCTTTCTTAGGCCGTAACGAGTTCTATTTTAACAAGTTTCCAACTTTACTGGAGTTAAAATAAACATAAAGGACATTTATCACAAGTGCATTACAATGACTTCTTTATAATGCCTGTCTTATTTAGTAACCCCAGTTTTAGGGCGTAAAATTTTTACCGGCAAGAAACGAGGCAACAATAAAACCACTTTGAAAAGGCTATTTTCATTCTAGAAACACGAATTAAAAAGGGGGCATTTCAGTGTATAAGTAATAAAAAATATTCGGGTTCCACTATAAGCTATTGTAATAAAATATAAAACTAAACACTTGTCTAAGTTTCACAAAATTCAGCCTCGTCAGAGGCTGGCCAGCACAGTTAGTAACCATAGACGAGTTTCGCTCTTATTAGAGCTCATCAGTATGGTATAACTCACTCCTTCACCTAGAACAAAGTTTACATGAAGGAGCTGTGTGACGAAGAACTGTGCCAGCAGAGAATAAGATCTCTAACAAACAGTAAAATGACATGAGAAGTTCTATCGAGTTTGATATTTTATTATTAAACCTAGTTTCACTAAGTGAGCATTCAAAGACAATTAATTTTGTCTTTGTTGTTTTTTTATAAGCTATTGTATTTGGAATTAAATTCCTGTTGTACAGAGTAACAAATAAATGATATTGTTTGAAAGAAATACTACGAAATTATAAACTAGGTATACTGCAGTATTTTTAAAAGGGTCTTTTTCTTCTATCAACAGTTTTAAAACCACAACAACCCTTCTCAACCGTTTGTCGAAAAGGCAATGTATTATTAACCCTCTATTTACTACGTGTCTAACCCAATAAACTAAGAATATGTCATCATCAAAGTATGTAAGGACCATCTGTCTTGTAGTGTTGCCCTGTTCAAATATTCAGCTGGAGGGCCAGACATCTTCTTGAATTATTGATTAACTGTGCCCAGAAAATAGGGAAAAGCGACATTGATAACTAGTGCGGCCAAAGATGAATAAGTAGTGGGTTATTTGCAATTCTGCACAACAAGAAATTAATCTCTTCGTAGCATGGCTACAGCCAAATTATACATATAGAACAGGTTAAATAAATTTTGAAACCGACTGAAATTTATTAATTTATAATAATGTTTATAATTCGGCATGGTTTGTTGGCTGGTAACGCGCATAAATATATCACTTACTGTAATCTGTTACGGCAGAGTTGCCACGCCCAGTAATGGATAACAAAAAATGTGAACATTTTGTTTGCGAAAACATATCATCACACCTTATCCCCACTACTGGATCTGAAATTCTGTCGTATCAGATCTCAATAAGTGATTTATTACTTCGCGTAAGAAGGGGTCGGTTTTAATGTGGTAAAAATTGTCGAGTTTTTTATTTCATATAAAATCGCTGTATTCTGTATTGACTATTAAAATTTGTAACTAATGGAATTTTATATAGCAACTGTAATATTCTTTTTTTGATTACTATCGTTTATTGTTATAGGGTAGGTGGCTCAGTGGTATCCAGTCGGCTTGTGGATCTTGAGAACCCTGGTTCGACCCCCACAGCCGACAAACAATTTTCAGCAATTTAAATCTACCCCTGTGGCACCCCCAACACTAATATCTTTGGGGGCCGTGATTTGCCGGCTGGTAACCGCACTTCACGCGAAAAATATATCACTTACCGATATCTGCTTAGGCAGAGTACCACACCCAGTAATGGATAAAAGGCGTGATCATATATTTATTTTTCTACGATTGCTATGAAAAGTTGACAATTACGCTCTCATTTGTCATCGTAAAGTTGACGTTTTCAGTGGAACAATCGAAAAATATCTTTATTGCGCGTCTCCAATGGCAACGCGCGAAAAAGACGTTAAATGCGCGCGTTTCCAATGGCAACGCGCGAAAAAGATATTAAATGAGCGCTTATTTCAATAGTTACCAGGGATACAAACAAAATAGAAACTTGTCATATTGCCAGTTGACAGAATGAATTTATTTTAAATACGTATACGTTTTTAAATAATTTTAAGATGCAATCGTAGAAAAAATTATGTGTGTATCACGAGCGTAGTGTCTTTGTTCCATTTGCACTATTACCTTGCTCGAGTAACAAAGAATCACATTACGCTCTTAATACACAAATAACTATTATTTTATCAAAAGTATAAAGTAAACACTTGGCTATGTTTCACAAAATTCAGCCTCCAAGTCACCTTATGAGGGCATCGTCAGAGGCTGGCCAGCACAGTTAGTAACCATAGACGTGTTTCGCTCTTATTAGAGCTCATCAGTATGGTATAACTCACTTCTTCACCTAGAACAAAGTTCATGTGAAGAAGCTGGTGACGAAGAACTGTGCCAGCAGAGAATAAGATCTCAAACAAACTAGTAAGATGACATGAGAAGTTTTGTGGAACTGGTCATGCCATCTACCGAAAAAAAGGGAAAGCTACGCAATAGCAATTTAAATAACAACAAAGACAAAATTAATTGTCATCCAACACTTGGTGACACAAGGTTTAATAAAAGTATAAAGTAAACACTTGGCTATGTTTCACAAAATTCTCTAATAAGAGCGAAACGCGTCTATGGTTACTAACTGAACTGTGCTGGCCAGCCTCTGACGATGCCCTCATAAGGTGACTTGGAGGCTGAATTTTGTGAAACATAGCCCAAGTGTTTACTTTATACTTTTATTAAACCTTGTGTCACCAAGTGTTGGATGACAATTAATTTTGTCTTTGTTGTTATTATTATTTTATCATTTATTGTTACTGGGTTCAAATATTAACGGTCTTTAAAATTTAACAAAAGTAGTTACAGGATACTTAAGTTATAACAATTAACTTACAAGAAAAATAATTGAGTAACACATTTGATCGTTTTGTTCTACATTAACAACAATTATCTAGTAAGTGCCTCCACCAATTCTAACTTCTCACTAAACACAACCTCTTCCAAACTTCTCCCAAGTATATTCTACATCGTATTCCTCAATTCCCAAGACACGACCCGTTTCGAAGCCTGCTATCTCTCTCAAGTTTAGTGCTAATTTGAACCCGGGATGTAAAGACGCCCCATTAAAGATACTTAGAGATACGAAATGTCTCTAATTGTCCTCTTGCAGGGTTATGAAATTCGGGGTGAAGTACGGAAACTCGGAAAGTATCCTAGGGACATTCCACGGAAAATTTAGTCACTAGTCAGCTTAGATATTACTGATATATGTTTAAATTCGGTTCAAACCGAACTTTAATTTCAAGGATTTTAAAATGATTTACAACTGAAAATTTACACGAAAATGTATTACTACACGTTCCTGTTCTGTGATTGGCTCAGATGAAACCCTTTCCACTGCTTTAGGAAGTATAAATACGAAATTTTCAGCAGCAATTCAATTCAGCCTCCGAGTCACCTTAAGAGTGCATCGTCAGAGGCGGGCCAGCACAATTAGTAAACATAGATGCGTTTCGCTCTTATTTATAATTTTGTGAGACTTATCCAATTGTTTAGTTTATATTTTATTACACCTAGTTTCACCAAGTGTATGGATGACAATTAAATTTGTCTTTGTTGTTATTTAAATTGCTGTGTAGCTTTTCCTTTTTTCGGTAGATGGCATTGCCTGTTCGACAGAACTTCTCATGTCATCTTACCGTTTTTTAGAGATCTTATTCTCTGCTGGCACAGTCCTACATCACCAGCTCCTTCACGTGAACTTTGTTCTAAGTGAAGGAGTGGGTTATACCATACTGATGAGCTCAAATAAGAGCAAAACACGTCTATGGTTACTAACTGTGCTGGCCAGTCTCTGACGATGCCCTCATAAGGAGACTTGGAGGCTGAATTTTGTGAGAGTTAGCCAAGTGTTTAGTTTATTTTTTATTATATTTTTTAGCTTCGTAAATGTGTTACGAAAAAAACTTGTAATAATTTATTTCTCTGTAAACTTTATTTGAAGTATTTTTTTCTTGTAAAATTGTATATAAACGAAAATGCATCACCACACGTATCTGTGCTGTGATTGGCTCAAAAGCAACCCCTTCCACTACTCTAGTCAGTATAAATAGATGAACATTTGAAATTTACAGCAGCAACTCTATTTGTGAATAGATAATTTAGTTCTCTATACATTTTATTAGAAGTATTTTTTTGTAAAATAATTTAAAAACAATTTACAACTAAAAATATACTTGGGAATATATCACCACACGTTCCTGTACTGTGATTGGCTCAGAAGCAACCCCTTCCACTGCTCTATAAATACAGAAGCACTTCAAATTTTCAGCAGCAACTTTATTAGGGAAGTAGGGCTGTCTTTCTTTGCTTCGTTCATGTGTTTTGCTGACTAATATAGAATGATTTACTTTGTAAATATGTTTGAAATATGCCATGGTTGTTTTATTAGCTTTGTGATCTGCAATTGCAGAACTGTAAACTATAATATAATTATTACTTTTGGGTTAAATTTAGCCATTGAAAAAGGTCCTTTATGGTATCTGTACTTGCAGTGTTTTCGAATTTATAATTATGTATAAAATATTTCGAATTATTTATTACTACACAATTAGCTGTCTAATATAATTATATATTTTATATTTAGTTGCACTATTTATGTATATATATATATAAATATACAAATATTTATTCCCAGTACCAGAATAACTAAATCAGATTATATTTTATATACGATAGAAAATAATTAAATTTTATTTTTTCCATCAATTAGTATATTATTTTTGTTAATAAAATACGTGTATTAATATTTTATCTAGATATCGAGCACGTACATGAATCATTCACTAATTATTCCCCTAGCTACCATTAAAATCTGTAAATTATTTTCATTTAATTATTAATGAACACATCATTATTTTAAGTAATTACAAAAATGGTTTTTGTATTTTAATATACATAATTAAATAATTCAAGATAACTTTAAACTTTTAGACTTTTTTGGAATTCAGTCAATTTTTATTTTTTATTATTCGACATTTCGGCTAACACATTAGCCTTCTTCAGGACTCTATTATAATTAAATAAATTAACAATAATAAATAAATAATAGAAAATATAAAATACTTACAATAATAATTCCAAAAAGTCTATCATTTAAAATTTTATAAACAGTCGAAATAAAAAATGTATATCCTTTTAAATATAACTTCATACGCTAATGCTCGTTTGCACTAATGAAACTTAAATCTTAAGTTTGATTTAATTTTACAGCAATGCCATTTTAATTTGATTTGCTTCTATTTATTTAGTTTGGTGCAATGGAGCAATAAAATTTAGTTGTTCCTATCTTTTATTTGAAGTTAATGGAGAGGTTGTTCCAAGTAAAAAAAGTAAATTGCTGTGGCGAACAGTATATATCCAATCTAAATTTTTAATATTCTTGTTTTCCGGAATCCGTCTAAAACTTTCACAATAAAAACTTCCCTTAGTCTTAACAATGCCTTCTTTTATCCTAAAAAATAAAAGAAACTCCAATTTCAAGTTATGATCCAGAAAATATCCTTCCACACGGCAACACCGCCTTGGCAAGAGTGGCAAACTGGCAACATTGCTACCACACAAACAGACAAACATCGTAGCAAGGATGATAGGATTTGTGTGCTCCACCTGGCATATAAATCAGCTAGTAATGGAAAAGGGCGGCAAGGGCCTCCCCTGATATTGGTTCGATTGCAGCGTGATGGGAAGTGCTCAGTAACTTTGCGGGAGATTTGTTTCATTGGAGAGTGTGGGAATAACACTGATTTAAGTAGCAGGAGGGTGGAGTTGGCACTAGCTTTAAGGATATTTGCATAGGGATGAAATTAGATTCAATGTTTAAATGTAATCCAGAAGCTTCTTTTATTTTCTGCTAGAAAACGTTACTGATTTATTTTAGAGAAAAATACTTTAAATAAAGAAGACAGAAAACTTAATTTTCATATGTTTTATTTCTAGTATTTTTGTCTAAAATACAGTTGAAAATATATATGGATAAATCTAAATACACATCCCAGTAATTCCTAAAACGTCATTGGCTTAAAAATATTAAGCCCCACCTAATGATCTAGAGGTTATAAATATGGGACAACTCTATTTGGGGATATGATACTTTGTTTTGTAAATATCTTGAACTTTGAAGTATGCAATAGTTTCTTTTACAGCTAGATCTGCAATTGTAGATCTGTGTTAGATAGTAATATGTTATTATTATTTTAGAAAAAATACTCCAAACAAATTAAAATCTCTTTTATTTGAAGATTATTTCGCTATAATACTTTAAACGTCTGTCAGCGAAAAATATATATTGTAATGAACGGAACGGACAAGTCTGAACTGACGTGTTCGTAATCGAAAAGTCGGTAGAAGGTTCCAGTAACAAATGAGGAGAGATAAGGCAGCGCTTCTTGGACAGTGAGTTACTTCGTCCGAAGCTACCATACAGTGCTGTTGAAAATAAATTGATTGTCATATATAAATATTGCTCGGCTATTTTAAATAAATAATAGTGTACTGTTTACCGTCATGATTAGTGTTGGTGTGTAAGATTTTGTATTAGTTATTTTAGTTATAAACGTAGTGAAACTTTTATTTTTATTATTACAATTATTATTAGAGATGGGTGAATATCAAATTTCTCGAATTCGAATATCGAATACGAATATTAATCAGATCTCGAATATTCGAGGTACCTACTCGAATATTCGAATACTCCTAAAAGTTAATTTATTTATTATTAATAATAATTTAATTATGTCCTATTCATTATTTGAATGAAATTGTTAAGATAAAATAAAATTAAAACAAAAAGTACAAACAAAAAAGAAAAAGACGAAAACTTTAAATTTAAGGTGAAACGTACGGATTGATGTTGGCGAAAAACAAATTTGAAATATGGTACGTCTTCATGGTTCATCTTATTAATAACTTGTATTGTAATAGCTTTAAGTTTATGTACAAATGATAAAGGAAAACATAGTCAAAAATTGAGGTCAACATATAGCGCGATATTCGAGGTATTCGGATGTTCGCTATACTGACGTTAATATTCGAAAATCTCGAATATCGAATAATGTCAATATTCGCGGCATTGGACTATTCGCGGATAATTAATAATTATTATTATTTTATTACGATAGTAATATGTTATTATTATTTTAGAAATAAAATCTCCAAAGAAATTTAAATCACTTTTATTTGAAGATTATTTCGCTACAATATTTTAAAAACATATATCAGCGGAAAATATATTGTAACGAATGGAACGGACAAGTCGGTAGAAGGTTTTGGTAACAAATGAGGAGAGAGAGGGCAGCGCTTCTTGGAAAGTGAGTTAGTTCGTCCGAAGATACCATACAGTGCTGTTGAAAATAAATTGCTTGTCGTAAATAAATATTGCTTGGCTATTTTAAATAAATAATAGTGTACTGTTTTCCGTCATGATAAGTGTTAGTGTGTAAGATATTGTATTAGTTATTTTAGTTATAAATATAGTGAAACTTTTATTTTTATTATTACAATTATTATTATTTTGGTTTAAATAAAGTGTTGAAACCCATAAACGTTATTATATTATAAGTGACCTACAGCATATAATGGAAACTAAACTACTTAGACACAACTACATTTTAGCAATTAGTTAGCTATTAATAATATTTAACTTGAATACAGTTAAATTGTTTCATTAATTTCCATAATATTTTTTAGCTGAAAATTCTAATAAAAGCTAGGCGTAGGTACTTTCCTGCTGTTAATATCTATCATAAAAACAGTTGCTGAACTAATTTGGTAATAATTGCTTCAATTGTGCAATTATGAACAAAACAGTAACAAAAAAAACTCCAATTAGCCGATGAATTAATATTTCATTTACCAAACAAAATTAAAAACATTTACGCACAAAACAAACAATTTGTATGTGCCCTTTGAATTAATTTATAAGAAATAACAATTACTTTTTTGTAATACAAAACGCGCCCGATTTTAATTAATTCATAATATAGTCCAATTCATTATTCATGTTAATTAAATAAGTAAAGCAATTAAAGTTTATAAATTCTTACAAATGAAAGCAACAAGAAATCTCTGGCACTTACTTCCAATTTAACTAATTACAATCAAGAGCAACCGTCGCCACTTAACGAATTCGAAAGATTGCATCCATTCCGGAATCTCATAACTTGGCGCTAGTTGCAGCCCTGAGTCCGGGAAAGTCCGGGGAGATTCCGGGGGACTCCGAGAACTTGAAGTGAAGGAATGCTGGCCTTCGCCTCAATAAAACTTGGTAATCAAAACTTTGCAAGATTTTTCAAGTTACATCACTTAGAATTTATTTTCGAATGGAACTATGTTATGTGTTTTCGGGCGGAATACTTATATATACTTATTCAAAATAAAATTGTAATCTTTCAGTAGGTACATCAAAATTATTTCACGAACGAGTTATATATAATATATGATTAGATTGGAATTGTAAGCATATGAATGTGAAAATAAAGAACTTAAATCTAAATTTGGTGGAGTCGCTTACAACTAAATATAATAGCTATTTATGAAACTAGTAAGGAAATGAAGGTTATTATCTTACGCATGTGAAATTTGCAGAACGAGGAATAGCCGAGTTATGTAAACACATAAGTAAGGTAATAATCTATTTCCTTACTAGTTTCATACAATATTTTTTCTACTTCCGTTCTAATAAATACGAAAGAGCGTTTTTGAAATTATGAAATTTTGGCATATTACTGACAGGTATGAATTCAAAAAATAAAAGAATAACACATCAGAATTCGTCTACCAAGATATCTGTTGCTATGTTACCTCATTATGTCACTAGTTAAATAATGCAGTTCATTACCTAACTCAAATAAGTGAAATAAAACGTCTATTTCCTAACGGAGGTACAAAATTCTTTTAAAATTCTTTAATTTATACTAATATTGTTTAAGTAACCTGTAACAATGTCCTGCTGATTTCATCACTTACTATGTCATAAAACCGAGTTCAAAGTTCACACAATAAACTGGCTTCAGTCTAAAGATGAATTATTACTCGGTATGTAACTTTACATATTTCTCTTAGTACATAAATAACTAGTATCTATTTAAATATTGTAAAAAATATTGCAAAAGCTAAAAGCAAGTCTGCATTTTCCTCTTGTGTTAAAATCCTCTGGCATAATATCGCCGTCACATCGATTTCTCAACGAAATTCGACGCGCAGTCAGTTTTTATCTGTCAACTAAATGCTCGTCATTTTTTAACGACGACATTACGTGTTCTGTGCGTGACAGTCTTGATTAAAACAATTCTACTCTGCGTCCTTCAAACCAGAGAGATGACGACATCGCTTCAAGGAAAAGAAAAACCCTGCTGGCTTTGAATGATTGTTGGTTTAGGGAAATTTTATTAGGAAGAAATGCAAGCTTTCTGAAACAGTAGTAAACTTTTATTTCACAATAGCGTAATTTACTTATTTATTTGTTATTCTGCACAACAGGAAATTAATCACTATTATAGTAGCATTAGCTGTTACAATTACCAATTTGAATTATCAATTATCTACCCCTGTTGCTCCCCCCCACTAACATATTTGAGGGCCGTAATTTCACGGCTGGTAACCGAACTTCACGCGAAAAATATATCTCTTACCGAGATCTGGTTAGACAGAGTGCCACACCCAGTAATGGGTAAAAGGCGTGATGATATATTTATTTTATTTATTTAATTATCAATTAGTGGAAACATCTTAAAACATAAAATTCAAATTACAATTAATAACGCCCTTGAAATAAAACATAAATATACTAAACAAAAAATAACTTCAATTAGGTCTATAGCTTAGTCTTTGAACTATTTTATTTATTTAATCATGTCACGCTGTACAACAGGAATTTAATCCCAATTACAGTACAGGGCTCGCACTCACCGAGCCGCAGTGTGGTAGTTTACATAATTGTTAGTTTGAGTACAATTAGTACTCGGGATCTCCAGATTTGAATTCCGTAATGCTATCCACATCACCGTACTGATTATCACTTTCATTGTTTTATAAAAATTATGGAGTAGTATCGAGTCGGTTTGTGGTTATGAAAATCCGGGTTAGATTCCCACTAGTCGACAAACAATTTTCACCACATTTCAACTTACGAATGTCACTAGTTTTTTGTAAGGAAACAAATGAATTGTTTATATTTATTTAACTCTCTTCTCCTTGTTTATGAAAGTCCTAATGTTGCCAACATAAAAATCCCTAGTATGTAATATTTGACAAATAAATTAATAATTTGATTTAAATCGATTCCAAATGTTTTTTAGAAATTAATTTGCCAATACTTGCAAAGGTATACTATTTTCATTTTAAACTGGAGGGATCGGCATAAAACGATTAAACATCCCTGTCCCATATAACTACAATGAAATCTATTAGTGCGGCTACCACAAATCGCTTAACGATGGTCACAACAGGTAATTTTTTAAGGATCGTATTCAGCCTAAAATTATTCTTGTTTTTTACAATGTTTGACCATTTAAAAATACCGGCAAATGAAGCTGTACAATCCTGTGTGAACCTTGTGAAACTAGTTATAACGGGTGATATTTTGAGTTCCTTTGTAAACGTAATTGCGGTGCATTTAATCGTTTTATGCCGATCCCTCCTTTTTCCGTACTATTCTTGCAGTTTGCTCTGTCTCTTGCTACAATGTCAATGGGTGGCATCCCGGCTATGACCAATACCGCATTTTCGGATACCGTCCTATATGCACTGATGATTCTGATCACCGTCTTTCTCTGGACGATTGCAAGTCTTTTTCTGTTTCTCTCTTTGTTTAGAGCGTCCACCCATACCGGTGCCGCATATAGCATTACAGATAGGATGACTTGCCCGTACAATTTCCGTTTACTTGCTCTGGGGCCTCCAATGTTGGGCATTAGCCTACAGAGCGCGTTGCTAACGTTCGTGGCTCTATTTGCCACATTTTTAATATGTGGCGAGAAGGTCCTTCCTGCATCAAGACCCACCCCCAGGTATTTTATTTCAGCTGTGGGTGTTATTTGTTTCCCCCGGACTTCGAAAATCACATCCTTGGCTTTTCGTCTGCCTACCAATATAATTGTCTCTGTTTTTTGCGGAGCTATCTCCAGGCTTTTTTCTTCCATCCAGCAGCATACTTGTTCGATAGCTTCATTTGTTTTTTCCTGCAGTTCTGTCACTGTCTTGGCTATCGTAATCACCGCCAAGTCGTCAGCATATGCCACCAATGTCACCCCGCTTGGGAGGCCTAGTCTTAGGACTCCGTCGTATCCTACGTTCCACAGTAACGGTCCCAGGACAGAGCCTTGGGGGACCCCACGTCCCACCTTGAACTTCTCCTTTCCTTCATCTCCTTCCGCTACTACCCATCTATCCTGTAGATAGGATTTTATCTATCTATTTTTGTTTCACTTCCATGGCTATTTGATATTTTCAACGTAATTTTTAATACTTTTTTATTTAATTTCTGTTGTTACAACGCATGTAAAGGTAATTCTGTTTATTGATTTCGATGCAGAATTTTATGCTCTACAACATTTATTTGAAGCATTTTTGGCTAAAATAATTTGGGGAGCAATGCGCACAGAAAAACTGTTTTTTCATGTTAATCGTCTATGTACACAGGTATGATGTTCCACCCGGTATGTTCCAATTACTCTTTATAAAACATTTCTTTATAAAATGAAATCCAACTTTAATATGAATTTATACGAAACTCATTTATATATTTGCAAATTCTGTTGTATACAATTTCAAACTTTTTCATTTCCATATCACATTACATCCAAACGATGAAAAAAATTAGAGAGAATAATTCTTCGCTACAACTCATACAAATATCCGAGCAACATACTAAAAAATACTCGTATTATGTTCTCTTTCTAATTTCTCCAGGGATGTATACCTGTCGAAAACAAATGGTAATAATAATCAACCTGCAATTTTCATAATGGCGACATATGTTCGTATTTATTCGCGGAACAAAAATAATCTCAATTTGTTTTATAGTTTATAAATAAATAAATATATCATCACGCCTTTTACCCATTACTAGGTGTGGTACTCTGCCTCAACAGATCTCTGTAAGTGATATATTTCTTCGCGTGAAGTGCGGTTACCGGCCGTCAAATCACGGCCCTCAAAGATGTTAGTGGAGAGGAAGTCACAAGGGTAGAGTTAAATTGGTGATAATTGTTTGTCGGCTGTGGAGATCGAACCAGAGTTCTCAAGATCCACAAGCCGACTCGATACCACTGAACCACCTACCCCATTTTATAATCGTATCTATATGCTAAACAGACTATTCAAAAATATAGAGGTCAAAAATTTAAGTGTAGGTATGTACTTCATATCAAAATAATGAAAAATGTTCATTTAAACATATAGGGTGTTTCTATATCTCTGCATGAAACTTTAATGACATATATAATTGTATTTACTGATTATAGAACAAAAATAAATTTTTTTTAATTCTCAAAAATTAGAGTATTTTATTCCTAGCAAATTTTTTTAGTGTCATTGGTTTAATAGTACATTTAATTATTTGTAATTATGTTACTAATGAAATAAAAGTATAAACATTGACTACAAATAATCATAATGGTGTAGATGGTTCAGTAGTATCGAGTCGGCCTGTGAATCTTAAAAACCCTGGTTCGATCCCCTCAGCCAACAAACAATTTTCACCAATTTAAATCTAGGCCTGTGGCTCTCCTACCACTAACATCTTTGGGGTCGTGATTTGACGACTGGTAAGCGCACTTCACGCGTAGAAATATATCACTTATCGAGATCTGCTTACGGCAAAGTGCGACACCCAGTAATGGGTAAAAGGCGTGATGATATATTTATTTATTATTTTACAAATAATCAATAATTAATTAGTTATTATATAGGTACCTGTTGTAATGCCTATTTAAAAATTAAATTTACTATTAAACC